>JAIRCJ010000017.1:0-1200000 GCA_020883675.1 Bruguiera gymnorhiza | reverse complement strand
TATTGCCATTACCTCAAAGTATGCGTTGCGCCCTCTGAATAGTGTTTGATCGATTCGAGGGAGGACAGTTCCACTATCTATAATGCAGCCGCCGCTACCATCTCGCCTAATTCGGAAGTGGCCGCGAGTGAATCCTAATCGTGTGGTCCCGACGCTGATGTCCAATAGGTTCAAGTGATACAAAGAATCTCCAGGAATGTTCACGAAACTTGTTGTCTGCACATTTGGTGGTAGGTGTGGAATGTCATCCCCAAACCTGAGGACACCGGTTTCTTGAAGTAATTCAATATATGGGACAAAACAGTGAGAGAATCGAGGGGTAACAAGGTCAGACAATTGATGACTAACTGAAGTTGGCGACCTGTTTAGTCCCAGAATGCCTGAGACTTGGCTATCCTCAAATTCCACAAAATTTCGGTTATTATATGAGCAACCGAAGATAATATGATCAATATATAAGCTTCCTGCTTGACTCCAACCAAAAACGAATTGTTCCACGGATAAAACACCACGTGTTACTGCTCCACCTCCGTACCCCTTTCTGTAGATGCATTCACCATTTACACATCTATAGTCATCATGATCACCAGAACAAATTGGGTGCTCACAGGGGAGCTTCCGATAGGTATGAGAATGCCGAGCGTCGTACAGAGGAGATGTCTGCTCAAAACATCTGACGCAAGGCTCACATTGGGTCCATGTTAGCCCATTACCTGTGTCAAGTAGTAAGAACAATGTTAGGTCTGGGGTTCCGATTCCAATCTGCACCAAGAAGAGTAGGCCGTGAGGATGGATTGGAAGATTGGGATTCAGTGCAGGCTCTGTCGTGGCATTTGGACGTAAAAGATTTTCCAAATAATAACCCCTGGCGTGAGAAAATCTAATCAATCTTTTCATTCTTTCGAGATAAGTGAGGTTTCCAGGATATAACGGAGATTCGGGTGAATCCCTATGAATAAGTTTTAGGCTAAATCCCGTGGACCTAGATGGTACGGTGAAATAGAATTGGGATAGTGTAAAAAGACAAAAACATGAAGTAGCTAATAGTAGAACTTGCATCCTGGCCATTTCAATAATAATGAACAATGTTGCTATAATCCGTTGCAAGGTTACATGCCTATATAGATCTTGATCCAAATATATATGTTAAGATAATCGACTACATTTTCAAATTGATTATGTCAGTTTCATAAAAAAACATATAGTAATATTATTTCTAAAATTAGCATCCTGTGTGGTGGTATTTCATTATGTTTTTGTGTCTAATTAAATGTAATGTCCTAATCATCGAAGAAGGAAACATTATTTTTACATTTGCTTATTAGTAAAAAAATCAAAAACATGAATCATCATTTTTCCTTAGAACTATGTCTCCTTGGTTTTTCAAATTTAAGTTATTCCTTCTACCTTTTTCTTTGTTTTATAGATGTAGTGTTGCTTTATTGCATTCCCTCTTAAATCAAATGCATTGTCTTAAGTATTGAAAGAAGGGAAGAAAGCAAGGATCGGGTTAATGCATCATCAATAAATGGTTAATAATTGGATTAAAGTCTAAGACCAAGTGTATCCCAGTGTGTGAGCAATATGATTAGTATATTGTAAAATAAACGAAGAAATTTCCAATTATCAAAAGAATAAATGATGATAGGATTTGGTGTGTAGAAAGAAAAAAAAGAATGAAAATTGCATTGAAGTAGAAAGGAATTATTGCTTTTAATTTTATTTCTTTGTAAATAACATCTAATACCAATTTAATATTATTTGATAAGATTGAACAATTAAAGAAAGTTACCTTACATACAAAAGGTAGTCTATGTTAAACGTTTTCCTTTCCCTTTTCCATGTTTAATTTTTTTCTATTTTTCTTTTTCTTTTTCTTGCAGATGTAATATCCTTCATTATATTTGATCCACGTTTTGCTTTGTTAGCAACACAACTCAAATAATTATCTTTTTTTTATAAATGTATAAATATTATGTATGTTTATATGTTTACATTTAAGCTATAAGGTATGACCAAGAGATATGAAAACATTTATTTTTCAACCACAATTGAGTTTGTTCTAAAATTTACTACTAGATCCGAAGACAAAAGAAATGAATTAACTTATCAAAAATAAATAAATAATCTATGTGTGTGTGTGCACACATGTGGGCATGCATGCATAGGCATATTTAGGAACTATTAGATGTATATAAAAATGACGTATATAAGTAATTAAAAATATTTTTATATAATATAACATATAAGACCTTGTAAAATATTAATATAGTATATAATATCAAATTTTTTATGACTATTTATATATATAAATCTTTTGAGAAGATTTTATAGAATTTCTTGCAAAAATTTAAGAGAATGCTAAAGTTCATAAAAATAGTGTTTTATTTTAAGTTCTTAAAAATTAGATGGAAATTCCTTATGTAAACTAGAAGAGTATATTTTTGCATTATATAATAATATCATAAAATTTTGATTTTGAATTTTAACCCACAATTTAAATTTTTAAATTTAACAGGTGAGTGAAGTTGACCAGTAGAATTTTGGCAAATATTTTGCTAGTGAGCCAAAATCTAAGCCTCTTAATATGAGGCCCTTAATTTTTCTCTTCTACAGCCTCCCCCTAATTTTACCCCTTGGTTATATATAGAGATGACTAGATTAGGGTTTGGTTTTGGTGACATGGATAATGGCCTTTTGTTAGATTGTACGCCCTATAAGCAACGCGAAGGAGACCCACTTGGATTGGTTATTTTTTTGGTGAGGTATTGATTCTCTTTTCATATTACACTTGTTTGTTATTAGTTTTAGAAGGGATTTATCGGCTGATTTAAGCTACATTACCAAACATCTAGCTCACACATAATCTCTCATGATACGACAAAGTTCGAGTACAATAGGGCTCTCACCTTCTCCAACACTCTTTCTATGGAATTTAGACCCAGTTTATTATTGGAGATGCTTTTTCATACTATAATTCAAACCCGCAAAATGCCACATTCTCAAAAATAAAAATAATCCCTAAGAATTTTAGATCACAAATGCAATTTGGTAATTTTGATACAAGAGGAGAAGGTGAGAGCCCTATTGTACTCGAACTTTGTCGTATCATGAGAGACTATGTGCGAGCTAGATGTTTGGTAATGCAGCTTAAATTAGTCGATAAATCCCTTCTTAAACTAATAACAAAAAAGTGTAGTATGAAAAGAGAGTTAATACCTCTCCAAAAAAATAACCAATCCAAGTGGGCCTCCTTAGCGTTACTTATGGAGCGTACAATCTAACAAAAGGCCATTATTCATGTCACCAAAACCAAACCCTAATCCAGTCATCTTTATATATAAGCAAGGGGTAAAATTAGGGGGAGGCTGTAAAGGACAAAAATTAGGGAAATGAGCTTTGCCTCATATCAAGAGGCTTAGTTTTTGGCTCACTAGCAAAATATTTGCCAAAATTCTACTAGTCAACTTTACTCACTTGTTAAATTTAAAAATTTAAATTGTGGGTTTAAATTCAAAATCAAAATTTTATGTCGAACCCCCAAAATGCCACATCCTCGAAAATAAAAATAATCCCCAAGAATTTTAGATCACAAATGCAATTTGGTAATTTTGATACAAGAGAAAATATGAGATCCATGGAACTTAGATAAAGTGTCTATAGGACATGGTTTTTATACTTTTATGAAAGAAAAAATTAATCGATTATTTGTTATTAGTTAGACTAATAATATAATAATTCAATCTCTTTTACAAGTTAATATCCAAATTGAATTTTGAAATTATGATATCAAATATTAAAATTCTAAAAGTAAACTCTAACTCTCTTAAAATCTATTAAGTGGGCTAGGGGTGACCGGTGGTAAAGGATGGTAGCCAGTAGGATTGACAGTAGCAGACGACGATAAGGAGGTGCGGTGATGGTGGGGACGCAAGGACAATGATTAGCAGCAAACAAGCCATTTTCTGGCGACGTTCGGGGGTATGGAGGTCGATTTCTTGCAGATCGTGGGTTGGAGAACAATGTAGGTATTTCATTTTTCGACATTTAAAGCAATGTATTACTAAAAAATTTAAAATTAAACAAAATAAATATAATTTAAATAAAAAAAGTCCTATTCAAATAAAAATTAATGTTATTTAAATTTAGAATATTTTATGTAATTTTAAAAAATTATGTAACTTGTTAATTAAAATTTAAAACTTCAATAAAATAAGTTTTATATAGAAATAAAAGTTTAATTTGAGTAATTAATTAAATGGAATCAAATATTATTAAAAATTTAGGATATTTTAAATATTTTTGATAATTTAAATAACAAGTAATTTAAAATTTAAAAATTACAAAAATATTTAATTTGTCTAAATTATTTTAAATTAAGTTACTTTTAATTTTTTTTTTTCAAATTAAGGGGTTTAAATCTAATTCAACTTACAAATTGATAAGTTATTCTACATTATAATATGTAAAAATATTATAATTGGTAATAGGATGTCTCAGTAACCGTGAGCTGTAATGACTGCAATTGCATAGCTGTTCACATAGCTTTGTACCGAGCAGTTAAGGGAACCTTTTAAAACTTTTCCACTGCATTAAAATACAGTGCCAATAGCTTAGTCATTGAGTCACTGGTTTAACTAATGGTGTCCATAAGAAAAGAGGTAGGAACAATTTTTGCATCGACTAGCTAAGATGCAGATTGGTAGGACTATGGAGTTTGGTAAGTGGGAGGGCATAGGGTCGGTGGGTAGGGGATAAGGAGGGGGCTACATTTCGTTTTGAGATTCCGTAGTTGCGTGCGATGGGCCGTAGGATTTTTGATCTTTTTTGGGGGGTTCCTTGTGCATGAACTAAGGGAATTTTTGTCTTTTTTTTCAAAGGAAGGTTAGATGGGTTTTCTAGTGATTATAATCATTGGTTGTGACTATATATAGTTAATTATTGTAGAGGAGCATGGTTGTGGAGTTTTTATTGCCTATAAATGGTGTACTTGCAATTTTGATATAAATGTATTTTTGTCAAAATAAAAACTCCCGATTGAATTATCAAAGAAATAATATTTATACTTTTTTAGCATTTATGTATATATTCTAGATATGTTTTCCCTTTCAACATTTTTTGTAAGCTCTGTCTACATATAAATATTTTTCTTGTACCTATAAGAATGAAATTATATTAAGAGAACATTATGTTAAAGCTAATTTTACTTAGTAGAGGGATGATAATGAAAATAAGAATTATATTGTTATAATATATATATTTATAAAAATGTCTATATATAGTGTAATAACAATCATTCTTAATAATATTATAGTAAAAAATATATAAATAATATAAAATATTCAAATTATTAATTAATGAATTATTTATTATTTTAAAATTACTATGTTAATATATTTTTTTTAAATTTTTATATTTGTAATTATTAATTTAAGTTATTATTATGATAACTGTCATTATTACAAGACAAATTCATTAATATAATTTTTATTTATACTTTTATTTTGATTAAATATATTATAATAATTTACTAATTTGAAATATTATAATTATATATGTTATTATTATTAGAAATTTTTTTAATATAAATTATAATTATATTTTTTGATGATTATTTATATTTTAATAATAATAATATTATTATTTATCTTTTTATAATATTTTTTTATTCTTATTCTAGTTTTGAATTTAATTAAAAAATTATAAAGAGAATTTGATTTTGATTCTAAAATAAAGTAAATATATTATAAAATTTATTATTTTGTTTAATTCTGATTTTAATTTTAATTGTAGACTATGAACCAAATAACCCCTAAAAGGCATCCATTAAAGGCCTTGGATCGAGAAAGTGGGGCGATGGAGCATTGAAAGAGCTCGATAATCTATGTATAAACTCTAACCCCCAACTCCACTGACTTTTTTCTTAACTTAATTATCTTCTTCAACCGTTCAAATCCAGAGTACCAAAAATGCAACATATTAAATTCAAATACATAAAAGAAAACTCAAATCCAAATACTTCACAACATAAAGATATAACACAAATAGGAGACAAGGAGAGGGAGGTATTGTCGAATGAAGAATGGAGCGGGTTGACAGTGGGATTGCTGACCGTATTGGAGCCTCTACCACTTTTCATAAGATTTGGAAATAAAAATTCCAGCCTCTATTTCAATTACTAACCATTGATTTTTCCTTTTGACCTCCGCGTCCCATTTTACCTTAGTTTTCAATTCGATTTTGCATATGAAAATTACAATTTGCGAAGCTTCATCAAACCCACAAATGGTCTTAGATGAATTCAATATAATGTAAAATAAATGTGGGCAAGTAATTGAAAATACAAATTAGATATAGACGGTGAATTGACAAAATGTTTTATTAGAAAATTTAATTTTAAAATTTAATTATGATTTTGAAATTAAATAAATCAGTATTAGCATTTAAATTTGCAAATATAAATAAATAAACTCAAACCTAACTATAAGAAGAGAGGGAAAAATATAAATCTGTATAACGATTTAGCAACATCAAGTATAATGAGGAGTTAAAACTTTTTTTAATTGAAATTATTGATATAAATCTATTATAATGTTGTATTATTTATTTCTTTATGAAATTTTAAGATTAATAACATTAATTTTGTCATATTATTTAACAAAGTAAATTATCACGCAATCACACATATTCTCTTAAAAAAAACTTTTACTCATCAATGAAACAAACTAGAAGCCATAAAGGAGATTTTATTTATGCATCATTGAAAATTATAAGAAGACAACATTAATTACAAGGTTTTGTTTGAACTCAGCTTTGGACCAAACATAACTTCGAGGGTCTAAGATATTACAAGATATCATTGAGGCAGTTATCCGGAGCAAATTGGAGTCCATTGATGGTGAGATCATAGATAATGCGCATATTTTGTTGATGCCACGCACCAAGCATTGACATTCCATTACCAGGCAGTATTGCAATGCAAAAATATCCGCCGCTTAAGTCGTCGGGCAAGTAAGTATATTGGCCATCAACATGATAGTCAGCATCTTCAAAATGATACGTCATTGTGAGAAAATCGATAAAACCAGGACGATGCCTGTAGCATAGCTCAAATGTATCTGACGAATCTGTTTCTCTTTGAAAATTTCGAGAGTCATAGTATTCTTGAAACAATGCGATTACATCAATGTATGCGTCGCGCCCTCCGAATAGTGTTTGATGGATTCGAGGGATGACAGTTCCACTATCTATAACGCAGCCGCCGCTACCATCTGGCCTAATTCGGAAGTGGCCGGGAGTGAGTCCTAATCGTGTGGTTCCGACGCTGATGTCCAATAGGTTCAAGTAATACAAAGAATCTCCAGGAATGTTCACGAAACTTGTTGTCTGCACATTTGGTGGTAGGGGTGGGATGTCATCCCCAAACCTGAGGACACCGTATTGTTGAAGTAATTGATCATATGGGACAAAACAATGAGAGAATCGAGGGGTAACAAGGCCAGACAATTGATGAATAAATGAAGTTGGCGACCTGTATAGTCCCAGAATGCCTGAGACTTGGCTATTCTCAAATTCCACAAAATTTCGGCTATCATATGAGCAACCGAAGATAATATTATCAAAATATATGCCTTCTGTTCGACCCACACCAAAAAGGAATTGTTCTCTGGATAAAACACCATGTGTTACTGCTCCACCTCGGTACGCCATTCCGTAGATGCATTCACCATTTGCACATCTACAGTCATCATTATTACCAGAACAAATTGGGTGATCACAGGGGAGCTTCCGATAGGTATGAGAATACCGAGAGTCGTACAGAGGAAAGGCCTGCCGATAACATCTGATGCAAGGCTCACATTGGGTCCATGTTAGCCCATTACCTGTGTCAAGTAGCAAGAACAATGGTACGCGTGGGATTCCGATTCCAATCTTCACCACGTAGAATTGGGCGTAAAGATAGACTGGAAGATTGGGATTCAGTGCAGGCTCTGTCGTAGTATTTGGACGTAAAAGATTTTCCAGATAATAACCCCTGGCCTTAGAAAATCTAATCAACCTTTTCATTGTTTCGAGATAAGTGAGGTTTGCAGGATATAACGGAAACTCGGGTGAATCCCTAGGAAGAAGTTTTAAGCTAAATCCGGTGGACCTAGAAGATACCGTGAAATAGAATTGGGATAGTGTAAAAAGACAAAAACATGAAGTAGCTAATAGTAGAACTTGCATCCTGGCCATTTCAATAATAATGAACAATGTTGCTATAATACGTTGCAAGGTTACATGCCTATATAGATCTTGATCCAAATATATATGTTAAGATAATCAACTACATTTTCAAATTGATTATGTCAATTTCATAAAAAACATAATATTAATATTATTTCTAAAATTAGCATCCTGTGTGGTGGTGCTTCGTTATATTTTTGTGTCTAATCAAATGTAATGTCCTAATCATCAAAGAAGGAAACATTATTTTTACATTTGCTTATTAGTAAAAAAATCGAAAACATAAATCATCATTTTTCCTTAGAACTATTTCTCTTTGGTTCTTGAAATTCAAGTTATTCCTTCTACCTTTTTCTTTGTTTTATAGATGTAGTGTTGCTTTATTGCATTCGCTCCTAAATCAAATGCATTGTTTTAAGTATTGAAAGAAGGGAAGAAAGCAAAGATCTAGTTAATGCATCATTAATAAATGGTTAATAATTGGATTAAAGTCTAAGATGGAGTGTATCTCAGTGTGTGAGCAATATGATTGGTATATTATAAAATAAAATAAGAAATTTCCAATTCTCAAAAGAATAAATGATGATAGAATTTGGGGTGTGGAAAGAAAAAAAAAAATTGCATTAAAGTAAAATGAATTATTGCTTTTAATTTTATTTCTTTGTAAATAATATCTAATACCAATTTAATATTATTTGATAAAACTGAAAAATTAGAGAAAGTTACCTTTCACACAAAAGGTAGTCTATGTTAAACGTTTTCCTTTCGCTTTTCCATGTTCAATTCTTTTCCATTTTTCATTTTCTTTTTCTTGTAGATGTAATCTCCTTCATTTTATTTGATCCACGTTTTGCTTTGTTAGCAACACAACTTAAATAATTATCTTCTATTTTACAAATGTATAAATATTATGTATGTTTATATGTTTACATATAAACTACATAGTATGATTAAGAGATATGAAAATATTTGTTTTTCAACCACAATTGAGTTTGTTCTAAAATTTACTACTAGATAAATTAACTTATCAAAAATAAATAAATAATATATGTGTCTGTGTGCGAGCATGTGGGCATGCATGCATACACATATTTAGGAACTATTTGATATATATAAAAATAGCGTACACAAGTAATTACAAAATATTTTTATATAATATAACATATAAGACCTTGTAAAAATATTAATATAGTATATAATATTTTATATATAATATAAAATTTTTTATGACTATTTGTATATATTAATTTCTGAGAAGATTTTATAGAATTTTTTGCAAAAATTTAGGAGAATGTTAAAATTCAAAAAAATAGTGTTTTATTTTAAATTTTTAAAAATTAGATGGAAATTTCTTATGTAAATTAAAGGAGCATATTTTTACATTATATAATAATATCTTAAAAATTTGATTTTAGATTTTAACCCACAATTTAAATTTTTAAATTTAATAGGTGAAGAAAGTTAACCAGTATAATTTTGGCAAATATTTTGCTAGTGAGCCAAAAACTAAGCCTTTTGATATGAGGCAATGCTCATTTCCCTAATTTTTTTCCTCTACTGCCTGTCTCTAATTTTACCCCTTGGTTGTATATAGAGATGACTGGATTAGGGTTTGGTTTTTGTGACATGGATAATGGCCTTTTGTTAGATTGTACGCCCCATAAGCAACGCGATGGAGGCCTGCTTAGATTGGTTATTTTTTTGAAGAGGTATTGACTCTCTTTTCATACTACACTTGTTTGTTATTAGTTTTAGAAGGGATTTATCGGCTGATTTAAGCTACATTTCCAAACAACAAGCTCGCTCTCTCATATACGACAAAGTTGGAGTACAATAGGGCTCTCACCTTCTCCAACACTCTTTCTAAGGAATTTAGACCCAGTTTATCATTGGAGATGCTTTTTCATACTATAATTTGAACCCCTAAAACGCCACATCCTCAAAAATAAAAATAACTCTCCAAGAATTTTAGATCACAAATGCAATTTGGTAATTTTGATACAAGAGAAAATATGTGATCCATGAAACTTAGGTAAAGTGTCCATAGGACATGGTTTTTATACTTAGAGTAATAATCTAATAACTCAATCTCTTTTACAAGTTAATATCCAAATTGAATTTTGTAATTATGATATCAAATATTAAAACTCTAAAGTTAGACTCTGACTCTCTTAAAATTCATTTAACTGTGTACAAATCTTATTGTATCAATTAAGATTTATTCTAATATATTATATCGTTATGTTTAATTCAAATAAAAGAAGATAATATTTTATCATAAATGTAACAATATATTCTGAGACTTGTAATAATTCAAATTTTTAACACATGAGAATGTTACAATTAATTGGGGACTATTTGAAAACTAGTAAATGTTTTGTAAAATTATTTAAAGCAAAATTATTACCGTAAAATAAGGTTATTTTAGCATTAGTAGTAAATGATTTACATTTTATTTTTTTTATCTTAATTATTTTAGAATGCATATATGGTACTTAGCTAATATAATATCATATCTTTATAATATGATCACAAATTATTTAATTTTCCTTTTTTGATAGGGACAATATCACAACAAGAGTTAGCATTCAAGTAGAATGACAATTATATGACACATCTAAATCATATAATTTATTATATTAATTTTAATTATTCATTCATATTATTTCTTATATTGATTGTAATTATTTGTTTCTATTTGCAAACTTAACTTATTAAACGTTTTAGTGTAAAATTGAATATAAAATTTTTAGTATGATAACGAACAATTTTTTATTATTAAATTACAATGTTTAATTGTTGACTTGGCTTCTAAGGTAGTAAATTGGAGCCCATTAATGTTGAGATCATGGATGATGCGCGCATAATTTGTTGATGCCACCATCAGGCATTATTGCGATGCAAAAATATCCGCGGCTTAAGTCTCCAGGGAAGTGAGTAGATTGGCTATCAACAGGATAGTCAGCATCTCCAAAATGATACGTAATTGTGACAAAATCGTTAAAACCAGGACGATGCTCGTGGCATAGCTCAAATTCATATGGCGAATAGTGTTTGATTGATTCGAGGGACGATAGTTGCACGATCTATAATGTAGCCACCGCTACCATCTTGCCAAACTTGGAATTGGCCAGGATTGAATCCTAACCGTAAGGTCCTGATGCTAATGCCCAATGGGTTCCACTAATATACAGAAGTTCCCGGAATGGTCACGAATCTTGTTGTTTCCAAATGATAACTTCTAGTCAATTTTTTCATTCTTTCAAGATAAGTAAGGTTTTCAGGATATAATGACGACTTGGAATAACTTTTAAGCTAAATCCAGTAGAATTAGATGATACAGTGAAATAGAATTGAGATAGTGTTACAAGACAAAAACATGAAGTAGTTAATAGGAGAACCTCCATCCCGGCCATTTCACAGATAATGAACAATGTTACTGTAACTTGTTACAAGATTGCATGCATATATAGATCTTGATCCAAATATATATGTCAAGATAATTAATTATATTTGGAAAATAAGTCGTCAATCTTATTAAAAAAAAACCTTAATATTATTTTTAAAATTAACATTTTGTACGCTAATATTTTATTATATTTTAACTCTACTCTATTGCAATATTTTTATTATCTAAAAAAAAAACCATTAATTTTACATTTGCCTATTAGTAAAGAATCAAAATGCATGAATCATCATTTCATTTTCTGGCGACGTTGGGGGGTATGGAGGTCGATTTCTTGCAGATCGTGAGTTGGAGAACAATGTAGGTATTTCATTTTTCGACATTTTAAGCAATGTGTGACTAAAAAATTTGAAAGTAAACAAAATAAATATAATTTAAATAAAAAAATGTCTTATTCAAATAAAAATTAATGTTATTTAAATTTAGAATATTTTATGTAATTTTAAAAAATTATGTAACTTGTTAATTAAAATTTAAAAACTTCAATAAAATAAGTTTTATATAGAAATAAAAGTTTAATTTGAGTAATTAATTAAATGGAATCAAATATTATTAAAAATTTAGGATATTTTAAATATTTTTGATAATTTAAATAACAAGTAATTTAAAATTTAAAAATTACAAAAATATTTAATTTGTCTAAATTATTTTAAATTAAGTTACTTTTAATTTTTTTTTTTCAAATTAAGGGGTTTAAATCTAATTCAACTTACAAATTGATAAGTTATTCTACATTATAATATGTAAAAATATTATAATTGGTAATAGGATGTCTCAGTAACCGTGAGCTGTAATGACTGCAATTGCATAGCTGTTCACATAGCTTTGTACCGAGCAGTTAAGGGAACCTTTTAAAACTTTTCCACTGCATTAAAATACAGTGCCAATAGCTTAGTCATTGAGTCACTGGTTTAACTAATGGTGTCCATAAGAAAAGAGGTAGGAACAATTTTTGCATCGACTAGCTAAGATGCAGATTGGTAGGACTATGGAGTTTGGTAAGTGGGAGGGCATAGGGTCGGTGGGTAGGGGATAAGGAGGGGGCTACATTTCGTTTTGAGATTCCGTAGTTGCGTGCGATGGGCCGTAGGATTTTTGATCTTTTTTGGGGGGTTCCTTGTGCATGAACTAAGGGAATTTTTGTCTTTTTTTTCAAAGGAAGGTTAGATGGGTTTTCTAGTGATTATAATCGTTGGTTGTGACTATATATAGTTAATTATTGTAGAGGAGCATGGTTGTAGAGTTTTTAATTGCCTATAAATGGTGTACTTGTAATTTGATATAAATGGATTTTTGTCAAAATAAAAATTCCCGATTGAATCATCAAATAAATAATATTTATATTTTTTAGCATTTATGTATATATTCTAGATATGTTTTCCCTTTCAACATTTTTTGTAAGCTCTATCTGCATATAAATATTTCTCTTGTACCTATAAGAATGAAATTATATTAAGGGAACATTATGTTAAAACTAATTTTACTTAGTAGAGGGATGATAATGAAAATAAGAATTATATTGTTATAATACATATATTTATAAAAATGTCTATATATGGTGTAATAACAATCATTCTTAATAATATTATAGTAAAAAAATATAAATAATATAAACATTGAAATTATTAATTAATGAATTATTTATTATTTTATAATTACTATGTTAATATATTTATTTTAAATTTTTATATTTGTAATTATTAATTTAAATTATTATTATGATAACTATCATTATTATAAGACAGATTCATTAATATAATTTTTATTTAATATTTTTATTCTGATTAATATATTATAATAATTTACTAATTTGTAATATTATAATATATATATCATTATTATTAAAAAATTTTTATTATAAATTATAATTATATTTTTATGATGATTAGTTAGATTTTAATTCTATTATTATTTTATTATTTATCTTTTTATAATAATTTTTTATTCTTATTCTAGTTTTGAATTTAATTAAAAAATTATAAAGAGAATTTGATTTTGATTCTAAAAATAAAGTAAATATATAAATTTATTATTTTGTTTTAAATTTTACTTGATTCTGATTTTACTTTTAATTGTAAACTATGAACCAAATAACCCTAAAAGGCATCCATTAAAGGCCTTGGATCGAGAAAGTGGGGCGATGGAGCATTGAAAGAGCACGATAATTCTATGTATAAAACTCTAACCCCCAACTCCACTGACTTTTTTTTTAACTTAATTAATCTTCTTCGACCGTTCAAAACAGAGTACCAAAAATGCAACTATTAAATTCAAATAAATAAAAGAAAAACTCCAAATCCAAATACTTCACAACATAAGATATAACACAAATAGGAACAAGGAGAGGGAGGTATTGTCGATGAAAATGGAGCGGGTTGACAGTGGATTGCTGACCGTATTGGGAGCCTCTACCACTTTTCATAAGATTTGGAAATAAAATTCCAGCCTCTATTTCAATTACTAACCATTGATTTTTTTCCTTTTGACCTCCGCGTCCCATTTTACCTTATTTTCAATTCGATTTGCAAATGAAATTACAATTTGCAAGTTTCATCAAATCCACAAATCGTCCTAGATCAATCAATATAATGTAAATAATGTGGGCAAGTAATTGAAAATACGAAGTTGATGTGAACCGTAAATGACAAAATTTTTATTAAAAATTTGATTTTAAAATTTATTATAATTTGAAATTAAAATAATTATTGTATTTGAATTACAAATATAAATAAACAAACTCAAAACCTGATTATGAGAAGAGTTAATATATTTTTTAATCGGATATGAATCTATTATAATTTTATACTATATATTTTTTCATGAAATTTTAAGATTAATAATATTAATTTTGTCCCATTAATTTACAAATAAATCATCACGCAATCACACATATTCTTTTAAAACAAACTTTTACTCGTCCTCTTGTGGATAAACATAGCACAACACAATGAAACAAACTAGAAGCCATAAAGGAGATTTTATTTATGCATCATTGAAAATTATAAGAAACAACATTAATTACAAGGTTTTGTTTGAGCTCAGCTTAGGACCAAACATAATTTCGAGGGTCTAAGATATTACAAGATATCATTGAGGCAGTTATCCGGAGCAAATTGGAGTCCATTGATGGGTGAAGATCATAGATAATCGCATATTTTGTTGATGCCACGCACCAAGGATTGACATTCCATAACCAGGCATTATTGAAATACAAAGTATCGCTGGCTTAAGTCGAAAGGGAAGTAAGTATATTGGCTATCCACATGATAGTCAGCATGTTCAAGATGAATACGTAAGTGTGACAAAATCGTTAAAACCAGGACGATGCTTGTAGCATAGGTCCATTCCCTGTGGCACATTTGTTTCTCTTTTCAAAATTCCGAGTGTCAGTAATTTCTTTAAAACAATGACATTGACCTTCAACGTATGCGTCGCGGCCCCTCTCGAAATAGTTGTTCGATCGATTCGAGGATGACAGTTCACTATCTACTCAACGCCAGGCCGGGCACGCTACTTCTTCCGGCCATAATTCGGAACTGGGCCGGGAGTGAATCCTATCGTGTGGTCCCGACGCTGATGTCCAATAGCTTCAAGCGATACAAAGAATCTCCAGGAACGTTCACGAAACTTGTTGTCTGCACATTTGGTGGTAGGGGTGGAATGTCATCCCCAACCTGAGGAGACCGGATGCTTGATGTGATTGAATATATGGGACAAAACAGTGAGAGAATCGAGGGGNCCACTGCATTAAAATACAGTGCCAATAGCTTAGTCATTGAGTCACTGGTTTAACTAATGGTGTCCATAAGAAAGAGGTAGGAACAATTTTTGCATCGACTAGCTAAGATGCAGATTTGTAGGACTATGGAGTTTGTAAGTGGGAGGGCATAGGGTCGGTGGGTAGGGGATAAGGAGGGGGCTATATTTCGTTTTGAGATTCCGTAGTTGCGTGCGATGGGCCGTAGGATTTTGATCTTTTTTGGGGGTTCCTTGTGCATGAACTAGGGAATTTTTGTCTTTTTTTCAAAGGAAGGTTAGATGGGTTTTCTAGTGATTATAATCGTTGGTGTGACTATATATAGTTAATTATTGTAGAGGAGCATGGTTGTAGAGTTTTTATTGCCTATAAATGGTGTACTTGTAATTTGATATAAATGGATTTTGTCAAAATAAAAATTCCCGATTGAATCATCAAATAAATAATATTTATATTTTTTAGCATTTATGTATATATTCTAGATATGTTTTCCCTTTCAACATTTTTTGTAAGCTCTATTTGCATATAAATATTTCTCTTGTACCTATAAGAATGAAATTATATTAAGAACATTATGTTAAAACTAATTTTAAGTAGAGGGATGATAATGAAAATAAGAATTATATTGTTATAATATATATTTATAAAAATGTCTATATATGGTGTAATAACAATCATTCTTAATAATATTATAGTAAAAAAATAAAAATTATAAAACATTCAAATTATTAATTAATGAATTATTTATTATTTTATAATTACTATGTTTATATATTTATTTTAAATTTTTATATTTGTAATTATTAATTTAAATTATTATGATAACTATCATTATTATAAGACAGATTCATTATAAATTTATTTATATTTTTATTTCTGATTAATATAATATAATAATTTACTAATTTGTAATATTATAATTATATATATCATTATTATTAAAAATTTATATAAATTATAATTATATTTTATGATGATTAGTTAGATTTTAATCTATTAATTATTTATCTTTTTATAATAATTTTTATTCTTATTCTAGTTTTGATTGAATTAATTAAAAAATTATAAAGAGAATTTGATTTTGATTCTAAAATAAAGTAAATATATTATAAAATTTTAATTTTGTTTAATTCTGATTTTAATTTTAATTGTAGACTATGAACCAAATAACCCCTAAAAGGCATCCATTAAAGGCCTTGGATCGAGAAAGTGGGGCGATGGAGCATTGAAAGAGCTCGATAATCTATGTATAAACTCTAACCCCAACTCCACTGACTTTTTTCTTAACTTAATTATCTTCTTCGACCGTTCAAAACCAGAGTACCAAAAATGCAACATATTAAATTCAAATACATAAAAGAAAACTCAAATCCAAATACTTCACAACATAAAGATATAACACAAATAGGAGACAAGGAGAGGAGGTATTGTCGAATGAAGAATGAAGCGGGTTGACAGTGGGATTGCTGACCGTATTGGAGCCTCTACCACTTTTCATAAGATTTGGAAATAAAAATTCCAGCCTCTATTTCAATTACTAACCATTGATTTTTCCTTTTGACCTCCGCGTCCCATTTTACCTTAGTTTTCAATTCGATTTTGCATATGAAAATTACAATTGCGAAGCTTCATCAACCCACAAATGGTCTTAGATGAATTCAATATAATGTAAAATAAATGTGGGCAAGTAATTGAAAATACAAATTAGATGTAGACGGTGAATTGACAAAATGTTTTATTAGAAAATTTGATTTTAAAATTTAATTATAATTTTGAAATTAAATAAATCAGTATTAGTATTTAAATTGTAAATATAAATAAATAAACTCAAACCTAACTATAAGAAGAGAGGGAAAAATATAAATCTGTATAACGATTTAGCAACATCAAGTATAATGAAGAGTTAAAACTTTTTTTAATTAGAATTATTGATATAAATCTATTATATTGTGTTTATTTATTTTTTTATGAAATTTTAAGATTAATAATATTAATTTTGTCATATTATTTAACAAAGTAAATTATCACGCAATCACATATATTCTCTTAAAAAAAACTTTTACTCGTCAATGAAACAAACTAGAAGCCATAAAGGAGATTTTATTTATGCATCATTGAAAATTATAAGAAAACAACATTAATTACAAGGTTTTGTTTGAACTCAGCTTAGGACCAAACATAACTTCGAGGGTCTAAGATATTACAAGATATCATTGAGGCAGTTATCCGGAGCAAATTGGAGTCCATTGATGGTGAGATCATAGATAATGCGCATATTTTGTTGATGCCACGTACCAAGGGTTGAAATTCCATCACCAGTCATTATTGCAATGCAAAAATATCCGCGGCTTAAGTCGTCGGGAAGTAAGTATATTGGCCATCAACATGATAGTCAGCATCTTCAAAATGATACGTAATTGTGGCAAAATCGTTAAAACCAGGACGATGCTTGTAGCATAGCTCAAATGTATCTGACGTATCTGTTTCTCTTTGAAAATTTCGAGAGTCATAGTATTCTTGAAACAATTCCATTACATCAACGTATGCGTTGCGCCCTCCGAATAGTGTTTGATCGATTCGAGGGATGACAGTTCCACTATCTATAACGCAGCCGCCGCTACCATCTGGCCTAATTCGGAAGTGGCCGGGAGTGAATCCTAGTCGTGTGGTCCCGACGCTGATGTCCAATAGGTTCAAGTAATACCAAGAATCTCTAGGAACGTTCACGAAACTTATTGTCTGCACATTCGGTGGTAGGGGTGGGATGTCATCCCCAAACCTGAGGACGCCGTATTGTTGAAGTAATTGAACAAATGGGACAAAACAGTGAGAGAATCGAGGGGTAACAAGGCCAGACAATTCATGAATAAATGAAGTTGGCGACCTGTCTAGTCCCAGAATGCCTGAGACTTGGCTATTCTCAAATTCATCAAAATTTCGGCTATCATATGAGCAACCGAAGATAATATTATCAACATATAAGCCTTCTGTTGGATCCAAACCAAAAAGGAATAGTTCTGTGGACAAAACACCATGTGTTACTGCTCCACCTCCGTACGCCGTTCCGTAGATGCATTCACCATTTGCACATCTATGGTCATCATTATTACCAGAACAAATTGGGTGATCACAAGGGAGCTTCCGATAGGTATGAGAATACGAGAGTCGTACCGAGGAGATTCCTGCGCATAACAGTTGATGCAAGGCTCACATTGGGTCCATGTTAGCCCATTACCTGTGTCAAGTAGTAAGAACAATGGTACGCCCTGGGATTCCGATTACAATTTTCACCACGTAGAATAGGACGTAAAGATAGACTGGAAGATTGAGATTCTGTGCAGGCTCTGTCGTAGCATTGGACGTAAAAGATTTTCCAGATAATAACCCCTGGCCTTCGAAAATCTAATCAACCTTTCCATTCTTTCGAGATAAGTGAGGTTTCCAGGATATAACGGAGACTCGGGTGAATCCCTAGGAATAAGTTTTAGGCTAAATCCGGTGGACTAGAAGATAGCGTGAAATAGAATTGGGATAGTGTAAAAAGACAAAAACATGAAGTAGCTAATAGTAGAACTTGCATCCGGGCCATTTCAATAATAATGAACAATGTTGCTATAATCCGTTGCAAGGTTACATGCCTATATAGATCTTGATCCAAATATATATGTTAAGATAATCAACTACATTTTTAAATTGATTATGTTGATTTTATAAAAACATAATATTAATATTATTTCTAAAATTAGCATTCTGTGTGGTGGGGTTTCGTTATGTTTTTGTGTCTAATCAAATGTAATGTCCTAATCATCGAAGAAGGAAACATTATTTTACATTTGCTTATTAGTAAAAAAATCGAAAACATATATCATCATTTTTTCCTTAGAACTATTTCTCTTTGGTTCTTCAAATTCAAGTTATTCCTTCTACCTTTTTCTTTGTTTTATAGATGTAGTGTTGCTTTATTGCATTCGGTCCTAAATAAAATGTATTGTTTTAAGTATTGAAAGAAGGGAAAAAAGCAAAGATCTGGTTAATGCATCATCAATAAATGGTTAATAATTGGATTAAAGTCTAAGACAGAGTGTATATTAATGTGTGAGCAATGTGATTAGTATATTATAAAATAAAATAAGAAATTTCCAATTCTCAAAGAATAAATGATGATAGGATTTGGGGTGTAGAAGGAAAAAAAATAAAAATTACGTTGAAGTAAAATGAATTATTGCTTTTAATTTTATTTCTTTGTAAATAATATCTAATACCAATTTAATTATTATTTTGATAAGACTAAACAATTAGAGAAAGTTACCTTTTACACAAAAGGTAGTCTATGTTAAACATTTTCCTTTCCCTTTTCCATGTTCAATTCTTTTCCATTTTTCTTTTTCTTTTCTTGCAGATGTAATGTCCTTCATTTTATTTGATCCACGTTTTGCTTTGTTAGCAACACAACTTAGATAATTATCTTCTATTTTACAAATGTATAAATATTATGTATGTTTATATGTTTACATTTAAACTACATAGTATGATTAAGAGATATGAAAATATTTGTTTTCAACCACAATTGAGTTTGTTCTAAAATTTACTACTAGATCCAAAGACAAAAGAAATAAATTAACTTATCAAAAATAAATAAATAATATATGTTGTGTGTGTGCGGGCATGTGGGCATGCATGCATAGACATATTTAGGAACTATTTGATATATATAAAAATAGCGTACACAAGTAATTACAAAATATTTTTATATAATATAACATATAAGACCTTGTAAAAATATTAATATAGTATATAATATTTATATATAATATAAAATTTTTATGACTATTTATATATATCAATTTTTGAGAAGATTTTATAGAATTTTTTGTAAAAATTTAAGAGAATGTTAAAATTCAAAAAAATAGAATTAGATGGAAATTTTTTATGTAAATTAAAGGAGTATATTTTTACATTATATAATAATATCATAAAATTTGATTTTAAATTTTAACCCACAATTTAAATTTTTAAATTTAATAGGTGAAGAAAGTTAACCATTATAATTTTCGCAAAATATTTTGCTAGTGAGCCAAAAACTAAGCCTTTTGATATGAGGCAAAGCTCATTTCCCTAATTTTTTTCCTCTACAGCCTCTCCCTAATTTTACCCCTTAGTTGTATATAGAGATGACTGGATTAGGGTTTGGTTTTCGTGACATGGATAATGGTCTTTTGTTAGATTGTACACCCCATAAGCAACGGGATGGAGGCCTGCTTGGATTGGTTATTTTTTTGAAGAGGTGTTGACTCTCTTTTCAGACTACACTTGTTTGTTATTAGTTTTAGAAGAGATTTATCGGCTGATTTAAGCTACATTACCAAACAACAAACTCGCTCTCTCATATACGACAAATTTGGAGTACAATAGGGCTCTCACATTCTCCAACACTCTTTCTAAGGAATTTAGACCCAGTTTATCATTGGAGATGCTTTTTCATACTATAATTCGAACCCCCAAAACGCCACATCCTCAAAAATAAAAATAACTCTCCAAGAATTTTGGATCACAAATGCAATTTGGTAATTTTAATACAGGAGAAAATATGTGATCCATGAAACTTAGGTAAAGTGTCCATAGGACATGGTTTTATACTTAGAGTAATAATTTAATAACTCAATCTCTTTTACAAGTTAATATCCAAATTGAATTTTGTAATTATGATATCAAATATTAAAAACTCTAAATTTAGACTCTGACTCTCTTAAAATCCATTTAACATTGTACAAATCTTATTGTATCAATTAAGATTTATTCTAACATATTATATCGTTATGTTTAATTCAAATAAAAGAAGATAATATTTTATCATAAATGTAGTAATATATTATGAGACATGTAATAATTCAGATTTCTAGCACACGAGAATGTTACAATTAATCGGGGACTATGTGAAAACTAGTAAATGTTTTGTAAAATTATTTAAAGTAAAATTATTACCGTAAAACAAGGTTATTTTAGCATTAGTAGTAAATGATTTACATTTATTTTATTTTATCTTAATTATTTTAGAATGCATATATGGTACTTAGCTAATATAATATCATATCTTTATAATATGATCACAAATTATTTAAGTTTCCTTTTTTGATAAGGACAATATCACAACAAGAGTTAGCATTCAAGTAGAATGACAATTATATGACACATCTAAATCATATAATTTATTATATTAATTTTAATTATTCATTCATATTATTTCTTATATTGATTGTAATTATTTGTTTCTATTTGCAAACTTAACTTATTAAACGTCTTAGTGTAAAATTGAATATAAAATTTTTGGTATGATAACAAACAATTTTTTTATTATTAAATTACAATGTTTAATTGTTGACTTGGCTTCTAAGGTAGCAAATTGGAGCCCATTAATGTTGAGATCATGGATGATGCGCGCATAATTTGTTGATGCCACCATCAGGCATTATTGCGATGCAAAAATATCCGCGGCTTAAGTCACCAGGGAAGTGAGTAGATTGGCCATCAACATGATAGTCAGCATCTCCAAAATGATACGTAATTGTGACAAAATCGTTAAAACCAGGACGATGCTCGTAGCATAGCTGAAATTCATATGGCGGATTTGTTTCTCTTTCAAAATTTATAGTGTCGTGGTATTCTCGAAACAATGCCATTACCTCATCGTATGTGTTGCGCTCTCCGAAGAGTGTTTGATTGATTTGAGGGACGATAGTTGCACGATCTATAATGTAGCCACCGCTACCATCTTGCCAAACTTGATCCAAATATATATGTCAAGATAATTAATTATATTTGGAAAATAAGTTGTCAATTTTTTAAAAAGAAAAATAACCTTAATATTATTTTTAAAATTAATATCATGTACACTGATATTTTATTATATTTTAACTATAATCTAATGCAATGTATTTATTATTTAAGAAGAAAAAATATTAATTTTACATTTACTTATTAGTAAAGAATCAAAATGCATGAATCTTGTGCACTGATATTTTATTATATTTTAAATTTAATTTAATGTAATGTATTTATTATCTAAGAAGAAAAAATATTAATTTTACATTTGCCTATTAGTAAAGAATCAAAATGCATGAATCTGGGTGATGCGTCTCTGAAGGCAAGAAGAAGAAGCGGTGGCTGGGAATGCAGTACATGTACAGTTCACGGACGCCATCACTTCTACTTAATCTGTGACTCTCTCATATCCACACCCCTCTCTCTCTGTCCTCTCTCTCTCTCTTTCTCTCTCATGGGAGCGTCCCCCTATCCCACCAAATTCGTGGCTAGTGGTTATCGGCGGCACGAACGGCTACGCGGCCAATTTCCAGCGTCTCACATTAACAATCTCCCTTATATTCCAAAAGAAAATAAAAACCATCTTGATGCCAACAGCACCATATTATTTTTAACATTTTGGATTCTCTCCACTTTTATTAAAAAAACAAAATATATATATGTGTACATACAAAAAATTATGTGTAGAAAAATAAATGAAGAAATTTCCTGTTATTAAAAAGAAAAATGAAGATAGGATTTAATGTGTAGAAAGAAAGAAAAAGAAAAATTCTATCAAAAAAAGAAGAAAATTATTACTTTCAATTTTATTTTATTATAAGTAATAGCAAATGCCAATTTAGGAGTACTTGATAAAATTGAGTAGTTATAAAAGTTATTAGATAAACAAAAAATGTTATACTTTAAATGGAAAATTATACTATAGAAGAAACAAATTGTTGTTTTTAATTTTATTTTTGTTGTAAATTATATCTAATACCGATTTAATAACATTTGATAAAATTAAGTAATCATAGAAAGTTTCCATTCAAATAAAACATCCTATACTTTAAGCAATTTTTGTTTTTTGCTTTCCATATTCAATTTTTTTCTATTAACCTTTTAATCCTCCCACATATGTAATAACCTTCATTATATTTGATCCAAGTTTTGCTTTGTGAGTAACATAACTCATATAATTATCATTTTTCGTACAAATGTATAAATATTATGTATGTCTATATTCATATAGGTACAAAAATATATATATACATATATCTTTTTTAGAAAATTTGCATTTTTTCTAAGATTTACAATTAGATTCAAAGGAAAAAAAATGAAATTTGAAAAATTAACTTATCAAAACAAATGATACATATAAGTAAATAATATACATATATGCGTGTGCACCCATGCTCATGCCAGCACACACATATTTGGGAATCACAAAATTGGTATAAATGTAGTGTATGCAAGTAGTAACAAAGATTTTTTGTAATATTTTATACTATATAGAAAATACTATTATAGTATAATTTTTTTCTGATTATTTATATTTATTATTTTCGTGTACACTTAAAATTTTCATAAAAATAATGTGAAATTAAAATTGAAAACATAGATAAGGAGTTGATAAGAGTAGTATATAATATTAATATTTTCAGAAGATTTTATAGGATTTTGGAGGAATAATTAAGAGAAGTGTAGAGATCACAAAGATAATCTTTTATTTTAGGTTCTCATATTCTGCCTTTAATACTAGATGAAAATTCCTTTTGTAGTTTAGTGGAGTTTATATTTACATTATATAATATCTTAGAAATTTGATTCTTAATTCTAACCCATTATTTAATTTTAGATTTAACTCTTGAGTGAGGTTCATTAATGGTATTTTTAGGAACCGAGGTGAGAGTTTATCACTAGTTGACAAGTAAACATTTTGGTAGTGGGTCGAAAAATGGGTTTAAATATAGACGGTTGAATTAAGATAAAGCTCATTTCAATAATTTTTCTCCAGAAAGGCCTCCAGCCTTTTCTTTTTCTCTTCCCTTTCTCTTTTTTCTTTTCTCTCTCTGTTTTTATTGTTTTAATTTTTTCCTTCCCCTCCACTCTCATTTCCCCTCCATAATGCTTCCTTTCTCAACCACCTCAACTCATTGTTTTCATCAATTAAGTGGGCTAGGGGTGACCGTGGTAAAGGATGGTAGCCAGTAGGATTGACAGTAGCAGACGACGATAAGGAGGTGCGGTGATGGTGGGGACGCAAGGACAATGGAATAACAGCAAACAAGCCATTTTCTGGCGACATTCGGGGGTATGGAGGTCGATTTCTTGCAGGTCGTGGGTTGGGGAACAATGTAGGTATTTCATTTTTCGACATTTTAAGCAATGTGCTACTAAAAATTTAAAATTGAACAAAATAATCAAATTTAGATAAAAAAAAGTCCTATTAAAATGACTATTCAAATAAA
This sequence comes from Bruguiera gymnorhiza, assembly GCA_020883675.1. Lineage (NCBI taxonomy): Eukaryota > Viridiplantae > Streptophyta > Magnoliopsida > Malpighiales > Rhizophoraceae > Bruguiera > Bruguiera gymnorhiza. The sequence goes on along the minus strand of JAIRCJ010000017.1, from coordinate 1,175,279 downwards.
AGTAATGTTATTTAAATTTAAAATATTTCTGTAATTTAAAAAATTAAATTGCTTGTTAATTAAAATCTAAAACTTCAATAAAATAAAAAGTAATGTTATTTTTTCATTTGTTTCTCTACGAAGAGATAAACTATAATAAATATTGATATAATATATTATATAAAATAAATACAAAAAAAACTTTAAATAAAAATGAATAATAATAATATTAAATATTTTTAAATTAATATAATAATTAAATTATCAAAAAATAATTATATTATTATAATATATATAGTATTATATATTTTATATAAAAATGTCTATTTATAAGTGTAATACAATCATTTTTAATAATAATTACAGTAAAAAATTATAAATAATATAAATATTCAAATTATTAATAAATTATTTATTCATAAAATTCTTATGTTAATATATTTATTTTAAATATTTATATTTATAATTATTTATTTAAATTATTTTTATGATAACTATTATTATTACAAGACAAATTCATTAATATAATTTTTATTTATACTTTTATTCTAATAAATATATTATAATAATTTAGTAATTTGTAATTTTATAATTATATATATTAATTATTAGAAATTTTTTAATATAAATTATAATTATTTTTATGATGATTAGTTATATTTTAATTTTTATTATTATTATTATCTTTTATAATAATTTTATTCTTATTCTAGTTTTGAAATTTAGTTAAAAAGTTATAAATGAGAATTTGATTTTGATTCTAAAATAAAGTAAATATATAAAATTTATTATTTTATTTTAAATTTTGCTTGATTCTGTTTTTAATTTTAATTGTAAACTATGAACCAAATAACCCCTAAAAGGCATCCATTAAAGGCCTTGGATCGAGAAAGTGGGGCGATGGAGCATTGAAAGAGCTCGATAATCTATGTATAAACTCTAACCCCCAACTCCACTGACTTTTTTCTTAACTTAATTATCTTCTTCGACCGTTCAAAACCAGAGTACCAAAAATGCAACATATTAAATTCAAATAAATAAAAGAAAACTCAAATCCAAATACTTCACAACATAAAGATATAACACAAATAGGAGACAAGGAGAGGGAGGTATTGTCGAATGAAGAATGGAGCGGGTTGACAGTGGGATTGCTGACCGTATTGGAGCCTCTACCACTTTTCATAAGATTTGGAAATAAAATTCCAGCCTCTATTTCAATTACTAACCATTGATTTTTCCTTTTGAGCTCCGCGTCCCCATTTTACCTATTTTCAATTCGATTTTGCACATGAAAATTACAATTTGCAAAGCTTCATCAAACCTACAAATGTCTTAGATCAATTCATATAATGTAAAATAAATGTGGGCAAGTAATTGAAAATACAAATTAGACGTGGACAGTAAATTGATAAAACGTTTTATTAGAAAATTTGATTTGGAAATTTAGTTATGATTTTGAAATTAAATAAATCAGTATTAATGTTTAAATTTGCAAATATAAATAACAAATTCAAATCTAAGAAGAGAGGAAAAAATATAAATTGGATAACGATTTAGCAACATTAAGTATAATGAAGAGTTAAAAATATTTTTTAATGAGAATTATTAATATGAATCTATTAATAATATTATATTATTTATTTCTTCATGAAATTTTAAAATTATAATACTAATTTTGTCACATTATTTAACAAAATAATCATCACGCAATCACACATATTCTCTTTAAAAAAACTTTTGCTCGTCCTTTTGTGGATAAACATAGCACAGCACAATGAAAACAAACTAGAAGCCATAAAGGAGATTTTATTTATGCATCATGGAAAATTATAAGAAAACAACATTAATTACAAGGTTTTGTTTGAGCTCAGCTTAGGATCAAACATAACTTCGAGGGTCTAAGATATTACAAGATATCATTGAGGCAGTTATCCGGAGCAAATTGGAGTCCATTGATGGTGAGATCATAGATAATGCGCATATTTTGTTGATGCCACGCACCAAGCATTGACATTCCATGACCAGCCATTATTGCAATGCAAAATATCCGCCGCTTAAGTCGTCGGGGAGGTAAGTATATNTCCTAGATCAATTTAATATAATGTAAAATAAATGTGGGCATGTAATTGAAAATACAAATTAGATGTGGACGGTGAATTGACAAAATATTTTATTAGAAAATTTGATTTTGAAATTTAGTTATTATTTTGAAATAAAATAAATCAGTATTAGTATTTAAGTTTGCAAATATAAATAAATAAATTTAAACCTAACTATAAGAAGAGAGGGAAAAATATAAATCTGAATAATGATTTAGCAACATTAAATATAATGAAGAATTAAAATATTTTTTAATTGAAATTATTGATATGAATCTATTATGATGTATTATTTATTTTTTTCATGAAAATTTTAAAATTAATAATATTAATTTTGTCACATTATTTAACAAAGTAAATTATCTCGCAATCACACATATTCTCTTAAAAAAAACTTTTACTCGTCCTCGTGTGGATAAACATAGCACAGCACAATGAAACAAACTAGAAGCCATAAAGGAGATTTTATTTATGCATCATTGAAAATTATAAGGAAACAACATTAATTACAAGGTTTTGTTTGAGCTCAGCTTAGGACCAAACATAACTTCGAGGGTCTAAGATATTACAAGATATCATTGAGGCAGTTATCCGGAGCAAAATGGAGTCCATTGATGGTGAGATCATAGATAATGCGCATATTTTGTTGATGCCACGTACCAAGGGTTGAAATTCCATTACCACTCATTAGTGCAACGCAAAAATATCCGTCGCTTAAGTCGTTGGGGAAGTAAGTATATTGGCCATCAACATGATAGTCAGCATCTTCAAAATGATACGTCATTGTGAGAAAATCGTTAAAACCAGGACGATGCTTGTAGCATAGGTCCATTCCCTGTGGTGCATCCGTTTCCTCTTTCAAAATTCCGACTGTCATAGTATACTTGAAAATATTGCCATTACCTCAAAGTATTGCGTTTGCGCCCTCTGAATAGTGTTTGATCGATTCGAGGGAGGACAGTTCCACTATCTATAATGCAGCCGCCGCTACCATCTCGCCTAATTCGGAAGTGGCCGCGAGTGAATCCTAATCGTGTGGTCCCGACTTGATGTCCAATAGGTTCAAGTGATTACAAAGAATCTCCAGGAATGTTCACGAAACTTGTATGTCTGCACATTTGGTTGGTAGGTGTGGAATGTCATCCCCCAAACCTGAGACACCGCGTTTCTTGAAGTAATTCAATATATGGGACAAAACAGTAGAGAATCGAGGGGTAACAAGGTCAGGACAATTTGATGACTAACTGAAGTTGGCGACCTGTTTAGTCCCAGAATGCCTGAGACTTGGCTATCCTCAAATTCCACAAAATTTCGGTATTATATGAGCAACCGAAGATAATATGATCAATATATAAGCTTCCTGCTTGACTCCAACCAAAAACGAATTGTTTCCACGGATTAAACACCACGTGTACTGCTCCACCTCCGTACCCCTTTCTGTAGATGCATTCACCATTTACACATCTATAGTCATCATGATCAAAGAACAAATTGGGTGCTCACAGGGGAGCTTCCGATAGGTATGAGAATGCCGAGCGTCGTACAGAGGAGATGTCTGCTCAAAACATCTGACGCAAGGCTCACATTGGTCCATGTTAGCCCATTACCTGTGTCAAGTAGTAAGAACAATGTTAGGTCTGGGTTCCGATTCCAATCTGCACCAAGAAGAGTAGGCCGTGAGGATGGATTGGAAGATTGGGATTCAGTGCAGGCTCTGTCGTGGCATTTGGACGTAAAAGATTTTCCAAATAATAACCCCTGGCGTGAGAAAATCTAATCAATCTTTTCATTCTTTCGAGATAAGTGAGGTTTCCAGGATATAACGGAGATTCGGGGTGAATCCCTATGAATAAGTTTTAGGCTAAATCCCGTGGACCTAGATGTACGGTGTGAAATAGAATTGGGATAGCGTAAAAGACAAAACATGAAGTAGCTAATAGTAGAACTTGCATCCTGGCCATTTCAATAATAATGAACAATGTTGCTATAATCCGTTGCAAGGTTACATGCCTATATAGATCTTGATCCAAATATATATGTTAAGATAATCGACTACATTTTCAAATTGATTATGTCAGTTTCAATAAAAAACATATAGTAATATTATTTCTAAAATTAGCATCCTGTGTGGTGGTATTTATTATGTTTTTGTGTCTAATTAAATGTAATGTCCTAATCATCGAAGAAGGAAACATTATTTTACATTTGCTTATTAGTAAAAAAATCAAAAACAGACATGAATCATCATTTTTCCTTAAAACTATGTCTCCTTGGTTTTTCAAATTTAAGTTATTCCTCTACCTTTTTTTCTTTGTTTTATAGATGTAGTGTTGCTTTATTGCATTCCCTCTTAAATCAAATGCATTGTCTTAAGTTATTGAAAGAAGGGAAGAAAGCAAGGATCGGGTTAATGCATCATCAATAAATGGTTAATAATTGGATTAAAGTCTAAGACCAAGTGTATCCCAGTGTGTGAGCAATATGATTAGTATATTGTAAAAGAAACGAAGAAATTTCCAATTATCAAAAGAATAATGATGATAGGATTTGGTGTGTAGAAAGAAAAAAAGAATGAAAATTGCATTGAAGTAGAAAGGAATTATTGCTTTTAATTTTATTTCTTTGTAAATAATATCTAATACCAATTTAATATTATTCGATAAGATTGAACAATTAAAGAAAGTTACTTTACATACAAAAGGTAGTCTATGTTAAACGTTTTCCTTTCCCTTTTCCATGTTTAATTTTTTCTATTTTTCTTTTTCTTTTTCTTGTAGATGTAATATCCTTCATTATATTTGATCCACGTTTTGCTTTGTTAGCAACACAACTCAAATAATTATCTTTTTTTTATAAATGTATAAATATTATGTATGTTTATATGTTTACATTTAAGCTATAAGGTATGACCAAGAGATATGAAAACATTTATTTTTCAACCACAATTGAGTTTGTTCTAAATTTTACTACTGGATCCGAAGATAAAAGAAATGAATTAACTTATCAAAAATAAATAAATAATCTATGTGTGTGTGTGCACACATGTGGACATGCATGCATAGGCATATTTAAGAACTATTAGATGTATATAAAAATGACGTATATAAGTAATTACAAAATATTTTTATATAATATAACATATAAGACCTTGTAAAATATTAATATAGTATATAATATCAAATTTTTTATGACTATTTATATATATAAATCTTTTGAGAAGATTTTATAGAATTTCTTGCAAAAATTTAAGAGAATGCTAAAATTCATAAAAATAGTGTTTTATTTTAAGTTCTTAAAAATTAGATGGAAATTCCTTATGTAAACTAGAAGAGTATATTTTTGCATTATATAATAATATCATAAAATTTTGATTTTGAATTTTAACCCACAATTTAAATTTTTAAATTTAACAGGTGAGTGAAGTTGACCAGTAGAATTTTGGCAAATATTTTGCTAGTGAGCCAAAATCTAAGCCTCTTAATATGAGGCCCTTAATTTTTCTCTTCTACAGCCTCCCCCTAATTTTACCCCTTGGTTATATATAGAGATGACTAGATTAGGGTTTGGTTTGGTGACATGGATAATGGCCTTTTGTTAGATTGTACGCCCTATAAGCAACGCGAAGGAGACCCACTTGGATTGGTTATTTTTTTGGTGAGGTATTGATTCTCTTTTCATATTACACTTGTTTGTTATTAGTTTTAGAAGGGATTTATCGGCTGATTTAAGCTACATTACCAAACATCTAGCTCACACATAATCTCTCATGATACAACAAAGTTCGAGTACAATAAGGCTCTCACCTTCTCCAACACTCTTTCTAAGGAATTTAGACCTAGTTTATTATTGGAGATGCTTTTTCATACTATAATTCAAACCCGCAAAACGCCACATTCTCAAAAATAAAAATAATCCCTAAGAATTTTAGATCACAAATGCAATTTGGTAATTTTGATACAAGAGGAGAAGGTGAGAGCCCTATTGTACTCGAACTTTGTCGTATCATGAGAGACTATGTGCGAGCTAGATGTTTGGTAATGCAGCTTAAATTAGTCGATAAATCCCTTCTTAAACTAATAACAAAAAAGTGTAGTATGAAAAGAGAGTTAATATCTCTCCAAAAAAATAACCAATCCAAGTGGGCCTCCTTCGCGTTACTTATGGGGCGTACAATCTAACAAAAGGCCATTATTCATGTCACCAAAACCAAACCCTAATCCAGTCATCTTTATATATAAGCAAGGGGTAAAATTAGGGGGAGGCTGTAAAGGACAAAAATTAGGGAAATGAGCTTTGCCTCATATCAAGAGGCTTAGTTTTTGGCTCACTAGCAAAATAGTTGCCAAAATTCTACTAGTCAACTTTACTCACTTGTTAAATTTAAAAATTTAAATTGTGGGTTTAAATTCAAAATCAAAATTTTATGTCGAACCCCCAAAATGCCACATCCTCGAAAATAAAAATAATCCCCAAGAATTTTAGATCACAAATGCAATTTGGTAATTTTGATACAAGAGAAAATATGAGATCCATGGAACTTAGATAAAGTGTCTATAGGACATGGTTTTTATACTTTTATGAAAGAAAAAATTAATCGATTATTTGTTATTAGTTAGACTAATAATATAATAATTCAATCTCTTTTACAAGTTAATATCCAAATTGAATTTTGAAATTATGATATCAAATATTAAAATTCTAAAAGTAAACTCTAACTCTCTTAAAATCTATTTAACATTGTACAAATTTTATTATATCAATTAAGATTTATTTTAACATATTACATCGTTATGTTTAATTCAAATAAAAGAAGATAATATTTTATCATAAATGTAGCAATAGATTATGAGATATGTAATAATTCAGATTTCCAACACACGAGAATGTTATAATTAATTGGGGACTATTTGAAAACTAGCAAATGTTTTGTAAAATTATTTAAAGCAAAATTATTACAGCAAAACAAGGTTATTTTAGCATTAGTAGTAAATGATTTACATTTTATTTTTTTATCTTAATTATTTTAGAATGTATATATGGTACCTAGCTAATATAATATCATATCTTTATAATATGATCACAAATTATTTATCTTTCTTTTTGTGATTGGAAACAATATCACAACAAGAGTTAGCATCCAAGTGGAATGACAATTATATGACACATTTAAATCATATAATTTACTATATTAATTTTAATTATTCATTCACATTATTTCTTATATTGATTGTAATTATTTGTTTCTATTTGCAAACTTAACTTATTAAACGTCTTAGTGTAAAATTGAATATAAAATTTTTAGTATGATAACGAACAATTTTTTTATTATTAAATTACAATGTTTAATTGTTGACTTGGCTTCTAAGGTAGCAAATTGGAGCCCATTAATGTTGAGATCATGGATGATGCGCGCATAATTTGTTGATGCCACCATCAGGCATTATTGCGATGCAAAAATATCCGCGGCTTAAGTCACCAGGGAAGTGAGTAGATTGGCCATCAACATGATAGTCAGCATCTCCAAAATGATACGTAATTGTGACAAAATCGTTAAAACCAGGACGATGCTCGTAGCATAGCTGAAATTCATATGGCGGATTTGTTTCTCTTTCAAAATTTATAGTGTCGTGGTATTCTCGAAACAATGCCATTACCTCATCGTATGTGTTGCGCTCTCCGAAGAGTGTTTGATTGATTTGAGGGACGATAGTTGCACGATCTATAATGTAGCCACCGCTACCATCTTGCCAAACTTGGAATTGGCCAGGATTGAATCCTAACCGTAAGGTCCTGATGCTAATGCCCAATGGGTTCCACTAATATACAGAAGTTCCCGGAATGGTCACGAATCTTGTTGTTTCCAAATGATAACTTCTAATCAATTTTTTCATTGCTTCAAGATAAGTATGGTTTTCAGGATATAATGACGACTTGGAATAACCTTTAGGCTAAATCCAGTAGAATTAGATGATACAGTGAAATAGAATTGAGATAATGTTACAAGACAAAAACATAAAGTAGTTAATAGCAGAACCTCCATCCCGGCCATTTTAGAGATAATGGACAATGTTACTGTAACTTGTTACAAGATTACAAGCATATATAGATTTTGATCCAAATATATATGTCAAGATAATTAATTATATTTGGAAAATAAGTTGTCAATTTTTTAAAAAGAAAAATAACCTTAATATTATTTTTAAAATTAACATCTTGTGCACTGATATTTTATTATATTTTGACTCTAATCTAATGCAATGTATTTATTATCTAAGAAGAAAAAATATTAATTTTACATTTGCCTATTAGTAAAGAATCAAAATGCATGAATCATTGTTTTTCCTTACAATTATTTCTCTTTAGTTCTTCAAATTCAAATTATTCATTTTACCTTTTCCTTCCTCTCATAGATGTAATATTGCTCTATTGCATTCTCACCTAAACCAAATGTATTGCCCTAATTATTAAAAAAAAAGGGAAGAATAAGAGGATTTGGTTACTGCATCATCAGTTAATTGTTAATAATTAGATTAAAGTATAAGAACAAGTGTACTCCTGGGCATGAACAATAACATTATTATATTGAAAAATAAATGAAGAAATTTCCTGATATTAAAAAGGAAAAATGAAGATAGGATTTAATGTGTAGAAAGAAAGAAAAAAAATTCTACAAAAAAAGAAGAAAATTATTACTTTCAATTTTATTTTATTATAAGTAATATCAAATGCCAATTTAGGAGTACTTGATAAAATTGAGTAGTTATAAAAAGTTATTAGATAAACAAAAAATGTTATACTTTAAATGGAAACTTATACTATAGAAGAAACAAATTGTTGTTTTTAATTTTATTTTTGTTGTAAATTATATCTAATACCGATTTAATAACATTTGATAAAATTGAGTAGTCATAAAAAGTTTCCATTCAAATAAAACATCTTATACTTTAAGCAATTTTGTTTTTTGCTTTCCACATTCAATTTTTTCTATTAACCTTTTAATCCTCCCACATATGTAATATCCTTCATTATATTTGATCCAAGTTTTGCTTTGTGAGTAACATAACTCATATAATTATCATTTTCCGTACAAATGTATAAATATTATGTATGTCTATATTCATATAGGTACAAAAATATATATATACATATATTTTTTTTAGAAAATTTGCATTTTTTCTAAGATTTACAATGAGATTCAAAGGAAAAAAAAATGAAATTTGAAAAATTAACTTATCAAAATAAATGATACATATAAGTAAATCATATACATATTTGTGTGTGCACCATGCTCATGCCGGCACACACATATTTGGGAATCACAAAATTGGTATAAATGCAGTGTATGCAAGTAGTAACAAAGAGTTTTTGTAATATTTTATACTATATAGAAAAAACTATTATAGTATAATTTTTTTTCTGATTATTTATATTTATTATTTTGTGTACACTTAAAATTTTCATATAAATAATGTGAAATTAAAAATTGAAAACATAGATAAGGAGTTGATAAGAGTAGTATATAATATTGATATTTTCAGAAGATTTTATAGGATTTTGGAGGAATAATTAAGAGAAGTGTAGAGATCACAAAGATAATCTTTTATTTTGGGTTCTCGTATTCTGCCTTTAACCCTAGATGGAAATTCCTTTTATAGTTTAGAGGAGTTTATATTTACATTATATAATATCTTAGAAATTTGATTCTTAATTTGAACCCATTATTTAATTTTAGATTTAACTCTTGAGTGAGGTTCATTAGTGGTATTTTTAGGAACCGAGGTGAGAGTTTATAAGTAGTTGACAAGGAAACATTTTGGTAGTGGGTCGAAAAATGGGTTTAAGTATAGACGGTTGAATTAAGATAAAGCTCATTTCAATAATTTTTCTCCTGAATGGCCTCCAGCCTTTTCTTTTTCTCTTCCCTTTCTTTTTTTCTTTTTCTCTCTCTGGTTTTATTTTTTTGATTTTTCCTTCCCCTCCACTCTCATTTCCCCTCCATAATGCTTCCTTTCTCAACCACCTCAACTCATTGTTTTCATCAATTAAGTGGGCTAGGGGTGACCGGTGGTAAAGGATGGTAGCCAGTAGGATTGACGGTAGCAGACGACGATAAGGAGGTGCGGTGATGGTGGGGACGCAAGGACAATGATTAGCAGCAAACAAGCCATTTTCTGGCGACGTTCGGGGGTATGGAGGTCGATTTCTTGCAGATCGTGGGTTGGAGAACAATGCAGGTATTTCATTTTTCGACATTTAAAGCAATGTGTTACTAAAAAATTTAAAATTAAACAAAATAAATATAATTTAAATAAAAAAAGTCCTATTCAAATAAAAATTAATGTTATTTAAATTTAGAAATTTTTATGTAATTTTAAAAAATTATGTAACTTGTTAATTAAAATTTAAAACTTCAATAAAATAAGTTTTATATAGAAATAAAAGTTTAATTTGAGTAATTAATTAAATGGAATCAAATATTATTAAAAATTTAGGATATTTTAAATATTTTTGATAATTTAAATAACATGTAATTTAAAATTTAAAAATTACAAATATATTTAATTTGTCTAAATTATTTTAAATTATGTTACTTTTAATTTTTTTTCCAATTAAAGCGTTTAAATCTAATTCGATTTACAAATTGATAAGTTATTCTATATTATAATATGTAAAAATATTATGATTGGTAATAGGATGTCTCAGTAACCGTGAGCTGTAATGACTGCAATTGCATAGCTGTTCACATAGCTTTGTACCAAGCTGTTAAGGGAACCTTTTAAAACTTTTCCACTGCATTAAAATACAGTGCCAATAGCTTAGTCATTGAGTCACTGGTTTAACTAATGGTGTCCATAAGAAAAGAGGTAGGAACAATTTTTGCATCGACTAGCTAAGATGCAGATTGGTAGGACTATGGAGTTTGGTAAGTGGGAGGGCATAGGGTCGGTGGGTAGGGGATAAGGAGGGGGCTATATTTCGTTTTGAGATTCCGTAGTTGCGTGCGATGGGCCGTAGGATTTTTGATCTTTTTTGGGGGGTTCCTTGTGCATGAACTAAGGGAATTTTTGTCTTTTTTTTCAAAGGAAGGTTAGATGGGTTTTCTAGTGATTATAATCGTTGGTTGTGACTATATATAGTTAATTATTGTAGAGGAGCATGGTTGTAGAGTTTTTATTGCCTATAAATGGTGTACTTGTAATTTTGATATAAATGGATTTTTGTCAAAATAAAAATTCCCGATTGAATCATCAAATAAATAATATTTATATTTTTTTAGCATTTATGTATATATTCTAGATATGTTTTCCCTTTCAACATTTTTTGTAAGCTCTATTTGCATATAAATATTTCTCTTGTACCTATAAGAATGAAATTATATTAAGGGAACATTATGTTAAAACTAATTTTACTTAGTAGAGGGATGATAATGAAAATAAGAATTATATTGTTATAATATATATATTTATAAAAATGTCTATATATGGTGTAATAACAATCATTCTTAATAATATTATAGTAAAAAAATATAAATAATATAAAACATTCAAATTATTAATTAATGAATTATTTATTATTTTATAATTACTATGTTTATATATTTATTTTAAATTTTTATATTTGTAATTATTAATTTAAATTATTATTATGATAACTATCATTATTATAAGACAGATTCATTAATATAATTTTTATTTATATTTTTATTCTGATTAAATATATTATAATAATTTACTAATTTGTAATATTATAATTATATATATCATTATTATTAAAAATTTTTATTATAAATTATAATTATATTTTTATGATGATTAGTTAGATTTTAATTCTATTATTATTTTTATTATTTATCTTTTTATAATAATTTTTTATTCTTATTCTAGTTTTGAATTTAATTAAAAAATTATAAAGAGAATTTGATTTTGATTCTAAAATAAAGTAAATATATTATAAAATTTATTATTTTGTTTAATTCTGATTTTAATTTTAATTGTAGACTATGAACCAAATAACCCCTAAAAGGCATCCATTAAAGGCCTTGGATCGAGAAAGTGGGGCGATGGAGCATTGAAAGAGCTCGATAATCTATGTATAAACTCTAACCCCCAACTCCACTGACTTTTTTCTTAACTTAATTATCTTCTTCGACCGTTCAAAACCAGAGTACCAAAAATGCAACATATTAAATTCAAATACATAAAAGAAAACTCAAATCCAAATACTTCACAACATAAAGATATAACACAAATAGGAGACAAGGAGAGGGAGGTATTGTCGAATGAAGAATGAAGCGGGTTGACAGTGGGATTGCTGACCGTATTGGAGCCTCTACCACTTTTCATAAGATTTGGAAATAAAAATTCCAGCCTCTATTTCAATTACTAACCATTGATTTTTCCTTTTGACCTCCGCGTCCCATTTTACCTTAGTTTTCAATTCGATTTTGCATATGAAAATTACAATTTGCGAAGCTTCATCAAACCCACAAATGGTCTTAGATGAATTCAATATAATGTAAAATAAATGTGGGCAAGTAATTGAAAATACAAATTAGATGTAGACGGTGAATTGACAAAATGTTTTATTAGAAAATTTGATTTTAAAATTTAATTATAATTTTGAAATTAAATAAATCAGTATTAGTATTTAAATTTGTAAATATAAATAAATAAACTCAAACCTAACTATAAGAAGAGAGGGAAAAATATAAATCTGTATAACGATTTAGCAACATCAAGTATAATGAAGAGTTAAAACTTTTTTTAATTAGAATTATTGATATAAATCTATTATAATGTTGTATTATTTATTTTTTTATGAAATTTTAAGATTAATAATATTAATTTTGTCATATTATTTAACAAAGTAAATTATCACGCAATCACATATATTCTCTTAAAAAAAACTTTTACTCGTCAATGAAACAAACTAGAAGCCATAAAGGAGATTTTATTTATGCATCATTGAAAATTATAAGAAAACAACATTAATTACAAGGTTTTGTTTGAACTCAGCTTAGGACCAAACATAACTTCGAGGGTCTAAGATATTACAAGATATCATTGAGGCAGTTATCCGGAGCAAATTGGAGTCCATTGATGGTGAGATCATAGATAATGCGCATATTTTGTTGATGCCACGTACCAAGGGTTGAAATTCCATCACCAGTCATTATTGCAATGCAAAAATATCCGCGGCTTAAGTCGTCGGGGAAGTAAGTATATTGGCCATCAACATGATAGTCAGCATCTTCAAAATGATACGTAATTGTGGCAAAATCGTTAAAACCAGGACGATGCTTGTAGCATAGCTCAAATGTATCTGACGTATCTGTTTCTCTTTGAAAATTTCGAGAGTCATAGTATTCTTGAAACAATTCCATTACATCAACGTATGCGTTGCGCCCTCCGAATAGTGTTTGATCGATTCGAGGGATGACAGTTCCACTATCTATAACGCAGCCGCCGCTACCATCTGGCCTAATTCGGAAGTGGCCGGGAGTGAATCCTAGTCGTGTGGTCCCGACGCTGATGTCCAATAGGTTCAAGTAATACCAAGAATCTCTAGGAACGTTCACGAAACTTATTGTCTGCACATTCGGTGGTAGGGGTGGGATGTCATCCCCAAACCTGAGGACGCCGTATTGTTGAAGTAATTGAACAAATGGGACAAAACAGTGAGAGAATCGAGGGGTAACAAGGCCAGACAATTCATGAATAAATGAAGTTGGCGACCTGTCTAGTCCCAGAATGCCTGAGACTTGGCTATTCTCAAATTCATCAAAATTTCGGCTATCATATGAGCAACCGAAGATAATATTATCAACATATAAGCCTTCTGTTGGATCCAAACCAAAAAGGAATAGTTCTGTGGACAAAACACCATGTGTTACTGCTCCACCTCCGTACGCCGTTCCGTAGATGCATTCACCATTTGCACATCTATGGTCATCATTATTACCAGAACAAATTGGGTGATCACAAGGGAGCTTCCGATAGGTATGAGAATACCGAGAGTCGTACCGAGGAGATTCCTGCGCATAACAGTTGATGCAAGGCTCACATTGGGTCCATGTTAGCCCATTACCTGTGTCAAGTAGTAAGAACAATGGTACGCCTGGGATTCCGATTACAATTTTCACCACGTAGAATAGGACGTAAAGATAGACTGGAAGATTGAGATTCTGTGCAGGCTCTGTCGTAGCATTTGGACGTAAAAGATTTTCCAGATAATAACCCCTGGCCTTCGAAAATCTAATCAACCTTTCCATTCTTTCGAGATAAGTGAGGTTTCCAGGATATAACGGAGACTCGGGTGAATCCCTAGGAATAAGTTTTAGGCTAAATCCGGTGGACCTAGAAGATAGCGTGAAATAGAATTGGGATAGTGTAAAAAGACAAAAACATGAAGTAGCTAATAGTAGAACTTGCATCCGGGCCATTTCAATAATAATGAACAATGTTGCTATAATCCGTTGCAAGGTTACATGCCTATATAGATCTTGATCCAAATATATATGTTAAGATAATCAACTACATTTTTAAATTGATTATGTTGATTTTATAAAAAACATAATATTAATATTATTTCTAAAATTAGCATTCTGTGTGGTGGGGTTTCGTTATGTTTTTGTGTCTAATCAAATGTAATGTCCTAATCATCGAAGAAGGAAACATTATTTTTACATTTGCTTATTAGTAAAAAAATCGAAAACATATATCATCATTTTTCCTTAGAACTATTTCTCTTTGGTTCTTCAAATTCAAGTTATTCCTTCTACCTTTTTCTTTGTTTTATAGATGTAGTGTTGCTTTATTGCATTCGGTCCTAAATAAAATGTATTGTTTTAAGTATTGAAAGAAGGGAAAAAAGCAAAGATCTGGTTAATGCATCATCAATAAATGGTTAATAATTGGATTAAAGTCTAAGACAGAGTGTATATTAATGTGTGAGCAATGTGATTAGTATATTATAAAATAAAATAAGAAATTTCCAATTCTCAAAAGAATAAATGATGATAGGATTTGGGGTGTAGAAGGAAAAAAAAATAAAAATTACGTTGAAGTAAAATGAATTATTGCTTTTAATTTTATTTCTTTGTAAATAATATCTAATACCAATTTAATATTATTTGATAAGACTAAACAATTAGAGAAAGTTACCTTTTACACAAAAGGTAGTCTATGTTAAACATTTTCCTTTCCCTTTTCCATGTTCAATTCTTTTCCATTTTTCTTTTTCTTTTTCTTGCAGATGTAATGTCCTTCATTTTATTTGATCCACGTTTTGCTTTGTTAGCAACACAACTTAGATAATTATCTTCTATTTTACAAATGTATAAATATTATGTATGTTTATATGTTTACATTTAACTACATAGTATGATTAAGAGATATGAAAATATTTGTTTTTCAACCACAATTGAGTTTGTTCTAAAATTTACTACTAGATCCAAAGACAAAAGAAATAAATTAACTTATCAAAAATAAATAAATAATATATGTGTGTGTGTGCGGGCATGTGGGCATGCATGCATAGACATATTTAGGAACTATTTGATATATATAAAAATAGCGTACACAAGTAATTACAAAATATTTTTATATAATATAACATATAAGACCTTGTAAAAATATTAATATAGTATATAATATTTTATATATAATATAAAATTTTTATGACTATTTATATATATCAATTTTTGAGAAGATTTTATAGAATTTTTTGTAAAAATTTAAGAGAATGTTAAAATTCAAAAAAATAGAATTAGATGGAAATTTCTTATGTAAATTAAAGGAGTATATTTTTACATTATATAATAATATCATAAAAATTTGATTTTAAATTTTAACCCACAATTTAAATTTTTAAATTTAATAGGTGAAGAAAGTTAACCATTATAATTTTCGCAAATATTTTGCTAGTGAGCCAAAAACTAAGCCTTTTGATATGAGGCAAAGCTCATTTCCCTAATTTTTTTCCTCTACAGCCTCTCCCTAATTTTACCCCTTAGTTGTATATAGAGATGACTGGATTAGGGTTTGGTTTTCGTGACATGGATAATGGTCTTTTGTTAGATTGTACACCCCATAAGCAACGGGATGGAGGCCTGCTTGGATTGGTTATTTTTTTGAAGAGGTGTTGACTCTCTTTTCAGACTACACTTGTTTGTTATTAGTTTTAGAAGAGATTTATCGGCTGATTTAAGCTACATTACCAAACAACAAACTCGCTCTCTCATATACGACAAATTTGGAGTACAATAGGGCTCTCACATTCTCCAACACTCTTTCTAAGGAATTTAGACCCAGTTTATCATTGGAGATGCTTTTTCATACTATAATTCGAACCCCCAAAACGCCACATCCTCAAAAATAAAAATAACTCTCCAAGAATTTTGGATCACAAATGCAATTTGGTAATTTTAATACAGGAGAAAATATGTGATCCATGAAACTTAGGTAAAGTGTCCATAGGACATGGTTTTTATACTTAGAGTAATAATTTAATAACTCAATCTCTTTTACAAGTTAATATCCAAATTGAATTTTGTAATTATGATATCAAATATTAAAACTCTAAATTTAGACTCTGACTCTCTTAAAATCCATTTAACATTGTACAAATCTTATTGTATCAATTAAGATTTATTCTAACATATTATATCGTTATGTTTAATTCAAATAAAAGAAGATAATATTTTATCATAAATGTAGTAATATATTATGAGACATGTAATAATTCAGATTTCTAGCACACGAGAATGTTACAATTAATCGGGGACTATGTGAAAACTAGTAAATGTTTTGTAAAATTATTTAAAGTAAAATTATTACCGTAAAACAAGGTTATTTTAGCATTAGTAGTAAATGATTTACATTTTATTTTATTTTATCTTAATTATTTTAGAATGCATATATGGTACTTAGCTAATATAATATCATATCTTTATAATATGATCACAAATTATTTAAGTTTCCTTTTTTGATAAGGATAATATCACAACAAGAGTTAGCATTCAAGTAGAATGACAATTATATGACACATCTAAATCATATAATTTATTATATTAATTTTAATTATTCATTCATATTATTTCTTATATTGATTGTAATTATTTGTTTCTATTTGCAAACTTAACTTATTAAACGTCTTAGTGTAAAATTGAATATAAAATTTTTGGTATGATAACAAACAATTTTTTATTATTAAATTACAATGTTTAATTGTTGACTTGGCTTCTAAGGGAGCAAATTGGAGCCCATTAATGTTGAGATCATGGATGATGCGCGCATAATTTGTTGATGCCACCATCAGGCATTATTGCGATGCAAAAATATCCGCGGCTTAAGTCACCAGGGAAGTGAGTAGATTGGCCATCAACATGATAGTCAGCATCTCCAAAATGATACGTAATTGTGACAAAATCGTTAAAACCAGGACGATGCTCGTAGCATAGCTGAAATTCATATGGCGGATTTGTTTCTCTTTCAAAATTTATAGTGTCGTGGTATTCTCGAAACAATGCCATTACCTCATCGTATGTGTTGCGCTCTCCGAAGAGTGTTTGATTGATTTGAGGGACGATAGTTGCACGATCTATAATGTAGCCACCGCTACCATCTTGCCAAACTTGGAATTGGCCAGGATTGAATCCTAACCGTAAGGTCCTGATGCTAATGCCCAATGGGTTCCACTAATATACAGAAGTTCCCGGAATGGTCACGAATCTTGTTGTTTCCAAATGATAACTTCTAATCAATTTTTTCATTCCTTCAAGATAAGTATGGTTTTCAGGATATAATGACGACTTGGAATAACCTTTAGGCTAAATCCAGTAGAATTAGATGATACAGTGAAATAGAATTGAGATAATGTTACAAGACAAAAACATAAAGTAGTTAATAGCAGAACCTCCATCCCGGCCATTTTAGAGATAATGGACAATGTTACTGTAACTTGTTACAAGATTACAAGCATATATAGATTTTGATCCAAATATATATGTCAAGATAATTAATTATATTTGGAAAATAAGTTGTCAATTTTTTAAAAAGAAAAATAACCTTAATATTATTTTTAAAATTAATATCATGTACACTGATATTTTATTATATTTTAACTATAATCTAATGCAATGTATTTATTATTTAAGAAGAAAAAATATTAATTTTACATTTACTTATTAGTAAAGAATCAAAATGCATGAATCTTGTGCACTGATATTTTATTATATTTTAAATTTAATTTAATGTAATGTATTTATTATCTAAGAAGAAAAAATATTAATTTTACATTTGCCTATTAGTAAAGAATCAAAATGCATGAATCTGGGTGATGCGTCTCTGAAGGCAAGAAGAAGAAGCGGTGGCTGGGAATGCAGTACATGTACAGTTCACGGACGCCATCACTTCTACTTAATCTGTGACTCTCTCATATCCACACCCCTCTCTCTCTGTCCCTCTCTCTCTCTCTTTCTCTCTCATGGGAGCGTCCCCTATCCCACCAAATTCGTGGCTAGTGGTTATCGGCGGCACGAACGGCTACGCGGCCAATTTCCAGCGTCCCACATTAACAATCTCCCTTATATTCCAAAAGAAAATAAAAACCATCTTGATGCCAACAGCACCATATTATTTTTAACATTTTGGATTCTCTCCACTTTTATTAAAAAAACAAAATATATATATGTGTACATACAAAAAATTATGTGTAGAAAAATAAATGAAGAAATTTCCTGTTATTAAAAAAGAAAAATGAAGATAGGATTTAATGTGTAGAAAGAAAGAAAAAGAAAAATTCTATCAAAAAAGAAGAAAATTATTACTTTCAATTTTATTTTATTATAAGTAATAGCAAATGCCAATTTAGGAGTACTTGATAAAATTGAGTAGTTATAAAAAGTTATTAGATAAACAAAAAATGTTATACTTTAAATGGAAAATTATACTATAGAAGAAACAAATTGTTGTTTTTAATTTTATTTTTGTTGTAAATTATATCTAATACCGATTTAATAACATTTGATAAAATTAAGTAATCATAGAAAGTTTCCATTCAAATAAAACATCCTATACTTTAAGCAATTTTTGTTTTTTGCTTTCCATATTCAATTTTTTTCTATTAACCTTTTAATCCTCCCACATATGTAATAACCTTCATTATATTTGATCCAAGTTTTGCTTTGTGAGTAACATAACTCATATAATTATCATTTTTCGTACAAATGTATAAATATTATGTATGTCTATATTCATATAGGTACAAAAATATATATATACATATATCTTTTTTAGAAAATTTGCATTTTTTCTAAGATTTACAATTAGATTCAAAGGAAAAAAAATGAAATTTGAAAAATTAACTTATCAAAACAAATGATACATATAAGTAAATAATATACATATATGCGTGTGCACCCATGCTCATGCCAGCACACACATATTTGGGAATCACAAAATTGGTATAAATGTAGTGTATGCAAGTAGTAACAAAGATTTTTTGTAATATTTTATACTATATAGAAAATACTATTATAGTATAATTTTTTTCTGATTATTTATATTTATTATTTTCGTGTACACTTAAAATTTTCATAAAAATAATGTGAAATTAAAAATTGAAAACATAGATAAGGAGTTGATAAGAGTAGTATATAATATTAATATTTTCAGAAGATTTTATAGGATTTTGGAGGAATAATTAAGAGAAGTGTAGAGATCACAAAGATAATCTTTTATTTTAGGTTCTCATATTCTGCCTTTAATACTGGATGAAAATTCCTTTTGTAGTTTAGTGGAGTTTATATTTACATTATATAATATCTTAGAAATTTGATTCTTAATTCTAACCCATTATTTAATTTTAGATTTAACTCTTGAGTGAGGTTCATTAATGGTATTTTTAGGAACCGAGGTGAGAGTTTATCACTAGTTGACAAGTAAACATTTTGGTAGTGGGTCGAAAAATGGGTTTAAATATAGACGGTTGAATTAAGATAAAGCTCATTTCAATAATTTTTCTCCAGAAAGGCCTCCAGCCTTTTCTTTTTCTCTTCCCTTTCTCTTTTTCTTTTTCTCTCTCTGTTTTTATTGTTTTAATTTTTCCTTCCCCTCCACTCTCATTTCCCCTCCATAATGCTTCCTTTCTCAACCACCTCAACTCATTGTTTTCATCAATTAAGTGGGCTAGGGGTGACCGGTGGTAAAGGATGGTAGCCAGTAGGATTGACAGTAGCAGACGACGATAAGGAGGTGCGGTGATGGTGGGGACGCAAGGACAATGAATAACAGCAAACAAGCCATTTTCTGGCGACATTCGGGGGTATGGAGGTCGATTTCTTGCAGGTCGTGGGTTGGGGAACAATGTAGGTATTTCATTTTTCGACATTTTAAGCAATGTGCTACTAAAAAATTTAAAATTGAACAAAATAAATCAAATTTAGATAAAAAAAAAGTCCTATTAAAATGACTATTCAAATAAAAAGTAATGTTATTTAAATTTAAAATATTTTCTGTAATTTAAAAAAATTAAATTGCTTGTTAATTAAAATCTAAAACTTCAATAAAATAAAAAGTAATGTTATTTTTTCATTTGTTTCTCTACGAAGAGATAAACTATAATAAATATTGATATAATATATTTATATAAAATAAATACAAAAAAAACTTTTAAATAAAAATGAATAATAATAATATTAAATATTTTTAAATTAATATAATAATTAAATTATCAAAAAATAATTATATTATTATAATATATATATATATATTTTATATAAAAATGTCTATTTATAGTGTAATAACAATCATTTTTAATAATATTACAGTAAAAAAATTATAAATAATATAAAATATTCAAATTATTAATAAATTATTTATTATCATAAAATTCTTATGTTAATATATTTATTTTAAATATTTATATTTATAATTATTTATTTAAATTATTTTTATGATAACTATTATTATTACAAGACAAATTCATTAATATAATTTTTATTTATACTTTTATTCTAATTAAATATATTATAATAATTTAGTAATTTGTAATTTTATAATTATATATATTATTATTATTAGAAATTTTTTAATATAAATTATAATTATTTATTTAAATTATTTTTATGATAACTATTATTATTACAAGACAAATTCATTAATATAATTTTTATTTATACTTTTATTCTAATTAAATATATTATAATAATTTAGTAATTTGTAATTTTATAATTATATATATTATTATTATTAGAAATTTTTTAATATAAATTATAATTATTTTTATGATGATTAGTTATATTTTAATTTTTTATTATTATTATTTATCTTTTTATAATAATTTTTATTCTTATTCTAGTTTTGAATTTAGTTAAAAAGTTATAAAGAGAATTTGATTTTGATTCTAAAATAAAGTAAATATATAAAATTTATTATTTTATTTTAAATTTTGCTTGATTCTGTTTTTCATTTTAATTGTAAACTATGAACCAAATAACCCCTAAAAGGCATCCATTAAAGGCCTTGGATCGAGAAAGTGGGGCGATGGAGCATTGAAAGAGCTCGATAATCTATGTATAAACTCTAACCCCCAACTCCACTGACTTTTTTCTTAACTTAATTATCTTCTTCGACCGTTCAAAACCAGAGTACCAAAAATGCAACATATTAAATTCAAATAAATAAAAGAAAACTCAAATCCAAATACTTCACAACATAAAGATATAACACAAATAGGAGACAAGGAGAGGGAGGTATTGTCGAATGAAGAATGGAGCGGGTTGACAGTGGGATTGCTGACCGTATTGGAGCCTCTACCACTTTTCATAAGATTTGGAAATAAAAATTCCAGCCTCTATTTCAATTACTAACCATTGATTTTTCCTTTTGACCTCCGCGTCCCATTTTACCTTATTTTTCAATTCGATTTTGCACATGAAAATTACAATTTGCAAAGCTTCATCAAACCTACAAATGGTCTTAGATCAATTCAATATAATGTAAAATAAATGTGGGCAAGTAATTGAAAATACAAATTAGACGTGGACAGTAAATTGATAAAACGTTTTATTAGAAAATTTGATTTGGAAATTTAGTTATGATTTTGAAATTAAATAAATCAGTATTAATGTTTAAATTTGCAAATATAAATAAACAAATTCAAATCTAAGAAGAGAGGAAAAATATAAATTTGGATAACGATTTAGCAACATTAAGTATAATGAAGAGTTAAAACATTTTTTAATGAGAATTATTAATATGAATCTATTATAATATTATATTATTTATTTCTTCATGAAATTTTAAAATTAATAATACTAATTTTGTCACATTATTTAACAAAATAATCATCACGCAATCACACATATTCTCTTTAAAAAAACTTTTGCTCGTCCTTTTGTGGATAAACATAGCACAGCACAATGAAACAAACTAGAAGCCATAAAGGAGATTTTATTTATGCATCATGGAAAATTATAAGAAAACAACATTAATTACAAGGTTTTGTTTGAGCTCAGCTTAGGATCAAACATAACTTCGAGGGTCTAAGATATTACAAGATATCATTGAGGCAGTTATCCGGAGCAAATTGGAGTCCATTGATGGTGAGATCATAGATAATGCGCATATTTTGTTGATGCCACGCACCAAGCATTGACATTCCATGACCAGCCATTATTGCAATGCAAAAATATCCGCCGCTTAAGTCGTCGGGGAGGTAAGTATATTGGCCATCAACATGATAGTCAGCATCTTCAAAATGATACGTCATTGTGGCAAAATCGTTAAAACCAGGACGATGCTTGTAGCATAGCTCAAATGTATCTGACGAATCTGTGTCTCTTTGAAAATTTCGAGAGTCATAGTATTCTTGAAACAATTCCATTACATCAACGTATGCGTTGCGCCCTCCGACTCGTCTTTCATCGATTAGAGGGATGACAGTTCCACTATCTATAACGCAGCCGCCGCTACCATCTGGCCTAATTCGGAAGTGGCCGGGAGTGAATCCTAATCGTGTGGTCCCGACGCTGATGTCCAATAGGTTCAAGTGATACAAAGAATCTCCAGGAATGTTCACGAAACTTGTTGTCTGCACATTTGGTGGTACGGGTTGGATGTCATCCCCAAACCTGAGGACACCGTATTGTTGAAGTAATTGAACATATGGGACAAAACAGTGAGAGAATCGAGGGGTAGCAAGGCCAGACAATTGATGAATTAATGAAGTTGGCGACTTGTCTAGTCCCAGAATGCCTGAGACTTGGCTATTCTCAAATTCCACAAAATTTCGGTTACTATATGAGCAACCGAAGATAATATTATCAACAAATATGCCTTCTGTTGGACCCAAACCAAAAAGGAATAGTTCTCTGGATAAAACACCTTGTGTTACTGCTCCACTACCGTACGCCATTCGGTAGATGCATTCATCAAATGTACATCTATAGTCATCATTATTACCAGAACAAATTGGGTGATCACAGGGGAGCTTCCGATAGGTATGAGAATGCCGAGAGTCGTACAGAGGAAAGGCCTGCGAATAACATCTGATGCAAGGCTCACATTGGGTCCATGTTAGCCCATTAGCTGTGTCAAGTAGTAAGAACAATGGTACGCTTGGGATTCCGATTCCAGTCTTCACCACGTAGAATTCGCCGTAAAGATAGACTGGAAGGTCGGGATTCAGTGCAGGCTCTGTCGTGGCATTTGGACGTAAAAGATTTTCCAGATAATAACCCCTGGCCTTAGAAAATCTAATCAACCTTTTCATTCTTTCGAGATAAGTGAGGTTTCCAGGATATAACGGAGACTCGGGTGAATCCCTAGGAATAAGTTTTAGGCTAAATCCGGTGGACCTAGAAGATACCGTGAAATAGAATTGGGATAGTGTAAAAAGACAAAAACATGAAGTAGCTAATAGTAGAACTTGCATCCTGGCCATTTCACAAATAATGAACAATGTTGCTATAATCCGTTGCAAGGTTACATGCCTATATAGATTTTGATCCAACTATATATGTTAAGATAATCAACTACATTTTCAAATTGATCATGTCAATTTCACAAAAAAAATAATATTAATATTATTTCTAAAATTAGCATCCTGTGTAGTGGCGTTTCGTTATGTTTTTGTGTCTAATCAAATGTAATGTCCTAACCATCGAAGAAGGAAACATTATTTTTACATTTGCTTATTAGTAAAAAAATCAAAAATATAAATCATCATTTTTCCTTAGAACTATTTCTCCTTGGTTCTTCAAATTCAAGTTATTCCTTCTACCTTTTTCTTTGTTTTATAGATGTAGTGTTGCTTTATTGCATTCGCTCCTAAATCAAATGCATTGTCTTAAGTATTGGAAGAAGGGAAGAAAGCAAGGATCTGGTTAATGCTTCATCAATAAATGGTTAATAATTGGATTAAAGTTTAAGACCGAGTGTATCTCAGTATGTGAGCAATATAATTAGTATATTGTAAAATAAACAAAGAAATTTTCAATTCTCAAAAGAATAAATGATGATAGGATTTGGTATGTAGAAAGAAAAAAAAATGAAAATTGCATTGAAGTAAAAATGAATTATTGCTTTTAATTTTATTTCTTTGTAAATAATATTTAATACCAATTTAATATTATTTGATAAGATTGAACAATTAGAGAAAGTTACCTTGCACACAAAAAGTAGTCGATATTAAACGTTTTCCTTTCCCTTTTCCATGTTCAATTCTTTTTCATTTTTCATTTTCTTTTTCTTGCATATGTAATATCCTTCATATCCACGTTTTGCTTTCTTAGCAACACAACTAAGATAATTATCTTATATTTTACAAATATATAAATATTATGTATGTTTATATGTTTATATTTAAACTACATGGTATGACTAAGAGATCTAAAAATATTTGTTTTTCAACCACAATTGAGTTTGTTCTAAAATTTACTATTAAATCCAAAGACAAAAGAAATAAATTAACTTATCAAAAATAAATAAATAATATATGTGTGTGTACGTGGTCACGTGGGCATGCACGCATAGACATATTTAGGAACTATTTGATGTATATAAAAATAGCGTACACAAGTAATTACAAAATATTTTTATATAATATAACATATAAGACCTTGTAAAAATATTAATATAGTATATAATATTTTGTATATAATATAAAATTTTTTATGACTATTTATATATATTAATTTTTTGAGAAGATTTTATAGAATTTTTTGCAAAAATTTAAGAGAATGTTAAAATTCAAAAAAATAGTGTTTTATTTTAAATTTTTAAAAATTAGATGAAAATTTGTTACGTAAACTAAAGGAGTATATTTTTGCATTATATAATAATAACATAAGAATTTGATTTTAAATTTTAACCCACAATTTAAATTTTTAAATTTAATAGGTGAATAAAGTGGGATTGCTGACCGTATTGGAGCCTCTACCACTTTTCATAAGATTTGGAAATAAAGATTCCGGTCTCTATTTCAATTACTAACCATTGATTTTTCCTTTTGACCCCCGCGTCCCATTTTACCTTATTTTTCAATTCGATTTTGCACATGAAAATTACAATTTTCAAAGCTTCATCAAACCCACAAATGGTCTTAGATCAATTCAATATAATGTAAAATAAATATGGACAAGTAATTGAAAATATAAATTAGATGTGAACGGTGAATTGACTAAACGTTTTATTAGAAAATTTAATTTAAAAATTTAGTTATAATTTTGAAATTTAATAAATTATTGTTAGTATTTAAATTAACAAATATAAATAAATAGACTATAAGAAAAGTTAAAACATTTTTTAATCAGAATTATTGATATGAATTTATTATAATTTTATACTATATATTTCTTCATGAAATTTTAAAATTAATAATATTAATTTTGTCACATTATTTCACAAAGTAAATTATCATACAATCACACATATTCTCTTAAAAAAAACTTTTACTCGTCCTCTTGTGGATAAACATAGCACAGCACAATGAAACAAACTAGAAGCCATAAAGGAGATTTTATTTATGCATGATTGAAAATTATAAGAAAACAACATTGATTACAAGGTTTTGTTTGAGCTCAGCTTAGGACCAAACATAACTTCGAGGGTCTAAGATATTACAAGATATCATTGAGGCAGTTATCCGGAGCAAATTGGAGTCCATTGATGGTGAGATCATAGATAATGCGCATATTTTGTTGATGCCACGCACCAAGCATTGACATTCCATTACCAGGCAGTATTGCATTGCAAAAATATCCGCCGCTTAAGTCGTCGGGGAAGTAAGTATATTGGCCATCAACATGATAGTCAGCATCTTCAAAATGATACGTAATTGTGACAAAATCGTTAAAACCAGGACGATGCTTGTAGCATAGGTCCAATCCCTGTCGCACATTTGTTTCTCTTTCAAAATTCCGAGTGTCATAGTATTCTTGAAACAATGCCATTATCTCAACGTATGCGTCGCGCCCTCTGAATAGTGTTCGATCGATTCGAGTGAGGACAGTTCCACTATCTATAATGCAGCCGCCGCTACCATCTGGCCTAATTTGGAAGTGGCCGGGAGTGAATCCTAATCGTGTGGTCCCGACGCTGATGTCCAATAGGTTCAAGTGATACAAAGAATCTCCAGGAATGTTCACGAAACTTGTTGTCTGCACATTTGGGGGTAGGGGTGGAATGTCATCCCCAAACCTGAGGACACCGGTTTCTTGAAGTAATTGAATATATGGGACAAAACAGTGAGAGAATCGAGGGGTAAGAATGTTAGACATTAGATAAATAAGTGAAGATGGCGACTTGAATAGTCCCAGAATGCCTGAGACATGGCTATTCTGAAATTCCACTAAATTTTGGTTAGCAGATGAGCAACCGAAGATAATATTCCGAACATATAAGCTTCCAGTTTGATCAAAACCAACAAGGAATTGTTCTATGGACAAAACACCATGTGTTACTTCTCCACCTTCGTACTGCATTCCGTAGATGCATTCACCATTTGCACACCTATAGTCATCATTATTACCAGAACAAATTGGGTGATCACAGGGGAGCTTCCGATAGGTAAGAGAATGCCGAGAGTCGTACCGAGGAGATGCCTGCGCATAACATCTGATGCAAGGCTCACATTGGGTCCATGTTAGCCCATTACCTGTGTCAAGTAGTAAGAACAATGTTAGGTCTAGGGTTCCGATTCCAATCTGCACCGCGTAGAGTAGGCTGAAATGATAGACTGGAAGATTGGGATTCAGTGCAGGCTCTGTCGTGGCATTTGGACGTAAAAGATTTTCCAAATAGTATCCCCTGGTCTTAGAAAATCTAGTCAACCTTTTCATTCTTTCGAGATAAGTGAGGTTTCTAGGATATAACGGAGACTCGGTGAATCCCTATGAATAAGTTTTAGGCTAAATCCCGTGGACCTAGATGATAAGGTGAAATAGAATTGGGATAGTGTAAAAAGACAAAAACATGAAATAGCTAATAGTAGAACTTGCATCCTGGCCATTTCAAAAATAATGAACAATGTTGCTATAATCCATTGCAAGGTTACATGCCTATGTAGATCTTGATCCAAATATATATGTTAAGATAATCAATTGCATTTTCAAATTGATTATGTCAATTTCATAAGAAAAAATAATATTAATATTATTTCTAAAATTAGCATCCTGTGTGGTGATATTTCATTATGTTTTTGTGTTTAATCAAATGTAATGTCCTAATCATCGAAGAAGAAAACATTATTTTTACATTGGCTTATTAGTAAAAAAATCAAAAACATGAATCATCACCTTTCCTTAGAACTATTTCTCCTTGGTTCTTCAAATTCAAGTTATTCCTTCTACCTTTTTCTTTGTTTTATAGATGTAGTGTTGCTATATTGCATTTGCTCCTAAATCAAATGCATTGTCTTAAGTATTGAAAGAAGGGAAGAAAGCAAGGACCAGGTTAATGCACCATCAATAAATGGTTAATAATTGAATTAAAGTCCAAGACCAGGTGTATCTCAGTGCGTGAGCAATATGATTACTATATTGAAAGATAAATGAAGAAATTGTCAATTATTAAAAAGAAAAATGATGATAGGATTTGGCAATTAGAAAGAAAAAAAAGAATAAAAAAAGGAATCATCGCTTTTAATTTTATTTCTTTCTAAATAAGATCTAATACCAATGTAATAGTATTTATAAGATTGAATAATTAGAGAAAGTTACCTTACATACAAAAGGTAGTTTATGTTAAATGTTTTCCTTTCCTTTTTCCATGTTCAATTTTTTTCAATTTAACTTTTTCCTTTTCTTGCAGATTTAATATCTTTCACTATATTTGATGCATGTTTTCCTTTGTCAGCAACACAACTAAGATAAGTATCTTCCTTTTACAAATGTATAAATATTATGTATGTTTATATGTTTACATTTAAACTATAGGGTATGACCAAGAAATATAAAAATATTTATTTTTCAACCACAATTAAGTTTGTACTAAAATTTACTACTAGATCCAAAGACAAAACAAATGAATTAACTTATGAAAAATAAATAAATAATATGTGTGTGTGTGTGTGCGTGCGTGCATGCGCGCATATGGGCATGCATGTGTAGACATATTTTGGAACTATTAGATGTATATAGAAATAGTGTATAAAATGTAATCACAAAATATTTTTATATAATATAACATATAAGACCTTGTAAAATATTAATATAGTATATAATATAAAATTTTTTATAACTATTTATATATATTATTTTTTGTATATTTTTAAACTTTTTTATAAGTAATTTAAAATATTAAATTGAAAGGATAAGCAGAGAGTCAATAGGACTAGCTTGCAATATTAATCTTTGGAGAAGATTTTATAGAATTTTTTTGAAAAAAATAAGAAAAGGTTGAAGTCCACAAAGATAGTGTTTTATTTTAAGTTCTTAAACGGAAATTTCTTATGTAAATTAGAAAAGTATATATTTGCATTATATAGCAATACCATAAAAATATGATTTTAAATTTTAACTCATGATTTAAATTTTTAAATTTAATGCGTAAGTAAAGTTGACCAATGGTATTTTGGAAAATATTTTGTTAGTGGGCCAAAAACTGGGCCTGTTAAATTGAGGCAAAGCTCATTTCCCTAATTTTTCACCTCAGCGGCCTCCCCCTTAATTTTACTCCTTGGTTATAAGTAGAGAGGTGTCATGGAGTTAAACTTTGAGTATCTTTGCTGGACTTTACTGGAAGTTTCTAGATGTGGCACTTCCAGATACTTCAACACTCTTCTAGGACCTTCCGTTGCTAGATTTGGACTGCAAAGGGGGCTGGACAATGTTAGTAGCCTGTAGAGGCTCAATCTAGCCCCCAATTTTTATCTTCTCACTTGTTGGACGAGCTAGACTTAGTGCCCACGTGACACCCTCCTCTACTTAATTTTGTGACGTCCTCGTCACATTTTCAGCCTTATATTGCCGAATGTGGTCGGCGAACTGCCAAAGCTAGTCCTTTTGTTCCCAACTAGCCTCTTGGTCTGACAAATCTTTCCATTTCACCAAGTACTCATTGTAGTTGGGAACTCCTCTTCTTCGGATCACTTGGTCAGTAAGGATTTGTTTTACCTCCTTATTGAATTCAGTGACCATAGTCGTTGGTGCGCGCTTGGATTCACTTCGACTTGGATCCTCGTTATCCCCATAAAAAGGCTTAAGAAGACTTACATGGAAGACATTATGGATTTTCAATTTTGGAGGGAGTTGGACTTGGTAGGCAGCTTTTCCTACATGCTTGACTGCAAAAAACGGCCCTTCGTACTTCCTTACCAAGCCCTTGTGGACTTTGCATAGAAATTTGAATTGGTTGGGCAGCAGTTTCACCATCACCATGTCTCCCGTTACGTAGTCCTTTGGGTGTTGTTTTGTCTCAGCCCATCTTTTCATTCTTTTAGTCGCTTTGTCAAGGTCTGCTTCCTCATGCCACTCTCTCACAAACTTGTAGGCAGACGGGTTATTCCTAGTGTAGGGAGAGGCAATAACACTTGACATTAGTGGTTGTTGTCCCATGACAATCTCAAATGGACTTTTGTTCGTGGCCTCGCTCCTCTGAAAGTTATATGAGAATTGGGCAACGTCGAATAGTTTTGCCCAATTTCATTGGTGAACACTAACATAATGCCTTAGGTATTGTTCGAGCAAGACATTCACTCGCTCGGTCTGCCTATCACTTTGAGGATGAAAGCTTGTCAAGAAGTTTAAATTGGTTCCCAGCAACTTGAATAGCTTATGCCAAAATTTTCCTATAAAGCAGGGGTCTCTGATTATGCTCTTTGGCATACCTTACAACTTTACCATATTCTTGAAGAATAAACGAGCAACTTCGTTCACCTTACAATCAGCAGGGGCTGAAATGTAGGTGTCATACTTGCTGAACCAGTCGACCACCACTATAATGCTTCTGCATCCTTCGGACTTTGGTAGAGCCACAATGAAGTCCATTAAGACACTTTCCCATGGCTTCTCGGGGGTAAGTAGTGGCTCAAGTAGACCCGTTGGTTACTACTATTCTACCTTATCTTGTTGGCAAACCAAGTAAGTCTGCACATAGGCCTCGGCATCCATATGCATATGCGGTTAGAAGTAATGTTGCTGGATAGGAATAAGGGTTCGTGTCATACCTGGGTGACCAGCCTATAAGGAATCGTGACATTCCTTGAGGATTTCCTTCAGCAAGTTTCCTAACTTAGGCACGAAGACTCAGTTCCCAACTGTCATGAGAACTCCGTTGTTCACCTAAAATCGACGAGTCTTCCCCTTGTTAGCCAATCTCAGCAGGTTGTTGGTCAGGCTGTCTTATCCCGTACCTTGATTCATTCAAGGAGGTTGCTCTTAAGTGTACCAATGGAAAGGGCAACTAGCTTTACCTTTCTACTCAGCGCATTGGCAACAACATTGGCTTGGCCCAACTTATACCGCAAGGTGTAGTCGAATTCTACCAAGAAGTCTTACCAACGAGCTTGCTTGGGGCTAAGTTTCTTATGTGTTTGGAAGTAACTTGTAGCAACATTGTCGGTCATAATCACGAATTTAATTCCAAAGAGATAGTGTCTCCAAGTGCGCAAGCAGTGGATAACAACAATCATCTTCTTGTCTTAAATGGTGTACCACCTCTCCATGTCGTTAAACTTGCGACTTTCATAAGTAATAAGATGCCTATCTTGCATTAGGACTCCCCCGATGGGGAAGTCAGATGCATTAGTGTGGACTTCGAAAGACTTTTCGTAGTTCGGTAAAGTCCAGTAGCACCATAACAGGTTTTTTGGAGATTGCTTGCTTCAATCCCTTGAAGGAAGCTTAGCATTCTTTCATCCAATGTCAAGTGTGGTTCTTTTTTAACAGGTTAGTTAGGGGTACTGTTATGGCAGAGTATTCCTTGATGAACAGATAGTAGTAATTGACAGGTCCTAGAAGCCCCAAAAAGGATCACAGTTTTGGGACCTTGGTTGGAGGCCCCCATTGTTAGATGGCTGACACCTTTGCTAGATCCATCATTAGCCTACCATCCTTGATTTAGTGGCCAAGGAAGTCCACCTTTTGCTTGGCAAATAAGTACTTTTCCTTCTTGATGAACAACTTATTTTCCCGCAGAACTTGAAAGACTTGTTTGAGGTGCTTAACGTGCTCCTCAAGTGTGTTGTTGTACACCACGATGTCATCCAAGTGGATTATTACGAATTTGTCAAAGAATGGATGTAGTCCCTTGTTCATAAGTGTGCAGAAGGTGGTTGGTGCATTGGTAAGGCCAAAGGGCATGACTAAAAACTTGAATGCTCCATAACATGTTACGTAGGTCGTCTTTGGCTCATCATCTTGTGCAATTTGGATATAGTAGTAACCCGATTGCAAATCCAGCTTAATGAAGTACCTTGCCTTCCCGAGTTGGTCAAAAAGATCAACTATCAAGGGTACTGGATACTTGTTCTTGATAGTGACCTTGTTCAAGGCTCGGTAGTTGATACACATACGTAATGATTCATCCTTTTTCTTCTGGAAGAGGATTGGGGTACCAAAAGGGGCTTTTAATGGTCGAATGTAGCCCGAATCAATTAGATCATGGAGCTGCTTCCTCAGTTTAGTGAGTTTCGGGGGTGTCATGCGATAAGAGGTCATAGCAGGAGATTTGGCATTGGGTTCCAGCTCAATGTGGTGATCCACATCTCGCTTTGGTGGAAGTTTCTTCGCTAGCTCGGAAGATATGACGTCCTTGAACTTAGTGAGGACTGCTTGGATTGGTTGCAGTAATGCAAAATTGGTGTTGTTATGTCTTCCCTATCGCTCAACTCCTTTATAATAGCTACGTAGCCTAGATCTGACTTAAGACCCCGTTTGAATTGCAAGGCAAAAATCATCGATGGTTGAGACTTCTCCTTGCGCTTTAAGGGAACTACTCGAATCTTGCGAGTGTTGACGACCACAAGAGAACTTAAGGTAAGAACAGGAAAAGCCAAGGCTTCACAGAAAAATGCAGGACCTAACACCACCTTAAAGTCATCCATGAGAACAATGATAAAGTCCAACTTACCAGTCCATTTGCTAATTTAGACAGCTATTTCGTGTGTTATGCCTTGGATAGGTTTTACTTCCAAATTTACTGCTTTGATGGTGTCGTTTCCCTTCGTAAATTTAAGGCCTAGTCGATTGGTCTCTTACACATCCATGAAGTTGTGTGTTACCCCTATATCTAGTATCGTAAAAGCTGTTTTGCCTCTAATGGCAATGTCAGTGTACAACAGTCCCTTCTCCTTAAGGACTACTAGGGAGGCACGTTTTGAGAGATTATCTAATTATTGGATACATCCCATGTCAGTTTAGGGTTCTTTGTCAGCTTTCTTCAAGTTAAGTACCACCATTATAACATTCATTACTTTATGTTTGGGACAGTCTCTTACCCAGTGCAATCCGTCATAAATGAAACAGGGATTAGGGGGATTACTTGAGTTGCGCTTACCCGCAGACTTCTTCTCATGCTTGGGACAACCATTTGAAGATCTCTGCTATCCACCTTTGTTGCGGCCAGAATCCTACTTCTTTTGTCTAATTTTGTCTCCCCCACTTTTGCCAGAGTTTGGCTTCTTGCTCTTGGAGTGGGCAGAGTAGTCAACGAAGGTCTCGGCAGTGGCAATAGTAACATCCAGGGTCTGCACATTACGCCTTTCCAACTCAACTCTTACCCAATCCTTCAAGTCATCTTTAAAGTAGAAGAGAAACTCCCTGTCGGACATCTCAATTTCAAGCATAAAGGTAGTAAATTCTTTGATGTAATCAAAAATACTACCTGTCTAACATAAATGACACAACTTTCTCCTCACTTCGCTATCTGCATTGTGAGGAACAAAGTACTTATATACCAAGTGTTGATGATACACAAGACCTTCTCCCTCTTAAAGTGCTTACGTCTCCACCAAAGTTGGGTAGCATCCTTTAGGAAAATTGGGGCATTGCCTACTTTGGCAAGGCTGTCAACAACCCGCATGGCCTCGAAGTACTATTAAAGGCCGAATAGAAAGTTCTCTACTACAGTGACATTGCATATGTCATTATACATGGTAGGCTTCAAGACTTCAAGCCATGCACTACAATGGCGGTAGTAATAGTAGTTATGCTAACGAGTGAGTTGTTTCAATGCAGAGAATCCATCTCCCTACAGAGGTCATAAATCTCTCCTTCAACGAACTCACACAAGTTGGACAAATCTTGATTTAGGGAGCGTAGTTCTCCCCTAAATGAACAACCAAACTCTTCGATCATGACTTTGGCAGCCCACATGATCTCTGCATTCTCATAGATCAAGTTATCGACTTGATCACTGAGGTCGCCCACAACAAAGCTTATATCAATGACGCTCTACTCTAAGCCAGTAACACGAGTGTCTATGGTTTCCCTTACTAGAGCCTTAGACTTGTTACACTTGGTAAAGGCATGCTACTCCTCACACCCACTTTGATGCCTCGTTTGTTGCTCCTCCATAGTGGTTGCAACAAATCATTCTTCGCTTGCCATGCTCGTTGTCTCAGCAAACAACAAATAAACAGGTTGCACCTAAGGTTTGGACCTTAGCTCTGATATCACTTGTCATAGAGTTCGGCTTTGAGTGTATTAACTCACATGGCACTTAGTCAATCTTGCGTGTGAAGATGAGATAAGTAAGTCTTGGAGAGTTTGAGAGAATCAGCGGAAAGTGTTGGGAGGCAAGTAGGGACTAAGAATTGCTGGAGGAAAAGAGAGCACAAAAGAGCTTTGCAAGTGAGCTTGTATTGAGCATTCAAATGTGTCTTTACAAATGAGAGGAGTGACCTATTTATAGTTGCTCCACCTCCTCAATGCGTAACTACAAATAACTATCTAGAATATTTACAAAGAATGTTCTAGAGAAAGCATTCAAGATGGTCTTTTCAAGAAGGTTTTAGGTAAGTATCTTTGTTGGACTTTGTTGAAAGTCTCTAAATATGACACTTTTAGACACTTCAACACTCTTCTAAAACCTTTCGTTGCTAGATTTAAGCCGCAAAGGGGGCTGGGCAATGTTAGCAGCCTGCAAAAGCTCAATCTGGCCCCCATTTTTGTCTTTTCACTTGCTTGACGGGCTGGACTTAGTGTCCATATGATAAAGGGCTGGCCTAGGGTTTGGTTTTTGGTGACATAGATAATGCCTTTTGTTAGATTGTACGCCCCACAACCACTGCGACAGAGGCTCGTTTGGATTGGTTATTCTTCTGGGAAAGGTATTGACTCTCTTTTCATACTACACTTATTTGTTATTAATTTCTTACCAATGTTTAATTTTAGATGGAATTTATGGCCTAATTTAAGCTACATTACCAAACAACCAGCTCACACATACTCTCTCATTATATGACAATGTTCAAGGACAATAGGGTTCTTACCTTCTTCAACACTTTTTCTGAGGAATTTAGACCCAGTCTATCACTGAAGATGCTTTTCATACTATGATTCAAACCCCTAAAACACCACATCCCCAAAAATAAAAATAACTCCTTGAGAATTTTAGATCACAAATACAATTTGGTAATTTTAATACAAAAGAAAATATGCGATCCAAGGAACTTAGATGCAGTGTCCATAAGAGAAGATTTTTATACTTTTATGAAACAAAAAATCAACCAATTAATAATCTAATAACTCAATTTTTTTTACAAATTAATATCCAAATTAAATTTTAAAATTATGATATCAAGTGCCAAAATTTTAAAATTAGACTTTAAACCTCTTAATAAGCTCTTTAATATTATTCAAATCTTGTTATATCAATTAAAATTTACTCTAACATATTATATTGTTATGTTTAATTCAAATAAAACAAAGATAACATTGTATCATACATGTAGTAATATATTATGAGTTATGTAATAATTTGAATTTCCATCACATGAGAATCTTACGATTAATTAAGGATAATTTGAAAACTAGTAAATGTTTTGTAAAATTATTTTAAGCAAAAGATAAAAAAAAAAAAGAACAAAGCCATTTTAGCATTACTAGTAACTAGTTTACATTTTATGTTTTTTATCTTAATTTTTTTTTATAATGCATATATTATACTAGCTAATATAATATCATATCTTTATAACATAATCACAAATTATTTATTTTTCCTTTTTTTGATAAGGACAATATCACAATGAGTGTTAGCATTCAGTTATACAATACATCTAAATTATATTATTCATTACATTAATTTTAATTATTTATTTACATTATTTGTTATATTGATTGTAATTATTTGTTTCTACTCACAAAATTTATCGATATAAAATAACATAAACAATATTTTAGAAAATATGACAATGACATTAACCTAATTACATGTAATAAATAAAATTTAAAAAAAATTATAGTATCTTAAAAATATTATAATAATTAAGAGTTTAATATTTTATTTAAAAATTTTTATTTCAAAAATTAAAAAGAGAGTGTTAGATTTATAAGAATAAATAAAATTATTTTATTATATAATTTAAAATTTAATAAATTTTTTAATAAATGAAAAAAATACACGTCTACTAACTTTATTTGATATAAAAAATAAAAAATGTTGCATATCAATTAATGTTGACTTAAATTGTAGGACAAACTTTCTTTTAATTACCATTAAATTACAAAAATATCAATAATTGCTCCAAAAAGGATTTTTAGCAATAAACTCAACTAGCCTAAGAAAAAGTAGAGACTTGGTCTAAAATATGAAATCTTCATTACTAGACACTACAGTGCCTAAGTGAGAAGCTTGTATATATATATATATATATACAAGTTTGAAACTCAAACATCAAGGTTTAATTTCAAAAATGATATAGAGTTATGTAATTTATAACTTAAAGGCATCTCTTAATAATGAAAACGAAAGGTGAAGAATTTGTAATGCTCACAATCTCATGTTGGTACTATAATTATAGGAAATTTCTAATTTAAATACGAGGTTTATAATCTCTTTTGGTGCCAGTCTAGACGTCCAGTGGTCTCAAATATAATGTTTTATATATAAGAGTTGTCATACGTCCATTGTTACGTGGGATTATGTAGTTTGCTAGTGGACACTGCGGAATTTACAAAATACCCCCCTAACTTACATTTTTGTGGAATTTTTGATCCCTCCGAGCATAGTGCCACGGACTTGGCCTTGATCACCCAGCGACCCATGTGGCACTAGCAATTTACTTGTCTCGAATGCTAGTTCAACCTTCTCTGAGAGTTAAAATACTACTAATAAAAAATAAAAAGATACACACAAAATATACAAAAGATATAAAAAATTTAGAAAATATTATATAACTTTAAGAAGACAAATACATTCTTATTTTTACTTTTCTACAAATGAAATTTTTAAAGTTATATATAGTCATCTACCTTCTTAGTGGAGGATCAAGATCTATTCAATCTAATGGTCATTAACTCTACATTATATAAGAAGATAAAAGAGTTATTTATAAAATTTTAGAAACTTTCATCTAGTTTTAAAATTTGGGGTGCTAGAATTTGAAGTGGTAGTTGAGATAAATCTCTTTAAATAGTTCGATTTTTGGGTAGAATTACTCCGTGCGTGGCAAGAGGCACGGTACCTAATGCACGATTAATGAAATTGGGGCTTTCTCATAAATATAGATAAATGTGGGAACCCGTGGACCCAAGAGTCCACCCATTTCGCAGACCCGATTTGCTGAAACCGGTTGTCTAAAACCTCAGCCTCCACCCAGACGCCAGCCCTTACTACAACCTCAGTCTCCTCGCTTGTTTGTTTCTCCCAAACCCGAATCCAAAAACCACCAGAAACAGCAACCGACCAGCAGAATTTAATTAATTTTGAAGCTACAAAATGGACGAGGACTTGGAAGCGGGGGCTCTGCAGGGACCGCCGACTAGGGCTCGCCACATAAAGAAACGAGCTTTAAAGAACAAGGCTCTACATGTCTCCTTTGACGAGAAAGATCTCAGGTACTACTGACACTGTGTTTATTTATGTTACGTTTGCGTTGTTTGCAGCGGTGGCTAAACTTGGTTTATTGGCGTGATTGGTGAACTGGGTCAATCGGGTTTTGGTTGTTTATGAAGGGACTATGTAACTGGGTTTCATAGAAGGAAGAAGAAGAGGAGAAAGGAGGCCCAGAAGAAGCAAGAGGAGGCTCTGCGGCGCAAGCGTATCGAGCAGCGCAAAAAGGTTCAATCGCGTTTCTTCCTCTTGTTTCTTTGGCTCGAAAAAAGATAGATGTAGGTCTCATGCGTTGGTTTTTGTGGTGCTGCTGATAGTTTTGCAAAACAATTTTTGTGGGTTGCAATTTCATAAAGCGCTTTTAGCAGTTTGTTGAGATTGAGAACATGTTACTGACAAAAGACTTTGTTTTCTTACACATGCATCCCGACACATTATTCTGTTACACACGCACCCCAACATATTATGCTGTTATGCACACCCCAACACGCGCACATTACAATATCATCTGGAAACTAGCACTTTGATCTTGAGTGAGTATGTCAACCTGCTAGTTGTTGCTGGATATCCATGTTCTATTTGTATGCTTGCTCAATTGTTATAATTTGACGAGTAGTAGTTTGAAATTGTGGCTGGTAGTGGTGCTTTAGTTACGGCCCTGCCTGTATAGAATTGGATGTTCCTCAATGGTCAATTCAAAGAGAGAGCTGGAGAGGAAGGCTAGGGTTGGGAAAGAATTCTTAAAGGGATGTCAGAGTTATTTTCCCACATATGAAAGGAAAAGAATGAAACTCTTTGTTCACTGTCAGAAACCTCAACTGTGTGGAATGGTATTGCTGAGTGTACCAAATTAGTATATGCACCCACAACTTGCAAAATGTAATAGAGCTACACAATCTAATGCTGCATGTAAATTTTGAGCTAATTTTATGTGCACTTTTTCATTAAAGTAGTACCATATTGTGAAAGGAGAACTTCCATATGTTTTCAGGGATCTTAGGAGGAAAATCAGTTTAGCAGCTGTTAAATTAGTAAGAGCAAGCAGAAAAATTTTCCTTTGAGAGCATCTTGTGGAAAAATTCTGTTTTTCGTTCACATTTCTTTTCCTGTTCCTCAAAATTACTGCAGGATGAGATATTGTCTCTTTAATTTATGCACAGCATGTGTGTGTTTTAAGTTGAAACCTGAAAGAGCAGTTCATTCGCTCAATAAAATCACAATCCTTATCTTTTTTCTTTGTTTTTTTTTAATTGGTGTGCATAGATTAGGATCTAAGGGGAAGTTACCTAGGCTGGGCCTTCGTATTTTTAATCCGGAAGGATTTGTGACTTGGAAGAGTGGCTTATTTAAGAGTAAGAAAGGCAAGAGGATACATTAGATTGATATTGATCAAAACCAATATGTTTGTTTTGCTATTTTCATTTTGCTTTGCTTTCTACTTTGTAGTTGACATGGCTATGCATTTAAATTGGCTGGCCACGTAATCTAAATTGAAGTTTCCACATTCTCATTGTCTTGATTTTGGTGCTTGTTTTGTAGAGAAAACTAGAAAGAGAACTTGCTCTGCATGGTGGAGTCCCACAATTGAATGGCCGAGAAACTGATGAAAGTGATGAACGCCAGGAAAGCAAGGAAGAAAGTGAACCAATTTCATCAATAAATGGTAATTTTCGCCATCGGCAATTTGATAAGTAAAGAAACACGCATGCTACTATTGAATATTTAAATCAATTAAGCACATCTTGAGCTGTGTTTCTAGTTTTTCTTAATGGAGCGGTTTATTCTGCACGCCATGATTTGTGACTGACAAATCAGCTATGATATTTCTTGCTCATTGGACACTGAATATGTAGTACAAGCTTTAGCTCTGTGGGTGTTTTGATTTTGTGCTTTTATTTGGTGGCAAAAGGAACAACAATGTATGATAACGGGGACATGCAAGTGACAGTGGTGACTAGCACGATTACTCGCGAAGATGAAGACGTCCCAGTTGAAAAGATAGAGACAGAAGACTTGAGATTGGCTGGGGCTCACAAGAGGCGCAATTTAGCTTTGGGTAAAAGGAAATCTTTCAAGAAAGTTTCGACGCCACGGAACAAGAGAGATGGAAAAGGAAAGAAAATGAAAAAGAAACGGTAGTCGACATCTCAGTGTATGTGAAGTTTGTGATCTTGCCATGCTTCTTTGGAGGAACAGGGAGTCTATTTGATTCAATTACTGAGGCATCCTGGAAGACGTTTTGGCATCTAGCCAAGTTTTGCAATACGAAACCTTCAGTATTCTTTTTCTAGTGTTCCTAAAAAATTACTCCTTTTCTTTTTTTTTTTTTTTTAAGGGTTCTTTGACTTACAGGGCAAGCAGCGATAATGAGTACAAGCAGTTTAAATAATGTAGTAAGTATTAATGTATCATATCCAAGAATAGAATTTTACATGACATTAAAAACATTTTATAGCACAAAAAAAAAAGTATGATAGACATTAAATACTTGTACAATTTTAATAAGTTTCCAATACCATCCTATAACTGCGAAGAAAGAAGGATAAATAATTTATGTAATATATTATTCTCTGTGTACCAAGAAATTAAACCTAAAAAGAAGCAGATTTTTCCGAGGAACAAGGCTGGAAAAAAGGCAGTCACGCTGCATCGGGAACTTCCTCATCTTCATCGAGGATGTAAACCAAAGCTCGCTTTCGTGCAGCAAAAACACATGCCACGCCTCTTGATGCTGTGACAATAATTTTTGATGAAAGTATCAAGACATTTTTTGCAGCTTTGTGCATATAATTTTTGACGAACGCAGATTAACTGAGCTAATCAAAGAAAGTTTGCAATTTGGGTTCCATGCAGAAAGCAGGCATGCACATGGGCTCATTTGAGATGGAGAGATCTGTGCAAAGGAACGCTCGAGCGTTTAAAACATTAAGATACAACATTTAGACCACCAGCTTCTTATCACCATAAAGTTTTCAGTCCATTCTGTAGAATAGGGCCCCAAACACACCAACTGCTTTCTTTAAACTTCCAATTTCCCTAAGTGTAATAAGAAACCAGGCTATAATGAGGAAAACTCACCACTGACTGCCAATGGACCAATCACAGAGTAAGGAACACTGCGAACCTTCTCATTCTCCATTTGCAGCTGAACAGCAGAATCCTACATATCCATAATTTGAGAAAAGCAAGAATATGTTAACAAAACTATAAATTAGTGATGGGGAACAAGACAAATACTCTACTTTAGGAATTTAAATTCCACCACAAATGCTTATATAAAATAATTTGGAGAAGGAAAGTGAGAGAAGATTAGAGGTGAAGATGCTTGACACATTTTATAACCAGAAAAACAATTTCCATAAGTACTTCAACTGAGAGGCTTTCCTTCCACAAAATCTAATGTGTTGGGGCAGAATCAAGGCCAGTGGGAGCATAGATGGAATTGTTATTAAGAAAATTAAGGAAAGAAAAACAAGACTTTCATTAACATCTGAAAACTGAAAATCCAAACAAGATATCCTGCAACAGACAAGAAACTGTTCAATTTTACATTAGAATACAAGTCAGAGAAGTTACCTGCAGTTCATGTAAATTCCATAGGTCTAAACAAGTGGATCTTGAGATAGGTGTGAATGGGAGTTTGCTAGCTTGCACAATCATCATACAAGCATCTCCAGAGCTTTCGAATGAATTACTTTTCTCATTTAGTAATAAAACAATTTGACTTTCCTGTAGTAAGCAAAACAGGTTACAGAACATCTTTAAAGGAACATGACAACTATGTACTGGAAAGCTAGGTGTAGTACCTTGTATAAAGACAGGTCCACACAATCATAGCCAGGAGGTACAGATAGCAACGTGGTTTCCAATGAAGTGAATCCACTCTTTAAACTGTTCAAGTCATGCATAAATCCTCTTGTTATGCCTATACAATTTGCCGTTGCCGAAAAAGGCTCAATGGGTATTTGGAAGCACATGTAATCAACAAAGCCACGTCTACAATTCTGGCGAGATG
Organism: Bruguiera gymnorhiza; assembly: GCA_020883675.1. Classification (NCBI taxonomy): domain Eukaryota; kingdom Viridiplantae; phylum Streptophyta; class Magnoliopsida; order Malpighiales; family Rhizophoraceae; genus Bruguiera; species Bruguiera gymnorhiza. Next base: position 1,133,691 of record JAIRCJ010000017.1, on the reverse strand, counting down.
GTACAGCCCTGGAAGTATCCTATAAGAAAAAAGTAACTAAATTACTAGAATAATACAAGACACAAGATATTGAATCAATATTAGTCCAGAACAAAATGAAAAATGAAAGGGCAAGCCTTTAGAGAAATTAGAACCATCCAGGACTCGCGACATAGTACCTCATAGTATGATATTGACATAGGTATTGGCACTGAGATAAATGCTGGTGAAGATGAAAAGGGAAACAATGGAAGTAAATCCTCACAAAGTATCTCTCCAGAGATTGCAGTAAAGGGTAACAGGAAAGCCTCTTTGAAGCTGAAGTGTGCAGCCACAAATGATGCATCAATAAATTTCAAGTATATGGAAAACTAATATATGCCAAACAAAGTTGAAACAACTTAAATCACCTAAGAAGAGACGGTCAGGATAATCTGTAAAAGTGAGCATGTCGCATACTTAAACCATACTCTACTATTGTTTCAGTTTACATGATGAAATTGTGACCAAAGCTTTGATAAGTTCATTGGTAAGAACTGAAAAAGATAAATTGTGATTATGTTTAATAGCAATTAAGAGCCTTTGAAGTAAACTGGGCTATGTTCACCATAATAACATCACAAAAAATGCCATTTACTTATTGGTAGGTTGTGTAACAAAAAGAGAATACCTCAACTCTTGATCGAAAAACAGGAAGAAGAAGATATACCTGGACTCCATTTGTTGAAATTCTTTAGCTAATGTCCTCCGCAGGTATTCACAATCTGAAAATCCCCCAAATTGAACTAATTCTTTGACTCTTTGCATAGTTGCCCTAAAATATTTAGCAACATCATAAACATCTCCATTTATGGTTATGAAGACATGCATTCACGCACTTGAGAATGTAACCAAGTCCATCTCTGTATCCAGCGCATGGTTAACAGATATTCTAACACACATTACCAAAATGAAGCTCATCAGTGTTTGACAGGCACTAACTGGGAACTACCTCCCTTCTGTAATTAAGAGCTGACTATCAAAATACAACTCAAGAAAAGCCAAGAACAGAAATGATCAGTACCGAGGGGAAAATGGTAAATTTGATTAACTAGATTAATCACTAATTATTTAAACTATCTTCTCAAACATTCCATGCCAAATTGTCTTCAGGTGCACAAGCTGTCAGTTGAATTTTGATGAAACTGAAATTTCATGCTTACTGATTGATTAGGCAAGTCTATTTCTGCTGGAACCGTGGTTACCCGATCAGATGCTTTATTTTCTAGAAAATCAACAGACAATTTTTCCTAGAAAATTTATTTTGCAAGGGAAACTTTTTAGATGCTATCTATTGACTTCAACTTTAGAAAATGGTGTCCACCATCTTTACATCTTGTATGACATCAAAAGGATGACATACATCAAAATCCAGATTTTTAGTGCCAAGAAATATAGTATGAGAAGTATGGTTGAATCAATTACTTACAGGTCCACATCGATATCACGAACAATTTCAGATGGTTCTAGCAACTGCCTAACTGGATCTTGATCATATAGGAACTTCAAGAAAATGACAAGAAGTTCGCTGCCAGAAATAGAGGTTTTGAAAATGAAATGCATGCCTGTTACCATATTGGCAAAAAATTGCCCAAAAGACAAACCTATTGTATGGCAGAAGCTGATCGCTTGGTTCTTGCATTAGTAGCTTGATACATTTAAGAAGCCAATTAAAAAAATTTGAAAACTGTGAAACAAAAAAAGGCACAAGGCAAAATGTTAAGAGTTGTAGCAAAAGAATTTGCATAATTTTAAGTAAAGGATCAATCATCATCATTCAGTGCAGTATCATTTTCCAGAAAATGAACTTCAGCACATTGAAACACCTGTACATAATTACGACTAATACAATCCTTGAGCCACCAGCCATGTCGTTTGGAGGTAGAACTGCTCGACTCTTAGTCCCAACAACTGAGGTTCAAATAGTGGCACCGGCAAACAAAAGGAAGAAAAGAAAAATTCTGGTCCTTCCCAGAGAAAAGACAATTGACCATAACTTATCTGAAAGTCGCCGCAGGAGACTTACCATGGCATGAAAAAAACAAAACCTTGTAATGTTTATGACTGACTTAGTAGATTCATATGCCTTTTAACGATATCATATAAGGGTAGCATTGGTAAACATATTTAGTAAACTACTATATGTTCTGACATGTTTCCAAAGCAAGCCTTCTAATCTGCCACTTGAAGCTCACATATATAATTAAAAAGGGCAACACATTCTAGCAAAGATTCTGTGGTTCTACACAACAAATAATTCAGCATTTCTGTTTCTCTTAATCTTCATTCTTTCTAAGTCTTACGAAGAATAATTTGATTTGGTCAACAGCTGCTCCAAGATATTACTAAAACATTTTTAATTTGTTCAATTTATAATACCTGCTGCTCCACAGATGACAAGATCCTCATAAACCGTTCAACTTGTACTAGCATCATACCAGACTTCTCTGTTGCATTGTTGATAAGCGCCTCATCTAAACCAATGGCCTGGTAGTGTGCACGCCATCTTGAAAGGCCCCTGAGTTCTCCCATCCTAAATCCAATAATTTCTGCAGCAGGCTGGGAAATCAATATTTATTCTTTTAGTTTTGACTCAAGCCTTGCTATAAGGAATACAACCAGCAAAATCATATTCGCAGACAGAAAGCTACACCAGAGAACAAATTCTGACAGATGAAGAGAAAAAAGAGGAAAATGTGATGAAAATAACAGGAGTGCCTCTGTGTTGACAGTAACAGACATGTTTCATTATGGTCATGTTCATTATGGTCATGTATGTAGGTGCATTTATCTTTATACGTAATTAGTTGGATGCCAAAATCAAAATCTACAATTTCAGGACTTGCAAAATCTAGGAATGAAACCACTTTTTGATCCATTTTCATGGTTTGACCAACTATTGTGTCCATTCAATAAGATGCTCCCTGAGCTAAAAAGTAAATGAATGTTTCAAAAGTAATGCATTAACTGCTTAGAGATGAGGACTATTGCACCTGAAGATGATCAAGGACAATTTGCTGAAGTTCTTTTCCAGCCCCACAAACAACCTTTGACACACGCTTCATACCCTTTCAACCAAAAAGAAATGGAAAACGAAAACTTGCTGAACCAATTGTGCAATAAGATTTTCTTCTCAGGAAAAGGGAATATCATGTAAGACCAAGCATACCGCTTCACCAAGTGAGTTAACTAGAAATTGATGAATTGGCGGACTAGTCCGAGCACCGCATAGAAGGCTTAGAAATTCTTCCTCTGGTGACGAGTCCAGGTCTGTATAAAAATAATGTGGGCCGATAAATTGAGCAATACAAGCCAATCAATGGAGCACTACATGCAATACAATCCAATCAATGCAGGACTACAAACAAGTGAGGGAAGTCATAAAACAGACAGGAAGTATAACCAATAAGCTTATATCTACTTATTTTGTCAATGGTTACCATGGTCAATAATAAGGGTGGATAGAGAATCAAACTTCTCATGAAATGTGTGCATTGCATCCGACCACTGCTTGCACATAACTGATAATGATGCCCTTATAACCTCAGTTAAGTCCTCAATGTTAGATGCTTGCTGGGCTAACTGGTGAAGCTCGTTTTTCCTGAAGCAAAGAAAACGACGACACAAAAATTCAATTACTACGAACTGTGAAACAATACAAAGCAAACGTGCAAGTCAAAAATAGCAATTTCAATCTCATAACAGAGGATGTGATGGGAAAGAAGAATAAAATGTCTCAGCGAGCCAAATTCCAAATGTATAACTCTATAGAAAATCTGGGTGTAACTCTGTTTCTCTGATCACATTACCTTCTCAAAAATATAGAAGTATCAAGCACTAAACCATGCAATCCATGTACATTGTTCTCAACCACTTGACTCTCCCAGGAGTCAACCTTCTCATTCAGTTTTCCTGAGCAAACAATGATCAAATGACAGAGGTCTTTTGACAAAGCTACCTATTAACAGCAAAAATATGAGATTATCATTTTTTGTTCTTCTTTGAAAGGCACACAACACAAGTACCTTATTGTCTAACTTACACTAACTTTAAGGTCCTCCCAATGGATAATGATTATACCTTGTAAATGGAAGCATTTGAAAGCCTGTGAACAGCTTGCCTATCCATAACGGGGAGTGGAACAGAAAAGTTGTGTATATTCTGCATAATATTTTGCAACTGTTAGATAAAAAAAGAAAGAGACAGGAAAACATTGATAACTAAGTGCTTACAGAAATGATTAAGCTTGCAACAAACTCAATTATCAAAGATTTATGCTGTCCCATTATGGGTCACATTTCAATCAAATTTCTTGAGGATACCTTGGGGAAATACAAAGGTATTTTTCATTGCAAATATGAAAGAAAAACATTAGATTGTTAAAGGATTTTTCTTCTTATTTTTCCAGTCATTAAGATGCAATTGTATAAAACCATAATCACATAGACCATTAAGCATATTCATAAAGTTCTCATCTTTAAGCAGAAAAATTGTGGTGGCTAGTCTTTCTTTAGTCTCTCCTTTAAGTTTCTTTCCAGCCCAGCTGAAGCTCAGTGCCCAAATTTGGTATTATGTTTCATGCTAATGTCACCCAACCAACATTGCCAACCTAACAATTGCATATTGATTAAACAAACAAAAGGAACACAACTAAAAATAATGAAAAGAGCCCATGTAAATGCAAGGATACCAAGAATACAATGTCAAAGTTTTATTGGGTTCAAAGCAATTGGGCAAATGTTGAGTATGTGAACAGCTAAGCTAACAGTAAAGTTGAAGTAGGTACTTGAAGAAAAGATGACTTACAATTTTTCCTATTGGAAATATTCCAAATATACTGAAGCATATGCTTCCTTCTTTGTCTCCACTGCACAGAATATTGAACCGTTGGTATGACGAATTTGACAGCTCTCGATATGAATCTTCGCCATCTTCCATGAAACCAGTATCTCCAGACATGACCCCTGGCAGCCGTGGAATTCGTGGAGCAGAAGGGAAGAAGCGGGGAGTACGGTCTTCAAATGTCGAGGAGTCATGATCATCACCCTAGGAGCCAAAGTCTCAATGAGACCAAAAATTTGTTGATCAAAAGGATGAGGGGGGAGGGGGGAACATATGGCCTAACCCAGATTTCAAAAGTAACAATGCAGCAACTAAGTAGAAGTTTACAAGGCATGGTGAAAACTGTAGTACTCCAACCAAATGTGATCCCTAAAAATGTCTTTACTGATGTAATTTTGTGCAAGTTAGAAGAAAAATGCATACTGCAATATCCTCCTCCCAGTTAAGACACACAACTGCAACATTATGGGACTTCACCCTTCTTAAAAGTTTTCCATTCTGCAGGATATGCATCACAGTACATTAGAATAACGCAACAGCAGTTAACAGGACAGCATATATATAGACATGCGAGGATGAACAAAAGCTTGCTGACCTCAACGTCGTGCAGGGAAATAGTCCCGTCCTCAAGCCCCACAGCTATTGCTTTACCATCAGGACGCCAGCACAAGGATGTAATGCACCTTCCTTAATAATTTAAGAAATTTCAGCAAACAATATTAAGTAGCTTAGGAAAGATATTAAACATATCATATGCATAATCAAACCTATTTTATGAGAATAATAAATTCCAATTACGTCTTGGGCCTTGGCTTGTCTATTTAACTTTAACCTAACAAACAAGTTCTGAAAAGTCCTCTTATAATAACAAGTAGGTTATCTAAAGGCTAGACCAGAATTGGGAAATTGAACAAAAAACACACAAAAAAAATACAAAACACAAAAAAAAGGTCAAAGAAAGAACGGAGATGGACAATAACCAGGGGAGACGGTCCATAATCTCTGCCAATTGAACCGATGAAGCAAAATCTTGTAGTCCTCTGTCACCATGGCCAGAAGGTCCTTCTCGGGATTCCACTCTGCGATCTTAATCTAATTTCAAAAAAAAAAAAAAAGAAGAAGGAAAAGTGAAATCACGTGAAGAAATTGAACACAAGCGCACAGTACATCTGAAGAACTGTGGGGATTGTTGGGTAAATTCAGAACCGGAGATGGGAGAGGCTTGTCGAACTGAAGCTGAAATGGAAGCACTCGCTGCTCTTCATCAGTTTCCATTGTTCCAAGCTTTTCTGAGAGAAGTGCTGAATGTAAAGGAAACTTTGTCGTTGCGAAACCCTAGGAGGCTGAAGCTCTGCTTGACGACAATGACCGCTTTTTAGACGACGTCGTTTCTGGTGAAAGATACGGAAAGCAACAGTAGCAGCAGCAGTAGCAGCAGATGAAGATGACAGAAGAAGACGGCGGCGAATGGCGCAGCCAGAGATAGTCTAGCCGGCTGTTTGGCTCTGTGGAGGGAAAACAAGGACAGCGAGGCCTTTTTCAAAAGGGAGGTTCGATGGGTTTTCTAGTGATTATAATCATTGGTTTTCTAGTTTTTACCATTAAAGTAAAAATTATGAGTTGAATTAACGAATAAATAATATTAATAATATTTATTTTTTATAATATTTATGTATATATTTTTATTTTTAATATTTATTTTAAATTTTATCAAAATATAAATATTTTTTTGTATTTATAGAAATAAAATTATATTAAATAGATATTTAATTAAAGATAATTTTATTAAAAAAAGAGAAAAATAAAATAAAAAATAAGTATTTTTTATTTTTAATAATTAGTAGAAAAGAATTTTATTTTTATTCTTTTATGTATAAGATAAAATTCCTTTATACATAAAGATTATTACTATTGTCCGACCCTCTTTAATTAATTGCATTCTTATTTCCTCCTTTATTGCTTTATAAGAGATCAAATATAATAAAATATTAATATAATATATTTATATAAAATAAATAAATTTTATAAGTAAAAAAATAATAAATATTTTTGTATTAAATATTTTTAAATTATAATAATTATTAAATTATCAGTAATATCTATATTATCCTAATATATACTTTTTTAAAAAAAATTATATATAGTCTAATAATAATAATTGTTATTATTAGTACTATAATAATAATAATAAAGAAATTACTATAAAAATATTATATTAATTTTATACTTATTATTATTAATGTAAATTATTATTATAATAAATATCATTATTACTAGACAAATTTATTAATATAATTTTATATATTTTTATTATAATTAAATATGTTATAATGAAACAAACTAAAAATTATAAAGTAGATTTTATTTATCTATCATTGAAAATCATAAGAAAAAAGATCAATTACAAGGTTTAGTCTGGGCTTAGCTTAGGACCACACGTAACTTGGAGGGTCAAGATATTACAAAATATCATTGAGGCAATTGTCTGGAGCAGATTGGAGTCCATTAATGTTGAGATCATAGATGATGCGCATCTTTTGCTGATGCCACGCACCAAGGGTTGACACTCCATTACCGGCCATTATTGCAATGCAAATATATCCGTGGCTTAAGTCGCCAGGGATGTAAGTATATTGGCTGTCAACATGATAGTCAGCATCTCCAAAATGACAGGTAATTGTGACAAAATCGTTAAAACCAGGACAATGCTTGTAGCATAGCTCAAATCCATCTGGCGCTTTAGTTTCTCTTTCAAAATTTCTAGTGTCATAGTATTCTCGAAACAATGCCATTACCTCATCGAATGCATGGCGCTCTCTGAATAGTGTTAGATCGATTCAGGGGAGGGTAGTTCCACTGTCTATAATGCAGCCACCGCTACCATCTGGCCTAACTTGGAATTGGCCAGGAGTGAATCCTAATCGTGCAGTCCCGACGCTGATTTCCAATAGGGTTCAGGTAAGATAAAGAAGCTCCAGGAATGGTCACGAATCTTGTTGTCTGTGCATTTGGTGGTGGGGGTGGAATGTCATCCCCAAACCTGTGGGCACGGTGTGCTTGATGTAATTGAACATATGGGACAAAAGAGCAAGAGAATTAAGGGGTTACGAAGTTAGACATTTGATAAATGAGTGAATCTGGTGACTTGTATAGTCCCCCCCATAATGCCTGAAATTTTGCCACCGGAAATGTCTTGAAAGTTTCGGTTATTAAATGAGCAGCCCAAGATAATATTATCAATATTTAAGGCTCTCGTTTGACCCGCACGAAAAATGAATTTTGATATGGATGCAGCACCATTTGCTAATGATCCACTACCGTACGTGATTTCGCAGACGCATTCACCATTTTCACATCTATAGCGGGGATAATTACCAGAACAAAATGGGTGATCATAGGGAAGCTTCCCATGGGTACCAGAAAGCACAAAGTTGTGTCGAGATGTCTGCGCATAACATCTGATGCAAGGCTCACATTGAGTCCATGTTAGGCCATTGACTGTGTCGAGAACTAAGAACAATCAAAGGTCTTGGCTTCCTATTCCAATCTCCACAAAGTAGTATTGAAAAATTGAGGTTTATTGCAGGTCTTATCGTAGCATTTGGACGTTAAAAATTTTTTAAATAATAAGTTATGGTCAATTTATTCACTCTTTTGAAATAAGTGAAGTTTTTTGAATATAATGAAAATTTGGGAGAATTCTTAAGAACAGATTTTAGGGTAAATTTAGTAAAACTAGATGATATAGTGAAATAAAATTGGGAAAGTGTAAAAAGACAAAAATATGAAGTAGTTAACAGTAGAATTTGGATCTAGCCATTTGAGAAATAATAAATAATGTTACTGTAATTTGTTACAAGCTTACATGCATATATAGATCTTGATCCAAATATATATGTCAAAATAACTAATTATATGTCTAAATTAATTATGTGAATTTCATAAAAAAAATTAATTTTAATATTATTTCTGTAATTAACATCTTATACATTGGTATTTTATTGTGTTTTGACTTTAATTAAATGCTATGTCCTTATCATCAAAAAAGCAGGAAACATTATTTTCAAATTTGCCTATTAATAAAGAATCAAAATGCATGAATCATCACTTTTCCTTAAAAACCGCTTCTCATTAGGTTTTCAAATTCAAGTTATTCCTTTTACCATTTCTTTCCTTTTATAGATGGAGTGTCACTTTATTGAATTCTCTCCCAAATCAAAGGCATTGTCCTAAATATTAAAAGAAGGGAAGAAAACAAAAATCTTGTTAATGCATCATTAGTTAATGGTTAATAATTGGATTAAATTGCAAGACGAAGTGAATCCCTGTGCATGAACAGTATGATTAGCATATTGAAAAATACATGAAGAAATTTTCAATTGTCAAAAAGGAAATATGAAGATAGGAGTTGGTGTGTAGAAAAAAGATAAAAAAGAAAATTCCACTAGACTAGAAAAAAAATATTATTTTTAATTTTATTTTATTATAAGTGATATTTAATACCAACTTAATAGTATTTAATAATATTAAATAGTTATAAAGAGTTACTTCACATGTAAATTACCTTTTCCTTTTTTTCATAGATATAATATCTTTTATTAAATATTTATTTTTCAATAACATTTGAATTTGTTCTAAAATTTACCATTAGATCCAAAGACAAAATAAAAAATACTTTAAAAATTAACTTATCAAAAATAAGTAAATAATATATATGTGTGTGTTTGTGGACACGCATGTGTACATCAATTTTAAAATTATTAAATGTATAAAAAAGTATACACAAATACTCACAAAATATAATATAATATAATATATAAGATATTTTGTATTATATTATAAAATATTAATATAATATATAATATTTTATTTGTGATATAAATTTTTTTTAATTATTTATATATACTATTTTTTATATATTTAAATTTGTTTTATAAATAATTTAAAATTTATAATTAACAGGATTGGCAGAGAGTTGATAGAATCAACTTATATTATTAATCTTTTGAAAAGAAATTATAGAATTTATGAAGAAAATATAAGAAAAAATTAGAAATTATATAGATAAACCCTTATTTTAAGTTCTTAAATTCCACCTTAATACTAGATGAAAATTTCTTATGTATGCTAGAGGATCTCATATTTGCGTTATATGATAATATTTTAAAATTTTGACTTTTAATTCTAATCTATAATTTGAATTTTTTAATTTAACACCTAAGCCAAATGTACTGGTGGTATTTTCAAAAACCCAATTGACTATTTATAACTCGTTGACGGCAAACATTTTGCTAGTGGACCGAAAAATGGGCCTATTGAATTAAGGGAAAGCGTATTTCCCTAATTTTTCTCCTTAGTGGTCCCCACCCTTTTCTTTTTGACTTTTCTTTTTGTCTTTTCTTTCATTTTCTTTCCTTTTCTTTCCCCTTCTCTCTCATTTGTCGTCTATAATGCTTCCATTCTCCCACCCCCTCAACTTATTGTTTTCATCAATTAAAATTGACAACGGTATATTACTTGTCTTTTATTAATTGGTATATATTTAACAGTTCTCCTAAATATTTTTTGTAAAATATTAAAATAAATTGTAAAAGAATTTAAAATAATCTTAAATTTAAAAATTTCAATCTATAATGTTAATGAGTTAGAATGCATTAGTAAAGTAATTGTAGTTGTTAGTAAACTATTGATAGATAGTGCATTGGTAGACTGAAAGTTTTTGGACTTGAATTTCAGTTGGAATTAAATATAAAAAAAATTAAAAAAGAAAAAGTCACACAAAAACCTAAATAGTAAAAGCCCAAACAAAAACCCAAATAACTAAATGGGCTCAACAGGGCTAGAACCATACTCCTCTTCTTCTTCCTCTCCTGATTGTACCTACCTGTTTATGGTTCCATGGAATTGGTAGCGTCCAAGTTCTGATTTTGGGAAACTGTTCTTAGGGTTAGATATGCTTTCAATTTTGGGTACAAATGTGCAGTGTTTGCTTTCTATTAAAATTGATTGGTTGTTGCTCCATTCAAAACAAAATTGTTATTTTGTATTATTTTAGAAAATTTTACAATTCTAATATAAGTACACAAAACACAAAAATTAAACATCACAATATAATTTATTTTTGTTGTAAAAAATTTTCTCAGTAAATATTTTTTACATAGTAGTTATTGTCCAGCAAACAAATACCCTCTTAGTTTAAGTTGACCTATGTAGCATCCTTGGTTCGAAAAAATACATTAATGATTCATATGAGAAGCATTAAATTTTGGTCAAGCAACTTCTTGAGAAGGTCCATCAAACCAGAGAACTTAAAATAGGCACTTGGTGCATCTTAGTTTTACACCAGAGAACTTGAAATATTTGTTGGACTATTAAGTTAATATTCTGATTTGAGCTCTTACTATGTGTTTTGATTGTCAAGTTTATCTTTATTCTTTCTTTTATATGTGAACATTTTGTCAATATCTTTGTTGAGAGGTTTGCCTTCAACAACAAGCCTCATTCACTCGATCATATGCAGTGACTTTCTTACAAAGCAGGACCTCCCTGGGATAGCAAGTCCACTCTTTAAGTTTACCTAAGCTATAGAAATTGGTTATAGCCTCGACCAACGAACGAAGACAGATTTGATTTGTTGGAACTGAACCCTTTTATCAAATTGAACATTTGTTCTACTTCATGACTCATAATCACAAACGAGCATCATTTGGCAGTTCTTGTATATAACCGATTCAGTACAAATCAATCGATGGTTGCTGGGGCATTCTAACATTCCAAACCTGAATTTCAATAACTAACTTCATCATTGCTCATAATAAAATTAAAGTGCAAGAAAAAATTCATATTGTTAATACCAATTAAATTTGAATTAAGATTTTGTTATTGTTATAATTAACTTCAACATATGTCTCGAAACGTTGGCACTAGTCTTTTCGGTAATCAAGTGTGTAATATACTAAAAATAAGTTCCACTTAACACAAGTGATGAAAAATAATTCACTAATTGTTCATGACTTTATTTACTACCGTTAAAAAATTCATTGAACAAGTGAAATGGTATTTGATCGAAATTTTACTAATAGTACAGAGAGTGTCCTCGATCCGTACAACGAAACCATTAACATTTATAGTTCGCTTGGCAAGCATCATAGCACCCTCCCTCCTTGACGTGCATCAACTAGAGGCGGCGAAAGTGTGGGAATAGAGATTTACAGTCTTCAATGATGGCCCTATATATCAAAAGGACACTATTTGTCGGACAGATGACATTAATTATCCGAATGGAATCATAAGTAGAAACTAATATTCAAGGTTTAAAGGCAAATATGTCACCAACTCTGTGCAGCCGAGTTGGCATTAAGCACGAGTCTCATAGAGAGTGGAGGCAAATACGTCATGCTAAGACATTAAATGTGTTCTAAAATATGTATCCCTCAAAAGGATTTCTACATAACTCTTACCTTATATGCCATTAATTCATTAATGATATGAAGAATTCTGTTTAAGGATTAAGTGAGACTCAAATAAGTGAATTAGTGCAAAGTCGCAATACAATGAAAACTAAGATATGCGTGTCGGATCAAATGAATACATCTTGGTTAGAACATAAGTGAATCAGCGCAAAAATTGCTTTCTCTCAAGGTGCGCTTATGGAACAGTATCATTGTAAAATCAAAGTTGCAATACAATGACAACTAATATCTTTGTGTCGGATCAAATGAATGCGTCTTGGTTAGGACCTTCCAAATAGGAAAACATTTCTAGAATATTAGGCAGCAATATATAATGTTCTATAAGAGTTAGAAAAACTACGATGTAATTTTTAGCGCCACTATCTGTTTAATAAAATGATTAAATGTCTCACCATTAAATGGCATTTCTGTCTACATGTATAAAAGGGCAGTAATTTGTTGTCTTGGGTCGACTGACATTTTTAAAAGGTTGTCTATAAAAAAAGGAGGGACAATAGCTTTGTTATTGAGTTACTGGTTTAACTAATGATTGTCCATAAGAAAAGAGATAGGAACAATTTTTTCATCGACCAGACAAGATGCAGAAAGGTAGGAAAATTGAGTTTGGTGTGTGGGTGAACACATATCTGGTGGGAAAGGGATAAAGAAGGGGTTTTATTTTGTTTTGAGATCCCTTAGTTGTTCGTGATGGACTGCAGGGCTTTTTGTGTTTTTTTTTTCGGGGTTTCTTGTGCATGAACTAAGGGAGGTTTTCTTTTTTCTTTTATTTATTGTAAGGGAGGTTAGAGGGGTTTTCTAGTAATTATAATCATCGGTTGTCACTGTATACAGTTAATTGCTGTATATGTGCATAGTTGTAGAGTTTTTATTACTTAGGAATGGTATGCTTACTTGTTATTTTGATATAAATGAATTTTCATTATAGAACAGTCTCATTTGCATTCTAAAGGAGGAGGAACAATAGCATAGTTATTGTGTTACTGGTTTAACTAATGATTGTCCAGAAGAAAAGAGATGGGAACAATTTTTTCATCCACTAGACAGGATGCAGAAAGGTAGGACAATTGAGTTTGGTGTGTGGGTGAACATATATCTAGTGGGAAAGGGATAAGAAGGGGGTTATATTTTGTTTTGAGATTCCGTAGTTGTTTGTGATGGACTGTAGGGGTTTTTTTTTTTGTCTTTTTTGCGGTTTCTTGTGCATGAAGTAAGGGAGGTTTTCTCTTTTCTTTTATCTATTGTAAGGAAAGTTTTTCTAGTGATTATAATCATCGGTTGTCACCGTATACAGTTAATTGTTGTATAGGTGCATAGTTGTTGAGTTTCTATTGACTAGAAATGGTGTGCTAACTTGTTATTTTGATATAAATGAATTTTTATTAAAACCAATGTCGCCCGATTGAATTAATAAGTAAATAATATTTATTTTTTAAAACAAGATTAAAATATCAAGGCCTACCGATTGGACCAACAAGTAAATGATATTTATTTATTTTTAAAACAAAATTAAAATATGAAGCATTAGCCTGGGTTTAGCTTAGGACAACACATAACTTGGAGGGCCAAGATATTACAAAATATCATTAAGGCAATTTTCTGGTGCAAATTGGAGTACATTAATGTCGAGATCATAGATGATGCGCATGTTTTGCTGATGCCAGCCACCAAGCATTGAAATTCCATTTGAAGGAAATATTGGGATGCAAAAATATTCCTGGTTTAAGTCATCGGGAAAGTGAGCATATCGGCTATCGACGTGATAGTCAGCATGTTCAAAATGATACGTAATTGTGGCAAAATCGTTAAAACCAGGACGATGCTTGTAGCATAGCTCCATATCCTCTATCAATCTTACTTCTCTTTCAAAATTTCTAGCGTCATAGTATTCTCGAAACAATGCCATTACCTCAGCGTATGCGTTGCGCCCTCGGTATCGTCTTTGATCGATCATGGAGAAGGTAGTTCCACTATCTATAATGCAGCCACCACTACCATCTCGCCTAACTCGGAATTGGCTAGGAGCGAATCCTAATCGCGTGGTCCCCACGCTGATGTCCAATAGGTTCAAGTGATACAAAGAAATTCCAGGAACGGTCGCGAATCCTGTTGTCTGCACATTTGGTGGTAGGGGTGGAATGTCGTCCCCAAATCTGAGGGCACCGCTTCCTTGCTGTAATTCATCTAACGGGACAAAACAGTAAGAGAATCGAGGGGTAATTATGTTAGCCAATTGATGAATGAGTGAATCTGGTGAGTTGTATAGTCCCATAATGCCTGACATTGCGGTATCGGAAAGGTCATCAAAGTCTCGGTTATCAACTGCGCAACCGAAAATAATATCATCAACATTTTGACCCTCACCAAAAAGGAAATTTTCTTCGGACACAACACCTCTTGTTGATGATCCATCTTGGTACTCAGTGTAGTAGACGCACTCACCGTTTACACATCTATAGTGGACGTAATCGCCAGAACAAAGCGGGTGATCGCAGGGAAGCTGCCGATAGGTATCAGAAAGCGCAGAGTTGTACCGAGGAGATGTCTGCGCATAACAATTGGTGCAAGGCTCACATTGGGTCCATGTTAGGCCACTACCTGTGTCAAGAAATAGGAACACATTTAATTCTTGGCTTCCAATGCCAATCTGCACAAAGTAGTGTAGGTCATTACGACCCATTGGAAGTTTGAAGTCTATTGAGGCTCCATCGTTGATATTTGGATGTGAAAAATTTTCTAAATAGTAAGTCCTAACTTTAGAAAATCTGATCAACCTTTTCTTTCTTTCAAGATAAGTGAGGTTTGCAGGATATAATGGAGACTCAGGCGAGTCCCTAAAAATAAGTTTCAAGCTAAATCCAGTGGGTTTAGAAGATACCGCGAAATTATAAAATTGGGATAGTGTTACAAGGTAAAAGCACAGAGTAACTAATAGCAAAGATTTCATCTTGAACATTTCAAAAATAATGAACAACGTCACTGTAATTCGTTACAAGGTTGCATGCAGGTGTAGCATATAAAGAGTTTGACCAAAATATATATGTTAAAATAATCAATTACATTTTTAAATCGTTTATGTCGATTTTATAAAAAGAAAAATAATTTTAATATTATTTCCAAAATTATCATCTTATATGTTGACATTTTATTACGTTTTGACCCCAATCAAATGCAATGTCCTAATCATCAAAGAAAGAAACATTATTTTTACATTTGTCTATTAATAAAGAATCAAAATCTATGAATCAACATTTTTTCTTATAACTGTTTCTCCTCAGTTCTTCAAGTTCAAGTTATTTTTTTTTACCTTTTGCTTCCTTTTATAGATGCAGTATCGCTTTATTGCATTCTCACCCAGATCAAATACATTGTTTGAAGTATTATAAGAGGGGAAGAAAATGAGCATCTGGTTAATGCATCATCGGCTAATGGTTTAGAATTGAATTCAAGTGCAAGACCAAGTGTAATGTTGGGCATGAACAATACGATTGGTATATTGAAAAATAAATGAAGAATTTTCCAATTATTAAAACAGAAAAATGAAGATAGAATTTGGTGTGTAAAAAGAAAGAAGAAGAAAAATTCGTTGAAGAAGAAAGAAATTATTACTTTCAATTTTATTTCATTGTAAATAGTATTTAATACCGATTTAATAGTATTTGATAAGATTGAGTTGTCCTAAAAGTTACCAAACAAACAAAATGTGCCACACTTATAAATGGAAAATTCTACTGAAGAAGAAAGAAATTATTACATTTCTTGATAAGTAATATCTAATATTGATCTAATAGTATTTGATAAAATTGAGTAATCATAAAAAGTTACCAAACAAATAAAAGGTGTTATACTTTAATTGGAAAATTCTACTGCACAAGAAAGAATTATTACCTTTTATTTTATTTTGTTGTAGGAAATATCTAATACCAATTTAATAATATTTGATAAGATTGAGTAGTCATTTTGTTGCAAAAAGAAAAGAAATAGAGAATTCGGGTTGGTTAACCAAACCAATACTTGTGTTTGACCTAACATTAGAAAAGTTGAGAAGAGAAGTTACAAAGATTTTAGGTTGGTCGACCTAGTCGATCTAACTAGTAGTTGTGGTCAACCGATGAGACTGAAGAATTTGAAAGCACATAAGCTTAAGAAACTTGTTAAAACTTTGGGCTGCTCGACTAGTTCAAGTGTTGCGATCAACTGATACCTTAGAAAGAAAGTTTCTTGTTTTGGAAAATGATCTTTTTTTTTTTATGGGAATAAGCCAATCTCTAATAGTTAGTTTATTATGTTTGTCTATAAAAGTGTTGTAAAACTCTTTTGTAAGGATAACTATTTATTGTATACATCTAGTAAAAAGAGGAAAGAGATTATAAGAGAGAGATTAAGGGTTTCAGAGTAAAAAGGTGAGATTATGAAAGATTAAGAGTGCTTAAGTTGTGATTGTGAAAGGATATAAAGTGCTATAGTGAAAAGTAATAGAGTATAAGTTTCAAACACTGTTGACTTTCCTTCTCCCTCACCATTCACTAATATGTTTTAGGATGCTTTGTGAATGTTTAATTGTTTACTCATTTATTTTGATAAAAATGAATGGTTAAAACTTTTATTCTAAGGGAAGGATATGGTCACTAAATTCTATTAAAATTTGATATTCCTATTATTTTGAATGATTTTAGTTAATTTAATTGCAAGATTTTGATTTTCATTCGTGTGAATAAGTGGTCATTATTTGCATGTTTAAGATATTAAATGATGGAGTGAAAGTGGAAGTTTAATATTAGTTCATAAAAATATTAATCCTAAATTGTGTACTTTGAAATAAATACACATCTTTGTAATTAGTACTATGAATTCCACAAAGCTTAATGAACTCATATTAGTTTCTATAATCACAAAAGTAGATATAGGATTAATATGAGTATAGTTGTTGAGTCTTGAAAGAGATTATTAAATACCTAAGGAAATTCGGTCATTTTTGTTAACAAGTTTAATTCTAACAATTGGATGTAAAGTTTGTTATTGGCATTAAATTGATAAAATTTGAGTTATAAAACCCTTGTTTATTGATTTTCAAATTATATTTTAAAATTAATTTTTAATTTTATAATTAATCAATTCATCTTTACTTGGTTTATTTAAATGATATAGAAAATTTGTTTGATTCATTATTTAAGTTTCCTTCTCATTGGATTAATACTTGGACTCAGATCCACTTTGTTACTTAAATGTCTTATACGCTTGTGGTAAATTTTAGGGTAATTAAGTTTTTAGCATCATTGTTAGGGAGGAGAGTTTTCAATATTAAAATAATAAATTTTCTCTATTAATTTAAATTGTATTTTTGTTTATGCTTTGATTTTTATTTTTACTTTTATTTTGTTTTATTTCATTTAATTACTTTTATATTTTAGTGTGATTTTATTTTGGATTGCTTCTTGATTAGTTTTTTTTTATTTAATTTTTGTCATTCGTCTTCTTTAGAGTCATTTGTTTTTACTTAGGGTGTTATTGATTTTTTGTTTTTGTGTGTTTTCTTTCCTATTTAGGATTAATTATGCGTGTTAATACCTAATTAAAATTAGTATTTTGTTCATATTACATAGTATTTTGTTCATATTACATATAATGTTGTTTTAAAAAAACTAACAACGTGATATTCCTAAAATTGGATGAAAATTTTCTTTTTCATAATTTTTTTTTATTCCTAATAAGGGTTGAATTAGGTTTAATTGATATTTTAATCTTTTGGTTTTGTGTTAATAAAGTTTTATTGTGATTGGTGTTTTTAAGGCAAAATGGAGGAGGCATTAGTAGAAATCAGAGCGACGGTTGAATTAAGAGTTATGCCTACACCTATCTGAAGGAAACAATGTTTTGTTGAAGACTAGTCCCCCTTATCTTGACAAAAAAACATTTGTTGATTAGGATTTCTAGTCATTTTTGTGTTTTATTTTTCTCGTTATTGGAATTGTTTTTGTTAAGTTTTGATTTGTATTTATAATTTTGAGTGATTTTTAGTTTAATATTATTAAAATATTTGTTCTTAACCTTATAGAGTTGTTTAGTGTATGCCATATACACATAAATGGAGTATCTTATTTAATCTTGAGATAAAATGAACTTTGTGTACACTAAAGAAAGAACGATGATTAGAGTAAGAACAAGTAACAATGGAAGATGAATTGATCAATCACATTTAGAACCAAAAGCAAAATCCAAAAGCATTGTGTGATTACACCATGCTAAGTGTCAATGGTGCCTAATCTAGTATTATAAGGCCAATAGTCAATGCCAATAATTTTAAGATCAAACTAGGTCTAATTCAAATGGTTTAACAAGATCAGTTTAATGGAGAGCCACATAACCTGAATGTACACCTTGCTAACTCGAAAATTTGTGATACTATCATGATAAATGGAGTTAGCAATGATGTCATTCATTTGAGAGTTTTCCATCTTTCTTAAGGATAAGGCAAAGATTGGGCTGAAGTCCAAGGTTCTTTATTCTTTTATAACCTAAAATGCCTTGTCATAAGTATGTTTGATTAAGTATTTCCCTCTAGGTAAGACTGCAAAACTTAGGAATAATATTACTAGTTTTGTTCAATTTAATGGTATCTTTGTATAAAGCTTAGAAAAGGTTTAAAGAGTTATAGAGTTGATGTCTCCATCATGCTTTAATTGATTGGTTGTTGGTGTAAATATTTTATAACAATTTGACCTATTTAGTCAAAACTACTATAAATGTAATTACAAGAGGTGTTTTGCTGGGCAAGTCAATAGAAAAGGCATATGAGCTATTGAAAGATATAGCTTCAAATAATTATTAGTGGTTAAATGGGAGAGGTATGCCCTAGAGAGCTTTATGTATGTATAAAGTTAATGGAATAAATATGTTAAATGTCAAGGTTAATAACCTAGTAAAAATGTTTGGTAAGTTAGGTAATGTTAGTGTTATTTCAAATGTTAATGTTAAAGAGCTCTATATATGTATGAGGTTAAAGGAATAAATATGTTAAATGCCAAGGTTAATAACTTGGTAAAAATTTATGGTAAGTTAGGTAATGTTAGTGCTATTTCAAATGTTAATGTTATTTCTAACCTTAATGCTATGAATTATGATTGGTATGAAGAAACACACCTTAGATTTGATTGTATCAAGTTGAATAACCTTAATTTGTGTCAAATTTTAATAGATAATAAAAAAATAATCGTTATTCCTAGACATATAAATTAGATTGAAAAAATCACCCTAATTTACCCCAAAGAGATTAAAAACATTAAGACAACAATCCTTCCAATCCTCCTAGTTTCAATTGAGACCTTAATGAATGATGCAACAATCAGAGGGTAAGCCAATGTGAGAGTTTGTTATTAAAAAGCTAGTCAATGCCACTGTAAGAGGTTTAAGTGATTAGAGTCTAAATTTGATAAGTTGGTTACTTCTAACTAAAATTTAGAATTTTAGATAGGTTAGGTAGCAAATGCAATCCAATCTCATGGTCAAGGGAACTTACCTAGTAAAACAAAGGTCAATCTAAAAGATCAATGCAAGGTAGTAAGCTTGGGAAGTGGTAAGCAACTTAGTTAGGTAAGTAGTAAGGTTGTAGTGGATAATGGTGTCGAAATGAGCCATGAAGAGGAAAGTCAGAAAGAAGTTAAATAGATTAAGACACTATCCTCACCATCCATACCATCTACACCACTACCATAAATGAACCCTTATGTCCCTTTTATTCCTTTTCCTTAGAGGCTTAAAAAAATAAGATAGATAAATAGTTTAAGAAATGAATTAGGCTTTAAATGGGCTTAAGAGATAAAGTATTTTTGACTAGGAAGCCTCTTATATTTTGGTAAGAATTCTTAATCTGCCAATTTTAACTCTATTCAAGTTTGGTGTCATAATTAGAGCTATAAATCTCAAATTAAGGTGTTTTTTTAGCTTTTTAGAAAGAAAAGACATAAGGCCCAGTGTTATAAATTTGGACAAAAATCTTAATTACATTAAGAATCCAAAAAGATATGGATTAAAGCTAATTTTATAGGGTATATGTGTTAGCGAAATTAGGGTTTTGAGAAATATATATTGAAGGGAAAATATCACAATGAAAAAAAGGGTTTTAAGTGTTGGAAAAGTAGGATAAAATAGTATGTAGAAGATTCGGAAGTAGTGAAGATAAAAGATGAACATGTAAGAATCAAAGATTGTCGGCCGACCTTCCTTCTTTTGTCTCTTATTCCCCATTATTCACTAATTTGTTTAAAGATGTTTTATGAATATTTAATTGTTTACTTGTTTGTTTTGATGAATATGTGTGGCTAAAAATTTTATTCTAGGGTAAGGATGTAGTCATTGAATTCTATTAGAACTTGATATTCCAATTATTTTGAATGATCTTAGTTAATTTAATTTGATATTTTCAATTTTTATTCAAGTGAGTAACTGACCATTATTTGCATGTTTAAGGTATTAAATGATAACTGACCCCTTTCCTATTTTTTATGAGTTTAGTTTATGAAATTCATTTGGCTTGATATCCACTTTCATTTTTGATTTCTTGTTTTCCAATTTGTTCAATTCTACGCCATTTATCTTATTATGTTCAAAATCTATATTCTTGATTTACTTTGTTTAGTTCTTTATAGAGTTAAAAGGGGAAATCCCAATGGTAAAAGGCAAGAGTGAAAGTTCATATAAAAAAAAAGCCATAAAGAGTGTAAACATGAAGGAGTATGACACCTTCTTTTGAGTGAAACACGTGAGGGAGTGTTCTGTGAGGTACCTTATTATTTTGTGTAGAAGTAATACTATGACATCCAAAGACAAAGGTGCAGTTTAGGAGGGAGCTGGTGATGTGTCCTTCATGATTAATACTATGCAACAACAATTTGAGCATATGAATACCAAATTTAATGATATGAGGGAGAGGATGAAAGAGTAAGCTAATACAATAACAGAGTTGCAAAAAAGACATGGATAATATGAGGCTCATAAAGCAAAAAGGTAGTTGAGATGTGCCTATGACCATGAAGATGATGAATTTGACGATCAAATTACTGTGGTCAGAACTATTAACAATAAAAGGGATCCAAGAGAATTTGGGAGGCAAGACAAATTTGGGCAGTATTAAAATGACAATTCCTCCATTCTAAGGTAAAAATGATCTTGATGCGTACCTAGAATGGGAGAAGAAGGTTGAATTAGTTTTTGACTGCCACAACTATTCCGAGGAGAAAAAGGTAAAACTTGCTGCAGTTGAATTTATTGATTATACTATTATTTGGTGGGATCAACTTATTTTGACTAAGAGAAGGAATTATGAGCAGCCTATTGACACATGAGAGGAGATGAAGGCTATCATAAAAAGGAGGTTTGTCCCTAATCACTATTACAGGGAGCTGTACCAAAGGCTGCAAGGGCTCACTTAGGGCACCAAAAGTGTGGAAAACTACCACAAGGAGATAGAGATTACCATGATTAGGGTAAATGTAGAAGAATATAGAGAAGCAACCATGACTCAATTTCTGCAAAGGCTAAATAGGAACATAGCAAATGTGGTTGAATTGCAACACTATGTGGAATTAGAAAACATGATGCACATGACAATTAAAGTTGAAAGGCAACTTAAACGAAAGGGTTCCACATGGGTTAGGCAGAACTCAGGTTTTACCTCATCTTGGAAGCCAAATTAGAGTAAAAGGGACGAAATGACCAATTACAAGCCTAAAGCCGAGCTATCTAAGTACAAGAATGTGGGTTCTAGCAAGGAGGCAAGTAATTCTGACCCCCAACGTAGTAGAAATAAAGATGTTAAATATTTTAAGTGTTTGGATAGGGGTCACATTGCATCTCAATGTCCAAATAAGTGTGCAATGATCTTGAGAAGTAATGGTGATGTTGAAACTGAAAGTGAATTAGATGATGATTCGCTATCATCATTAGAGGGTGAAAGTGATGGAGACGAGTATCTGGTTAATAGAGTAGTTCTCATCACAAGGTGAGCATTGAATGTGCAAGTCAAAAAGGAAAATGAGGTGCAACGAGATAACATCTTTTAGACGAGGTGTCTTATCAAAGATGAGGTGCACTAATATTGCTAGCACAATGATAATTGAGAAAGTAAATTTACCTATTATGAAGCATTCTAGGCCATATAAGTTTCAATGGATGAATGAAAGTGGCGAAGTCAAGGTAAATAAGTAGGTGCTCGTGTCATTTTCTATTATAAGGTACCATGATGAAGTTTTATGTGATGTTATACCTATGCAAGCGGGCCATATTCTATTAGGAAGACCATGCTAGTTTGACAAGTGAGTTATACATAATGGATTCAAGAATCAATATTCCTTTGTAATGAATAAAAGGAATTAAGTATCAAATTGATTTCATCCCTGGTGCATCCACCTTAAATCGGTTAACATATAAGAGTAATCCTGAGGAGACAAAGGAGCTTAAAAAGCAGGTTGAAGAACTTATTTTGAAAGGATATGTGAGGGAAAGTATGAATCATTGTGCAGTTTCTATCCTACTTGTACAAGGAAAGTTGAACAAAAGACATGCCAAGTGGATCAAATTCATTCAGATATTTCTTTACATCATCAAGTATAAACAAGGATTTGAGGACAAATCCTTTCGAGGAAAAGGAGAATGATTAAAACTGTAGAGATGATGGTTAGAAGGTTTCAATGGATACAAGAGGTCCATTGCACATTCTAGAAGGCCCAATAATATAAGTTAGAGTTTCAATCGATGCGAGAGATCCATTGCACATTCCAGAAAACCCAGTAACATAGGTTGGAGCCAAAAAGGTGAAAGAAGCACTAAATAGACTGATTAAAGACATTCAGGCTAACCAAGTTTTAAATGGTGCGAATTCAAACTTGAAAGAGAGTTTAGACCTTATTACAATCATTGGAGTACGTAAAGAGTTAAGACTAATTAATAACAATCACTCTAAATTAAGAGTTTATTTTCTGTGTAAGAATTTGTCCCTAGATAAGAATTCCTCCTAAATAAGGAATTGTCCTAAGTAGGAATTTGTGCCTATTTAGAATTGCTATCTTAGCCTATAAATAGACACCCCTTGTAAGTTATGAGAAAATTAGATAATAGATCAGACAATTTTAAGTGAAATATAAAGTAAAGCTTTTTCTCCCTCGGTTCTATTGAGAACTAAAGAATTTATCAAAAGGTACTTCTTCTTACGACATTCAACTCAATTTATCACTCATAATTCCTTTCTTTTCTAGAGTGTGACATCCATATCCTTTTTTAATACCCTAGGTTCGTGTTCCTTTGAATGTTGGGTCTAGGGTTTTGTGTTCTTACAATCTGATTTAGTTTTCCTAGTTGTTCTTTGATTCCTTCTATGCGTTGGGTTCCTCAGCCACATCTTTTGGAGTTTTCCATATCATGTATTAGGATGCTCAACAACTTGTAAGCATGAGAAATAAATGCCAAAAGGTTAGAAACGTGTGTAAAAGGAATGAGATTTCTTTGACTAATGTGTAAGGGATAGATTCCATGGTTCATTTCCTTCATCCTTCAACAATTAATATATTATGGTGGTGGTGGTGGTGGACTATATTTTCAAATGGGTTGAGGTCATTACAACTCCAACTAATGGCTCGAAGGTAGTAATGAGATTTGTGGAGAAGAACATGTTTTTGAGATTTGGTGTCCCAAGAGTGATTCTTAGTAATGAAGGGTCACACTTTTGTAATCATTTATTTGATGTCATGTTGAAAACATATGGAGTTACTCACAATATAGCACTTGCTTATCATCCTCAAACAAATGGGCAAGTGGAGCTACCACACTAAAAGTTAAAGTTAATTTTGGAGAAAACTACTACCAAGTCAAGGAATGATTGTTTATGCAAGTTGGCTAATGCACTTTGAGTATATAGGTTAGGCTTTAAGACACCTTTAAGCATGTCCTTATACAAACTTATCTTCGGGAAGTCTTATCACCTATCAGTAAAATTAGAGCATAAGGCTTATTAGGTAGTTAAATAATTGAACAAGGATTTAAGGGAACAAGGATTTGAGGGATACATGTGAAAAGATATCGTTATAGTTAAGTGAGTTAGAAAAGTTCAATTTGAATCCTTATGAGAGTGCTTGGCTTTACAAGGAAAAGACCAATTATTGGCATGATAAGCATGCTTAGAAGAGAACTTTTAAGGTTGACTAGCAAGTGGTACTCTTCAATTCACGTCTTAAACTATTCCTAGGCAAGCTTCAATCTAGGTGGTTTGGCCCATTTAAGGTGAGGAAGGTGTATCCATATAAAGTTGTTGAGGTGCATAGTGAGGCTAGCCTTATCTAGTTAGTGAGGTGGTGCCAAATGGAGTCACATACTTCTTGCAAGATGCCAATTATGAGTGATTTTGTGGTTATCAAGTTAGTAACTGTAAACAAGTGCTGCTTGGGAGGTAACCCAAGCTCGCTTTCTTTTTTGTTTATTTTATTAGTTATTGATTTTTTCTTTTAAGTTATGTGTCTATACCTCAATTATTTTGTTTAGGTTGTTCAAATTCAAGCATCTCAAGCTACTTCCTCTAATTGTCACGCTTTGAACATAAACCATGGAAGTTTCTTCTTCTTTTTTTTTTTTTTTTTGGCTTTGTCTTCTCTTTCACTTGGAGGACAATGTATGATTTAAGTTTGGGGGTAATTTGTGATTTTTATGTGTGATTCTATATTTGTTTATATACTTGGTATGATATTTGCAAATTTTTCCAAAATTTTACATACTTGGCTAATCTTTAAATATAAAATTTGTTTTAAAAGAAGAATAAGCATGTTATTTATTGTTATGATTTACATTTGAGTTACTTACCATGGTCAAACATTGCAATTTTTGGTTTAGAATGGGCAATATCTTATAAAGTAAGATTAAGCATGCTTGGATTTTCAAGATCATTGACATACATGTTCCTTGTATGCCGCAATTGCCTTTTTTTTTGTAGACCATTCACGAATTTTGAGAAGAAAATCTCAACACTAACACACAAAAAAAAAAAAAAGGAAGTGTAACTGAAAAAACACTTTCTTGGCAAACGACTAGAGCAATGATACCGAAAACAGATATAGCAATTAATTATAAACTTTTGGTATTCTACCATCAAACAAAAAAGGCCTTGAACAATTGATTGAGCCATTCAATTGATTACCTAGGATATCAACAATTCCAAAGAGTCATGATGATAACGTTCTCGATATCAATAAGGCTCAAATTATAATTTTTGACATTTTAAGACTGTATCAGTCCAACTAATAATCGGACCAAATTTTCCATTTTTTTTAGCCGTTCAACAGATTTTGACCCTTTTTGTTTATTTTGATATTTTGATGGTTTTATGACTGAAACAATTCGAGAATCCAACCGATTTGTATTTTCTGGTGCGACAGACTGGTTCGGTACTACCTTGATGTCCAATTAAAGAGATCATCTCGTTATAATAAAGAGTCTTCTCTATTGGTAAAATCATTTGAATTCTTAATTTTAAGCCTAAAATTAGATTTTTAGTCCATACAAAGAACAGAAGATGAACCAATCGCCCCAGTAACAAGCAATAGCATCGGCTTTTAGCCTTCCCCTTATTGACATCACGGGGAAGGATTGCATCAATTCATTACCTTCTGATGATTCAGTAATCCACAACAACCTCTCCTTTTTGTCACACAGCAAAAAGAAAAAAAAAAAAAAAGAAAACACCATAAGAACTTGTGTTTTTGTCAAGAAGATGGCAAATTTTGTAAAACCGTGTCCCATACATGAATAGGTTTCGCAAAATTCGTGGACAGGACATTGGTTCTATATTTGTTCAAAAATTAGAGTAAAGTATTCCAATTTGAAGTTGAGGTATTGGATATGTGTTCAAAGTATTCCTTAAGAAGGATACGTCGAAAAATTATTTTTTAGTATTTTATAAATTATGTTATAATTTTTTATTTTGTTATTTATTTTACAATATTTTAGTTTAATTAGAAATTTTAGTTAAATCATTTAAGAAGTATGTGAACTATTCAATTTTTTTTTATTTTTCTATTTAATTAGAATATTTTTTTAATTTGTTATTAAGTATTTTTTATTTATACTATAATATTTTTTAGTAAGTCAAATAATGTTAATTCTAAATATATGTGTAAATTTAAGAACTAAACTATTTAACATTCTAATAATACCGTAAGTTATCAATAAAGATATTTATGTAAAAGTTATTATTCTTTCTAATTGATTTCAGAAATTATTTTAGAAGTTTAATCAAGTCTTAATCATTGTTATTCTTTTTCTTCACTTCTGCCCATATAAAGTGGTATCAAAATTTTAGTTTACCTCATTTGATATCATCCTAAGGTTTTTACCTTCCATTCCTCATTAATTCCAATCAAAATATTCTCAAATTGTGCTTTTCCCCACAAAAAGAAATGTAGAGAAGCCTACTCAAATTTTGGTAAAGGTCAGGGTCATTTAGATCATAAGGAGTACTTTTATATTTATAATGCATATCGTTGTTGTCTCAAATGGCCCCAAGGCATGTTATTCTCTTTCTGCACTTCTATCTCGCGTCAAGTAGTACCAAAATTTAGATTTACTTTAGTTGATATCATCCTAATGTTTTTGCACATCCATCCCGCATCAATTTCAATCAACATATTCTCCTCTCTTGTGGGGTGCTTTTCCCCACAAAAAGAAATGTAGAGAAGCTTAGATTAATTTTTGTTGAAAGTCAGGGTCATTTAGATCCAGAGGAGTACTTTAATACTTATAATGCATATTGTTGTTGTCTCAACTGGCCCCAATGCATGTTCAGAAATGAGTCTTTGATTGAACTTAGGACACAGGCTATGTGGCATTCTTCCCCATGGGATATTCAGTTTCCTTTCGAGGTCTTCAGTTCAAAACCCAAGCAAGTTTAGTTTTCCGCTTGTAATCTGCTAGGTAAAAGTCGACAAAAGACACGAGGAAATTCCGGTAACTACTTCCTTTTGCTAACGATTATGCTGTTTTGGAAGGCTACATAGTGTTGATGGAAGAAAAAACATGAATAGTAGCATCTTTAGCTTTCTTTTCTTGGAGAGGTTAAGTGTGTTGCATTCTTGATATATAGGTTTGGAGTTAATAAATTGACGCTCATTTTGCTGATAGCGTCCAAGTTTTGATTTTGGGAAACTGTTATTAGGGTTAGACATGCTTTCGATTTTGGGTGCAAATGTGCAGTGTTTGTTTTCTAATAAAATTGATTGGTTGCTCTTCCGATCAAAACAAAAGTATTATTTGTGTTATTATAGAAAAATTTACAATTCTATTATGAGTACACAAAACACAAAAACTTAACATCAGAATATAATTTATTTTTGTTGTAAAAATTTTTCTCAGTAAATATTTTTTACATACTAGTTATTGTCCAACAAACAAAAAGCCTCTCGGTGTAAGTTGACCTATGTGCCATTCTTGGCTAGAGTTAATATAGACTTTTGTATTCAATTTAAGAAGAAATACACCAATGATTCATATGAGAAGCATTAAATTTTGGTCAAGCAACTTCTTGAGAAGGTCCATCGCACCAGAGAACTTAAAATAAGAACTTGGTGCATCTTGGTTTTACACTCTTAAGCACCTACTCATAGTTGGGCGTTTGGCCCCTAAACATTTGTTAGACAATTATGTTAATATTCTGATTTGAGCTCTTACTATCGCCACTTTCAATAACTAACTTCATCATTTCTCATAATAAAATTAAAGTGCAAGAAAAAATTCATATTGTTGATACCAATTAAATTTGAATTAAGATTTTGTTATTGCTATAATTAACTTCAACATATGTCTCGAAACGTTGGCACTAGTCTTTTCGGTAATCAAGTGTGTAATATACTAAAAATAAGTTCCACTTAACACAAGTGATGAAAAATAATTCACTAATTGTTCATGACTTTATTTATTACCGTTAAAAAATTCATTGAACAAGTGAAATGGTATTTGATCGCAATTTCACTAATAGTACAGAGAGTGTCCTCGATCCATACAATGAAACCATTAACATTTATAGTTCGCTTGGTGATATGAACTCTGATTATTTGTAAACGGAACCCAACAACAATGTTGATATAGGATCGTTCTAACAAAAGTTAAAGGATTTTGGAGTTCTGACCCAATGATTATAAACAACCAAGAACCAGAACTATAAGATTCAGACGCCACTCTCAACAACAAAAACGTTGAAGAAGATAAGTCTATTGAACCAACACACTCAAGTATGAAAATTTAGAATTAGTTATCAAAGAACCAAAGAAAATAGTTCATACATTCATCATCTGTCGTCGCCTCCTCTAACCACCCTTTTTATATGCTAACCCCCTTAAACCCTAGCTAATAAGATGGGCTTATTAAGGAAATTCATCCAATCTGCCAGCCACCCCTTTTTATATGCTAATAAGATAGACTTATTAAGGAAATTCGTCAAACCCACTAAATAATAATAATAACCCATGAAAATAACCTATTTAAATGCCCAAACATGGGCTCCTAAATCCAACTTCCTTCCTAAGGTCATGGTTTTCAAATTCCTCCATAGATGACACATTCATAAGCCTTGGTGAAGCCTCCATCATCCTTAACTCGTACCTAGCAACTTCCTGATAGTAAATGTTGCACAACAAGTTGTTGAGAGCTTCCTGTATTTTCTTTGACCTTGCCCTTGTCATTGGTCTTCCAAGGTTTTGCAAAGTATCAACTCCCTTATTGATTTGAGCTGGTCCAATATGGCTTCCATCATTCTCGCTCTCCTCAAATTGATTTGTCCTTAAATCAACACCCCACAATATTTTCCAAAAATGACTACAAAATTTTGCATCACGGTCTGACACAATACTCTTCAGCATTGCACTTGGACTCATGCTCTCCCTTAGATGTCCCTTCTTCATCAATTTATCAACTTGCATCTGAAGCTCCTTTGTCTCCTGAGGATTACTTCTATATGCTGGCTTACTTGGAATAGGAGCTCTAGGAATAAGATCAATGTGATTTTCAATCCCTTTCCTTGGTTGCAAACCATCTGAGATCTCCTTGGGGAATACATCATCATAATCCTGCAACAAAGATGAAATAGCACTAGGCAAAGATGAATCAAGGTTAGTGTTAGATAAATAAGAATCCTTATAAAGGATCAAGATCATTTGTTGCCTAGCTTGGAAGGCAGCCCTAACATCTATTACTTTTGCAAACACACTCACTTGTTTTGTTTCATCTTCACTCTTGTGAACCTAACCCTCCTTGTACTTAGCACTCTCACATGCGTTTACCTTCTTTTTCTTTCCCTCACTTTTTTTTCTCTCGACTCTCTCTTTCTTTTTGCTCCTCCTCTTTTGCTCACTTTCATAAAGTCTCACTTGGTCTTCATACACCTGTTTTGGAGTCAATGGAACAAGTGTAAATGATTTTCCATCCATGGTGAAAGAATAACGGTTCTTGTAACCATCATGCAAAACTTTTCTATCAAATTGCCAAGGATGGCCCAATAACAAATGCTCAGCCTGCATAGGTACAACATCACAAAACAGCTCGTCCTTATATCTACCAATGGAAAATGGAACCATAACTTGTTTAGTCACTTTCACCACTCCACTGTTATTCAACCATTGCAAATTATATGGTCTAGGATATTTGGTTGTAGGCAAGTTCAATTTTTCCACCAACTCTATACTTGCTACATTAATGCAACTATCGTCATCGATGATCAAGCAACAGAGTCTATCTTGAACTAAACATCGAGTATGGAAAATATTTTCTTACTGCATTTCAACATCATCCTCCTCCTTAACCTGCACACTAAGGGCTCTCCTTGCTATTAAAAGTCATCCACCATGCTCTGAACACTCTATCCCTTCATCAACATCACTAGCATCCTCTAGTGGTGGCATTTGGTCTTCATCACTAGCATCACTGCCAGACAAATAGTCACCATTCTCCTTAAGGTATATGGTTCTCTTGTTAGGACATTGTGAAGCCACATGACCCCTACCTAGACATCTGAAGCATTTGATGTCTCTAGTTTTTCCTTAGGTGCCCTCAAGTTGTTCTTCAAATTTGCCCCTTTCTAGGCTGCCCCCACTAGTCTGGGGTCTATGTGAATTGGTTTTAAGCTTAGAAGTCATCTTCTCTTCCTTCTTCCCCCAGTTTGACTTCCAAACAGATGAACCTAAGTTCTGATTATATCTAGAAGTGCTCCTTCCCTTAAGTTGCCTCTCAACTTTCATGGCAATGTGTACCATGTCTTCAAGCTCTACATAGTGTTGCAGTTCTACTACATCAGCTATGCTTCTATTCAATCCTTGGAGGAACCTAGCTATAGTTGCCTCCCTATCCTCTATTACATTTGCCCTA
Source organism: Bruguiera gymnorhiza (assembly GCA_020883675.1). Taxonomy (NCBI): domain Eukaryota; kingdom Viridiplantae; phylum Streptophyta; class Magnoliopsida; order Malpighiales; family Rhizophoraceae; genus Bruguiera; species Bruguiera gymnorhiza. The sequence goes on along the minus strand of JAIRCJ010000017.1, from coordinate 1,102,972 downwards.
ACCATAGCAATTTCCATCTCTTTATGGTATTCTTCCACACTCTTGGAACCTTGTGTAAGGCTCTGCAATTTGTTATACAAATCCCTATAATAAGAGCTGGGAACAAATCTCCTTCTCATCACAGTCTTCAACTCATTCCAAGTTTCTATAGTTCTCTCAAAATTTCTTCTCTTGGTGGTAACTTGCTGGTCCCACCATACTATAGCATAATCAGTGAACTCTGCCACAGCTAACTTCACCTTTTTCTCCTCAGAGAAGTTGTGGCACTCATATATTAATTCTACCCTTCGTTCCCAATCCATATAGACATTAGGGCCAGCTTTTCCTTGGAAAGAAGGTATTTTCATTTTAATACTACTAAGATTTTTTTCTACTCCTTCCTCCACTCTATTTCTGTTATCCCAACCTTCATTGTACCTATCATGAACATTTCTATTGCCTCTTACTCCTCTACTAATCCTATTACCACGTCCTCCTCTAAAACCACCTTTGAAGTTTCTACTAGCATTATCACCATCATCACAATAATCATCACCATCTTCATCAAAGTCATGTTCAAATTGCTCCTTCGTGACCCTCTCAGCTGGCCTCTTAAGATTGACACTCGATTCCCCTTCTATTTTATCCATCTTGTCTCGAACTTCCCAAAACATTTGGTTAATCCTATCAAACTTCTACTCTAAGGATTTCATAAGCAATTTGAAATCTGGAACAACTACTTCCTCTTCTCTATGTGGGAAACTGCCTTCTTTAGCATTGGACATTGTGTATACCAGATTGTTAGTAAAGAAAGAATATACCTCACAAAACTCACTCCCTCGCATGTTTGCTCTCCACTCAACTATAGTAGTCCTCAACTCTCGTGTTTCACACAATAAATTGCTAGACTCTAAGAGCTCTTTCAATAGTTCCAAGCAAACTAAATTCAAAACAAACAAAACTTGAATATATCAATTCTAGACCTAACTCTTCAGAGAAGTGACACAGCCAAAAAAGATGGGCAACAAAGCAAATCGAATGATAAGGAATTCAATGGTATGAGCAGTGCAATCAGACAACAATCAGTTATCGAATATAATTGAGTAAATGACCAATTGAGCAGTGAACCCTTTTTTTTTTTTGGGTTTACTATTGGGTACTTTTGTAGAAGAAACAAATATCAAAAAAGAAACCCACGAAATACACGATTTTGTTTTTGTTTTTGTTTTTTTTGTGTTTTTTTGTTTCTCTTTTTGATTCTTCAATCAACAATGAACAATACAGGAAAGAGATGATAACAAAAGGATAACTAACCTGAGTTAGAGCCAAGGCTCTGATACCAAATGATATGAACTCCGATTATTTGAAACGGAACCCAACACCAATGTTGATATAGGATCGTTTTAACAAATGTTAAAGGATTTTGGAGTTCTGACTCAATGATTATAAACAACAAAGAACCAGAACTATAAGATTCAGATGCCACTCCCAACAACAAAAACGTTGAAGAAGATAAGTCTATTGAACCAACACACTCAAGTATGAAAGTTCAGAATTAGTTCTCAAAGAACCAAAGAAAATAGCTCGTACATTCATCATCTGCTGTCGCCTCCTTTAACCACCCTTTTTATATGCTAACCCCCCTAAACCCTAGCTAATAAGATGGACTTATTAAGGAAATTCGTCCAATCTGCCAGCCACCCCTTTTTATATACTAATAAGATGGACTTATTAAGGAAATTCGTCCAACCCACTAAATAATAATAAGAACCCATGAAAATAACTCATTTAAATGCCCAAATATGGGCTCCCAAATCCAACTTCGTTCCCAAGGTCATGGTTCTCGAATTCCTCCACAGATGACACATTTGCAAGTCTTGGTGAAACCTCCATCATCCTTAACTCGTACCTGGCAATTTCCTGATAGTAAATGTCGCACAACAAGTTGTTGAGAGCTTCTTTTATTTTCTTTGACCTTGCCCTTGTCATTGATCCTCCAAGGTTTTGCAAAGCATCAACTCCCTTATTGTTTTGAGCTGGTACAATATGGCTTCCATCATTTGGCAAGCATCATAGCACCCTCCCTCCTTGACGTGCATCAACTAGATGCAGCGAAAGTGTGGGAATAGAGATTTACAGTCTTCAATGATATCAAAAGACACTATTTGTCGGACAGATGGCATTAATTATCCGAATAGAATCGTAAGTTAAAACTAATATTCAAGGTTTAAAGGCAAATATGCCACCAACTCTGTGTAGCCGAGTTGGCATTAAGCATTAGTCTCACAGGAAGTGGAGGCAAATACGTCATGCTAAGACATTAAATGTGTTCTAAAATATGTATCCCCCAAAAGGATTTCTACATAACTCTTACCTTATATGCCATTAATTCATTAATGATTAAGTGAGACTCGAATAAGTGAATCAGTGCAAAATCGCAATACAATGAAAACTAAGAGATGTGTGTCGGATCAAATGAATACAACTTGGTTAGAACATGAGTGAATTAGTGCAAAAAATTGCTCTCCCTCAAGGTGCTCTTATAGAACAGTATCATTGTAAAATTAAAGTTGCAATACAATGACAACTAACATCTGTGCGTCGGCTCAAATGAATACATCTTGGTTAGGACCTTCCAAATAGGAAAACATTTCTAGAATATCAGGCAGCAACATATAATGTTCTATAATAGTTAGAAAAACTACGATGTATTTTTTAGCGCTAATATCTGTTTAATAAAATGATTAAATGTCTTGCCATTAAATGACATTTGTGTTTACATGCACACAAGGGTAGTAATTTGTTGTTTTGGGTCAACTAACATTTTTAAAAGATTGTCCATAAAAAAAGGAGGAGGAACAATAGCTTAGTTGCTGAGTTACTGGTTTAAATAATGATTGTCCATGAGAAAAGAGATAGGAACAATTTTTTCGTCGACTAGACAAGATGCCGAAGGGTATGACAATTGAGTTTGGTGTGTGGGTGAACATATATCTGGGGGCAAAGGGGTAAGGAGGGGGTTATATTTTGTTTTGAGCTTCCGTAGTTGTTTGTGATGGACTGCAGGGTTTTTTTTTTTTTTTTTTGTCTTTTTGGGGTTTCTTGAGCAAGAAATAAGGAGGTTTTCTTTTTTCTTTTATTTTTTGTAAGGCAGGTTAAAAGGGTTTTCTAGTGATTATAATCATTGGTTATCACTGTATGCAGTTAATTGTTATACAGGTGCATAGTTGTGGAGTTTCTATTGTCTAGAAATGGTGTGTTTACTTGTTATTTTAATATAAATAAATTTTTATTAAAATAAAATTGTCTATTGAATTAATAAATAAATAATATTTAAAAAAAAAAACAGGATTAAAATATTAAAGTTCACTTATTGAACCAACAAATAAATAATACTTATTTTTCTTAAACAAGGTTAAAATATCAAGGTTTAGCCTAGCCTTAGCTTAGGACAACACATAACTCGGAGGCTTAAGATATTACAAATTATCATTGAGGCAATTTTCCGGTGCAAATTGGAGTGCATTAATGTTGAGATCATAGACGGCGCGCATGTTTTGCTGATGCCACACACCAAGGATTGACATTCCATTTACAGGCAAGATTGGGATGCAAAAATATTCGTGGTTTAAGTCTTCAGGAAAGCGATTATATTGGCCATCGACATGATAGTCAGCATCTTCAAAATGATACGTAATTGTGGCAAAATCGTAAAAACCAGGACGACTCTTGTAGCATAGCTCCATATCGTCTTCCCCATCTAGTTCTCTTTCAAAATTTCTAGTGTCGTAGTATAGTTCAAACGATTCTATTACCTCATCGTACGCGTTTCGCCCTCCGAATGTTCTTTGATCGATATGAGAGAAGCTAGTTCCACAATCTATAATGCAGCCACCACTGCCGTCTTGCCTAACTTGGAATTGGCCAGGAGGGAATCCTAATCGTGTGGTCCCCACGCTGATGTCCAATAGGTTCAAGTGATAAAATGAACTTCCAGGAACGGTCACGAATCTTGTTGTCTGCACATTTGGTGGTAGGGGCGGAATGTCATCCCCGAACCTGAGGGCACCGCTTGCTTGCTGTAATTCATCGAACGGGACAAAACAGTGAGAGAATCGAGGGGCAACCATGTGAGAGAACAGATAAATAAGTGACTCTGGTGACTTGTATAGTCCCATGATGCCTGAAATTGCGGTATTGGACGCGCTTTGAAAGTCTTGGGTATCAAATGAGCAACCGAACATAACCTCATCAATATATACAACTCCATCTTGACCCACACGAAACTGGAATTTTTCTATGGATACAACGCCTCTTGTTGATGTTCCATCACTGTACCTGAAGTTGTAGATGCATTCTTCGTCTATACATCTATAGTGGTCATAATTACCGGAACAAAGCGGGTGTTCACAGGGGAGCTTCCGAAAGGTATTAGAAAGAACAGAGTTGTATAGAGGAGTTGTCTGCGGGTAACATCTGATGCAAGGCTCGCATTGGGTCCATGTTAGGCCACTCCCTGTGTCAAGAAACAGAAACAATCTTATATCTTGGCTTCCAATATAAGTCTCCACAAAATAGTGTAGTTGCCCGCGAAACAATGGAAGGTTGATGTTTACTGCAGGTTCCATCGTAGCATTTGGACGTGAAAAATTTTCCAAATAATAAGCCCTGATTTTAGAAAATCTAATCAACCTTTTCATTCTTTCACGATAAACAAGGTTTCCAGGATATAATGGAGACTCAGGCGAGTCCCTAAAAATAAGTTTTAAGCTAAACCCAGTAGGTTTAGAGGATACGGTGAAATAAATTTGGGACAGTGTTACAAGGCAAAAACACAGAGTCGCTAATAGCAGAGATTGCATAGTGACCATTTAAAAAATAATAAACAATGTGATTGTAATTCATTACAAGTTAGACGCATATGTAGAACTTGATCCCAATATTATTTATAAAATTACCTTCTTGTGGTGATACTCTATTATGTTTTGATTCCAATCAAGTGCAATGTCCTAATCATGTAAGGAAACATTATTTGTACATTTGCCTATTAGTGATAAATCAAAATGCACGAATCATCATTTTTCCATAAAACTATTTCTCCATGGTTCTTTAAACTCAAGTTATTCCTTTTACCTTTTCCTTCCTCTCACAGATGTAGTATCACTTTATTGCATTCTCTCCCAAATCAAATCCATTGTCCTAAGCATTACAGGAAGGGAACAAACCAAATAAATGAAGAATTTTCCAATTATTAAAAAAAATGAAGATAGGATTTGGTGTCTAGAAAGAATAAAAAGGGAAAAATCCACTGAAGAAGAAAGAAATTATTACTTTGAATTTTATTACATTATAAGTAATATCTAATACCGATTTAATATTAGTTGATAAGATTGAGTAGTTGTAGAAAGTTACCCGATAGACAAAAGGTGCTATATTTACAAAATGAAAATTCCAAGAAGAAGAAAAATCATTGCTTTCAATTTTATTCTATTGGAAGTAATATCTAATATCGGTTTAATGATACTTGATAAGGTTGTGTAATTATAAAATGTTACTAGACAAACAAAAGGTGTTATATTGTAAATGGAAAATTCCACGAAAAAGGAAAATATTATTGCTTGTGAATTTATTTTGTTTTAAGTAATATCTAATACTACTTTAATAATATTTGATAAAATCTAGTAATCATAGAAAGTTACTATACAAACAAAAAGTGCTATATTTTAAGCATTTCCTTTCCATTCTCCAGATCCAATTTTTGTCCATTTACCTTTTTCTTCCTCTTGTGGATGTAATGTCCTTCGTTATATTTAATCCATGTTTTGCCCTGTGAGCAATACAGCTTAGAGAATTGTCTTTCCTAAGAATGTATAAATATTATGCATGTTAATATGTTTACATTAAAACTATAGGGTGTTGCCCAAAGGTACAAATATATATATATTTCTTGTTTAACAACATTTGAGTTTGTTCTAAGATTTACCATTAAATCCAAAAGCCAAAAAGTTGTTGAGATTTATTGAGATTGTTGTGATCAATGGGGAGATTATTAAGATTAGTAAGATCATGAGTTATATTTTATTATTCTATATTTTGATGTGTATTAATTAATATGATTACTTGTTAGGTAAGTATTATTTCTATTTGGATAGTCATTTCCTTAATTCATGCTTACTATGGAAAGTTCTTTCAATTTCAAATTTGATTTCAACTAATAATGGTACAAAGATTTTCTTTAATGCCAAATTTTTATTTGTAAAAAGATATTAAATGCAATTTTGAGTAAACTTGATAAAAAAATGGAAAGAATTGTGAAAAAATCAAAGTTTGTAGAAATTTCAGACTTGTCAATATATAATATCAACTAATGAGTTAGTGAACAAGAGAAATAAATGGAAAATAATAGAGAATTTGAGTTGGTTGACTAGACTTATAATTGTAGTTGACTAGATACCAAAGAAGTTACATAGAGAATTTGGCTTGGCTAATTAGGCTTGTCATTACAGTCAATTGAATATAAAAGTTGCAAAGAAAAAAGAAATAGAGAATTTGGATCAGTTGACTAAACTAGTACCTGCAATCTACCTAACACCAAAGAAGCTAAGAACAGAAGCTACAAAGATTTTAGGTTAATCGACCTAAGCAACAATTGCAGTCAATCGATAAAATTGCACAATTTTAAAGCACATAAGCTAAATAAACTTACTAAAACTTTGGGTAGGTTTACAAGTCCAAGTATTACAGTCGACTAATACTTTAGAGAGAAAGTTTCTTATTTTGGAAAATGATTTTCATTACAGGAAGAAATCAATCTACATCAATTAGTTTATTAGGTTGTAGAACTCTTTTATGAAGTGAGCTAGAGACTAAGAAGAGCATTCTATTATATACATCTAATGAAAAGAGAAAATACATCATAAGAGAGAGATTAGGAGTTTTAAAGTGAAAAGTTGAGATTGTGAAAAATTAAGAGTGTTTACATTGTGATTGCTAAAAAAGATAAAGTTTATAGTGAAGGTGATAAAACATAGTCTCAAAGTCTTGGAGAATTGTTGGTTATTATGAAAGTTTTGTAAATATTTTATTATGATTTAGGTCAAGGTGACCTAGTATAAAGGGTTTTCTTTACCCTACAAAAGAATAAAAGATTAGGGAAGTTAAAATCACTGTGCATGCTCTCTCTCCCCTTGTCTCATTTGCTTTCAGTTACTTACATTACCTGCTTTATTATTTTCATTATTAGTTATTTTGTTATTATTCTTTGGAGTTAAGATTAAGTATACGTTAAACAATCAAATCAAATAAACTCAATTTACACTCCTCTTAAGTTAGTCTAAGGACTAACAAGTGGCATCAAAGTTGGTCTCTATTTCATATCACTAACCTCTTAGAGTTAAACCATGACATCTCTCATACCCATGTATTTTGTTGGAAGTTGAAACATTCTTAGTGATGTGTAGAATTATTTTACACATTTTGTATTATAATTTGAGTATTTTTTTCTAGTTCTTAGGTTAATTAGTCTTGATATGTTAGGCTTTAATTGCATTTATTTAATTTTTTATATTTTGTGATCTTTAGGTTTAAATGATGAATTCGGCTTTAAATGGAATTAAGAGATAAATGATTTAGACTAGGAAACCTCTCATATTTTGATAAGAATTCCTATTTTGACAATTTTAACACTATTCAAGTTTTAGGTCATAACTAGAGCTATAGACCTTAGGTTAGGGTGATCTTTAGCTTTTTCAAAAGATAAGACATAAGGCTCAATGCTATAAATTTGGACAAAAATCTGAATCACATTAAGAATCCAAAAAGATATGGATTAGAGCTAATTTTATAGATGTGTTGGCTAAATTAGGGTGTTGAGAAAGATATATACTAAAGGGAAAATATCACAAAGAAAATAAGGGTTCTAAGTTATGGAAAAGTAGGATAAAATAGCAAGTAAAGGATTTGAAAGTAACAAAGACAGAAGACAAGTATGTAAGAGTCAAATAATGCTGGTTAACCTTCCTTCTTTTGTCTCTTCTTCCCCATTATTCACTAATTTGTTTAAAGATATTTTATGAATGTTTAATTGTTAACTTGTTTGTTTTGATGAATATGAGTGACTAAAATTTTATTCTAAAGTAAGTATGTAGTCATTGAATTTTATTAGAACTTGATATTCCAATTGTTTTGAATGATCTTAGTTAAATTAATTTGATACTTTTGATTTTCATTCATGTGAGTAACTAACCATTATTTGTATGTTTAAGGTATTAAATGATGGAGAGAAAGTGAACATTAAATACTAATTCATAAAAGCATTAGACCTAAATTGTATAGTTTAGAAACAAAAAAAAAATACACATCCTTGTGATCATTGTTAAGAATTTCATATAAGATTAATATGAGTATAGTTATTAAATCTTGAAAAAGATCATCATATACCTTAGAGAATTTGATCATTGATGCTAACAAGTTTAATTCTAAGAGTCAGATGTTAAGTTTGTTATTAGATTTTAGTTAATAAAATCTAAGTCCTAGAACCTATGTTTATTGATTTTTAAATTAATTTTTTATTTAAATCAATCCCTTTTCATTTAGTTTATGTAGATAATATAGAAAAGTTGCATAATTTGGTACTTAAGTGTCCTCCTTGTGGGATTAACACTTGAACTCACATCCACTTTACAACTTAAATGTTTTATACACTTGTGGTGGATTTTTGGGTAATCAAGTTTTTGGCATCCTTGCTAAGGAGAAGAGTTTTCAATAGCAAAATAATGAGTTTTTCCTATTAATTTTTATACATTTATTATGTTTTTATTTCTTCCAATTAGTTTTTGTTTTTGGTGTGTGAAACTATTTTGGATTGCTTTTTGATTAGGTTAAGTTTTTTTATTCAATTTTTGTAATTCTTCTTCTTTAGAGTCATTTGTTTTTGCTTAAGGTATCATTGGTTTTTTGTTTTTGTGTCTTTTATTTCCTATTTAGGGCTAATTAAGTGTGTTGATACCTAAATAAGATTCGTATTTTTTTCGTCACTTATAGTGTCATTTCAAAAAATTAACAATGTGATATTTATTGAAATTAGGTAAGAATTTACGTATACTTATTTTTTTACCCTTAATAAAGGTTGGATTAGGTTTAGTTAATATTATGATCTTTAGTTTTATATTGACAAAGTTTTATTGTAATTGGTGTTTTTCAACCAAAACAGAGGGAGGCACTAATAGAAATCAAAAGCAACTATTGAATTAAGAGTTGTGCTTACACTTGTCTGAAGGAAATAATGTTTTGTTCAAGAATAGTCCCACCCTATCTTAGCAAAAAACATTTGTTTTCTAAGGTTTCCAATCAATTTTTGTTTTGTTTTTCTCACTATCCAAATTATTTTTGTTAGGCTTTTATTTTTATTTATTATTTTTAATGATTTTTTGTTCAATATTATTGAAATATTTGTTCTTGACATTATAGGGTTATTTAGTGTATGCCACATACACATAGGTAAAGTATCTTATTTAATCTTGAGATAGAATTACTCTACATATACTAAAAAAGAGGGACAATTAGAGTAAGAACAAACCATAATGGAAGATGAATAAATTAATCAAATTCAAAACCAAAATCTAAATCTAAAAGTATTGCATGATTATGCCATGCAAAGTGTCAATGGTACCTAACCAAATATTGTGAGGCTAATAGTGAATGCCAATAATTTTAAGATCAAACCAAGTCTTATTCAAATGGTTTAATAAGATTAGTTCAGTGGGAAGCCATAGGACCTAAATGTATATCTTGCTAACTTCTTGGAAATTTGTGATATTATCAAGATAAATGGAGTTACCAATAATGTCATTCATTTAATACTTTTTCCATTCTCTTGTAAGCATTGAGCATAAATTTGTTTGAAGCCAAAAGCTCCTAATTCTTTTACAACGTAGAATGCCTTGTCACAAACATTTTTAAGTAAGTATTACTAGTTAAGTCACAAACATTTTTTGACTTGTCTTGTCACAAACATTTTTAAGTTATAAACATTTTTTAACTTAGGAATAATATTACTAGTTTTGTTCAATTAAATGGTGAGTCTTTGTATGAAACTTAGGAAAAGTTTAAGGAGTTATAAAGACAATGTCCCCATCATGGTTTACTTGACTGATTGCTAATGTAACATTTTATAATGGTTTGACACATTTAGTCATAGTTATTATAAATGCAGCTGTAGGAGGTGCAAGTTAGCAAAAGGCATATAAGTTATTGGATTATGCAACTTCAAATAATTATCAATGGTTAAATGAGAGAGGGTGATGCGGAAAACCCCAAAAAGACGTGGCTTAGGGACCCAACGTACACAAGGAATCAAAGAACAACAAGGAAAGCTAGATTAAAGTTTAATAACACAAACCCTAAACCCAATATTCGAAGGAACACGAACATAGGGTATTTAAGAAGGATATGGATGCCACACTCTAGAAAAGAAAGGAATTGGGAGTGATAAGTCGATTTAAACGCCACAAGAAGAAATACCTTTTGATAAGTTCTTTAGTTTTTAAAAAAATCGAGGGAGAAAAACTCTTACTTTCTATTTCACTTAAAGTTGTCTTATATATTGTCTACTGTCAGAGCTTACAAGGGGAGCCTATTTATAAGCTAAGATAATAATTTTAAAGAGGTACAAATTCCTACTTAGGACAATTCCTTATTTAGGAGGAATTCTTATCTAGGTACAAATTCTTACACAGAAAATAAATTCCTAATTTGGAGTGACTCCTATTACTTAGTCTTAACTCTTTAAGTACTCCAATGATATTAATAAGGCCTGGACTCTCTTTTAAACTTGAATTTGCACCATTCGAAACTCGGTTGGCCTGAACGTCCTTAATCAGCTTATGTAGTTCTTCTTTCACCTTTCTAGCTCTAGCTTGTGTTATTGGACCTCTTGGAATGTGCAATGGATTTCTTGCATCAATTAAAACTCTAACTCATGTTATTAGGCCTTCTGGATTGTGCAATGGAGCTCTTGCATCCATTGAAACCTTCCACCCATCATATGTACGGTTCTCATCATTCCCTTTTTCCTCAAAAGGATTTGTCCTCGAATCATCACCTTGTTTATACTTGATGATGTAGGGAAAGGTTTGAATGAATTTGATCCACTTGACATGTCTTTTGTTCAACTTTCCTTATACAAGTATGATAGGAATTGCATAATGGCTCATGCTTACCCTTGCATATCTTTTCAAAATAAGTTTCTTATATGTTTCCTTGTACAACCTGCCTTTTAAGCTCCTTTGTCTCCTTAGGATTACTCTTATATATTGGCTGGTTTGGGATAGATGCACTAGGGATGAAATCAATTTGATGCTCAATTTCTCTCTTGGGTGGCAATCCACTTGGGCCATTGTCATGGAATACACCTTCAAATTCCTGCAATAGAACAACAACAACACTAGGAAAAGATGACTCAAACTTGTTAGTGTTAAAATAAGCCTCTTTGTACAAAAGTATGATCATAGGTTGTTTGGCAAAAATTGTTCTTTGGATATCACTTTTTTTTGCATAGGAATTTTCTGTTTTTTTCTCTTTCTCTTATGTTCTCATGTTTTCTCCTCTCTTTTCTCTATTTCCAATCTCTCTTTTCTATTCACTCTTATTTTTAATCCTCAATTGATCCTCATAAGTTTGTTGAGGTGATAATGGTACAAGACTGATGGGTTTTTCATTCATTATAAAGGAATATCAATTCTTGAATCCATCATGCATAACTCGCTTGTCAAACTGCCATGGCCTTCCTAATAGAATATGGCCCACTTGCATAGGTACAACATCACATAAAACTTCATCATGGTACCTTCCGATAAAAAATGACACAGGTACTTACTTATCTACCTTAACTTCACCACTCTCATTCAACCATTGAAGTTTATATAGCCTAGGGTGTTTCATAGTAGGTAAATTAAGTTTAAGAAGGATTGGTCAAACAAGTTGGATGATGCATTTTGAGCGTACAAGATTGGCTTTAAGGCACCTTTAAGCATGTCCTCAAACAAACTTATCCTTAGGAATTCTTGTCACTTACTAGTAGAATTGGAACACAAAACTTATTAGGCAATTAAAAAATTGAACATGGATTTAAGGGTTGTATGTGAAAAGAGATTGTTACATTTGAGTGAGTTGGAAGAGTTCAAGTTGAAATCTTATGATAGTGCTTGGCTTTACAAGGAAAAGACCAATTGTTGGCATGATAAGTATATTTACAAGAGAACTTTTAAGGCTAGCTAGCAAGTATTACTCTTCAATTCACATCTTAAATTATTCCTAGGCAAGCTTTGGTCTAGGTGGTCTAATTCATTCACAGTGACAAAGGTGTATCCATATAAAGTTATTGAGGTGCATAGTAAGGCCATCCCTATCTAGCTAGTGAGGTGGTGTCGAAAGGAGTCACATACTCCTTGCAAGATGCCAAGTATAAGTGATTTTGTAGTTATTAAGTTAGTAACTATAAACGAGTGCTTCTTAAGGGGCAACCCAAGTTTGCTTTCTTTAATAGTTTTTATTATTAGTTATTCTTCTTTTCTTTTAAATTATGTGTCTGTACCTTAATTTTTTTTTGTTTAAGTTGTTTGAGTTCAAGTATCTCAATCTACTTCCTCTAACTTTCACTCTTTTAACATAAACCGTGGAAGTTTTTTTTTTTGGCTTTGCCTTCTTTGTCATATTGAGGACAATGTGTGATTTAAGTTTGGGGGGTAATTTATGATATTTATGTGTGATTTTATATTTGTTTATATACTTGGTATGATATTTGCAAATTTTTCCAAAATTTTGCATACTTGGCTAATCTTTAAATATAAAATTTGTTTTAAAAGAAGAATAAACATGTTATTTATTGTCATGATTTACATTTGAGTTACTTACCATGGTCAAGCATTGCAATTTTTTGGTTTAGAATGGGCAATATCTTATAAAGTAAGATTAAGCATGCTTGGATTTTCAAGATCATTGACATACATGTTCTTTGTGATAATTGTGTGAGTTATATGGCATAGGATTGAACTATACTGTTTCCTTATGAATTTCTCATTTCAGACAAGCCTAAATATGATGGACATAAATAAATATAATTGAATAAGTTGAAATTCCTATATACTCTATTATTTTAAGTTGCTTCGTAACTAGAAGGTTTCATTACAAAATGTTGTCTTTCATGTCAAATAATGACTTGAATTATAAGTATGCAAAAAGCACTTTAGAGGTGAAGCTTATTGAGTAACCATGCATATTTGTTACAAAATTTTTTGTATTCATGTCAAAAGATAAGTGTATGAATTTGAAGAAAGTTGAAAAAAGAGAGTGAGAAAAAGAGAGAGAGAGAGAGAGAGAGAGAGAGAGAGAGAGAGAGAGAGAGAAGTGATTATAGCAATGAAAATGAGTGATTGCTAGAGTAATAGTTATATAATTTGATTATGTTGGATGTGTAATTAATATGATTAAGCTTGGAATTGTGTATTAAGGAGTTATTGCATTTTCTTTGGTCCATTTTTAACCCATAAATTAATCATGGTTGTCATCATAAAAAGAAGGGAGATTGTTGAGATTTATTAACATTATTGTTATTTATAAGGAGATTACTGAGATTAGTAAAATCATATATTATACTTCATTACTCTATATTTTGATGTGCCTCTCATTCTTGATTGATATGATTACTTATTAAACAAGTATTCTTTCTATTTGGATTGTCATTATCATAATTCATACTTACTATAGAAATATCATTAAATTTCAAATTGAATTTCAACTGACAACAATAAAAAGATTTTATTCTTTGTTAAATCTCTATTTATAGAAAAATATTAAGTGAGATCTTAAGTATTCTCAATAAAAGATGGAAAGAATTGTGAAAATTCAAAGCTGGTATTGATTGACTTATGGTATCAACTGGTCAATTAACAAGAAAAGAAGGAAAGTGAAAACAAATAAAGAATTTAGGTTATCAATTAGACTTATGGTTGTGATTAACCAAACACCAACAAAGTTGCAAAAAGAAATGAAATAGAACATTTAGGTCAACTAATCAAACTTGTGGTTGTAGTCAATTGAATACCAAAAAAGTTGCAAATAGAAAAAAAATAGAAAATTTAGGTCAATTAACCAAACACTAGAGATACAAAGAAGAAAAATTGCAAATATTTCAAGTTAGTCGACCTAATTAGCAACTGCAATTGACCAATGGAATTGAACAAGTTCAAATTATAAAATCATTAAAAAGTTACATAAACTTTGGGTCAACTAACTAGTCTAAGTGTTGTGATCAATTAATGCCTCAAAAAGAAAGTTTTTAGTTTTGGAAATTATTTTTCTTTATGGAAAAAATCAATTTCTAATGACTAATTTGTTGTATTTGTCTATAAAAAGGTTATGAAACTTTTTTGTATGTAAAGTTGAAGACTAAGAAGACCTATTCATTATATGTATCTAGTGAAATGAAAAAAATGATCATAAGAGAGAGGTCAAAAGTTTTAGAGTGAAAAGATGAGATTGTGAAAGAGTAAGAATACTCAGGTTACAATTGTGAAAAAAGTAAGAGTGTTCTAATAAAAAGTAGTAGAGTGTAAGTATTTAAGTTGTAAAGAATCTTGGTTATTATGAAAATTTTGCGAAACCCTTATTGTAGTTTAAATCAAGGTGATCTAACGTAAAAAGTTGTCTTCACCTTATGAAAGAAAAGGAGATTAATGAAATTAAACTTTCATGATACGAACCTTAAGAATGGATATGGTCTCCCAATTTAAGTCAAACCATTATGAATCGTTGTGTACACTCTCTCTTTACTTATTTAATTTACTTTTAGTTATTTACATCACATACTTTATTATTTTCATAATTAGTTATTTTATTATTATTTTTTAAAATTTGAATTAAGTATGAATTAAACAGTCAAACTAAATAAACTCAATTTACTCTTTCTTTTTAGGTTGCCCTAAAGACAAACTCCAATGATACTTAAAAAATTAACTTATCAAAAATATGTGAATAATATACATGAGTGTGTGTACACACAAATTTAAGAACTATTAAATGTACATAAAAGTAGCATATACAAGTAATCACAAAGAGTTTTTATACAATATAAAAAATATTTTATATTAGATGCAAAATATCAATGTAGTATATAATATTTTTTATGTAATATAAAATCTTTTGTAACTACTTGTATATACTACTTTTGTGTAAACCTAGACTTTTCTTATAAATAATTTAAAATTAAAAACTAAAACAAAGATAGAAAGATAGTAGGACTAAGTTATAATATTTGATCTTTTGAGAAAATTTTATAGAATTTTTTATGAATACAAAGATAGCATTTCCTTTTAAGTTCTTAAATTCTGCTTTAAAACTAGATCTAAATTCCTTTTGTAGACTAAAGAAGTTCATGTTTGCATTACATAATATTCTAGAAATTCAATTTTTAATTTGAGCCTATAATTTGAGGTAGAATGGTGGTTTTTTCAGGAAGTGAGTTGACCATTTATAACTAGTTGACGGGAAAACATTTTGCTACTGGCCGATAAATAGGCTTAAGTATAAACTGTTGAATTGAGCCAAGCTTCATTTCCTTGATTTTTTTCCTCAATGGCCCCTATCCTTTTCTTTTTTACTTTTCTTTTTCTCTTCCCTTTCTCATCTTTTCACTTGTTTTCTTTTCTTATTTTTTCCCTCCTCTATCATTTTCCCTCTATAATGCTTCCTTTCTCCCACTCCCTTAACTCATTGTTTTCATCAATTAAGTGGGTTGGGGGTGAATGTTTGGCGGGTTGGTAGCCAATAAGATTAACAACACCAAACGACGGTACAGAGGTGCAGTCATGGTGGAGACGCAAGGAAAATGGGTGATAGCAAACAAGTCATTTCTAGCCATTTTTTGGCTGAGGTTCACGCACATGAAGGTCGATTTTGTGTAGATCGTGGGTTGGAGAACAATCCAGGTCTTTCTTTCTTTCTTTTTTTGACAATTTAAGCAATGTGTTACTAAAAATTAAATAAAATAGATCAAACTTAATTATTTTCAAATGAAAACTAATGTTATTTGAATTTAGAATATTTTATGTAATTTTAGAAAATTAAATAACATAGTAATCAAAACTTAAAAATTAAATTAAATAGTTAGATTTAAATAAAAAAATTCTAATTTCAATAATTACTTAAATAAAAACTAATGTTATTACTAATTTAGAATTTTTTAGATACTTTGACGATTTAAACAACACATTACTCAAAATTAAGAAATTAAATAAAATATGCAAATTTAAATAAAGAACATCTAATTTGAATTCTAATGTTATTCAAATTTTAAAACATTTTTTGAAATTTTAAGAATTTAAGAAACATATTACTTAAAATGTAATAATCAAATAAAATATATTATATTATAATTAAAAAGTCGGATTTAAATAACTTGTTAAACGAAAATATAATGTTATTAACATTTAGAGTATTTTATGTAATTTTAAAAATTTAAGTAACATGTTACTTAAAATTAAAAAATTAAATAAAATATTTCAGATTTAAATAATTTTTTTTATTTATCTTGTCCAAATAAAATATTTCATTTCAAAAAAAGAAAAAAAAAGAGGTGAAATGTGGGCAATTTATCATTATCAAATTTATGAAAAGAATCGAAGGTATGTGAAAAATTAAGAAGAAGTAAAAGTGGTAATTTCAATCTACTCATTCGTAGAATTTGGAAACACAAATGGATACATCAAAATTATCAGAAGCTCAAATTGAAGCAAATAGGAATTGAATAAAATAAGAGAAACTGCCTGGATGAACTATCATTTGACTACATACATCTGAATGTTTTAGCCTTAAGAATTCCTAATCCTTACAAACCACAGAAATTGAAACCATCGCCCAAGTAACAAGCAATAGCATTGGCTTTTGGCCTTCCCCTTATTGAGATCATGGAGAAGGAGTGCATCAGTTCATTACCTAATGATTCAGTAATCCACCACATCTTCTCCTTTTGGCCCCATACCACAAAAAGAAAAAATAAAAAAATAAAAAAATAAAAAAAACACCACAAGAATTAGTGTTTTTGTATGGCAAAATCTGTGAAACTGTGTCCCAAACGTTATTTTCTCTTTGGATTCAGATGGACACGGCTAGGCTGACCGAAAGATATATCAAAAGGTTATGGAAAATTCGTGGGCAGCACATTGGTTCCATATTTATCTTTGAAAATCAAAGTAGAGTATTCCAATCTGAAGTTGAAGAACTGAATATGTATTCAAATTATTCCAATCAAAGTATTCTCAAATTCTCTTGTGGGGTGCTTTTCGCCACAAAAAGAAATGTAGAGAAGCTTACTTACATTTTGGTGAAGGTGAGGGTCGTTTAGATCCTAAGGAGTACTTTTACACTTATAATGAGTATTGTTGTTGTCTCAAATGGCCCCAGTGCGTGTTCAGAAATGAGTCTTTGACTGAACTTAGGACATAGGCTATGTGACATTCTCCCCCGTGGGATAGTGTGTTGGACTCTTGATATATAGGTTTAGGGTTAAAATATTGATGCTCTATTTGCTGGTTGAAGAAATTTAGGTGAAGGCAGAGAAGAAAGAATCTGGATTCGGAGACTTTGGAATCTAGCCTGTGTATAATGCGCCACTTTAATCTCCCCTTTTCCTCAAATTTGTTGCAATCTTGGTAGGGATTTATGCAGATTGTACCTCTCTTTTTTGGTTCATTTCTTCAATGCTCAATTTTTAGTAGGAACTCGTTGCATCCTCTGTTTTTACTCTCTTCAGTACCTACTAATATTTGGGGTTATTTGGCCCCTAAATATTTATTGGACAATTGTGTTAATATTCTGATTTAAGCTCTTATTATGTGTTTCGATTATTACGTTTATCTTTCTTCTTTCTTTTATTGAATTGAACATTTGTATTTCCTTCGTGACCCAATCACAAACGAGCATCATTTGGCAGTTCTTGTGCATTATCGATTCAATGCAAATCAACGAATGGGCACTAGGGCATTCTAACATTCCAAAGCTGAATTTTAACGTGTGTGTGTGTTTTTTTTATTTTCTTTTTGAAAATTAACTTCATCATTTCTGAAATAAAAATAAAATAACGAAAAAAAGATTTATATAATTAGTACCAACTAAATTTGGATTAAAATTTTGTTGTTATTGCTATAATTGACTTCAACATATGTCTTGAAATGTTAGCACTACTCTTTTCGGTAAACAAGGGTAATATACAAACCTTTAGATTACGAGTAGCGATAATGCACCAAAAAATTTGTGATTAGTGATTAAAAATAACTTACTAATTGTTCATAACTTAACTTACTACCATTAGAAAATGCAACGAACGAGTGAACTACTTGCTCTTTTTCTTTTTCTTTTTTTTGCTTCTTTTTTTGTTATTTTTTTCCCTTTTTGATAAATAAGCATTTGATATTCATTAATGTGGGGAAAGGGTATTAACATTGATAGAAATTTTACTAATAGTACAAAGTGTCCTCGATCGGTAGAATGAAACCATAAACATTTATAGTTCACTCGGCAAGCATCATAGGACCCTCCTCCTTGACGTGCATCCACCAGAGGCAATAAAAGTGTGGGAATAGAGATTTGCAGATGACATTAATTATCTGGAGAGAATAATTTGTAAACACTTATATTCCAAGTTTAAAGGCAAATATATCATCAACTCGACTAAGTTGAGCCCCCAACAAATTGCAATATTTGATGAAATTCTCGAGTTAGACTCGATCCGTCTCCCCTCCCTTTCTAACCACAAATAACAAAAGCAAATATGTCATGCAAGGACATTAAATGTGTTACTGAATATATATCCCTCAAAATGATTTCTGTACAATTCTTATTTTATATTCCATTAATTTATTAATGATACGAAGAATTCTGATTCTTACTTTATATGCATTAATAATTCATTAATGATACGAAGAATAAGTGAATCAAGGCAAAAATTGCTTTCTCTCAAGGTGCACATGATAGAACAAGAACAGTATTATTGTCTAGATAACACTTCTCTATAATCTAAAATCAAAGTTGCAATTCAATGACAACTAACATCCGTGTGTGTCAGCTCAAATGAATACATCTTGGTTAGCGCCTACCAAATGGGAAAACATTTCTAGAATATTGGGCAGCAACATATAATATTCTATAATGTTTGGGAAAACTAAGATGTAGTTTTTAAGTGCCAATATCCGTCTAATAAAATGATTAAATGTCTTACCATGCTTTTGGGTCAACAATGAGGGCATGTGTTTTATCAAACAAGAATAATAGCATTTCTAAAAGATGGTATCCCCCTCATAAAAAAAGTATTAGAGAGCAAAATCTCCACAAGCAAAAGAGGCACCAATTGCATATCCGAAACAAGTCTTACTCTCACCACACAATTGCTACCACTCACTCAAAACGACATCCACCTTCGGATTCCACACCCCTTGAAACGACATCCTTCTTTTATGTGACCCACTATCCCACTAAAACCATTGTTTGCATACTTGGCTGCAATGCACGAAAAAAGTCTAGAAAAGGCAAGCCAACTTAGAAACGTAAATATCCTTATGGATTCTTAAGAGAGAAAAAAAAAAAAAAAACAAATTCCAGCATTAAATCCCAGATGGTCTCCCTTTATGACTGCTCTTCCTATATATGCCCCATATCCCTCACAACTTTATCAAGCATTCTCATTGTTAGGTACCCTCTTCCAAGGATATTTTTGTGTTATCAATGGTTGCTTCCATGGAGTCTTCCCAAAAGAGAACCAAATCTTTGAGATGCTATGGTCTTGGTGATTCTATTGACTCTGTTGTCTCTTATGATCATATTCATGATGATCTTCTTGAATATCTCTTTTCATTCTTGCCTGTGAAAGACGCTGCAAAACTTGGAGTCCTTTCAAAAAGATTCCGAAAGTCTTGGATGTCAAGCCGCAAACTTCGCTTTGGCAATCAGTTTTCCTGGCGAAATATGAATGATTATATGTCAATCGTTAGCCATGTTTTTCAGCACCATACGGGTCCTAAGATTGACACTCTTCAGCTGTGTTTTGATCCAAAAGGTGACGTTGTATTGGTTCAAAAGTGGATCAAAATGGCTATTGAAAAAGGCCTTGAAGAGCTTGATTTGTATTTTTACGAAACACAACATATTTTGGAGCTCTCTTCGGAACTTTTTGATAGTGAGTCCATGAAAATTTTGAAGCTCAACTATTGCCAAATTGAGTTTCCGCCAGAATTGAAAGGTTTAAGCCTCTTGCACACTCTTATTCTTAGAAGGATGGCAGTAACCACAGAATCGCTTCATGCTTTGTTTCAGCATTGCTTTTTACTCGAGACATTGGATTTGGCCTATTGTCGTAGAATTGATCATTTGAAGATCCTTGCTCAAAACCAAAAATGTTTTAAGACGTTAAGAGTTGTGGATTGCCTAGACATCTCTCAAATCGACATCGATGCCCCCACTCTTCGTTCATTCCATTATTCTGGGCACATTTCCATCTTCAAAATTCGTGATGTTACGCAATTGCATGATGTGATGATCGATATCACACCTTCAAGAAGTTTTATGTCTCCTGCTATACTAAGAAATCTTGCGTACCATCTGACCCATGTCCAAGTTCTCACCACATCTAGCGTATTCCTTGAGGTACATATCTCTTGTGAGACCCTTATCGATTAATATCTTTTCTCGTTAGCCCTTGGTTCTTGTTGTGTGATTGAAATTTATTTTTTCGTTTTTTTATGTTGTTGATTTTATTAGGCTCTAAGTCGAAGAATTGTAGCTGGGAAATTGCAAGAAATGCAATACTGTTTTCGAAATTTGAAGGAAATTCAATTGTTTATGGAAGGTGCGACCTTCTGTAACATCTACGATGTTGCTGCTTTTCTTCAACTTTGCCCAAGTCTAGAGAAGATTTTCATTGATGTAAGTATCCTCGGATACTATGTCTTTTTTTTTTTTTTTCTTTACTACTTTTAGTTTCTTAATTATTAACTATGATTAGTTGAATGATTTTTTGATGATAACTATAGTGACATTACCATAACCTGAGGTGACGTGGGCACCAGAGGATCCATCTCGGATCCACGGGGGCAAACTCCGACACAAAAAAAAATAAATAAATAAATAAATAAATAAATAAATATAAATATAAATATTATATATATATATATATAACCAAATTACAAAGATAAAAGGAAAGTAGGTATCATTTACAACAAAAACAATTATATCTCAATTATTTTAGGTTTGCCGAGAAAACACACTAACCAATTAAAAAAAAAAAAACAATTCTCTCCTCTCCATTGCAACAAGAACTTAAAACGACTCATAACTTCTTGCAATTTTTGCCTTGGCAAGAAAAGGATCATCTCTGTACATAAACCCATCCGTAGGTTCATGTCTCATCATGGTTATTTTTCCAGAAATATTCTGGTAGGCTTATGTTTCTATCTCCATGTATGGTCTAGAAATTTTCTTGGACATCATAAGACTAATTTTCTTTGGCTTACCTTTTGACATGCGCAGTGAAGTCACTAATGGTGTTTATTTCATAACCATTGACCAACCAGGACTGATGCCAACTACAGGTGTTGATCAACCGGGGTTGGTATATATTTCATAATCATTGATTTATAATACCTTAAGAAATTAAATTGTTTAGTATTTTTTTCAAAATTAATTAGTATTGAAAGGCACACTCATTGGTAATAGATTAAGAGTTACAATATTAATTAAATTATTAAACTCAACATATGGTTTTGTCACAGCTTACAAAATTAAAATTCTGATTTGGTTCGTTTTTGCCATTAATTTATATATGAATGATTGTGTTAAGTTTAGTTTATTAGTTTATTTGACACTTTTAAATAGACAATTAACTAAGCATAGTCATATTATTATTTTATTTAAATTATCAGGTTATGGACAAGTTTTGCATAAAAAGAAATCGTAACTGGGACGAGTTATTTTGTAGTTTGAAGTTATTTGAACTTATTTGTAACAATAACTATGGTGGAAAGAGCCTTTGTAGCAATGAATATTATCAAGAATCAATTGCGCAATTAAAAAGAAAATGAATAATTAAATGATTTTTAGTTGTTTATCAAAACAAGAGGATGTATTTCACAGCTTTGATAACCAAAAAATTATAAAGAGATTCTCAAATATGAAAACTTATAGGAAACAATTTTAATTTCTATGTTAAGTGTTTGAAACTAATTACTTGACTATCTTTTAAATTCATTGAATTTTGTTATTTTTATTGTCTCCATTGACTCATGGATTCGCCGTTAAAAGGTAGATGTTGTCATGCCATTTGGTATGAAATATTCATATGGCATATTATTTTTTAGGGCTTGTTGGTTTTTTTTCTTTTTTTTTTTTTCAAACAAACAACAAATAATCTGTTTTATTCTTTTATTCAAACTATTAAAGTAATTTTATACCAAATTTAAACAAAAAAAACAAATGAGAGAAACAGTAAAATTAAATTTTCTAAAATTATTTTTTATTTTTCAAGTATATTAATGTGTTCTATTTATATATATATATATATATATATATATATATATATATATGTCTTTTTTTTTTGTACTTTCTTTCTTAGAATTTTTCTCATCTTCCCCCTTATGTTGTTGCTGAATTTTTTTCTTTTTATTTTATAATTTTTTATTACCTTTTTCTCTATTCTCTTTATTTTTTATTTTTTATTTTTGTACACTTCTTTTTTGCATATGTTATGTCAACATTCTCTCTCTCCATTTTTACTCTCTATATTCTCTCTTTCTGATTATCTTTTTTCTTTCGCAAAAATTTCTTTCTCTATATTTTCGCTTTTGTATTTTTTTTTCTTATTCTTATACTTTCCTTCTTTTTTTTTACATATTATTTATTTTTCTTATTTTTTATCTTCTATCTTTAGACTTTTTCTCTAAACTTTTTTACTTTTCTTTTTCTTTTTTTATATTGCCGCTTTATCTTTATAATTTATCTTGCACACATACATTATTTTTCTTGCTCTCTTTTATTTCTAAATTCTTTTATAATTTTTATTTTCTCTTTTTTTCTTTACTCTACACTTTCACCTCGCTTAACTTTTTTTTCTGTATTTATGCAATATTTTATCTTTTTGCAAGCTTTCATTATCTTCGTTCTTCTCTTGTTCTTCAATAAATATTTTTCCACTTTGTATAGTTTTTTATATATATATATATATATGTTTTCTCAACACTCACATTATTTTTCATTCTTCACTCACTATAAAACTCTTTCTTCACTATTTTCTTCTATATCACAATAACATTCTCTTCCTATTTACATTTTCTTTATTCTCTCTCCTCAAACACTCCCTCTCCTTTCAATGCTTTTTGTTGTTTAATTCTTTCTTTCCTCTTCTCTCTATTCTTTTTCTTTTTTATCTCTAAATTTTCTCCCTCCTCATATTCTCTATTTTATTTATTTTTATCTTCAATTTATGGTCTTTTTCTTTATACTCTTTCATTTTATTTTCTCTCTTTATACTCTCATTGTTTTTTCTTTATAATTTATTTTGCATATACACACTAATTTGCTGGTTCTCCTCTCTCTCTCTCTCTCTCTCTCTCTCTCTCTCTCTCTCTAAACTTTTTATCTACAATTTTTATCTTCTCTTTTCTCTTCACTTTTTCTTGTCTCTTTATGCACTATCTTATCTCTCCCTCTTATCTCTCTGCACATTCTTATTGCCTTCTTTCTTTTCTTGCTTTTCAATCAATCTTTTTTCTTTCCCTACACATTTTTTCCTCTTCTCTACACTTTTTCAACACTTAAATGATTATCCTAACTCTTGACATGACGTGGTTTCAAATTTTTTTGCAGTTAACAGAATTTACTTTCGAGGCTAGGCATTATTTCAAATTTCATCAGATGGAAGATTTTCAGAAATTACACTCACCATTTGGCCATCTCAAAGTAATCAAGTTGACAGGATACAAATTTGAAATACATGAATTACAACTAGCCAAATTGTTCCTGCAAAGGGCAGTTAACTTGGAACAGCTAGTTCTGGTAGCTGCAAAGGCTGCTCGTGCCAAGGTCCGCATAGCAACAACGCGAGTATATTGCCATTATTTTCAACGTTGGAAAGCTTCACAAAAATCTAAAATTAGTTTGTATCAGTATTTCAGTGATGGAAGCTGTCTAGATCCGTTGCATAAAAGGATTTATACTAAGTGATAAAGAAGGGAATGATTACTGTTGTCTTTTGTTTGGATTAACCGTGCAACATTTCGCTGTTTGTATCAAATAATATAACATTTTCATGTCTTTTATGAAACAATGGAGAGAACCATAGGCACAAAGGCTAGTGTGTGAAAGATGTTGTCGAGTTAGTTAAGGTTTGAGAGATTAGTTTAACTAGTCTTATGTTTTTATCATAAATGTTTTTTAAGAATCCTTTGAATTACGTTACATGATATATGAGGGTTCGGTGCAATTTTACTTCTTGTTTCACAAATAATAGATAATTAAAAAAAAGGGGGAAATGACCCTCAATATTTAATGACCGAAGGTCGATTACAAATAATAAAACGTATTGGCAATGCAATAGAGGAACTTGAATATTATTGGCACTTTCAATTGGTCACAAATAAAATAGATCTTTTTAAGAATATATGCAAGAAAATGTAACTCAAAGCAAAATACAATAAATATCTCAACCAACACCTTCAAGAACTCGAGGGGCACCGAGCTTGGAGATGTTAATAATAGAGGAGTGCGAATAGGCTAAACCTGGAATATAGACAGAGTATCAGTGAGGAAAAGTGTTTGAAACTTACTGGAATAATTCTCCTCATGCCGTGAGCAGCATTACTGGAATTTAGCTCCGAGTTTCCTCAATTGCATTTCCTATTGCAGAAACATAATGTCTTAGCTTATGCCATTTATGCATTGGTGTTTTTTTTTTTTTTTTTGGGGGGGGGGCGTAAATTATTCATGCAACTCCAGGGGCAGGCCACCAAGAAGGACAAACAAATGCTGAACTTTGTTGACCTTGACATGTAATGATTTAGCTTTTTATGTTAGTCTACAGAGAAGGTCTAAGCCCAAGGGGAAAGAGGAGGGGCAGGGTGAGGGTGAAAGTGAGGGTGGAGACACGGGCTTGGAACTCTCATGTGACAAATGTTCGAGTTGAATGTGATTTAGCTTCTGTTTTGAAGTTGCAATGCATCGAGTCCCAAAGCAATCTTTAGAATTTAGGCCTGGCTCCCAGAGGCCTATTTGCACCAAACACTTTTCAACTTTGGGCCTTGGCTAACAGCCTTGCCCCATATACGATGTTTAGCATTGTTTGTTTCCTCTTTTTCATGCTTGGCAAGATATGTGTTGGACCCACAAAATCCTGTTCTTTTAAAATAAAAATCATATGTATGACACTATTAGGGCATATTGAGATATTTAATTAACATTTTTTTAGTAAAAATTAATTTATTTTTAATTGAGAAAAAATGAAGTACAAGAAAAAAAATAAATTTGAAATAAAAAATAAAAAATTTATATTTAATATATTTTATTTTATACTTTATAATAATTTACCTATTATATTTTAAAATATAAATTATATTATAACTGTTAATTTAATTTAACGAAAATAATAAAAAGGCAAATATATTCATTATTTTTAATAAAATTTATAATATTCTGTAAAATAATTCTAACAATTAATAATATATATATATATAGTTATTAAAAAATTAATGTAATAAATAATTTAATTTCAAAATTTAGTCTAAATAAGATTTTTTTTATTTTAATAAATTCAAAATAATTAAGTCTTTTATAATAATATTTTAATAATTATTTCAGACTTATTTTGAAAGATATTTAATAGATTATACATAAATTATTATAGAACTTAAATGTTAATATAATTTTTATTATATTTAAAAATATAATGTGTGAATTGTTGTTGTATTTGAAATAAAATTTATTTAATATAAATTTCTCGAAAGAAAAAAATAAAGTAAAAAGCTTGCCAACTTTTTTCGCAACAATTTTATGTCAAGCAGCGTATGACAATTACCAATAATTTGTTTAATCTCAAATTATGTGTGTGTGAGGCTCTGTCTCTCTCCTTATCCTAACGTCGCATGTCCTAGTATCTAAAGCATAAATCGTATCAACAGCTTCAATGTAAGCTTTGCAATAACTCGAGCGGGGTTCGCTTTCTTGAACTACCCGGAAAAGCTGCAATCTTTACCTGGCTCTTGATAAGGGTATTTGGTTGTCTGCTGTTTGCTGAAATGACAAGTTGGGTATCCGAGTTCTTATGATTGTTTGTTTGCTGTTAGATTGATGGAGCTAGGCTTGATTCTGGGTTTTGATTGTTTGATTTTTGTGCCTCTTTCAGATTGCTTCTCAAGTGGGGTATAAAGTCTGCTGACTGAGATTTGTGATTTCTAATATGTCAATGGCTAAAACTTTGAAGAAGTTAATCTCTGGTTTGATTCTTGATTTGGATGGCACTCTTCTTAATACAGGTCAATTTGTGCTCTTGACTTGAATTTCATCATTTATTGGTTTCAGTTTCAATATCCATCTTCAGGAATATAGTCATTTAGATTTGTGCTAATCGAAGACTCTCTGTATTATGGTTTTGTGATTTTCCAGTAGGATGTTTCTTTTTTCTCTCAGCGTCCTTCTATCTCTATAATTAATGACATTGTTTGTTTCAAATTACACTGCAGATGGTTTAGTAAACGATGTTTTAAAAATTTTCATGGTGAATTATGGGAAACAGTGGGATGAGAGAAAAGCTAATAAAATTGTAGGAAAGACACCTTTGGATGCTGCTGCTGCCTTAGTTGAAGATTATGGACTAGCTTGTGGAGCAGATGAATTTCTTGCCGAAATCACCCCAATATTCTCAGATCAGTAATCATACTAAACCTTTACTCGTGTATATCACTTGTTTGAAAGGTCTCTGATAGTGTTTGTCTTAAAAGCTTCTGTTAAGTTTCTAGCTTCCAAATATACATGTTCTTAGGAACCTCTATAGCCTGGTATCTGAATATTTATGGCCTCATTATGAAAATTTATTTTGCTGATTTTGTAGAGCTGGTTCTACTTTTATGCTTTTGGCTTCTACCTCTCTTTCTCTTTCAGATAGGCTATGTATGCTCATAATCAAAATTTTCTTTTAAATAATTTCAGGTGGTGCAATATTAAACCCTGTCCAGGTGCCAATCGATTGATTAAACATTTGAGCCTTCACAATGTGCCTATGGCATTGGCTTCAAACTCGGGAAGGGCAAACATAGAATCCAAAATTTCTTATCACCAGGGTATACTTTTCTTAAGATCACACACACTTTATTTTCTTGTATTCTAATAATTACTCAGTGTGACATAATTTATAGACAAGCTATATATGAGCCTGTGATCATGGTTCCTACTCACAGGTTGGAAGGAATCCTTCTCCGCTATCATTGCTGGTGATGAAGTCGTAGCACCAAAGCCATCTCCCGAGATGTAAAATTATGTCAGAATATCGTTCATTCTTTTGTGTCATTGAAACATCCGTTGAATATTTCAATTGTTACATACTTATGTTCTAACCTTTTGAACTTGTCATGTAAGATTTTTGGAAGCAGCCAAAAGGCTAAATTTGGAACCTTCTGAGTGTCTGGTTATTGAAGATTCCCTGTAAGTGAGTTAACAAACAGATATTATTGTTCTGATCTTTTCCCTTGCTCCACTTTCACTGCTGGTGATCTTAGAGGAACATCTAGTCCCTTGTGAATGTTGCACCTGTAAAAGCCACTTTTATCAAAGAGGCCATCTCTACCTAGAACTTCATAGAAGAAATAATTTGGTTCTTTGGCACCCATGAATGATTTAGTCTCTTTTCTTTTGTTACTAACAGACAAACTTTTTGACGACTAAAGTGCCTTTTAATGTTGGAAAAGAAATATGTATTAAAGTTCATGGTCAGAACATAAAATGACTGGCATCCTTGATGTCTTCTATTGTCTGTAGTGTTAATAGAGCACTAAAGGAGTACACCAGCTGCCTTTACCAGTATAGTTGATAGTTTTAGCAGGGTCAATAGTTGAGCAATCTCAATGTTTTTGGTGCTTTAATTTGGGAGATATTTTTAGGCTTTTATTATTTTTATCAGCATTACTTCTTGTGCCCATGTGCTATTCTCATAGCTAAACCAGTAGACATTTGTTCCTTGTCAATATACAGAACACTCAAAGCTCAAATGAATGTTTGCTCTCTGTCATTGTTACTACGTATTGATCCTGGAAAGCTATATCTACCTCAGGCCAGGAGTCACAGGTGGTAAAGCTGCTGGTATGGGAGTGATTGCTGTACCGTCTCTTCCAAAACAATCCCATCTTTATATGGAAGCTGATGAAGTGATCAACTCTCTGCTTGATTTGCAACCTGAAAAGTGGGGCTTACCTCCATTTGAAGATTGTAAGTTCCCATGAGCTGTATAACTATTGCAGTCAGATTTAGCAAGTTTCCTCTCATGTCTTGTCTGCAGTGCTTATCATAAAAACTGAACTGTGGTTGCAGGGATGGAAGGTACTTTGCCAATAGAACCCTGGCATATTGGTGGCCCTGTAATTAAGGGTTTTGGACGCGGCTCAAAGGTTCTTGGGATCCCGACTGGTATTGTGAACTTGTCATTCTTTTTTTTTTTTTTTTGATGATTATAGTTAATAGATTGATTTGTTTAAGAATTTTTTTTTTTTTTTAAAGGTTAAGACTTTGTTATTGTTATTGCTGTTAAAGAGCAACAAAATAAATTTTCTATGAACTCGAAATGTTGTTGGTTTCATTGTCAGGAGTATACAAGGTCAATTTATAGTCTTTAACACCAGCCTAAAATCCAACACTTGCTTTAGTCTCTTTTAGTGGAGACACAAGTCCCTCCCTACGATTCATGAATGGCTTACTCGCACAACTTGAGGTTATACTTGGCATTTTACATACAAGCTCTAATGTATGTATTTCTGATTTGATTATCCTATTTTACTTGAAAACTCTCTTGTGATTCATCTTCTACTAATGTTTTTTATTGTTTCAGCTAATTTGTCCACACAAGGTTACTCAGATTTACTTTTGGAACATCCATCGGGTGTATATTTTGGTTGGGCTGGATTATCAACTCGAGGTGTTTACAAAATGGCCATGAGTATCGGTTGGAACCCATATTTTAACAACTGTGAAAAGACCATAGTGAGTGCAATGTTGACTTGTAGGACCTCTCTTAATACAATTGTCGATTTCCTAATCCTGAAATCACAGGAGCCATGGTTGCTTCATGAATTTGATGGTGATTTCTATGGTGAGGAGCTGCGTCTTGTTATAGTTGGCTATATTCGACCTGAGGTGTGGCCATTAACCTCCATTTTGGTATCCCTTATGCAATCTTGTTTCCTTCTTATTCCTGTTCCAGTCTCGCCATCCTATTCCTTTAACTGAAGTTTAACCTTTGGAACAATAACAGACCAATTTCCCATCACTGGAGAGCTTGGCAGCGAAGATTCACGAGGACGGAAGAATTGCGGAAAAAGCCCTCGATCTTCCACCATACTCAAAATTTCACGATGACCCATATTTGAAAGGCTCTCTATTGTAGTGATGGCAACCATCCATTGATCTGTTGGAACTATATTTCTAGAACTCGTCTGGTGGACAACTTTCATATGGTAGAAAACGAAATTGATTGGTGTAGTACATTTCATTAGTGGAAAGCTACCATCTTCCAGGATTCTCTTAAGCATAAATTGGGCAGCAAATGGTGCCCCCGGAAGGCCAATTTGTCATTGGTCATGTATTCTTGAGTACAGTGAGGAAGCCACATAACCTGTTGTTTCAGTCTGTATTGGCAAACATGATCAGGTTGAGTGCGTAAACCTTGCCAATATAACTTTTCACAACCGCTTGGGAATGCATTTGAGCACTCAAAACAGGATGGATAAAACGAATTCCATTTCCACTTTGTGGCTGTCTATACGAATATTTTACAACTGGGTTTCAGGAATCATTTTCATTTGTAATATAATTTTGCCTTTAGCGACATTCTCATGTTAGAGTTGAGAACCCACCAGTTCATGGTAAGTTCGATTCCTAGCAAGTGAAATGGTAACCCGTCCTGTAATGATAACGCGAAATTGACGTCTACATTTCCTAGATGTAATTAATCAGGAAATTTTAAAATTGAAAGCAAAATACGGCCGAGGGATGTGTGACCTTTTTTCGCAAGTGAATCATTGCAAAAAATTGTCCACTCGCAAAAGTGTGCATAAGAAATCGATCTCATTATTGAAATAGTAATTCTCTACCGTCTAAAATCACACCTAGAGCATTCGGGAGCAACGTATAATATTCTATCGTACTTCCAAAAAAATAAATAAATAAATAAATGTTTTCTCATTAAATAGCATTTCTGTCCATATGCATAAAAGGATAGTAATTTATTTATTTGACTCAACACTAAGCACTTGTGTTTTGACCAACAATTCGACCACCTGCCTTTTTATAGAGTAGAATTTGCATTTTTATCTCTTTTTTTTTTCAAAAAAAAAGATTTCTTTTAAGTAAAATTTGGAATTTTATTTTTTTCGGGTGCAAAACATTTTTTACGATGTTTTAAACTCGTTATTCATTTCTTCTTTAATATCTAACAATCTAACTACTAATTATTGTTGTGACCAAATTCTCTACAAGCAAAAGGGCACCAACCATAGGAAATTTTAAAATTAAAAAAAAAAAAAAAACTAAAAAAGGCCAATTGCATCTCCAAAACAAGACTTCCACTTGGTCTAACATTGTCACCATTCAATCCAAACCATATCCACCTTTATGACTCCACACTTCGAGACGAAATCCTTCTTTCATGTGACCCACTTTTCCAGTAAAATCATTGCTTTGGATACTTGGCTGCAATGCATGCAGAAGTCTAGAAAAGGCAACCCAGCTTGGAAACATAAATGTATCCTCATCAATTCTTAAGGAGAAAAACTGCCAAATTGAAGCATTAAACCCCATATGGTCTCCCTTCATGATTTCTCTTTTTATGTATATGCCTCGTATCTATCAGAGACTTTGTCAAAGCATCGTCATTGTTAGGTACGCTGTATCTTGGTGTTTTCAATGGCCCCTCCATTAGACGCTTCCCGAAAAAGAACAAAAATATCAAGACGCTATGGTCTTGGCGATTCTATTGACTCTGTTGTCCCTTACCATCATATTCATGACGATATTCTTGAATATCTCTTCTCATTCTTGCCTGTGAGAGATGCTGCAAAACTTGGAGTTGTTGCAAAAAGATTCCAAAAGTCCTGGATATTGAGCCGCAAACTATGTTTTGGCAGTCAGTTTGTTAGGCGAAACAATCGGGATCGTTATATTTCAGTTGTTAGCCATGTTCTTGAGAATCATACAGGGCCTAAGATTGAGACTCTTCAACTGTGTTTTCGTCCAAATGGTGACGTTGTATTAGTTCAAAATTGGATCAGAATTGCTACTCAAAAGGGACTTGAAGAGCTTGATTTGGATTTTGAAGAACCAGCGGATCCTCTAAAGCTCTCTTCTGAATATTTCGATATTGAGACCTTGAAAATTTTGAAGCTCAACCATTGCCAGCTTGAGTTTTCACCACAGTTGACAGGTTTGAGCCTCTTGCACACTCTTGTCCTTAGGAGGATGGCAATAACTTCCAAATCCCTCCATGCTTTGTTTTACCATTGCCCTTTTCTTGAGATCTTGGATTTGGCCTATTGCACTAGAATTTCTCAGTTGAAGCTCTTTGCTCAAAACAAAAAATGTTTTAAGACATTGAGAGTTGGGAATTGCTCGCATATCACTCAAATCGACATCGATGCCCCAACTCTACGTTCCTTCCATTATATTGGTCACATTTCCATCTTAAAATTTCGTGATGTTTTGCAATTGAATGATGTGATGATCAATATCACACCTTCAAGAAGCTTTTTGTGCCCCGCTATTCTAAGAAATCTCGTGTATCATCTGACCCATGTCCGGGTTCTCACCACATCTAGTGTATTCCTTGAGGTAAATAGCTCTTGTGACACCCTCATCGATATATGTCCTTTTTTTTCGTTAGTCACTAGTTCTTGTTGTATGATTGAAATTCATTACTTGTTTTTCGGTGCTGTATATCTTATTAGGCTCTAAGTCGAAGAATTGTTGATGGGAAATTGCGAGAGATGCGATACTGCTTTCGAAATTTGAAGGAAGTTCAGTTCTTTATGGAGGGTGCCACCTTCTGCAATATGTTTGATGTTGTTGGTTTTCTCCAGCATTGCCCAAGCCTAGAAAAGATATTCATTGATGTAAGTATCCTAGTATACTCTTCTTAAGTTTTTCTCTTTTTTTTTTTTTTTAACAAATTAAAGTAAGCTAATTATTAAATATGATTAGTTGAATGATTATTTTTTTATGAAAACTATAGTAACATTAACGTAACCTGACATAAGATGACGTAAACACTGAAGGTTCTACCTCGGGATCCGCGGGAACAAATGCCCCCAATGAAAAACAAAATATAACATTTATGTAACTAGTTCATTATATATGCTACATACGGTTTTATTTTCTTAAAGAGGTTAAAATTTTTGAAAAATAGTTGTGGCCTCCTACATGCTTCTTTGAGTTATTAGAAAATGTGTATACAACATTGAGAATTTTTTAAACAGGAACAATGAAATTTTATTGTTAATAACAATTGTTAAGAAATGAAAAGAGAGAGAGAGTGAGAGAGAGAGAGAGAGAGAAATTTAACATATGGGTGAATAATTTAGAATTACAATAGTCTATATAAGAATACAATTCCATACTTCAATCAAAAATTTGTGTTGTAAAATGATGAAAAGTTTGTTCGATAGTGATAATTTCTCTAATTTAATTTTCACAGGCTAAACTTTTGCAACTAGTGTTAGTTCATAATATAGGTTGCGGATGATTAAATAAATGGAAAACAACTGATGGAAATAAGCAAAAGAAAATAATGGCTCTGAATGGGGCTTAATGTGAAGAACTTCGTCAAACTAGAAATATATTATTTTCAAAATATATAAATAAAAAACCATTCTTAAAATAGTAAATAATAAAAATGCTGAAAATTATGGGCTATATAAAAATAAAAATAAAAAACTTAAATAACTGAATTTTGCGTTTTGCTGTGAGCTGGGAAGAAACATTAAGATGCAATAGAGTTCTAACCTTAGTCTCCTTAGAATTTGATAATTGAACTAAAAATAAGCACTATCCAATTTAACCAAGTTATGTATAAAAGAGAGAAAATCACTCAAATAATAGAGAGGAGAAAGAAAGGATAAACAATAATCACTTAACCATCAAGAAATTGAAGAAATCTTGCAGATGATTTCCACACCTTTATAAAAATTTTTAGGGAACAATTGTGATTTCTACATTAAATGTTCGAAACTAATTATTTTAATTTTCTATTGAATTCATTTAATTTTGTAATTTTTTTTATTTTAATTATGTGTGTGTGTATTGTGCCCCACTGATCTCTGCATGTGCCATTAAAGATAAACGTTGTCATGTCTATTGGTATGAAATATTCTTATAACGTATTACTTTTTCAGTGCTTGTTTATTATGATCGCGTTTTTCTTTTCTTTTTTTTCCAAGCAAATAGCAAATAATCTGTTTGACAGTTTTTTTTTTTGTTTTGATTTTTTTATTTAAAAAATGAAAGCCCTTTTTAAGGAAAAAAAAAAGAAGAGAAAAACAACAAAATCAAAATTTTCAAAATTACCTTTTTGTTTTTCCAAGTATATTCACTCTACTCCCTCTCCTCACACTCTAAAACTCTCTCTCTCTACTCTCTCCTTGTTTCTCACGATAATCTTTTATAATTTTCTCTCTTACTTTACTCTGTTGTGCGTGTGTCTTTGTAACAATAATTATTGGAAATATTTTATTGAAAGAACAAAGAAAACAAAATAATAAAAATATATAAAAAAACCAATACTTAACAAATGATATAATTATTTATAAAGAATACAATTTAAGACAACTAGAGTATTTTTTCAAAAAAAAAAATTATAATATTATCATATGTTTGTAATTAAAGGTCTAATAATATATGATGATTAAATAATTCTCCTCCTCTTGATATGATATGGACTTTCTTTTTTTTTCTTTTTTTTTTTTTGGTTTATTCGCAGCTAACTGAATTTACTATGGAGGAAAGGCATTACTTGAAATTTCATCAGGCAGAAGATTTTTGGCCATTACGACCACCTTTTGGCCATCTCAAAGTAATCAAGTTGGCAGGATACAAGTTTGAAAAATATGAATCACAACTAGCAACGTTTTTCCTGCAATGGGCAGTTAACCTGGAGCAACTAGTTCTAGTCACTGCAAAGGCTGTTGGTGCCAAGGTTCGCATGGAGGCAATGCAAAAATATTATTCGTATCTGAAGCATTGGAAAACTTCTCAAAGAGCAATAATATCTTTGTATCAGTATTCGAGAGATGGAAGTTATCTCGATCCATCTCATGAAAGGATTTGGTACCAGTAAGAGATGAAGAGGGAAGTGATTGTTGTTGTCTTTGTTTGGAGTAATTGTGAATTCTTTTGTCTTTGTTTGTTTTTTATTTTTTATTTTTTTGAAATAACATATCAACTTTTTATTAATATCTATCCACTATTGGGTTAGGTGGTGGTACAATCTTATCTTCTCCTTCTCTATACCCCCAAACCCCCTTCTATCTCTTTTATATTTGTCAATATAAATTATTATCTTTATTACACATTTTTTCAAATTGTTGGTATATTTGTTTACTTACTTACATATTTCACTAGCCATTATATAAATCATATAATTCTTATCATAAGAAATATTTTTTAATTTAATTAATGTAGACTAAGATTCAAATAAAAAATTTGTAAATTTAAGAAGGAAAAAGAATAATTGAATATCATTGTTCTTAAATTTTCAGAAAAAGAGGGGTGATGTATAGCATAAATTTGTCACAAATTAATGACTATTAATAACAGGCAAAAAATCATTTTTTTATTATATTTTATTTTTATGTTTATTTGTATCAGCATGGATGGGGGGGTTGACTCAGGGATCCAAAGGCAACGCCGACGTGTCAAGGCTGCAACCGGAAACGGCAGTCAGCCGCCTCCGTCAAACGGACCATCGGTCATCGTCGAACTGTCTCCAACCTTCTCACCACCAACCTATGAAATCTCGCCACGCGCCCACAAAGCGGTGACTCTAGACAAATCTCCAGCCCACCAGAACACAAAAACGTGTTAAGAGAAACCAACCGTCGCCCGCCGACTTGGACCGACCAATTGGACCACGTCACCATCCTCCAGGCAACTTCGTAAATCCACTCATATTCCGCCACGCGTCCTGCTCAAACGGCTAGTTCCCCCCCCCCCACAACTCTATTTTTTTAACCGCCAAAAGGATAACTTAAACTTTTTATTTTTATTTTTATTTTTTTTTTGGGTCCACCCAAAGCAACCCAAGAAAGAAAAAGGAAGGAAGATATTTTCTTGGAAACCTCCAGTAATTTCTCGCACATTAATTATGTATTTTTTAAAATATATATTTTCGGGTGAATTTTAAAAAAGATTTATATTTTTCACACTCCCTATATATATATATATAAGCGAAAGTTTACATTTTTGGAAGCAACTTCTGAAAGTCTCCGCCTTGAAGGCAGTAGTATTGTTTCCATTTTTTTTTTGGTTCTTTGGTTTACTTCCACGGAAAACGCTCACTGTCTATCAATCGAAACTGCTCCTTTTACTGTCGATACCATTCTGGGTTTTCTTGACAAAAGGTGTTCAATTTCTGGGTTGGTTTTTGATTCTTCGATTGTGGGGTGGAAATGGCGCTGGGTAAGACTAAGAGATGCAGTTCAATGAAACTGAATCGTGGTGGGAGGATAGAGGGAGAAGAAGGAGAAGAGGGGTTTGTGCTGAGGGAGTTCGTGAGATACACGCGCTCTTTTGGGAGGAAAAGAATTTTGGTATCGAAGAATGACGGCGAGGTCGATTTGGTAACTCTGGATTCATGTCCTGAAACTCCCCCGAAGAAGTTTTGCTGTGGGGGAATAATGAGTCTGGATGCTGAGGATGGGGGAGAGAAGTCCTCCATTGAAAGCCTGCCTCAAGATATCCTGGTTATTACTCTGAAATGATGCTAGCCTGATACTTCAATTTTCTGTATATAATTGAATGATTGTTAATGGGTGTTTCTAATTTTGGCATGCAGATTAAGATTCTCTGTGGAGTAGATCATGAAGATTTGAAGCAGCTTTTCCATGTATCGAAAGCAATCAGAGAAGCTGTAAGTGTCTATTGGTCACTGTTTTGGTTAAAATTTGCTTAATCCTTGGTTTCATTTGATCATTGATTTGATGGGGATATCTGGCATTTTTCTTCAACAGACTGTTATTGCGAAAAAATGCCACTTTGCCTATACCACGCCTACAAAGATTCCATCTTTTCGAGCTCGGATCAACTTTGAGAGGCCAGATGAGTTCGATGAGATTGAAGCACCCAATGCACCAAAGCAATCAAGGCCTCGCAGGTCGAGATTAAATGGGAAGAAGAGTCTGGCTGATATATCAGTGGCCTTATTTGCTTCCCCTCCCAAGAAGGGGCTATTCATGGAAACAGAGGTTTGAAGTAGATGGGTTGTGTAGATAAACTAGGATTTGTTGTTTTGTTGTAGATAGATTGGGAGAGAGATGTGGGTCTTTAGAGATTTGTGCTATCAGATGCCGTTTTGGCTTTTGGGGAATCTGTACATGGCAACAAGAATCTTTACAGTCCATTTTGTCTTCTTCAACATTTTCATTGAAGAGGCCTTTTCGGCTTGTTTGTAACCTGTCCGTGTGTGTACATGTGGATCAGGAGGACATTTGTTGCAAGGGCAATCTTGGCCTTCCAGTTGGATAAAAGAAAAATCAGAAGTCCACCAATCTTTGTTGTACATATGAACACGATTAGTGCATTAATAAAAATGAAAGAATTCTTCTTTGTTATTTGTTCATATGTCATTTTTGTTTTCATTTTGTGCCTAGGCATTGCATGATAGGTTGGTGACAGGAAATTAGGAATGTTCTGTTGTCCAACGGAGATGGAGGCTGGCAGCAGCTAATGTCGAGAATGCGGTTACCATTCTTAAGCGTGGTTTCAGCATTAACAAGTGGGAGATGTATACAGAAAAAGATTTTCTTGGGAGTCTTAGGCAACAAGTATGTTTTTTTAGCTGAAATTATGCGGAGAATATCCGTGCGAAATCTAGTTTGAAACAGCTGTTACTGGATATGTGTCTGTCTACTTGCAAACGCGCAAAGGTTTCAATCCCCTTTGAATATGCCATGGTCCTGGACCGAGCTGTACTCTTCGGAAATCTAGGAAACATAGATTAAAATTAGTAATTATAATTTTTATATTTATGACCAAAGTCGAGTTAATTTTTAATATTTTTATATATTTTTTTATAAAAAAAATTATTATTTAAATATTAAATGTTATTTTTATACTTGAAATAATAATAAAATAATTTGAAACCAAATTAGTATAAAAAAAAAGTACATTTAATTATCACCAGCTTACTACTTTTAGTAGTGGAAACATAGATTTTAACCACTAATATATAGGTGACAGCAGGGTAATGTTCTGGGATCTACAATGTCTTCATTTTCTAGTCAACTTGTTTTCCGTGTTGGAACTGGAATCCAAGGGTTACAAGCGATTGGAAATCACAAGTTTGAATAGTCTCTATTTAAAATGGGATCTCACTCCCCAGACTCTATATTATGAGAGTCTCGTAATGGATGGATATGAGGGCTAAGTCTATCTCTGGCAAAATCTAGCACTCTGCTGTGCGGGTCAGGTCACATTCGAATCACAATGCTCGAATTTTATAGACAACTTTAAGAAAAGTTCTGTTTCTGCTAATAGATTAAGTTTAGCGAGGCTCGAACATCGTACAAGAAACAATACCGCAACAGGAGGCAAGCATCTTGGGATTGCTAAATTCCGAGCGAACTGTCATTCAAACTACAGATATTGTCGTTGAAAATCCAATGTGCTCGCCTTCTCTGTCATTCTTGGTCAAAAATTCTAAAAGTGGAAGGAGATCTTCGGGTACACAATAACCTGGCACGGGGCCAAAATTTCTCAGTTGTCTTGAGATGAAACAATAAACCACTGAAATCTCTCTTCTGTAAATGTGATTCCCGACAACCATTTCATTTTCCTTGGAGTTTTAGAGCAGCTGTTGCACAATAGTTCTTGGAGATTGCTGAGAAAAGAAGACGCCTTTTAGTGCGATTGCCGAGTTCTATGAATAAGGCCTATCAGAGAGTGTTTTTTCTACCCGTTAACCTTCCTATATTCTGACGCCATTGTAAGGCATAATGATATTATTTTTGTGTATAAACAATTAGTCATACAATAACTTTAAGATGCATCTTAAAATTTTATTTATTAAATAATTTAAGCATTTAAATTATTTATTAAATCACTTATAATGCTATCAAATAAATTAATACTTGATACAACACACATAAGTATTATCCGGGGGTCATAATATGTCTAACAGCCATGGGCCTGAGAACATTACGATTCTGATAATAATTGGTGTGAAGTTTCTAAAATCAACAAGTGACCGGATGGAGTCGGCGGAGATGGAAATCTTCGTTTGTACCATTTAATTGAATGATTTGTCGTCTTCTGTAGCTGCTAGCCACCCTTCTCCATTTCGGCATCTTTCATTGAATTCATGCCTTGAGTGATTGATTGGCAGAATCCATTTCGGCCTTGCTTCTAATGGAAACCACGACCATTTCTTCCAAAACTATTGCTTGTGTCTCCGATAACCCTCTTTACCCTATAATTCTCCTCTATTTTCCTGTTGCTCTGAAACTCTCAATATCTCCCGTTTTCACACTCACTTTGCTTCTCTTGTTGTTTCTCCTCCGTCTCGGCGCCGGCCAAAGGCTCCGGAGTCAAAACCCAGAAGGCAAAGAATGCTTTGAAGGTGAGGGGCGGAAGGTTGATACCCAATTGATTGAAGCTGGAAAATCTGGGTTTTTGACCCGGTTGGAGAAGTGGGTCCCTGGCCAATCCAAAACTGTTCTTGACCCGAGTTCGAATCTGGAGTTTGAAGAGTCGTTTGTTAAATGGGACGTGGGGGCACCGTTGGATATGATATACGAAGCTTATGAAGGAGAAGAAGATGAGGAGGATCCGAACTCTGAAACGAACATTGATTCGGATTCGACCCGGTTTTTCGGTTTGGAGAGGCATCCATCTTTGTCTAATGTATTACCCGGAAACTGATTCGGGTTCATCTTCTAGCAGAGAATATACGGTGACCGGGGAATGGGGGTCACCGGAACGAGGTTGCTTTGAATGGGACGAGGAAATTAGAGAAGGGTTGTTGATAGAAATTGCGTTAGATGCTAGTGGCAAGAAGGATTCGGGTCCGGATTTTAATCTTGAAGAAGACAATTTGATTAGAGATCAGCATTTCTTCGGATTCGGGTCAGGCGTGTTTTTTGTAAGGTTTTCTGGTTTGACGGTTGAGTTCTCGTGTTTTTTGGCAGATTGTGATCCACTCGGGGTTTTGGATATTTTAAGCATGTTTTCTTCTATTATAAGTGCACTTGACATTTTAGATGACCCTTCAACATAATAGGGAAAGAAAGTATGATAGATGGTTTGGACTTGGGAGTTTTGAGTACATGTAAGTAGTCTTTCAGGGGATGATGGTGCAGGAGATTTTCACATTATACGCTTGAGAAAGAGTTATTTGCACAAAGCAATTCCTCTGAATTCAAATTGATGACTATCGTGTCACAATGAAGTAATGGACTTGAAAAGCAAGGCTGAAAAAGA
This sequence comes from Bruguiera gymnorhiza, assembly GCA_020883675.1. NCBI lineage: Eukaryota > Viridiplantae > Streptophyta > Magnoliopsida > Malpighiales > Rhizophoraceae > Bruguiera > Bruguiera gymnorhiza. The sequence continues at coordinate 1,063,018 of JAIRCJ010000017.1, read as the reverse complement.
AATGGACTTTAAGAGGCACAATGAGGTGCGTCTTTTTTCCAAACCAACGGCTGATGGGATGTAACACGCAGAAGGAGAAGAGAGTTGAAAGACATTAGTGGCTGTCAACTTAAGCCCATGTGACCCCAAAGCTGCCTCTGCCTGACTGACGCCTATGTATCTTTTGCTTTATGATTTCGATTCGGTGTGTGTTTCGTTGTACGAACGTGCACATCAAATGAGCACTTAATTCATTGCATATAATAGGGCACCATACAAGGGATAAAACGATTGTGCATTCGGCTTTTCATTGTTGCCTAGTCGAACGACCTTTTTCTTTCTTTCTGTTTTTTTCTTGCAGGGATAATAAATATAGAAAAAGAAAAAAAGAAAGAAAAAACTTGTGTAGGGTATCTTGAATGGACCCGAGTCCTTTCTCCAAGAAAGCCCTCCAAATGCAACAAATCGGTGTAGCCATCACTGTTTGCTTTTGTGAAAACACCTGGCGAGGCTACCGCATGCTTCGTTGATAAACTTGAGGAGATATACGCCAAAACGTGTTCTTGGATTGTTGGGGTTGATGAAATGGCATTCACGCGTAAAATTGTTTTTCCTTGAATTATATCTATTGCTTAATGGGTCGTGAATTGGCCAACACCAAGCGAATCATGCCTATTTTTAATGGAACAAAATTGGGGTCGAAGAGAAGTATCCACATCTCATCATTTAACCGATTTTTAGGACGTGATTAGGCAGTGTAATCCCTAAAAATTTTGGCCATATTGGTCACCTTAATTGGACAATTTTCTGTTTCATGTCTCGTTGACAGTAGCTTAACTTACAATCAGAAAGAGACTTCAGTCCAAGGTGCTGCATCCAATTAATTAATAGGCATTGAAATTGCCCTTTGCTTTTGAAAGAAGTTCGTTCTCCGTTTCGTTTTGCCAAAAAGATAGGCCATTTTTTAGTAAGAGCGTATAAAAAAATGAAAGAGGAAAATTGAATTTCAGAAGCTTTGACAACGCTGAAAAACTAAAAGAAAATAGCTTCCGAGTCACAAGCCATCTCCGTTTTCCTGCTGCAAACTGCAAAGAAGTGCAAATGCTCTCTTGACAATTAAAAAGGAAGAGAATTCCAGTCCAGCGGGCTGGTAATTGTATATTGAAACTAAGTAGACTACATAGCAAATAAATGACTGGGCTCACTTGGAGGGCCTGATCAATTGACATTATTAGCCCAGTTGAGCGATGCTGCCTTACATCACAGTTGGTAATTACGGCTCCAGAATTGAGCGTCTCACGTTTGGGTTTAAGTAAGTGTTAATTAAACTATATGAAATCTTTTTGGGCATTCTATCATATCATGAATTGAGTTTAATTTAAAATAGAACTGTTCTAAATTATTCTTAATAATTCTCAAGCCAACTTAAAAATATGACTTGTTGGGGGTCTTTTGAGATAATAACATTTTGCTGTTAGTCCTTAATGCAATCTAAGGGATGATGAATTTTCCTCCAGTGTAATTGGTAGAAGTTTGATAGAAAATAAGAAACACTGGAGAAAATATATTGATGTCTTTTGGCGTCATGAAAATGCATTTTGTAGAAATCATGAATTCGATTATCCGTCAAAATATTCCATGAAATTAAATGTATATTTATGGAATTTGTTCTTCTACTAGTGTGTAATTTTCTTTGACAAAATTACAGGTACCACTCTTAACTTTTCCATTTTATAGACAAAAAAAGAAAATTGCATTTTATGTGCTAACTTTGAACCGTCGGACTGTCATGACTCGCCGTAGTGATCTAATTCTAATAAATTGACTTAGGACCAAAGGGCCCTTTAAATGAAGTCCACGGAGAGTTAAATCAAGAGGTTGATAATACGGTAATAATTAAACAGTATAATGTTCAAATCTCTGGTCAGATAATATAACATTTTCACGATTAACAGTGTGTTTTTCTCTTAACTCTGCCGTTTGGTGAATCAACTCTTACCTCTAGTCAACTTGTCAACTTCTTGAAGTGTTTAATTGGCATCCAATTTAGTTTTAAAATCTGAATTATAAGTGCACATTTTAAACTCCGTCAACAAACCCTAACCACATGGGTTAATATACCATGTTTTCCGACATTAACACTGGCAATCATTACCGAACAATACCCTAATTTCAGCCCAGATTAATGCAGTTGATACTTGAAAACACGTGTTATAAAACGACTGACAAACCTACGAACAAAAAGTCTTTTTTTTATTTTTATTTTTTGTTTTTTTCAGAAAAAACTAAGATGGACTTTTGTCTCGGATAGACTAGGTCGATCCAATGACCAAGACACGGATTCCAACTTTTGTTAGTTCAATTTGTTGTTTTAAAATATCATATTAAATTTATAATTTAATAAAAAATTATTTTATTTATAACATTTTTTAATATTTCGTTAAAATGATTAATTTACCATAAAATATCAAATAACCGAGTGAAAATTATTCTTATAGCTATAAGGCAAATACTTACATCTACTTAGAGATTATAAAATAACACTAGATACAAAAATATAAAATACATACATAAATATTATATATATATATAGCTCAATGTTCAACCAAAGAGCCATTGACGCAAGGCCCATTTGAATTTCATCACTATTCCAGAAACCACATTTATTTGCTGTTTTAATGAGGAGAAGATGTTTCCCAAATAAAATGAGTCAAAAAAGGAATAAAAGTAGGAAAATTAAGAAGATTTGTGGGCCCTTGAACATGGCGTCAAATTTATTTTATTTTTTTTTAAAGTCAATATATAGACAAATAAACATTTTCCAAAGATGCTTGCTTTGACTTTCAAAGTCAATCCGTCCAGACTGTCCAGAGGCAGAATCGAAAAGAAACTGGCATTCTTATAGAAAATCATTTCCAGCGGTGGCCCGGCTCGCCGTCAAGCTTTTGTTTACTATAAACTTGGAACGCAGTCCAATCAAATGTTAAAAGTGTTTATTATTATTTTTTCTTTTCCATCCCACATAATTGACACGTGCTGTTCTAGAAACTTTTATACCGAAGAAAAAGCGAAAATCATAGGTGGACGAGAAGAGATGGACGGAGCGAAGATGGGCCATGTTGGTTCCGTATGTAATTTTTTTTTTTAAAAGTAAAATATAAGATATACAATAAATAATATAAAATATAATATAAATAATTATTATTTAATGTAAAATATACAATAACTATCATATAATTTATAACCACATTTGTTAAACATTTATATATAATTGTTGTATATTTTAGATAAAAAATTAATTTTATTTGTCATATTTAAATATTTTTATAATTATATTTATTTTATTTTTTTAAATTTATTAATTTTATTAGTTCTATTAATTAAATTTAATTTATATTAAAAAATTTTATTAATTATTTTTATGTAATTGTTACATACGTAGTAGATATATTTTTATATTATAAATATATTATTAAAATTATTCACATAATAAATATTTAATAAAAATTTTTTATTATGATATTTTTGATTGTAATAAAAATAGGAGATTAATAATTTATAAAATTATTTTTTTCTTAAATATATAATAATTTTTTCAATATTATTAACCATAATAAAAAATAAGAAATTAATAATTTATAAAAATAATTAAAAATTTTTATACACCAATACAAATAAATAAAAAAAATCTCTCAAATTATATTACTAAGTATTATATAATTTATTAAAATAATATTTTAAAAAATAATTTTTTAAATAGTTAAAAATATATATATATATTTATAATATTTTAAATTAAAGTTGTTGATATAATGATATTAAATTATATTCATTACATAATATGTATATAATTAATATGTGATATTTGTGCATAGTGTAAACAGGACTATTTTGTAACTTATATATAATTGACACATAATAATATTTAATAAAAAATTTTAATATAAATTATATTTGATTTATAGTAATAACATATTATGTGAATTTAAAAAATAAATAAATTAAAATAATTATAAAAATATTTAAATATAATAAATATAATCTGTATTTTACCTTATTTTATGGTACATTATAATTTTTTTTGGAAAACATAAAAAAAAAAAACTATTTTTTTGGACACAAAGCCTACGGCACCTGGCTATTGTCCGTCTCCTTCACTCCATTTATGTGATTGGACAAAAAAAAAGAAAAAGAAAAATCAAGGGTCGTCAGAGAATGGCACGTGCCGACATGTGGTTGCCCGCCAAGTCAATAAAAATATATACATATATGAAAAGCGGGGAAGTTACGACAACACGCACTTCACGTTCCATTCCTAAAACTAAAACGGCTCCCAACCTTTCGGGGGCGAGCTGCTTTTACATTTTCTCCTTCGCCTCCCAAGCATTCCGCCGCCCCCCCCCCTCTCTCTCTCTCTCTCCGTCTGTCTCTCCAGAAAGCTTTTCTCGAAAGATCTGAACCTCCCGAAGAAGAAAGAATAATAAACATAAAAAAGAATGAGAGGATTCAGCTTCAGCATGTACGATAAAGCTTCTCGAGCCTTCCATGTCTATCCTTCGCTTTCTAAGCTGGTTGTCATCTTCACCGTCGGGTACTCTCTCTCTCTCTCTCTTCTTTCTTTCGTTTCCCCTGTTCTACTGAAACGCCGTGTATATATATATATATATATATATATTTTTTTTTTTTTGGTTGGAGTTATTATAGAGTTTTTTTTTTTAATTAGTTGTGCTCTGTTTGGTATCCGAGATTATTGGATGTTGCCGACTTTGAAAATGATCGAGATCCGTTGCTGCTGGCAACAATGGAGGCTTGTTTGGATACTCTTTGTGAAAAAAAAACAAAAAAGAAAGTTCACAATGGAAAGACACCGTTATATTTCTGTTAATAATGCAACGATTTGAAGTATTAGCAGGTTTTGCAATGCAATGATTAGTTAATTTATGTGGACCAGCTGCGAGTTTGTCTACGTGAGATTGTAGAAGATCTGGAATGCGATCTGTCAAATTTAGCGTCACATAAGCATAGATGTACGTGTGTACGGGAGTTTCTGTTTGTCTGTTTGCGTGTGCGTGTGCGCGCGCGTGTGTGTGTGTGTGTGTGAATCGTCAAGCACGTCCGGATCAAGTGCCAATGGCAACGATAGAGTAATTTTTCCTTCCTTTTTTCTCGTTGTAATAAGGACAAGGATTAGCTTTTGTGTTCATCGCTAGAGGCTTGAGTACTTTCTTGAAAAATGATTGGTTTATAGAGTATGTTTTAGGTTACATTGCCGCAACGAAATTTTGAGTTATTTTCCAGAAAAGATGAAATTAGATTGTGATATTTGAATATTTAGTTTTCCGGTTCTAATCTTTGTCTCCTTTGTTGGCTTTTACAATGATGCATCCGTGCAGTGGTGGTGGCCTATTGGCTTATGCTGATTCAAACTACGGGGGTGTGCATGCTATTTCACCGCCTGGGGCAGAGAACAAGAAAAAGAAAGTGGTGGTACTCGGAACAGGATGGGCTGGGACGAGTTTCTTGAAGAAGCTTGATAATTCCTCTTACGATGTTCAGGTGATATCACCTCGTAACTACTTTGCTTTCACTCCTTTGCTTCCCAGCGTTACCTGTGGCACCGTGGAAGCCCGCAGCATAGTGGAACCCGTTCGTAACATAGTCAGGAAGGTGAGGCAGATTGACTGTGTAGCTGTCGTTGGCAATCTTATATTCTGCAGGAATCTAACTTTCATTTTATGTTTGCTATGATTTCACTTACCTTTTCACAATTACCATTTCTGTTGTCTATATCAGGAAAAGAATTTGTTGTTGCCCTGTATGTGTTCTATTAATACGTTGCACATGCTTATTATTAAGAGTCTTTCTTTTAGCTCTCTGGAATCCATAATTTGTCTTCAAAATGTAATAATTTACAAGGTCTGAAGGGTCCTGGATTTGGTCTCTCTTCTAATATTGTTTTTGCCTGCTGAGAATCCCCAATGTTTCATGGTCATAGCATGTTTTCTGCGTTCCTGAATTGGCATTCAGAGGTGTAGCAGAGCTCTGTGTTTGCCATGTAACATGTGGTACAAAATAGATAGTTTAACATAAGGAATTACTCATAAACATTTCAAGTGACAGCAAGTTTCCGAAAGGGCGAATATAGAACAGCAGTTGATTCTAGTCGCTTAATTTTCTGTTGACACAGCGGGTTTACATATAATGAACTGAACAAAATGATCCATGTGAATTTATACTTCATGTCTTACTCTGGTAGCTGCTACAACTTGCTTCTGGTATACATTTTGAAATGATGTAGTAATTGACCTTTCGTATTTTCATTTTGCAGAAAAATTTTAACGTTAGCTTATGGGAAGCTGAATGTTTCAAAATCGATGCAGAAAATAAGAAGGTTTATTGTCGATCTATACAAGACACTGATGCAAAAGGGAATGGTGAATTTGTTGTTGACTATGACTACCTTGTCATAGCCATGGGAGCACGTTCAAACACATTCAATACACCTGGTGTTGAGGAGCATTGCCATTTCTTGAAGGTCACTTCTTTGAAAGTGTTCTAAGATATGCATATTTTCTTCTTTCTCACGGAATATAATATATAAATTTTCAATTATATCCTTTTAGGGGTTTCCTCCTTTAGGCCGTTTAAATCACGTAAAAGAATGTGGACTAATACAGAGACAGTATTGATGCTGTGTTCGGGATTTTGGTGGTGGTCAGGGTCAAGTCTTTTTCTACAAATGCACATCTGATATCTTCAAAAAAATGGATTTCTTTATGCAGGAAGTCGAAGATGCTCAGACAATTCGCAGGAATGTTATTGATTGCTTTGAGAGGTCAAGCATGCCAAATCTAACTGATGAAGAGAGGGAGAAAATCCTTCATTTTGTGGTTGTTGGTGGTGGACCAACCGGGGTGGAGTTTGCTGCAGAGCTGCATGATTTTGTCACTGAAGACTTAGTCAAACTATATCCTACGGTCAAAAATTTTGTGAAAATAACACTTCTGGAGGCAGCAGATCATATTTTGGGCATGTAAGCACTTAGGCATGGTCGCATATAGAATATTTTCAATACTTGAATCCTCTGTTACATTGAGCTGCTGCTTCCTTATCTATCATCTGCTATAACTCTAATATCTATTATTAGATTCGAATTATTTGTGTAAATCATGCAACAATTGGATGGAGTTTACCATAATGCTTAATTTCGGGTGATTATGTTTTTGTGCGTAATACATTGGATTGACATGCATCATACGGAACCAATTACATTACAGGTTTGACAAAAGAATTACGGAGTTTGCTGAAGAAAAGTTCAAAAGGGATGGTATTGATGTGAAATTAGGGTCCATGGTTGTAAAAGTATCTGATGAGGAGATTTCTACTAAAGAAAGAGTAAATGGGAAAACTAGCTCTATACCATATGGGATGGTTGTTTGGTCAACTGGAATTGGAACTCGCCCTGTCATAAGGAATTTTATGCAGCAGATTGGTCAGGTATGCTTTTCTAGGCCCATGAAGCCTTCAACTACTCTTTAACTCTCTAAAAGCTTCTTGGAGTTACTTTCTGCTGGTGTAAAATTGCCAGCGGTTTTTCTTTTGCATCTTAAGAAATTATTTTACTGTACACAGGGAAACAGGCGTGCTTTAGCAACGGATGAATGGCTGCGGATTGAGGGATGCAGTAATATATATGCCCTTGGTGACTGTGCAACAATCAACCAGCGCAGAGTCATGGTACCTGCACTTGATATAAATTTTACATTTTTAAGCTTTACTTTGCCTGCTATTTGGATTTGCTCTTTTCTTTTAGCAAGTTGTATGCAGTTGATGCCCGGAGTCTTTTTTAGATTAAACATGCTGCTTCTTGAGATCAAGAAAAGCTCTCCCCCTATTCATCATTCTTCTAACTTGCAATTGGTCTGGTTTCGTTCTTTTAATTTCTGTTCCCTAGTATACATTGAACTAAGTGCAAAGAGAAAGATTCTCTGACTTGTGCAGACGAAAAAGTGCTGACATCATGCAAACACGACCCTCCTGAAATGATTCTGAGTAAAAGACGTACTAAACTTTCTTGCCATCATATGGATTCATGTTAATAGTTCAAAGTTATATTATTTTTAGGGGGACACATTAGTACAGTTTGTTATTTAAGTTTGTAAGTAGCTGAATCTGTGTAAGAATTTTGAACGAAGAGCCTTGCTTAATTGATCCCAGAAATAAATTAAGAAGGCATTAAAAGATCTTTTTGTTCAAGTCATATAAATTAGTACTCCAAATTCCAAATGCCAGAGCCTTACTTTCCACCGTTATTCCCATCTAGTTAGCTTTAATAAGTTAGACTAATGGTTTAGGAGTTCAATGGAGCTTGTTAACTATTAGCTAAAGCAGAAGTACAAAAGTTTTATCATTGATTGTTTTTTGCAAGTTATGCACAAAAACAATCAAATTTGGGATCTAAAACAATTAGATCTCACACCAAAATTAGTACATAATAAAACGGAATGAGGAGAAAAGATCCATTTAGCCAAATACAATTAAATGGGATTAAGGCTTTGTTGTTGTTGTGCACAAAAGCAGTGTGCAGTGCATTAATATGATAATGCAAGTTGTGGACAAAACAGCTCATGCAAAATGATCATACCTTCTTTGCTGATACGGTGACATTTTCTTTCTCCAATTATTGACTATGCTCGCAGGAAGATGTCGCAACAATTTTTAAGAAGGCAGACAAGGACAATTCTGGGACACTCACTGTGAAAGAATTTCAAGAAGCACTTTCTGACATTTGCGAAAGGTATCCTCAGGTTGATCTTTATTTGAAGTCCAAGAAGATGAAGAATATTGTTGATCTCTTGAAGGAAGCTCAAGGGGATGCTACTAAGGAATCTATTGAACTGAGCATTGAAGAGTTTAAGAAGGCCATTTCTGAAGTGGACTCAAAGATGAAGCTTCTGCCTGCAACAGCACAGGTGATCTCTGCTTATGATGCGTGCAACATATTATCTCGATTAGGATGCACCTGACCTGACCAAGTGATTTATGTGTTGCCTTCTTTCAGGTTGCGGCTCAGGAAGGTACCTACCTTGCCGACTGCTTTAACCGCATGGAGGAGTGTGAAAAGAATCCGGAAGGTCCATTAAGGTTCAGGGGTGAGGGTCGCCATCGGTTTCGTCCCTTCAGGTATATCGAAATCTTCTTATCTGTTTTCATATGTAGTGCTTGGGAGTGTTGATGTGACAGATTGAGCCATATGGATTGCAAAATTGTTCACTTCTCCACCTATTCTTGTCCTCTAAACTTGGATGCTTTCCAGATCACAGTGTAACCATGCTTATGGCTCCATCACCCAGCTTCTTCTTCTTTGCTTTTGTAAATGACAGTTTACTTGTTGGTTTGCCTATTGTTTTGACCCTTGATATATATTGTCTATGTCTGCTGTTGAGTTATTAATGCGTCAATCAACATGTTTGTCATACTGTTCTCTGCCTCAACGGTAAAGGTGGAATGAGTTTCTGTGTTCTGAACCTGGAGTTTGGAAGTAATGAGCTCCTATGCAGTTGTCTATATCATCTTCATGGGATGTTGTAGGTATAGGCATCTTGGACAATTTGCTCCACTGGGAGGAGAGCAAACAGCAGCACAGCTTCCGGGTGATTGGGTTTCAATTGGTCACAGCACTCAGTGGCTGTGGTATTCTGTCTATGCAAGGTAGTGACTCAGCCGCAAGCCGCATTTCCTTCTAAATGCATCCAGTTCCTATTATAATTTGATTTTAGCTACCAGTAACACTTTTTCTTTCTGGCTTTCTTCTTGTAATTCAGCAAGCAAGTGAGCTGGCGAACGAGAGCATTGGTGGTATCAGACTGGTTGAGGCACTTCATCTTTGGAAGGGATTCGAGTCGCATTTGAGGCAAGCTAACAACATTGGCAGAATCACCGCGTACACTATCTTTACAAAAATTTGTTTGTAATGAAGAAAATTTTGCTTCCTCATCTTCATTTCCTTAAATCAATTCATTGAATAACCTTATTAGTTTGCCTTTTACCCCAATCGGGAGGGATAAATAGGTGACTTTCCTTTGTTCACCGAATAAGTACTCCAACATTTGTTCTACATGCCTCTCAAAATCGTGGACCTGTTTGGACGGTTACTAGGAAATACAGTTCAATTTTGCATCTTACTTCTCATACTAATATTTACATGCACTGGTGCTGGCTAGCTAGGCATTGTTTTGTAGTAAAAGTTCTGCGGCGTGGTTGCATAGAACAGTTTCTGGTCTGCTGTGATTAGGCTGTCATTTCCACGTCCAAAATGCCATAAATTCAGTTGGTGGCAATGGGTACTCCATCGGTTCTAAGTTCTGTCCACTTGCCAGCAATATCGATTGGAGGAACCTATGCTGAAATCGAGCCAAGAAGTGAGAAGCCAAGTCGCCTTCAAGGCTTAGCCTTCCTTTCTGAGCTCAAACCAACATACTAATCATCTGGCCAAACCATATGACCCCCCAAAAAACAAACGTTGTGTGGCGAAGGAAGTTTAAGACCACGCACATCATGGCTTTGTCTGGGTCCCACGGTGTGAGAGTGGTCACGCGCACTCAAACGACCTTTGCTCAGTGGTCACGCTCACAATCACAGACACGCCTACCGGTCCGTGTCCGAAAGCTCCCAGCCTATCAGCCTGCAGTGTGTGTGCCACAGCCCTGTTCTAGTTAGTGCCCAATGTTTGAACTCCATGCATTGATAGAATGTGTCACTCGGAACCTTAGAATTGAAAAAGTGTTCAATTAACTTAACTTAACCCTGTTAAATGGAAATATTGAAATAATTACTTTTTGTTCAATTGATCATTAGAAAGTATACTGTTTGTGGTTGTGGTTGTGGTTGTATGACTGTTACACGGTGTTTGTAAGAATGTTGCAAGGTTGATGATTTTGTTAGCTTGTCCTCTTGCCTTCGGCTTTGTGCATCTCTCTATATTCACTACCCGAATACACCGGAGCGAGGCCTTAAATTAACGGCTCATCCTTCTAATGTCTTCGGAGGCCTCGACGGCTGGACCCCCACACATCTCTTTAAGATTTTCTTGGGATTAATCCTTTTTATTCTTTTCCTTTTTTCGAGATTTGTTTGTATTCTTTTGAGTCATTTGTTTGCTTCTTTAATTTTCCTCTACGTGGCACCAAACTATCAAGTTGCCGAGTAGCTCAGGCCGCAGGAACAGCTATAATTCGAATTGTAAAAGCTCTTTTCACTAAAAAAAAAAAAGAAAAAGAAAAAGTAAAAGTAACGACAAGAGAACACTGAATATAGTCACGTGTATAGAATATATTTAATTCATTACGTTTTAAATATATATAATTTATATTTAATTTTTCGAAATATAATTATATTTATAATACATTTAATTTTTCGCATTGTAAATACCCGTCAATTTATATAAAACGTTTTCAAGCGGTATTTATGCTCTTTTTTTTTTTTTCTTTGTTTCAGCGTTGGCTTACGTTTAATTTGCCCCCAAGGTTCGTGTCAGTTGCCATTTATTTTGGGAAATCAGCATTCACAAATCGTGAATGGATCACAAGTTCAGTGTACTTTTTTAAGGCCGCGGAGCACAGCGTTATGGACTTTTCACGAAATTACCGTGAATTCACAGGTCTTGTTGTGGCGCCGTCAAAAGGTCATCACGACCAATCGCAGCTTTTTGAGTTTTACTTCTAAATTTCACTCATGAAACTAAATTTTGACCCAAAAAAAAGAAAAAATGAAAGGAATATTTCTAACCTTGAAAAAAGGAACACTGCCACCCTTATGGTACAGTCATTTCCTAGTGACCCCTATTTACCAATTCTCGGGGAGATATGCACTTATATATATATATAGTTTTTGGGGAAATTTCTATTGACTTTAAACCCACGAGATGGAATTACTTTTTTTTGTAAAATAACTACTCCATTAGAATGCATGGAAATATTTGAAACTATATATTTTTTTACAAAATTATTATTAAGAGCATAAAACCCTAAACCATTAAAGTATAATATATTAACCTGACTTATTATTTTGCACACCGGTGAAATGTTAATATATTATTGAGCTTTTTTTTATTATTATAATCATATCCTTTTCTTGGACTTAAAATTTTCATAACAGAATTTTGCTAAATGCCTTTTTTTTTTTATTTGTTTTGGTGTGTAAATGTTGATGAAATGCTCTTCTCAAGGGAAGCTGATTTGTTTTAGTTATGCATTTGTACTTGAACACCAGTGGTGGTTACAAATCAACCTAATGAAGTTGGTCTGGCTCATGATCTCTCTTTAAAAAATGTTGTCATGATTCATTTAGGCTGTGATTCTCTAATCATCTTTCCTATGACAATCTCATAATCAATAAACATTCCTAGGCAAAGTTTTGGTAAACTGTCTCATTCAAATAAGAACTAACAATAACCATATGATTCTTGAGGCAAGCTTGCATGCTTAACAGTTAACACTTGTGGACACATCATTTTCTTGATATAAATTGTGAAATTTAGGCTAATCCATCAATTTACCATACCCATTTGTCACGTCTTTGAATGCCGATTTGAGCTCTAGATTTAACCATCGTCATGATAAAGATTTTCAGTATACATCTCAAGCTTCCAAATTGGAACTTTTGCCACCATGTTTGCTTATCACATGTAAATGAAATAGAATTAATCTAAACACTTGAAATTCCAGAAACTTTGAGAATTCGACCACCATGATTTTGGCATTAATCACATGGGTTCTATGCATTGAACTGTTACATTAATGGTCGTTTTCAGTGGCAGCTAGAATAGATCGCCAATACAACACAAAACCACCAACCTTCTACTAGAACTGCTTAAAAAAAAAAAATTAAAGAAAAGGAAAATTGTCCCAGGTTAAAAGGGCCCAAGGACGAGGTTAGGACCGGATTGTATTTGTGCCTGTCATCATCAATGCCAATGCCTCCCTTTAGTCAATCACATTAAGAGTCAAAACTAGCTCATTCTTAAATCTGATCGTTTGTTGGAACTTAGCTTAGCAAATTTTCACATATGGGCTGGAGAAAAGAAGCTTTAGTAATTGCTTGCACATTGTATCTCCATGTAACGTGGTGGATATTAGCCTTTAAATTAGGGAAGTGGTTCCTAATGTTGAAATTTGAAGGATAAAATAGCCAATTTCATTGGCAGTTTAGCGCTTCAGCTAAGAAACAATGATAATGAAATGGATCATCAAATCTATATGCCCACATCAAAGAATATTTTTGCTTGTTTAACTTACTGAGATCTCGTCTCATTATTGGCTCATTTTTCTGTCGCTGATGATGTGGATGATCATGAAAATTTGCTGTGCATGTCTTTCTCTTCAAAGCCAAGGTACGCCATAGCCATGTTTCTGTCTTGAATGTCCCTTGGCTGATGTGGATGATCATGGAAATTTGCTGTGCATGTCTTTCTCTTCAAAGCCAAGGTACGCTATAGCCATGTGTATGTCTTGAATTTCCCTTGTCCTCCACTCAAAGTAGTCTAGGAAGTAGGAGCCATTGTTTCCGTGCCTTTGCATACAAATAGCATTTGTACCTACCGACCAAAACACCGTTGCATTCAGGGTTTTATGCCATCTAGCACTACACAACAGCTACCCAACGAAAAATTTTTTAATTATGGCATCTCTCAACCACCAAAACGATATGATGGACTGATGATAATCCTGTGATCTAGGCATGGTTGACCACAGCCGAGTCTGGAGATGGGCAGTCATACCGTTTTGTTCACATCTATCATATATAGATGATAGAGCTGATGCAAGAAATTTGTTGCGGGATAAATATTGTGTCTAAATTATACTATTATAATTATGAGTTACACATTTGTAGTATTTATAATTAATTATAATTACATATCAAATAACAAAATATATAATTAATAATCATGATAATTTAATACATAAATTTAAATCTATTTCGTATATATCTAGACAAGAAAATTGCGGATGGAAGTATCCTAAGCATGTCTTTATATAATATTGTTCTCAGTGAAATGAAACAGAAGATCGAGCTCAATGCTCTGCATCTAAACCACATTATTTCTAAGTTGTCAATCATTAAGTCAACCTACACGGTTTATACTTTGCAGTTTTAGACATGCCAATGACGAATATACATGTAAAAAAAAAAAAAAACAAATACAATTAAAGGCCTACTAAAATGAGAAATTTAAATATGAAAGTTGAATTTGTTACACACTGGGTCCTTAGAAATCGACCTATTGAGGCCTTATGCGTGTGGATCGTATTATATGTGGTATGGTGAAAGGCGTGCACAGGAATGCTAAAAACAAAGCTGAGGACAATGAAAAGGGCAAAAGGCCAACTCCTCCATGTGTCTTTAACATTAACTAAACTGAATCACATTATACCAAAAGCTAAGTAAAACTAATCTATTCAAAAAATTTTAGCTTAAAGAATAGTCATTATAAGAAAGGCTGAGGAACTAACCATCCACAGTAAGCAGTGTAATTAATGAAGTTTTGTACTGCAATAAGACAATATCAGACACCTAATCGTATCAGGGTTCATTCATTTATGTATATTACATTTGTCATCTTCTAAGCTAGGTCCTCAAGATGCATGATTCTTTTGGTTTCCTTCTTTATATTATAGATATAAACATATATAAATCATAGATTCCTCCAATGCTTATTCCAGAAGCTAAGCCTTTTCGTTCACTTTAGCAAATGCAGTTTTGACAATACACAGCTTTAGGGCCTTTTGGTTTAGTCCCAATCACTATTTTATCTCCCACACAAAAGATGAGAGGAAAAAAAGAGAGAACCTTTCCCTTGATGGGGCTGTGTAGGTTTATCTCCACTTCCAGTTGAAAAGGTGACTGCTAGCTCAAGGCATCCAACAAAGTGCTTCACATGGTGGTGGGGTGGGGTTTTGTGTCATCTACCCCATATGCTGAGGGAATTGAAAGCTACTCTTTTTCTTCTTGCCAACTAACAAAACGTAGTGTCTTTGTTGAGTATGGTCCACAAGGCTTTTCTCTCTCGCGGTTATTTTATTTTTATTTTGGGGTACGTTTGATCTGGCGGTCCTGTTGCTTGTTTTAATTAGTTGTTCCTCGTTTTGCATCCAGACAATAGTTCTAAAAAATTAATTTCAAATGAGTGAAATGACAAACTTTTTCTCTTGTTTGTAAAATTTAAAGATCAAATTCATAAATAATAAATTAAAAATTTTAAAAATTCTATTCTTTGAACTTGTGACTAATAGTCAATCTATTTCTTTTTTACTAAATGATAAAAGAAATCTTAACACCAATTTGATTTGTTATCAATTCTAGTTCAATATAAGCCGTTAATGCTACTCTGATTAAACGTGAACATGTTCCATAGACTTCTACATGGACAAGTGGTTGTTAGCATTTGACATACTGTTGCAAACATTAAAATACATTTGGTAACCTGACAAACAGCATGGTGTAATGAAAGTAACTGTTAACAAATAGCCACCAGTTAACAGTAGCGTTCCAATTAAAAATATATATATAAAAAAAACAGTAACAGTTAACTAATAACTTCCAGAAAAAAAAAAAAAAGAAATAGCTAAGCAGCACCTGTTTTTTTTTTTTCTTTTCTTGATGAAAGATGATGCATTAATCTTTAATTTTTCTTTTTCTAAACATAGGTGATGACGATGATGTATTCATTTTTCTTTTTCTTTTTTTTAAATCGGCCATTCATTATTATTTTTATTCAATTTTTATAAAAATATTTAATATTAAAATATTATTAAATTTAACTAAATTTTTTATACTTAATTTTTATATTAATAAATTTATAATTTCACTGCTAAATTTCGAAACACTTGCACTTATACACAAATTCTCAAATTTAAATCGATAAAAAGAGACAGACTATGTATTATTTTCACCAAACCTTGTTGTCTGTCTGTAAATATGGACCTCGTCTATATAAAGCCGACTCAAAGACAACCTTAGTACAATAATAACATCATAAAAATGCATACATTATGTACAGTTATCATATGAGACACACACACACACACAACCTTCACCTTCTTTTACTCGGTAAACCCACTTGATTCTCATCCATCCCCATCTTTCTTCTCCAGGCAAGGTGTCCAGAGTTCCAAAAGTATTAGAATCCCCTCTTTACCCCTCGTGAAAACTTAGAGGCCCTTCCATCCTTGAGGGCAGTCCTGTGAATTCCCGCTAACACCCAATTGGCAATTCTGTTCCAGCCCCGTACCAGAAGTCAGAAAGATGAGCAGTAAGCGCAGCTAATAGATAGATCATGTAGCCAGTCCCCATGTTTCTATCTGTCTCTCTCTCTCTCTCTCTCTCTCTCTCGAAAAAGATCAGAACTTTATCTCCCTCTCTTGATAGATACACAGGTACACACATGGGTTCATTTCAAAATCTTCGATAAGGAAGAAAAAAGAAAAAAAATGGGCAGGGAACATCCACGAAAAGATCACTGCTTGGAAGCTTCTTCGAAGTCCAGTATCAGGCAAGCTATTGAGGATATTTCTGCTTTGATCTCCCTCTCTTATGGTATTAAAGCTTTTGCAGGGAGATGGAAATTGATAAGAAGCAAGTTGGAGGAACTAAACTCAGGCCTGATTGCCATAGAGAATTGCGATTCCAGCCAAAACCCAATACTTTCTGGCTTGATTTCTGCCATAATAATCTCTGCAAACGACTGCTACGATCTCGTTCGAAGATGTGTGGATCTTACTTACAGTGGCAAGCTCTTGATGCAGAGCGATTTGGATTTAATGGCTGCAAAGTTTGATCTTCATGCGAAGAATCTATCTGGGATTTGCACTGCAGGTATTTTGACTCATGGTTTTGCCATCGTTGTGTCTAGGCCTGGAGTCAACGCTTGCAAAGATGATATGAGGTTTTTTGTTAGAGATTTGTTGACGAGAATGAAGATTGGTGACACAGAAATGAAGAGCCAGGCTTTGGCCAATTTGCATGATGTTGTTGTAGAAGACGAGAGGTATGTCAAAATAATTGTTGAAATTGGTGATATTGTTAACTTGTTGGTTAACTTTCTTGATTCCCCGGAGATGGAAGTCCAAGTAGAGGCTGCCAAGGTGGTGTCTGTGATTTCTGGGTTTGATTCCTGTAAATCCCTTTTGATTGGAGCTGGGGTTATAGGGCCTTTAATTCGGGTTCTGGAGGGTGGAGTTGAATTGAGCAAGGAGGGTGCTGTACGGAGTTTGCAGAAATTTACTGAGAATTCTGATAATGCTTGGTCAGTTTCAGCTCATGGTGGCGTCACAACTCTATTGAGAATATGCACCAGTAGTGATTTTAGAGGAGAACTTGTTAGTACTGCTTGTGGGGTGTTGAGAAATCTTGTTGGAGTTGAAGAAATTAAGAGATTTATGCTTGAAGAAGGCGCGATTTCTACATTTGTGAAGCTAGCTAGATCAAATGATGAAGCTGTGCAGATAAGTTCAGTTGGATTCCTTCAGAACATTGCTTCTGGAGATGAATCAGTCAGGCAATTGATCGTTCAGGAAGGTGGAATTCGGGCATTAGTATGGACGCTGGATCCAAGAAATTCATCTACCGCTAAATCTCGAGAGGTTGCATTAAGGGCAATTGAGAATTTATGTTTCTCCTCAGCAAGTTCCATTGCTTTGTTGTTGAACTATGGCTTTATGGATCAATTGCTATTTTTAATCCAAAACGGAGAAGCTTTGGTACAAGAATTGGCATTGAAAGTGGCATCTAGACTATCTGGTACATCAGAGGAGACAAAGAGAAAAATGGGTGATACTGGTTTTATGCCTGAATTTGTTAGATTGCTTGATGCCAAATCATTTGAAGTCAGAGAAATGGCAGCTGAAGCACTCTCTGGCATGGTTCTAGTACCTAAAAACAGGAAGAGATTTGTGCAGGATGATGGCAACATTGGTTGTCTTCTTCAATTGCTTGACCGAGAGGGGATGAATTTAGGTAACAGAAAGTTCTTGTTATCTATACTAATGTCATTGACTAGCTGCAATAGTGGAAGAACGAAAATAGCCAATTCTGGGTACTTGAAGAACATAGAAAAACTTGCAGAAGCTGAAGTTTCAGATGCTAAAAGGCTTGTGAAGAAGCTATCTACGAATAGATTCCGAAGATTGTTAAACGGAATCTGGCATTCTTGAATGTAATTTGCCTTTTTAGCTTCTTTTTGCGCTGTATATGTACACAAGTAATTTCCATGTTTTCTTCTCTATGTTTTGCAATCTCAAAATATGAATTTTCTCTATTTTTTCTCTTCACGTTCCCATCTGCAAAAGCAACTTTAGGGTATCTTCCCATTTGGGTTGTAACTATTGTAGTCTAGATAATAAAAAGGCTGTTATGGATACCCTGGCATTGCTAATTGCAGAGCTACAGTTACATTTCCATTGTATAAAATACTAAAAGAAAGTTATTGAAGTTAACAGGAGATACAAAGGAGACATATAGTAGAAGAAGTTTTGTATGCATGTGTGATGGAGCACATGGAAACCCAAGAAATGCACGTGAATAGAGCTATCAAGCTTATGTCCATCTACCAATGTGGACATTGAAGACAGTGATAGATGAAGTTTCTTGCTGTATTTGGCTTTGTCCTTTTGGCCATCCCTTTGTGTCCTTATGATGGCAGTTTCATCAATAATGTGGCACCATTTTTTTCTTGATATTATGCTAAAATTATCAATATATGGTTAAGCATCTCCATCTCAATCATATCCGTTTAGCCCGTGATGTCATTCAGGTTTGCTCCATAGTCTCCCTCCTGTGCATTGTCAGCCGGAGATGACTATTTTAGGTACCTAAAGAAGCACTGATGGCTGGAATATTTGGTTGACACTATTTTAGGTACTACGATACCCCAGAGGTTGATCTAATTGACAAAGTGTGTATATGCTTTGGTGATCAAGACCTGACCGTTGAGATCAGTCTACCAAGGCGTCATTTCCTTATAAATGCAATAATGTGGGCAAGGACGGATGACTTGTTCTTGCAATGAGATGAATGATATTCTTGTCGCCTACACAAAGTAGATGTGATACCATTTGACCGTAAAAGGATCATATCTTAACGCACAAGCCTCTCCTACTATGCTGTTGACCACTCTGAATTTTAGTTGTGAGTGTAAAATTAAAAATTTTATATTAAAAAACATAATTTATAAGTAACAATTACTTAATAAATAATAAATTTAATGTATAAAAAATTTTAATTAAAATTTAATATTAAATTTATAAATTTATTATTTATTTGAATTATAATATAATATAGAATGTAATTTATTTAATAGAAAAAATTATTAAAATTTTATATGTGAGTGTAAAGGTAAAATTTTATATTAAAATAGAGAAAGGAAAATAAATTGAAAAAATTCATAAATTTTAAATTTTAAATTTAAATATAATATTAAATTTCTTTCTTAGGATCTTAAAAAAAAAAAAAAAGGGTACAGTCAAATCTACTTTGTCGAACTGTTTTTGCAAACTACGTAATATCATTTGACCGCGTTGCAAGAAAAACGAATATGGTAGCTTGGTTAAATTCCTGATATGTTGTTAATATTAATATGAGAAATTGAATTTCGCCAGTCTTCAACCCTACAATGAAATAAATTTTCCTGTGTATAAAGATGTCGATTGTTGGGAGCTGTTTTCTTGCAGCTTATGTGAAAAACGACTATGATCCATATTCCAAAACAAAACCAACTTGTCAATGAACTGGCATTGCCTACAACGAAATACATTTTGTGTCTCTGGGCTGTGGGTCGTTGGGGGATTAGTAGACTTCGGTTTGGACACCTCCATCGACATACAAAAACCAAAAGGATATACTTAAGTTGAGACCCACACTGCCACGCCAATCAATGGTTCTGTTCAGGCAGCTGTTAACGCCTGGTGACTAACCGAATGAATGTTGGTAACCCATATAGTTTAGGGGAGACAAGTTGAAAAATTTTTTATACTTTCTTGTAGGTTGAATGTGCTTATTCCATATGGTTTAGGGAAGACAAATTGACAACATTAGAAAGCAGTAGAGTATTTGATGGTAATATGGAATTATACATCATTTCTGCAAAAAGTTGCTAAAACTGAAAAACAAATGCTAAAGTATGAGGCGTCTATTAACCCCCCTTCTTATTAAGTGGATCAATTTTGATTAATAGAAGTAACAACGAAAGATAGCTTCAAACAAAGAAAAGAAAAAAAAGAAAAAACAGTTGGTTTTTATCCAAAAAAATCTAAAATGTAAAGGGTGGATTCTCAATTTCTGTTTTGGATTTATTTAGTTGTCTATAAATAGTCGTGATATGTGTTTTCTTTTGTGTATCACAGACACCAACCAAAGATGTGGGTATGTGCCAAAAATAAAACTAGCGTCCTATGTGTAGCAGTAGCAAAGTGGAGTTGTGTGACTGTGGTGGTTGATTGTGTGCCATGTAAGCCATACATTACATCAAGCTTTGTCAATAAGCTCACATTCGATTTAAATCAAAAACTTCATGTTAAAATTTAAATAAAAATGAAACTTTTGGTACTTACTAAATACGAATTAATTAGTCTATGTCGAAATATTGAGTAAATTCATGATTTGTTTTCTTTTTTAATTTGAAATTATCTTTTTTCTAGGGAATAACATATAGACTTGATTGCAACGATAGTCCACTCCACTCACCATAAGCCCAAGCGCACTGGACTAAAAGATTAATGATTTAATGGGCTCTTCCCCTGCATCGAAGCCTTTTGTCAAAACAGTGGTTAGTGCGCTTACTTGGGAGAAATGGAATCAGAAATCTAAGCCAAGAGCTAACTAGCTTCCGTTCATTAGTGACACCTCCAGGATACTTTAATGATTAAATATTAATAAAAAGATTAATTTGACTTATTATATTTAATTAATTTTATAATTATATTTATTTTATTTTTTTTAAATTCATCTAATATATTAATTTTATTAATTAAATTTAATTTATATTAAAATATTTTTATTAATTAGTAGCACGTAATTGACATGCACATATTATATTATAAATAAATTTTCATTTTATTGTTACATTATTAAAATTATTGATATATTATTAATTTTAATATTTTTTAAAAATTTTAAAAATAAAATAAATAACAAAATTTTTAAATATTATAATTATATTTTGTCTTTTAAATATTTATCAATCTCTTTCTCTTTAGTTTAATAATTTTTTAAAAATATTATTAACTGTAATAAAAATAAAAAATTAATAAAATATTTCTCAAAATTTATTATGAAATATTATAGAGCCCATCAAAATAATATTTAAAAGAGAGGATGAGAAAAAAAATTATAATATTTTAAAAAATTATTATTATTATTATTATTATTATTATTATTTTA
This sequence comes from Bruguiera gymnorhiza, assembly GCA_020883675.1. Lineage (NCBI taxonomy): Eukaryota > Viridiplantae > Streptophyta > Magnoliopsida > Malpighiales > Rhizophoraceae > Bruguiera > Bruguiera gymnorhiza. Next base: position 1,041,607 of record JAIRCJ010000017.1, on the reverse strand, counting down.
ATTTTGTTGAAAAAAATAAAAATTAATATTATATTAATAATTTTAATAATATGACGGTAATATGAAACTCCACTTGTCACATGATGTGTAAATGGTTGTTACATGACACTAGTTAACGAATAATTTTTAATATGAATTAAATTTAATTAATGGAGTAAATGTGTTAAATGGATTTTAAAAAAAATGAAATAAACATAATTACAAAAACATTCAAATGTGGTAGGTTAAATTATTCTTTTTACCTTAGATATTTGAGAGAAATAAAGTCAAAAACCTAAACCAAGAGCTAACTAGTTTTTCGTTTATGAGAAATATTTTAATAGTTAAGAACACTCTAGTAGTTAAAAACATTCTAATAATTAATAACTTAGACTTTAATCTTTGAGGTGTTAAGTTCTAATATTAGAATGAAGTATAGAATTTATAAGAAAGAGAAAGTTACCTTTATTATGTAGTTCACTACCTAATTGACTTCTCAATTAAAAAAATAGTTAAATATTTTCCCTATTCTCTTTTGTATTTATACTTGTTTATTATTGTTTTGATATACTAGTTGTTGCAATCCAAAATCTAAAATTGATTATAGATTTTCAAAATCCTTAAAAGAAATGAAACGAAGGATCACACTAAGTGCAAAAGTTATTGGGATTTGTTTAATTGTATTTTTTCTTGCTACTGGCCCTTAAACTTTTGACCTTGGCAAGCATGATTAGTGTATTGCCATCAAGGCAATGGGTGGTGAAGTGCAAAAGTTATTGTTTAATCTTATAACTCTAAAAAGAATATTATGTAAATTAGATCTATATTTTAAGGGGTAAACCACTAATGAAAACACTAAAACCTACATTTATGTGGAAAATTTTAAGGGAGATGAGAATCAAACTCTCATCCTTCTCTAAGAACAAAGCCCTTATGGCCAATTAGGCTAACCTAGTTGGTTATAAACACAAGTAATTCAGTAATTTGGAGAAGAGAAAACTTAAGTGATCAAAATTAATTTCACCAAGTTAAAGTATTAAAGCCAAGGTCTATTTGAACTTTAAACCAAAAACAAGTTTCAAAATGGAGTAACTAGTCAAAATATGATGCATCTACTATTGTATACAAGATTAGTAAAGATGTTAGAAAAATGGGTTTAGACATGATGTGGTCCAATCATATTACTGAAGAAGAATATCTATATGAGCCTTATTCCATTATCTTGAAGAATTTCTTTGCTTGTATAATTAATTTTGCGTGGAAGGGTTAAAACACCCATGTTAGGCATTTTATACATTGGTTCCTAGCTTTTTTTCTCCATCTTGCAAATTACACAACCATATAGAAAGTTTTAGTAAAAATGGTTATTAATTTTAAATAAGAACTTGAGATTGCTTAGATTAGGATTACTTTCTAAATTCAACTTTGTTTAGGTGTATTGTATATTTTAAATGGGTACTACAACAATAAGACTATATCAATAATTCAAGTTTATCTTAAAGAGATGCCTTGTCATAAAAAAATAGTCATGTAATATAAATGTAGATTTTAAATGTTGTACACCTTGGTCTAAGTCCCATAAGGTTTTCATCATATTAATTTGTTAAATGTTAAGCAAATATTTTACATGTTTTTTGTTTATACACTTTGGGTTAAGTAATTAGGATTTTTTTTAGGGATTATCTTAAAAGGGTCATCTATACACTCTTAAAGTGAATTTATGGAAGAATGACTATTAATGTTCTAAAATTAATTGTTATGCAAAATGGTTTTATACTAACTCTATCTTATAGGTAATGTAGTCTTACACCTTTCTACATTTTCAATTTAGTCTTATATCTTCATTTGTTTTTTATTTTGGTTGAATTTATTTTTAAAAGAAATTTAGTTAACTTGTTAAAAATGTAGTTGATAGAACCAAAATATATAAAATAATTTAAATTTTCTTATTTTATTTTCTTTATTATGTATTTCATTTAGGTATAATATGGTTTTTAATAGTCAATTTTTGTCCAAAACTATATGAGTATAATTAAAACAAAAGGTATAAAATTAAAATGACAAAACAAAAAAGTAAAAGACTAAATTGAAAAATCTATAAAAAATCTAGGGTTAAAACTTAGCTTATTTTAGTAAATGAATCAGGAGGACTCAAATCTATAAATAAATCTGTGTGTAATTATAGTGACTCTCTAACAACATGTAATAAGGTGATGTTATGTAAATTATCTACCAATATGATACATCAAACATCGAATGCCATATCATTTTGAGGGATCCATATAATCCTAAAACCTCTCTTAGATTTAATAAATTTTCACATTAATGGCTTAAGACACCTTTTAAGCCTTTAAGCACATATTATCAATCGGTCATGTCACGAGTTCCCTTTTTTAATGTCTTTTTCTCTATATTTTTTTGGTCCTAAACAAAATTTGATGTCGACTGATAAGATACTGTATATTGGATTGATCTTTCATAAAAATTCTTTGATGAAGACAGAGTAAAGGCATGTGATATATAGTGTATAATTTTATAATTTTGACTCCTCTCTAAAATCAAAGTAATAATTTAAGAAAAATCTAAGAATATTTTCTCTAAAAAAATTCAAAAAATTAAATTTTAAGCAGAAAGGAAGAAATATAAGTGCACATTATTACAGGGAAAAGATGGAAAAGTAGAAAAATAAATAAATAAAGGAAAAATTTTTAAAGGATGGTAATTAATTCTTGAAATTTCAAGTGTGAGTATATGAGTTATGGTTAAAAAAATCTCATATTAAAAGTGAGAGAGAAAAATAACTTATAAGTAAAAAAAATCCATAAACTCAATAATTTAAGATTTTAAGTTAAGATATGGTGTTAAACTGAGTCTGTTACTTACTAGAGCCTTACTCAAATTTCTCCTTAATTTGGAGCTCTCACATTTTCCTAATAAGTGGTATCAAAACTAATAGTTTAGTAAATAATAAATGCGAATGACACATATTTCCTGTGACTGTTACTCTCATAAGGAAGGAAGAGATGAATTACACTTAACAAGAATAAAGCCTAAAAGGAGTAGTAAGGCATGATTCTAAAAAAAAAAAAAAAAGAGAATAGTAACATGTGTGCTTTTGACATGACTTTTAGAGTATTGATAGAGATGCACTTTAAAATAAGGCAAAGTAAAGCTAGCTCACAAATAAAATTGGTGGAGTGATAATAGGCTTTTGGTGTGATCAAGGATAATAAGCCTAACATGGATAAGATTCACAGTTGAGAGGTAGATTATTAGGATTTTAAGTATTAATTATGTAGTTAAGGAATCTCACATTAGACAGGAGAGAGAGAAGTAAGTAACATATAAGTAAGAATGACTCATAAATCCAATGTTTTAAAATTTTGGGTTGAGATATGATGTTAAATTTGCGAGTTTATTACTTAGTTGAATCCTACTTGGATTTCTCTCTAGTTATTGGCTCTTTCATTTCCTCTATAGGTGATACTTAAGTTGATAATTCGACAATAGGTGAGTATAAACAACGCATATTTCTTATAGTTGTTCTTATAGTTGTTGCACTTATTTAAAAAAAAAAAAAAGAGGCAAATTACACTCATTAAGAATAGACCCAGGTGAAAAGATAAAATGTAACTCTAGAATAAGAATAGTAACATATATGTATTTGAGTATGACTTTTGGAGTATTGGCAAATGCACACTTTAAATTAAGCGAAATAAGGTTGACTTGTAAATGAGCTTGGTGGAGTAGTAATGAACTCTTAGTACATTCAAAAAGAGTAGACAAATATGAAAGAAACTCATATTTAAGGGGGAAATTATTGAAATTTCAAGTGTGAGTGTATGAGTTATGGTAAAAGCATCACACGTTAAAAGGTAAGTAGTTTATAAGTAAGAAGAACTTATAAATTTAATACCTTAATATTTTAGGTTGTGATGCAGTGTCAAACTCATGAGTTTGTTACTTATTTAAACTCCGCTCAAATTTCTCCTTGATTTTAAACTCTTAAATTTTCTCAATAAGTAGTATTAAAACTGATAATTCAGTAAAGGATAACTATAAATAACATATATTTCCCATGATAACTACCTCTATAAAGAAAGAATAAATGGATTACATTCACTATAAGTAAGATCTGGGTGGAGTGTGAGATGTGACTTTAGAAGAATAGTGGTAATACATGTACTTTGGACATGACTCTTGGAATATTGGTATATACACACTCCAAAATCAAATGAAGTAAAGGTAACTCGCGAATGGGCTTGAGGGAGTGATAATGAGCTTTTAGCATGTTCAAGGATAACAAGCCTAATATAAAAATGGCTTAGACTTAAAAGAGATATTGTCATAATTTCAAGTGTAAATTATGTGGTTAAAAAATCCAATGTTAAAAAAGAAATGGGGAAGTAAATAACATATAAATAAAAAGAACTCATAAATCCAATACTTTAAAATTTTAGGTTGAAATATAAGGTCAAACTCATGAATTTGTCACTTGCTTGAACCATATTACATTCAATTACTAGTACTACTCTCTTGTATTTTCTTTGTTTGTCGAAAACTTTAAGAAAGCAACTAGAATGGACCATAATAATATAAAAGACAGCAAGACCACATCCTGTTGTCTTCCTAATCCGTAATTATTATTTATAGGTTTCTGGAAGTTAAGCCCCCAACCTTCCTGAAGAGAAAAGCTTTAAAGCCAACTAGGTTAGCCTAATTGGTTATAAACACAAGCAACTTGGTAATATGGAGAAGAGAAAACCCAATTAATTAATTCACCTGGTAAAGTTAATTGGTCCAAGTTGAAGTATTCGAGCAAGGTCTGTTTGAACTTTGAACAAAAACTAAGTTTCAGAAAGGAGTAACTGGTGAAGATGGGATGCAATTAAGGTTGTATACAAGATTAGTAAAGATGTTAGAAAAATGGGTTTAGACAAGATATGGTCCAATCAAATAGTTAAAGAATAATATTTATATGAGCCTCATTATATTGTCTTATAGAAATTCTTTGCTTGTATAGTCAATTTTGAGTGCAAGGGTTGAAACAACCATGTCTAAGCATTTTCTGCATTGGTTCCCTAGCTTTTTTTCTCACCTTGCAAATTGCATAGCGGTATAGAAAGTTTCTAGTAAATATAATAGTTAACTTTAATTAAGAAATCAAGATTGCTCGAATTTTGATTACATTTTCAGTTTAACTTTCTTTAAGTGCATTGCACATTTTAAGTGGGTACTGTAAAGGTAAGATTATGTCAACAATTCAGGTTTATTTACAAGAGATGATTCCAACAAAAGTTATCTTTCAACCTATTATGTTAAAAATATGAAACACAAACATAAAGTTTTGTAATGGTTCAACTACTCTATAAAAATACATCAATTTTTTAAGATATCTTTAATAAGTATGTTCAACCCATATTAAATCAAAAGTGTCAAATCATCAAAAAGTAGATTAATTGTCTATGATGATCAAAGAAACCACCATTTTCTATTTGATTGTAGATTTAAATTTGGAGACTCGCATTAAACTAAACTAAACCATCACTCATTATTATAAGAGCTTTGTTGTTTAGGCTCTACTTATTTTCTTTGTTTTTATATTGAAAGATTTTATATTGCTCCAATGCATTAATTTAAAGAATTTATTTGTATTTAGAACTATATATTGAAAACTATTTTATCATATTTTTGTGAATATGAAAGTTCATGTATTTTTTAATCTTTCTTTATTGGTTAGGATACAAGTTGTACTTATGTGGTTGGATTTAGATGATGTACTGTTAAGGTTTCATAAGATGTCATCCTCTTGCTGGACACAAGGACATAAGGATCAAAAGGTCCGATATCAAATTCATTTGTATCTATTTAATCAAAATTTACAGGATGTTTTAAAGGAGACATTGACTATTACATTGTAGTTAAGGTTAAAGCAGTTATTGTGAAACAAATGAAGAGTTTTTTTTTATTATCAAAAATTAGAGTTTGTTCCTTGTATTGGAATTCGTTTTAAGGTGAAAAATGTTAGAATTTGGTGACCTAAATTCTATTTGATTTGGCCTAGAGAACTCACAGTGTGACAAAATATGAGGTTTTTTTTTTAATTTTATTTTTATAATTGAGATCTCTTCTGCGAACGACCTAGCTAAGCTAATATCCAACTTTATGTGCATAACTAAAATCATAAGGATCTACAAAGATAACAATATTTTAAAAACTAAATTTTTAAATAAAGCAACTCCTATATATCAATTAGAAAATTATTTGTAACTACCCCATATTGTGGTTTAATAATAAGAAGGATGTTCATTCTAGGCAAAGTTTTAGGTTCAACTCAACGCTAAAATATTTAGTAAAAATAAATGTATGTTTTAAATATGCATAATCCTAAGAGTAATTAATTTCTCATTAGGTCTATTGAGTTTGCTCCTCCAATGGGTTTAGTATAAGGGTCAGACCATGATGTAGAATCAAAATACAATCTTTCATGATGAGATTATGAGGTATCATCACTTTTGTTTTGTTTTTCACTTATGGTCTAGTGATATTAATTTTTTTACCAAGCATTTATCAATTTTATTATGAAAGTAAATTAATTTTATTATAAAAGTAAATTTGAAATTATAAAACATATTATTTTTTTTACTTTCATTTTTTACTCTTTATTCAAATAATAAATCTTTATTTTTCTTTTTTCCCACTATTTTTTCCAAATATAGAGAATAAAAAGTTTTTCTTCCTTCTACTTTTCATTCGTCTCATTGTTTTTCTCCCTTTTTTTTTTTGTCTTCCCTTACTTTATTATCCAAATAAAAGGTTAGGAAAAAAAATTTATTGTCACGTGTATACCAAAAAAATTTGTTATTTACTAGATCCGACACAATAAAATTTACCATCAGATATCTACCAAAAAAAAAATTATTGCATAATTATTTTGTTGTAAGACTTTTTATTTTTCTTTTTTTTTTGTAATTTTAACATTAATCTTGTAATTAATGAATCGATTTCTACTGTTAACCCCCACAGAGGAGTACGTAGGTCCTTTAAGGTAGAGCATGTTTTTTTTCCAACACACGTCAGCAAACAATCTATGGTTGTGATACTGAAGGTAATGAAATGCACTCTTTCGGAACCGCTCCTCTTGTTTTCTTCATATTTATGACATTAGTCAAGAATTATATAAAATGTTTTTTTTTAATTATTTTTATCAAAAAACAAAACATATGGTTTGTTTCTTTTTTTTTTTCTTCATTTGGCAGCAGATGAAGAAAAAATATTAATCGCATATTAGAGACCAAAAGAAGAAAAAAAATTATTTATTGTATTCGTGATTATTTTAATGAATGAAAATTAATGAAAATATGTCGTTCATATTTATGCGTTTTCAATGTGGCATCCTTTTCTCTCTCTTTTTTTTGTTTTTTTCTCGCCGTCTTTCAAATGGGGACATGAAAGATTAATTAATTGATTATTTTTCAGTGTGGGTATTTAAAAAATATGAGTGATTATTAATTACTGAAAAAGAAATTTGCTCTAATAAGTTGAAGTATATATATATATATATATATATATATATATATAGATAATGTATGGTTAAAAGTAGTGTCATTGAGTCAGCAATTTGATACTAGAACACACACTCTTTGTCTCCGCCAAACCCAAAAAAATAAAAAAAGCAAAAGACGCAGCAACTAGGAGATCAATTACTGAGAATCCGGATCACTTAGTTGACAATGGAAAACTTGATATGTGGTAATCTTTAAATCATACATGACTGTTAAGCTTTATTCTTATCTTCAAAATTATATTCATATCATATGGTATAGATTTTTTTGGCTGTAAAGTGCTTGAAACACACGTTTCCCTCAAAACTTTTTCGTTTTTTGACGAGATAGTAATGACTGTGCACTGCCAGTTCCCACAAAACATTATCCAAATTCCCATAAGGATAATTAGGTGAATATTGGGCCAAAAACCCATTTATTGACTCAGCAAGATGACTAATATCTGACGTGTAAAATTCACCCACTTTCGCCGATTGCTCCTTTCTAATATTGGTAATTCTTGCTCCAGATGGATTGATAATAAATAAGGCTGGATATATCCACGCCGCTAATGGATGAGCAAGTAATTGTGGCAAGTTTTCTGATTATCAAACTTTTCTTTTTTATTTCCTTAAAAAAAAAAAAACTTTGGTTTTGGTGTATTCTGCTTGATGATGTCCGCACCATCACTGCCCATTGAAGGATACCGAAACTGTGGGAAGTCGTTTTTGTAGGACCATCGGACGGGAGATGGGTCCATAGACTTTGGGACAAAGTGAGATCCTCGTACGTCGATTTGATCTTACTAGTGTGCATTGACGAGGAAAATAAATAAAATTATAAATATTTCTATATTGGCTATTAGACAGCTCAACAGTTGAAATATCCAAAGAGACTGAGGACTTTCTGTCTATAAACACTGAATTTCGCCTGTACAAAGACTCAATCTGTTTTTTCTCTTCGATTTTTTGCCAAAAGATTTTGTATTTCTCAATATCTTGTGGGTCTTGAAGTGTTCAAAAAATCAAGGTAAAAATGCCAGCAGTAGGAGGGATTGCCCCTGGCACTGGCAGGGAGTATCCTGGCAAACTCACACCTTTTGTACTTGTGACATGCATTGTTGCTGCCATGGGTGGTCTGATCTTCGGTTATGATATTGGGATTTCTGGTAAGACAGAGTCTGTTTTTGATCAAGTTACACACAAAAAGTTTTGATCTTTTCAATATTTACAGACAAAAGTTTTCGACTTTGATCTTGCAAGACTGTTTTCCCAATCACTTCCATTATTTCTTCTTGTTTCTTCTTAGTTTGCGTGAGGTTTGATTGACTAAATGGGGTTTTTGTTAGGTGGGGTTACCTCCATGGATTCGTTCTTGCGGAAGTTCTTTCCATCTGTTTTCCACAAGAAACATCAAAGCTCTTCGAAGAACCAATACTGCCAGTATAATAGCGAGACGCTGACACTTTTCACCTCTTCGCTCTATTTGGCTGCCTTGATCGCATCCCTTGTAGCCTCAACGGTTACACGCAAGTTTGGGAGGAAGTTGTCCATGCTCTTTGGAGGAGCGCTCTTTTGTATAGGTGCCATAATCAATGGCTTTGCCGTTGCTGTCTGGATGTTGATTGTGGGTAGACTCTTGCTCGGTTTCGGCATTGGCTTCGCCAATCAGGTTGCTTTTGTGTTTTTATTTTCTTGAACCTTTTGTTTCCTTGAGGGCGGGTGTTCCTTTTATTCTGGAGGTAGATGTTAGACTGTTCTGGGAATTCCTTGTTAATTTTGCCCATAAAAATAAAAATATGTGATGGATGTGTTTACAGATTTCTGGTGGATGGTTTTTGAATATTTATTTATACCTTTTTGTTTTCATCCATTCTTCTAAAACAATTATTTAGTATTAAGAGTGACTCCTTCAACGCTCGGCTTGTCCAAGGGGCCACCGGCTCTTGACGCTATTGGACTCACTCTCCTTCACTATTTTTGTTTTTTGTCCTAACTATTTTTTATGTGAAATAATCTCCCTTAATTTGAGGTTTGAGAAAAGAGGATTTGATCCCACGCCTCTATTAAACACAAAGGCTTGGTGGCACTTGAGCCAAGAGATTGATGCCCTTGTATTGTCCTGTTTTGATGTGTTCAACGTTTAGGATACTAAGAAAAAGCAAGCAGAAGAGAAAAGGATAACCAATTTTTTCTGCTATTGTTACTACATCGGTTAGAATATTGCTGGTCATATATTGTAGTTGTGAACATGACAAACTAAGAGCCCTTTGTCCCTTTTAGTCATTTTTTCCCAAATCAAACTATGCTTTTTTTCTTTGCGTGACATCACTAACTTACCTTTTTTCATCATATGCTTACTCTCGATGCTATTCCTCGGAATTGAATTGATTTGATGGTAGCTTGTTAAATCATATGTACACACTAGCATATGTGCATAAGTATATATGTATTGTTTATGAGGCTCTCAATAGAAGACCCGTGTTTTAATATTCTTGATTTAATTATTTAATTGTTGTTTTATGAAAATATTGTATCTGATGTTTAATTATGGTTGTTTTGTTTGTAATTGCAGTCTGTGCCACTCTACCTGTCTGAGATGGCTCCATACAGATACAGGGGAGCACTCAACATTGGTTTCCAGTTATCAATTACAATTGGAATCCTCATAGCCAACGTATTGAACTATTTCTTTGCCCAGATCAAAGGTGGGTGGGGGTGGAGATTGAGTTTGGGTGGTGCCATGGTCCCTGCCATTATAATCACAGTTGGTTCATTAGTCCTTCCGGACACACCAAACTCCATGATTGAACGTGGGAAACACGATGAAGCAAGGGAGAAATTGAGGAAAGTTCGTGGCGTTCACGATGTTGATGAGGAGTTAAATGACCTTGTCATGGCTAGTGAAGTATCTAAGAAGGTGGAGTACCCTTGGAGAAATTTGCTGCAGAGGAAGTATAGGCCTCACTTGACCATGTCTATAATGATCCCCTTCTTTCAGCAACTCACTGGCATTAATGTGATCATGTTTTATGCCCCTGTTTTGTTCAATACCATTGGTTTTAAAGATGATGCTTCACTCATGTCTGCTGTGATCACTGGCTTTGTTAACACTATGGCTACCTTTGTTTCAATCTATGGTGTTGATAAGTGGGGAAGGAGATTTCTTTTCCTTGAGGGTGGAGCTCAAATGTTGATTTGCCAGGTAAATTTCTGGACATGGCTATGCAAAACTTCCACAGACCGTCCATTGGTTTACTTGGTTTTTTCTGGTATGTGCAGGTTGTTGTGGCAGCTTGCATTGGTGCCAAGTTTGGAATAGATGGGAATCCTGGTGAATTGCCTAAGTGGTATGCCATTATTGTGGTGCTTTTCATCTGCATCTACGTGTCCGGATTCGCATGGTCTTGGGGTCCCCTTGGCTGGTTGGTGCCTAGTGAAATTTTCCCACTCGAAATCCGGTCTGCTGCACAAAGTATCAACGTCTCCGTCAACATGCTCTTCACATTTGTAGTGGCTCAAGTTTTCCTAAACATGCTTTGCCATCTGAAATTTGGGCTCTTCATTTTCTTTGCATTCTTTGTGCTGCTCATGTCCATATTTATCTACTACTTCTTACCTGAGACAAAGGGCATTCCAATTGAAGAGATGGGCACGGTGTGGAAGTCGCATTGGTTCTGGTCAAGGTTTGTTGAAGACGAGGATTATCCCAATGCAGGCCTTGAAATGGGCAAGTGAGGCCAAGTTACAAACAACGTGTGATTTCAGCTTAGCCGCTGTTTTTTAAAATTTTACTGCATTTTTACTTTTAATAGTAACACATATCAATTTTAATTTTCAGATTATGTAAGGGGCTGTTATTTTCTAATATTTTTAATGGTCTTCTATTAGCTACGTCACTTCAATGTATGAACGGAGATATGCTATTTGAACAGTCACTATTTTATTTTCTCTTTTTCTCTCTCTCTGTTTTTTTTTTGTTTTCTCATTTAGATTTTAACTTCAAACAGTAGCCAACACCATTGCAAATCCTTGCTAATCATGCCTCATTATCCCGAACGTTTGCGTCTATGTTGATGTACTGTTAATTAGTAAGGATAATTGGCCTTTGATTTCTCCATTGGAACGATAGTATGAATGTTAATGATGAATAAGCGTGCTGAAGTAGGTTTATCTTTTGATAGGTCCAAAATTAAATTATCCTTCCCTTGTGTAACAGCAAGGTCGGAGGCTCGTTTTAAGGACTCAATTTATTTGTAAAAGTAAAGATAAAGTTGTGATTGTCTCGACTTTTTCACAATAATTTCGTAGATTGAGATACCTTTTTTTTTTTTTTTTTTAACGTGGATGAGAACATCTATGATTTTGGGATTATACCGATGGTTTACTATTAAAAATGAAATTTTCCTTGTGTTTTCTTTTCTTATAATCAATCTACTTGTTCACCTTAATTGATTCGTTTTGGGTGAGGAAATTCCCATTTTTGTGTCCTTTTCTTGAGAAACCTGCGATAACATGATGCAACAAAATCAACGGAAGGAATCTTAAACTCAAACGGAAATGACTCCCAAATTTAAATCAAAAATTTTCACCTGTAGTGGATGCAAAGTGTGCATTAGCTATTGGACTCTTAATTCTAACAACTAAAGTTAAATGGAGAAAAATTCACTCTTGGTTTTAGGTTCAAGACTCTTTAGTGATTATGCATTATAATTGGGTTTTAAACTCCCTTGTACCCTAACAAAAAAATTATAAATTCTATATTAATTAAATAGAAATTATTAATGAGTTGACTGTTTTGTGTTAAAAAGATTAATTTAAAATAAATTTAAAAAATATATAATTTAAATAAAAATGTAAAAAAAAATAAAAATTCAATTAAAATTTCAGAAAATTTAAGAACCAATTTTTTTTTACATGTCTAGCTTCCCAATTATCTATATGCATTGCAGAGGGTTGTTGTGCTGTTCCGTCTTACTCTAATCTCAACCATTTTTGTTTTTGATCGTACCTTTACTAGTTACATTTTAATAGATTCATGCATTCACCACATGAAGCTCATTTCTGGCAGAACTACTAAAATATATGTAAGCAAGCAAAACTGGGGACAAGTACTTAGATAGCGTAAGGTTCATTCCATTGTGATTAGAAAGTCATATGAGATTGGAAATAACTTTTTTTTTTTTTTTATCGAGTACAAGAGTAAGGTTGCCCATGATAGATAATTTTATCATAACCTCGACAAAAGTGAGAGACATTGTGAATTGATGCTAACATTTTTCTTTTTTGGGCAACATTGGGAAATATTACGTTTATATTGTATTTCAATTGGAAATTACTCAGAGAGGAGTGAGAACGCCTGCTTTGTTGGCTAAGTAAATTTATTGTGCAACTCATAGTCCAATTGGTTGTTGAAGGACAAAATTAAAAAACAAAACACGCCCACACACACACACACACAAATTGAAGTGGTTATCATCCCACATTATCCTAAATGGTAAGGAGATGTGGTTAACAAGGTGACAACAATGTTTACAGAACCAACGTTTTTTCAGATAAAGCGACTCCTATGGAGCCATTAGAAAATCATTTACAAAATTCATTGCTCACATGTGTGTTCACATTTGCAATATTGAATTTATGATGTGCTTCCTTTTTATATGGATATAATTAATTTATTTCCATTAAACTTCCTCAGTGCTTCCTGTACAGACGTTGAATCATACTTTTGTTTATAGTGGTTTAGGGTGGATACCTGCCCCATGGTTTTTCCCCAATTTTGGGTTTTTAAGGTTTGAAAATCATTCAGCTCATTGTTTTTCTTCTTATTTTTCTCTTCACTTACTTTATTATCCAAACAAAGGGTTAGGGAAAAAAAAATTTATTATTTACCAAATTCAAAATTACGCAATAAAATTTATCGTCAGATATATACCAAAAAAATATTATTGCATAATTATTTTGTTGTAAGACTTTTCATTTTTTTGTAGTTTTAACGTTAATCTTGTAATTAATGAATCAGTTTCTACTGTTAACCCCAACAAAAGAGTAATTTTCACCATTGTAGGACCTTTAAGGTAGGGTATGTTTTTTTCCAACACACGTCAGCAAACAATCTATGGTTGCGATACTAAAGGTAATGAAATGCACTCTTTCGTAACTGCTCCTTTGGTTTTCTTCGTATTACATATGATTTGTTTCTTTTTTTGTTTTATTCGTTAGCAGATGAAGACAAAATATTAATCTCGTATTTAAATAAAACATATCAGAAACCGAAAGGAAATAAAAAACAATTTGATTTATTATATTCGTGATTAGTTTGGTAAATAGAAATCACTAATGTCGCATCCTCTTTTCTTTTTTTGTTTTTCTTTTGTCATCTTTCAAATGGAGACATGAAAGATTAATTAATTGATTATTTTTTAACGCGGGCATTTAAAAAATATGAGTGATTATTAATTACAGAAAAAGACATTTACTCTAACAAGTCTCTTAATATATATATATATATATATATATAATGGTTAAAAGTAGTATTGCCTCTAAGTCAATAATTTGATACTAGAAGACATTCTTTGTTTCGACTCGCTTATATTGAAACCAAGTTTTAGTAGATGCTCATTGATTATACTATATTAGGCCCTTGGAGCCTACTTTAAATCATACAAAGTCTTTCTCAACAAGTAAATAATGTTTTCTTATCCAGACTTAATGAATCTAGGAGGCTATTCCACTAGAATTTCTTCCTGCAGCACACCATTGAGGAAAGCAGATTTCACGTCAAGATGGTATATCAAGAAACTCTTTTGTACTGCAACAACTATAAGCAACTTAATGGTGTCCATTCTATCTACTGGTACAAAGATTTCATAATAATCTACTCCCAATTGTTGTGAGTATCCTTTAACTACCAATATTTCCTTGAGTTTATTGATTTTACCATCAGAATGACATTTGACTTTTACTCTAATGATAGATTTTCCTTCTAGTTTATAGATCAAAGTCTATGTCTTATTTCTTTCAACTGCCTACAGTTCCTTCATCATAACATTTTTCCAATTAAGATTAGTTAAGGTTTCCTCATAGTCATCATGTTTTGAGATAACTTAATAAGTTCTTTTATAGAAATCACAGAGCCTTCTAATTCCTTAAATTGGGAAATCTTCATCATCTTTTTCTGAGGCTTCACTTTCTGGACCCAAATTGCTTGGAAGTTCCTCAGGACGAATCTGAGTTGTCTTAATTTAAGTCTTATCTCAGTTCCAGTGTTGATTCTCACTGAATTTAATGTATTTGGAGATCAAGACTTTAGCAGAATGAATGACATACACCTTTTAATTGCAAGTTGTCTCACAATATCCAATAAGAATTGCAACAGTATTTCCTGAATCTAGTTTACCCCTCTTTTGGTCAGGTATATGCACAAAGTATAAGCAACCAAAGATTCTGAGATGTTGCAAAGAGGGCTTGTGTTGAAACCAGGCCTCAAAAGGTGTTTGATCAATAAGACCTTTGCTAGGTAATCTATTCTTTAACAGTTTCAGATTCCTTCATCCTTAGCAACTCAAACTCCCTTATGTGGTTCAGTAGTAGTATGTTTTTAGGTTTTAAGCTGCCACCAAACTCTTCCTTTAACCTTTCCCATGCATTTTTAGCAATGTCACAGGTTATGATCCTGTTAAAGATACTTTCTACCGTAATTGAGTGAATGTCAGTTAAAGTTTTGTATTGCCTTAAAACTTACTCACTATAATGTTTGATCTAAGCCATGATGAGATTAGGAGGAAGAGGATCAGGTTGTGCTCCTCTTTTAGTGACCTTCCAAAAGTCAAATGCTTTGAGATATCATGATAGACCACTATATATAATTGTCTCCATTAAATTTTGGTGAAAGTGGGGGTGAAAAACTTAAAAATTTCATAGTTGGTTTATACTAATTTTTGGTAAGATCTCTCTCGGGTACTTTTGCACTTTATAGGTTTTTTTTTCTCTCTTATCTCACACTCTATAGGTCCTCCTATTGATTGTTTCTGCTCTGATACCAAGTGAAGTTTTATTAGAAAACAGAAGCTTAATATGGTAAAATCCTACAAACTAAAGTTACAGAATGAGAAAGAAGACAAGACAAAGAAGTAAAGTACCTTTTCTGTTTAATAGAAATATAAAACTAATTCATTAGTTTTCTAATTTTCATTATACATAAAATTACAAATTTGAATTATATTTAAAATAATTTAAATTAAAATTTTACAATTCTAAAAAATTAATTTAATCCAAATTTTAAATCAAATTTGAATTTGAAATAAAAAGATCTAACTAATACCTAAATTCAGTAACTTAAATCCAAAAAATACTTTCAGAGATCACTCGCCACATTATTAAACAGTTACTGGAGTAAATAATTCAAAAAGACAAAATAACAGCACGTAACAAAGGAGTCTCATCATGTGTCATACCATGCAATCTTATAAGCATCCAATTCATTGGTAGTAGATGCAATCCTGCAGCACCATGGTAAGCTGTTTTGCCAGATTCAGTTTCAAACTTTTCTATTTTGGACGGGATATTAACGGTTGTGCACTGCCAGATAGGAAATGGGTCCATAGACTTGGGACAAAGTGAGATCCTCGTACATTGTTTTGATCTTACAAGTGTTCATTGGCAAGGAAAATAAATAGAGTTATAAATGTTTCTAAATTGGCGATTTGACAGCTCAACAGTTGAAATAACCAAAGAGATTAAGGACTTTTTGTCTCTATATATACTGAATTTCGCCTGTACAAAGACTTCATCTTCTTTTTCTCCTTGAGTTTTTATCAAAATATTTTGTATTTCTCAGTATCTTGTGCGTCTTGAAGTGTTCAAAAGATCAAGGTAAAAATGCAAGCAGTAGGAAGGATTGCCCCCGGCACTGGTAATGAGTATCCAGGAAACCTCACACCTTTTGTCCTTGTGACGTGCATTGTTGCAGGCATAGGTGGTCTGATCTTTGGTTATGATATCGGGATTTCTGGTAAGATAGAGTCTGTTTTTGATCTAGTCACATATAAAAAGTTTTGATCTTTTCAATGTTTAAATACAAAAGTTTTCGACGTTTACGTACATAAGTTTTCAACTTTGGTCTTGCAAGACTGGGCTCCTAATCACTTCCATTATTTCTTCTTGTTTCTTCTTAGTTTGCGTGAGTTTTGATTGACTAAATGGGGTTTTTGTTAGGTGGGGTTACGTCCATGGATTGGTTCTTGCGGAAGTTCTTTCCATCTATTTTCCACAAGAAACATCAAAGCTCTTTGAAGAACCAGTACTGCCAGTATAATAACGAGACGCTGACACTTTTCCCGTCTTCACCCTATTTGGCTACCTCGATGGCATCCCTTGTAGCCTCAACGGCTACCCGCAAGCTTGGAAGGAAGTTCTGTTGGTTAATGTTTGCTGCAATTTAATTGATGATTTTGTTGTGTTTTTGCTGTGCAGAGAACAGTGATTTATTAATGAAGCAAGTTTTTCATAGACTAACTAAGATGGCACGAGGAGAGTACAAAGAAAGTTGAATATCAAGAAATACTTTCTCTGCTCTTTTCATTACTCTCACTCCTAAAATATAAAATTTAAAATTAATATACATGTCAATTTCTTAATATTTATAATCTAAAAGTTAAAATTACAAATAATTATATATAGTAATTATGTTAGTTAAATTTAAATTTTTAAATCAAATTTCTAGAATTTGACAAAGGAAATCTTGCTGCTGATGGTAAAAAGCTTATTGTTTCATTTTGATTCTGCAAAAAGGGAGTACACTAGATCTTCAAGTTCTCCATGCTCTTTGGAGGTGTACTCTTTTGTTGTGGTGCAATAATCAATGGCTTCGCCATTGCTGTCTATATATTGGTTGTGGGTAAACTCTTGCTTGGTTTCGGCATTGGCTTCACCAATCAGGTTGTTTTTGTGTTTTTCTTTCTTTAACCTTTTGTTTCCTTGAAGTGGGTGTTCCTTTTCCCTTGGAGGTAGAGGTTAGACTGTTCTGAGAATTCATTGTTAATTTTGCCCATAAAAAACAAAAAATGTGATGTTTGTGTTTACAGAATTCCTTGTTTATGTGGCCCTCAACAGAAAACCCCTGTTTCAATATTCTTAATTCAATTATTAAACGGTTATTTTATGAAAATATTGTATTTGAGGTTTAATTATGGTTATTTTGTTTGTAATTGCAGTCTGTGCCACTCTACCTGTCTGTGATTACAGGGGTGCACTCAACATTGGTTTCCAGTTATCAATCACAATTGGAACCCTCAATGTATTGAACTATTTCTTTGCCCAGATCAAAGCGGGGTGGGGGTGGAGATTGAGTTTGGGTGGTGCCATGGTCCCTGCCATTATAATCACAGTTGGTTCATTAGTCCTTCCGGACACACCAAAATTCATGATTGAACGTGGGAAACACGATGAAGCAAGAGAGAAATTGAGGAAAGTTCGTGGCGTTCATGATGTTGATGAGGAGTTAAATGACCTTGTCATGGCTAGTGAAGTATCTAAGAAGGTGGAGAACCCATGGAGAAATTTGTTGCAGCGGAAGTATAGGCCTCACTTAGACCATGTCTATAATGATCCCCTTCTTTCAGCAGCTCACTGGAATTAATGTGATCGTGTTTTATGCCCTTGTTTTGTTCAGTACCATTGGTTTTAAAGATGATACTTCACTCATGTCTGGTGTGATCACTGGGGCTGTTAACGCTTTTGCTACCTTGGTTTCAATCACTGGGGAGTCAATCTCCTAATACATTGGCTATGAGAATTCCAATTGTGATTGATAACTGGAAACCAATGTTGAGTGCACCGCTATCTTTGTATGTAGCCATCTCAGCCAGGTAGAGTGGTACAAATGCAATTACAAGCAAAACAACAATAATTAAACATCAAATACAATATTTTCATAAAATAATCGTTTAATAATTACCTCGATCTTTTGAACACTTCAAGACCCATGAGAATTGAAATTGACATGTGCTACTACTAAAAGTAAAAATGCAGTAAAATTTTAGAAAACAGCGGCTAAGCTGAAATCACACATTCTTTGTAACCTAGCTTCCCTCGCCCATCTCAAGGCCTGCATTGGGATAATCCTCATCTTCAACAAACCTTGACCAGAACCAATGTGACTTCCACACCATGCCCATCTCTTCAATTGGAATGCCCTTTGTCTCAGGTAAGAAGTAGTAGATAAAGATGGACATGAGCAGCACAAAGAATGCGAAGAAAATGAAGAGCCCAAATTTGAGGTGGCAAAGCATGTTTAGGGAAACTTGAGCCACTGCAAATGTGAAGAGCATGTTGACGGAGACGTTGATACACTGAGCTGCAGATCGGATTTCAAGTGGGAAAATTTCACTAGGCACCAACCAGCAAAGGGGACCCCAAGGCCATGCGAATCCGGACACGTAGATGCAGATGAAAAGCACCAAAACGATGGAATACCACTCAGGCAATTCACCAGGATTCCCGTCCATGCCAAACTTGGCACCAATGCAAGCTGCCACAACTGCCTGCACATACCAGAAAAAACCAAGTCAAGTAAACCAATGCAGAGTCCGTGGAAGTTTTGCATAGCCATGTCCAGAAATTTACCTGGCAAATCAACATTTGAGTTCCACCCTCAAGGAAAATAAATCTCCTTCCCCACTTATCAACACCATAGATTGAAACCAAGGTAGCAAAAGTGTTAACAGCACCAGTGATCACAGCAGACATGAGTGAAACATCATCTTTAAAACCAATAGTACTCAACAAAACAGGGGCATAAAACATGATCACATTAATTCCGGTGAGTTGCTGAAAGAAGGGGATCATTATAGACATGGTCATGTCCATCATTATCTACTACTTCTTACCTGAGACAAAGGGCGTTCCAATTGAAGAGATGGGCATGGTGTGGAAGTCACATTGGTTCTGGTCAAGGTTTGTTGAAGATGAGGATTATCCCAATGCAGGCCTTGAGATGGGCGAGGGAAGCTAAGTTACAAAGAATACGTGATTTCAGCTTAGTCGCTGTTTTCTAAGATTTTACTGCATTTTTACTTTTAATAGTAGCACATGTCAATTTCAATTCTCAGATCATGTGAAGAGGCTGTTATTTTCTAGTGTTTTTAATGGTCCTCTATTAGTTACATCACTTCAATGTATGGACAAAGACATGCTATTTGAAGAGTTATTGCTTTATACAGGAGCAATTTGTTTTTTTCTTTTTTTCTTTTTTCTTTTTTCATTTTTGTTTTCTTATTTAGATTTTAACTTTAACTTCGAACAGTAGCCAGCACCATTGCAAATCCTCGCTAATCATGCCTCATTATCCAGAACGTCTGTGTCTATATTAATGTATTGTTAATTAGTCCATTGAAATGATATTATGAATGTTATGATGAATGAGCATGCTGGAGTCGGTTTATCTTTTGATGGATCCAAAATTAAATTACCCTTCCTTTGTGTAACAGCTAGGTCGCAGTGTCGTTTTAAGGACTCAATTTATTTGTGAAAATAAAGATAAAATTCTGATCGTCTTGATTTTGTCACAATAATTTTTTATATTGAGATTTTTTTTTTTTTTTTTTGACGTGGATGAAAGCATCTGCGATTTTGGGATTTTAGCAATGATTTACTATTAAGAACGAGACTTCCCTTGCGTTTACTTTTCTTGTAATCGATCAACTTGTTCACTTTAATTGATTCGTTTTCGGTGAGGAAATTTCCATCATTCGTCTCTAAAATCATTTTTAAACCTGTGTTAACACGACGCAACAAAATCACCGGAAGGGATCTTAAACTCAAACGGAAATGACTCCCAAATGTAAACCAAAAATTTTCACCTGTAGTGGATGGACGTGAAGTGTGCGTTAGCTGTTGGACTCTTAATTCTAACTACTAAAGTTAAATGGAGAAAAATACACTCTTGGTTCTAAGTTCAAGACTCGTTAGTGATTATGCATTATAATTGGTTTTTAACCTCCCTTGAACCATTTATAAAAATAAAATTAAAAATTAAAAATTAAAAAATTAAATATCTTCTCACAAAGTTCATTTTCTTACACTTATTTTTCTTATAGTGTGTGCAGTCTTCTTGGGAGACTCAGGAAATATAGTTGATATTGTTGAATCATTCAAGACGCCACGGATGAGACGTTTCTTGCTATATTGCCCTCAACGCATGCCCCCATAATTGGAAATTGGAGGCAGCTTCTTCTTCTTCTTCTTGTCTTTTTTTTTTTTTTTTTTCTTTCTTTTTGGGTAAACGGAGAGTAATTATAAAATAAATCGAGCATACAACGTGGTAATAGGTCAAGTTATGCTAGTGTGATACGCTACTTTTTAAGTTTTCTAATTTTTTTTTTTCTTTCACTCAACTTTTTCACGTTACATGAAACATTTTTAATTGTTTTAATCTATATTTATTGAAAAGAAAAAAATAAAATAAAATTCAAATTGCTTATCTCCGTCAAGTGGGATTTGAGGTTCCAGAATTGAACCTCTCGAAAGATGCAAGCTTTTATACTCTTTTTTTTTATTTGTTTATTTCTAGCAATCCAAGGGAAAGAAAGCATAAAATAAAATTGAACTGTGAGATTCACTCATCAACCGAAACATTAATTTCATTTTATTTAATGGTTTTCTATTCATATTTGTTGAGTATGTCCGAATTATTGTTGAGTACGAATTTTTGCTCTACATACTGCTATACTAAAACTTGCTCTTGCCGTTCAATGCTTCTCATCAAAGCCCATTTGATCCGATTGCCTTTGAAGTGTCATTTCTGTTTGCGTAGTTGAGGGACAGGACAGGTCACGTCTCATCTCAGAACAAGCCAAAAAGTATCTGCTAAATATGCTCATCTGGGGGATATACACCATCTTCTTGAACATTTTGGCAGCACTTTGCCCGTCAGTTCCAAGTTGATCATTCTCAAAAAGGAATCTTCCACGGGTCTTCTCTTGCTTCCTTCCTCTTCAATCCATCACTGGCGGGCAACGATTGTTCTTGCTGCCATCATCAGCAGATGTCCATTTCAAACCATGACCAGTTTGGCCTTCAGTTGCAGTCATATCTAATAGCTGTAAACTACTGTTTTCCTTCTTGCCAGTGTGCTGGGGAAGGGCACTAGGCGGGCATCTATAAATAAGGGCGTAATCGAGGAGTATCAATTGGCAAAGAAGATGAATTTCTAAATCCCCACTACTGGAAACCATGATTTTCTGCCATTTCCATTGGCTGGGGATTTTGTATGCATTTCCATTTCCAGAGTCCGGTTCATGTGTACAATGGAGAGTTTGTTGTCAGCTGTCACGAAATTACAGTGACAAAAATAGCCTTGGGGGCATTATATGTATTCGTGAAGATAAAAGGAGGCAGAAAAGTGAACAAATGTGACACTCCAACCGTATCATCTCATGAAGACCAGATTTATTTCCGGATCAGACAAGCAAAATCACAATTATCTACAAGCATTTTGTTACAAGATATGTTCCTCCAACTAAAGTCAAGAGAATTCACCTCACATTTTTCCTTTTTCCCATACATGCAAAATATCTTGAACCCTCCTACATGATTATCTGAATATAACATCCCCCATGTTAAATGGAAAGATTGGAGGAATATGCTGAATGGCAGAGTATAATAGACATTGATGCTTCGTTCGTTGAATACAACACGTCTTCAAGGCCATTAACTGCTGTTCTATACCGAGTCTATTCCTTCAACCTGCTGTTGAGCAAGGTATCTCTCCCTTCGTTCTTTCTACAGCAAGGGGTTAGACAAGATTAAAGGACCCAGAACTTGAGAAAAAATTTCTTGAGAACAGTTTGTAAAAGGATTCATTCGGTAACTCACCCATTCATCGATCACAAGTCCTTCACCAATAATCTTTGGACCTGTATCTTCTGGAGGTTTCTTGCGTGCCTCAACTGCAGCATCAGCATCAGCCAATTGGCGCTTCAACTTCTCCAAAGCCTGTATGAACAAGGATGCCCATAGAGGCATATGCTTTCAGTTTGCAGCTCAAACATGTCAAAAGCACAGAAACTTGCAAAAATGAACATAAACAGAAGCACAAAAACTAATTTCCACTAATATTGAGTAATCGTTATTACTTACAGTACTGGGGCGCCCTGGATCCAGAAAAACAACCCTCAATATTTGTTCTACTATGACTTGATCCTTCTGCTCATCAAACTGCAGAAAAAAGTATTTGCAATCACTTTGGCAATGATAAAAGAAATGCCCAAACACAAGAATAAACTTACATGGAAACAGAAATTTCAGCACATGAGTAATCTGGATCAATCCCATGAAAACAGCCCAGTAACTCAAAATGCAATTGAACTGAAACTTGAAATCAGCTCATTCCAAAATTTCAAACAGGCAAAATATCTTGTCCATGAAAAGTAGTTACAATACCTTCCTAACAGATGTCAGCTATCAATACAAGACTCATGTGCCATCGACATAGATGGCCTGTATTGACATACGACAAACTTTGGTGACAGAAAATAACCTTTAGCGAAATACTAATCCTGAATATGATCACCACTTCAATGCCTCTTTATGTGCAAAGAAAATGTATTTGTTGTACTTGTAGGTGTCCCTAAATTCAAGGTAAATTGATGCACTAAGGAGATCACTTGTTCAGCACACATGTATCCACATCCATGTTTGATAACATGACATCAAAATCAATGGCAGCAATCATCATACTAGAATCTCAACATTAACATTAAATGCCAGTAAAATAATAAGTGCTCTACACACCAGCTCGGGCAAATAGTCCATGGCCCCTTTAACCTTCAAACTCATAATTTTGAACTTAACCCTGCTCTTCTGTTCCATTGGTTTCTCATTATTTTCTGGGAGCTCGACAAACTTGAAGACTAGCCGAAATCAAAAAGTTGTTGTATTAGAATGGGCACAACCAGATAAATGACAAAATAGACACATGATCTGAAGCAGTATAAGAACAGCAGAATATGCAAGGACAAGTACCTGTCGCAATGATACTTTCTCCAGGTGCGAGCACAGCACCCGGGGGACGCATGAAGCAGCTTTTCGGGGCCGTTGTTTGAAACTAAAGAAATAAAGACATATCAGTACACGAATCAGCCACATATCAATCATGAACATGCATAAACCCACAACAATGCAGACTATCATCCAATCAATGTTATTTGCGTTAAGAGAAAAATTAAAGTCTGAGTAACAACATCAAATGGGAAAATATAAATGTGGGAACATTCGAAACATAAACACAATGAGGAAATGAACATTGTACAAGCCTAATGTTGCACCTTGAAAGCTACATGGGACTTGCTGGTATTTTTAATCTTGATGGCACTTCTAACTTGCTTGCCAGGTTCGTCTGTCAAAGAGATAAAGCGCACCGAATGCAATGTAAACAAGTCATTTGGGAATTGCAAGTAATTCCACTAATAAATTTAAAAATACAATTCACCAATGTCAGGAGAAGAAGATAAACGAAAACCCGAAAGCATCCATTCCAGGTGAAAATTTTCCATCATAAAAATAATATTTGAAAGTTTCTACAATTCAAAGGGGTAACCACATAACTATAAACAATGGATCAAACGACTCCACACGTAAATCGAATTCGCCTGTCAATTACCAAGTTTGCCTCAATGCAATCAAGTTTGCAAGCATATAAAGCCTCTTCTTTCAAGCCAACTTTCTTTGCAGTTCATTCACACGCTCCAAGCTCGTATCTTGAAAATAGCTTGACTTAAAAACAACTTTTTATCATAGAACACAACCTTAATGCTTCATTTTGCAAGTGAAGAGCCCTTCTTTTCTCTTAGAACTACTTAGAGAACAGAGTGCAAAATCGCGATCTACAGAAAAGGATGGCGCGTGCATCACACGATCGGAACAGATCGAGTTGACTTGAATTCAATTCTAGAACAAGACTTACAAGGAAAGTAGAGCTTGGTCGCCGGATCGAGCTTGAGGCGACGGCGGGTCCGCAGAAGCGACCAGGCAACGGAAGAGACCGAGGACGAGGAGTGAGCGGGATTCGACGATCCTTCGTGTTGAGCGTTGGCGTGGCCGTGGTAGTGGTGCGCCATCGCCGCGGAGGAGGACGGCGCAGACGGCGTCGCGTTGCTGTTGCTGCCACCAAGAAACGGCAGCTTGAAGAAGCCCCAGACTTTGTTGTTGCTGTTGTGGTGGCTGTTGTTGTTGCTGTTGTTGTTGTTGTTGTTGTCGGACGGCGACTTGTGGTCGGCTATGGCCATGGATTGTCGGCTTTGTGTCTCAGATCATGTAGTCAACGGCGTCGTTTTTGCGGTCAACTGCTCGTTACGCCCAGCGCAGAAACCAGAACGGGATGCTAGCGAGAGAGTCGGACGCTGGAGAGCAGGTGATTTAATTGGCTGCGGGGATTCCGAACGACGTCGTTTCAATCCGGTTAAAATCATATAAAATATACTAATGCCATTCATCTCACCTCCCACTTTTGACCAATTGGTTTGAAAAAAAGCGGAAATAAATCACGAGATGGCTTCTCCGTGTACTTTTGGAGTTGACTCAGGGCGGCCTGTGGACTTTAACGGGCACAATGGGTGGGTGACCATTGGGGTGCTTTGGTTTCTTATTTTTAATACATAAATGTACATTGCCCGTACGACACACCCCATATATCATCGCAACCAAAAATAAAAAATAAAAATTACTCTACTATATATTATTTTATCGTGTATCATGCACTAAGTGCATAATAAATTAAGAGAGAATGACGCATTAAAATCTCATTAATTAAATATATTTGCTTATATTGTTGGTATGACTTCAAAATTTCTCGAGGTTTTCAAACTCGTCAACATGCCTAGAAGCCTTCAAGTTTCTACCACTATTTTGTATATTACAAAGATTAGTTGTGTGCCTGGATTTATCAAACGTCTCATTTCTCCTTGACCTTGTCAATTGTTCTTTCGTAGTGTTTAAATTTCAAAACTTGAATCAAAACCTAATTGATAGGATTTGAATCCTGTAATTAGACTCTAAAGATTTGATTCTCTCTCTCTCTCTTTTTTTTTCTTCCAATCTTGACATTATAATAAAAATATTAATAATTATATTTATAAATTGAAATTAGAAATGATTTTTTATATTTTAAATTAATTTTTATAAAAAAGTATTTATTATTTAAATATCATTATATTTAAATAATTTTTTATGTTTATCTTAAATTTTTATTTAATAAAAAATAATAATTAAAAAATTTAAACTCAAATTAATAACTATATATATATATATATATACACACATTAAACTATAAATTAAATTATCACACTAGGGAAAATCACATTACTTTAAATTTGATCGAGCAAATCCAGCTAGCGTATTCGTTAGGATTTAGTGACGATGCTGAGAAAATTTCTTTCTAGACTCTAGCAAGACTATAATAATTATTTATCATTAGGCTTTAATCAATTGATTTGGTTGAATTCGGTGGGGACGCAACTCAACACAGAGCGGTTGGTCACAGTGCATTTACGCGTGGATAAGAGAGAAGTGGGGGAGTCTAGCTTTAAATCGAGCGACCCTTTTAGGCCTTGGTGTATAGCTCGCTTGCAACCCCCAGTCAATCACGGCCCAAGTCAAGGCAGATTGGATCTTACAAGGACAAATTCAAAAAGGGAACAATTGACTAACGAGGCATGACGCTGTTGGAATTATTTTTAAAATTTAAAGTTTATTCATTGAAAAAAAATTTAAAAATTAAAAATTCTGACTTCAAGTTTCATCTAGTTCCATAGTTATGCCCCACATGTTGGTTATATTTGATGCTATTGCAATGACGTTTTACGTTCTGTGTGTAATGAATGAAATTGCAATTCTAATTAGTCTGAGCTTCTGACTAGTAAGACTAGGTCTCACAATGCTAGACATTGTCTTGAATTTAATAGGCTTCTAATTCAAGAAGGTAATCCAAGCTGGTGTATCTTTCCGTTTTCTCAGTTTGTGTTTGATCTGGTCCCTTGGTTTCCTCCTAGGGCTAAACACTTATCCTGATTTTCAAGTAGGTCTGGCTCTCGTGGTTGAAGGAGAGATTGTTTTGGGTGCCGTGGGCTGCCCTAACTGGCTAGAAATTGTTTCTGACAACTCCAATGATGTCAAGGGACCTCAGCATATGCTATCCAGATCTGGGATGATAATGGTTGCTCACGTTGGTTGTGGAACATGGATAAAAAGTTTACCCAATATGCTAGGTATATCAGCCGAGGTTCCAAAGCAGTTGGACCAGATGCTTTGTTGATGAATGTTGCTTAGTACCTGAAGCACGCTATTGTATTTCTGACAGTCAAACATGGGACTTCTTGCCACCATCTACTTTATTCAGTGCATCAAATGATCCTTTTGCTGTTGGAGATACAGAAATCCTTCTTTTGCTGACATGTTGTGGAAGGTTTCATCTTCCTCCATTGAGTAGCAAAATCCATTCTATCCATAAGTTGAGCAAGAAATGTTTTCTTATGGCTGAATAATTTTTCTCTTGATTCCATCGTTTCATCATGATCATGGAATTTACGGTCCATAGCATCCTTTCTAGCATGTCATATTTACAGTATTCATCGCGGACACAAAATTCTGTTTTTATGCGGTTTAAGCAAGTATATGATGGTGGCTTCAAGTATATGATGTTTTTATCCATCTTCCTTCTTCGAGCAAGAGCTCAGACAATTATCAAGGCATAATATTGATTTTGAGAAAAACCAAATGCAAAATTTGCTTTGGCATTACTTGATTCTTCTACTCATTTGCAAACATAGGCATGGGATCGTGCTGTTGGGCTGATATGTGTACCTGAATCTGGGGGAAAGGTGCGTGATTCTTCACTAGCATCGTTAGCATGGTGTAGCCACTCACTTAGGCTGGGGAAAAAGGTGAAAATCAACACTGTTCCTGCATTTGATTCGTATATTAGTACAGGTAACCTAAACTCCCCAACAATCAGAATAACAATGAAAGCAATCAATCCAAAGTTGATGTCATGTGTGCATATGACAAAAATCATTTTAAAAAATGCACAAGGAGTGGGAAAATGCTAAGGAACACCAAACCGGAAACTTTAACTTCTATGCCTAATTGGGAGACTGTGATCATAATCAAATATTGCCTTCTTGACACCCTTGATATAAAAGGGGCCCCTTCTATTTCTGTCTGGTTTGTCTACTCGGGGCTTTTGTATTGTTAGCCTTAACAGAAGCCTTGGCAATTATCTGCTAGGTTCTAGTTCGTAGAACAAGATTGTGCAGAAGTAATTAATAGCTCAAAATATCACATTTGTTTTGTCTATTAATCTGGCCATGTTCGATCAGGTTACTGACTGGAAAGGAAATCAACTTAATCTTGCGGCAGATCAAGTTGAACGAAGGATCATTTTTCCCTTTTGGCGGTGTTCTTGTGACTAACGGCAACTTGCACCATGAAACCTGATTTCTTTCAGGTCGTAACTGTTTGATGGCAAATGGGATCCCATCGTGGTCTCCCCTTCCTTTTCTCTTCTTCCCTCTAATTTTATGGAAGCAGAGCCCGGGAATGAGGTGGGGATTGGGTGTCTCTCAGTCTTGCTGGCAGAAAGCTGTTTAGGTCATTCTGTGACCTTATAATGGCCTTCAGATCCATTCAAGAGATTGCATTTCCAGAGCATCCAAGACATTGCCAAACCTCTTACAACTTCATCCGGTTAGGCGGTTACGTCTTCTGCTCGTTACGCACCTTGATCCATTACAGCCCGCTTAACATTTCTTCGTTGTGGATAACATTTCTTCGTCGTTGATTCAGGGAACACCTCTTGGATCCAGGGACACAAGTGGCAACATTTTGCAACTCTAAGAAACTTAGCAGGTTTCACATCAAAAGTTTGGTGGTTTGGGCGCGGAAAAAAATTAAAGAAATAATGTTGTATACCTTAAAATTGTATTGAAAATGGATTTACCTTTATCAAAGAAAGAAATATGTTAAGATTCGATTAGTTACACAAGCCTCTTTTTTAATCGCTCCATTACATTGCGAACCAAATTGATGGTCAGTTAGTGAAGCTTTATGAAATCCTTCGTAAATGGAAGGCACATCGTTCAAACTCTATGTTCTTTCAAGCTCCCTGCTTGTTAGGAGTTTTCCTGAAGGCGGCAAAAAGATGATGCCGAGGAGCTATTTTCCCGAAGATTTAATCACAAAAATCCTCTGCAAGCTGCCCATCAAATCCATGGTGAAATTCGCCGTTGTTTGCAAGGAATGGTGCTCTCTCATCGCAAGCCAAACCATCATTTCCTTTCACCTCAACGGCGACAACGTTAACAACAACAAGAGGAAAAAAAAAACAACTTCAACGATTGTCTAGTCCTGGACTGGAAGTCTCGCGTTGCAGAAGTTGAATACTCCCTGGCACTTGGACAACAGAGATTTCAATGACTACATTGAGCTTCCTCTCGTTCCCAAAGTCTTTCTGCCGCCACGGTTGCTTCTGGAGCACGGTGGCGGGCTCTTGCAATGGCCTGCTTCTCATGGTCCACTCGCATGATACCGTAGATGTAAGCACTCTCTGCTTTTTGTGGAACCCTTTGATTAGAAAATCGAAGCCTTTTAAGTTGCGGGCGAGGAAGGAAGGATTGGTCCGTAAGGAGTTGTTTGGTCTGGGGTTCGATTCTGCCTCC
Organism: Bruguiera gymnorhiza; assembly: GCA_020883675.1. Classification (NCBI taxonomy): domain Eukaryota; kingdom Viridiplantae; phylum Streptophyta; class Magnoliopsida; order Malpighiales; family Rhizophoraceae; genus Bruguiera; species Bruguiera gymnorhiza. Next base: position 1,012,375 of record JAIRCJ010000017.1, on the reverse strand, counting down.
GATGACTATAAGATTTTGTGTATTGTGCAATTGTCGGATGAGAAGGGTACTTCGGGGAGGCGCTCGTTTAGGTTTCAGCTTTAATCTATTAAGGGTCATTATTGGAGTATCGTCACTCCTTATGCCTTCCAGCATCGAGTCGTTGTTGGTTACTATAATTGCCTGATTGCTTTCGTTAATGGGTTCTTCTATTATATTGTTTTTCAAAGAGTTGATGATAGCAATAGGGATTTCTGATGGTAGTGACAGTGATGATGAGCATTGCAACTTTGTTGGGACGTTTGACGTTGGTAATCGGACATTTAGCATGCTTTCGCTGCCCAAGAGTTTAGAAGGTACTGATCCATATGAGTTATCGGTATGGGCATATAAAAATTCCTCCATTGCAGTTTTTGAACCCAATTCTTCAACTTATGGATTTAGTTTGTGGGTGATGGGAGAGTATGGAGTGGAGGATTCATGGACTAACCTGCGGACCATGACTGAATATCCTAATAATCCAATACGGGAGGTTTATGCTTTTGCAGCATTTAGGAAGAATGGAGAATTAGTACTGAAAACTACTCAACCTTGAGGTGAAGATTTTGTCACAAATATAGTCCTGTATGACCCAGAGACACAGAAATTTAGAGAACTATGTTCTTGGTTGAATTGTACCAGTGTGAGATTCTCTCCTTATGTGCAACACTTAGTTTTGCTCGACATGGGAAATGATGCAAATGTTGAAAAATAGTGCACATGATGGAGTTCCTCAATAGAAAGTAAGGGGAAAAGGTAATATGCAGGCAAGTGAGTTTGGCATACGTTTTCACAGCCTCGCATTTCAAGCTTGCATTAGAATTTTGTTTTTGATTGCTGGTCTTTTTCCTTTATCTGGTTTACATAGCTGCTTCATTAGTATTGGTTTTGTGTTTCATGTCAACTATTGCTGAGCAAAGGGTAAAATCAAGGTGTTGATGTAACTTACTTTGCCACTTAAAGGATTTTTTATACACTATTGATTCGATTTGCAGTGTTTGGGATAGTGTTGCTTTATATATGTAAGCAGCTTTTCTTTCTGGACGTTACTGCATTTTCAAACTCTGATATTCCATTTATTGAAGTATATGGCTATATAAGATGCAACCAAGAACATATTATGAACCTTGGAAGAATGCAACGTATTGCATTCATTGGTTTTATGTGGAAAGCATATTATTGCTCAAACAGAGGAAATAAAGGGAGAAATATGAATGAACTGAATGCTAATTCCCACTAAAGAAATTCTTTTCACAATATTTACTGTCTTCACAAGAATGTAGGGACATTTTATTCTCTGTACATGTGTTTTATGTTGAAGGTTTCGTCAGGGATACCGTATATTTTAGTCATTCCCAGGGCTTGGTTTTTAAGAAACTGCATCAGTGGTGTGATGGTTGGTGTATCAAGTCATTTAGGAGAGCTAGTGGTGAAGAAAGAGGATCATGTGCGTGTAGACATGTGTACAGGTGCTTTTAATAATTTAGTTCTTATGCTCTTTGTGCCATTGGTTAATTTGCTGAATTTTTTTTTTTCAGAAATTGTGTTTTATAGTGGTCTCTATGTGCTCTTCCTATGATGAAAAAGAGATAAAAGCTTGTGGGTTTTGCACTGTTTTGTTGCCTATTTTCTAGCTGCGTATCAATTCCATCTGAGTTCTATGTGATAATTGAACTACAACAATGTCTTAGTTTGCAGTTTTTTGGTAATGGTTGATGGTATGGTGTCGATGAGTTTCTCGCCTTGTTCTTCTCCAATTACTTCTCTGCATGATTAGACAGAGGTGGCAGTGGGCAGGGTTACTTTCTTAAGTCTTGCTTCAGCCTCTAGATGGACCCCCCTTTTTTTTTTTTCTTTAACTTTTTTCGGGGTTTGCTTCTAGGCATTCATGATGATCTCCTGTGTGGTATTACCTCTTAATTTAGTTAACACTTTGGTTTCTGCCTTTTCTAAAACACTTGCAGGTCTATCATGAACTATACGTGATTACAAGCTGTAGGCGTATAACCTGACAATCTCTGCTTCCATTGTGACAGCAAGATTTCCTTGGTCTTTCGTCTGTTGTTACAGTAAGTTGTTCTATGTGAGATCAAAATCTTGTACAGATGTTGAATTAGCACAGAGAACTGGATGGTTTGATATCGTATGTGCTTGGAAATGCATTTGTTTTTCATCTTTACCTTTCAATTAGCAAAATTCCTCCCTTTCCTTAATACAGGCAAGCACTTGAACGTAAGTTGAAAGTTCTGAAAGTAAAAATCCATTGGGAGATTGCAAACTTTATTATGAAGAAATTAATTTTGGCAATGAAAAACACGTTTCTTAATGCTCAGGACTCAAGTCAATCTGAATACCCCATCTCAAAAAGCTAGCTCGCCGCATATGATGATAATGTAAAAAGAAAAAAAAAAAACAAACTTGCTGGATACGTGCGCTGTTCTCTATCTAGGACTTTCAATTGGCCTTGGCCGACCTGAAACCCAATTAAGTAGGTCCGTTGTAAATTTAGATTTTCTCTATAGCGAAAGCAACAAAGTTTTAATATCAAATTTAATTGAAATCAGTTATGTGATGAATTTTTTAAAGTTGTTGAACTTAATTATACAATTTAAAGTTACTAACCGAAATTAACAAAATTATATAAGTTACTGATTTATTAACTTTTCTCTTTCTGAAAACATGATACTGCTTTGGTCCCCATAAAGCGTTGTCCAACAAATCCGAGTCTACTAAATGGAAAGATCCCCTCCGAGATATCCAACAGTATAAACAACTTCTTTGGTTTTCGAACTCAAACAGGATAAGTAACTTACTGCCACCTATTAGCAGACATGCATGGTCCAGGAAAAATAACACATTCATAGATGATCTTACCCAACTTCGACAAGTAAAGCTAGGAGATTTTCGCAGTTTGATTGCTGTTGCCATAATCACGCATCACCTGCCAAACAAGTTTTGCAATCACGAAGAATCAGAACCATTTTGTAGCGGAAGGGCGATTCCCAATTGAAACGTTCGTAGATTAGCACCCTTTTAATGACTCCTGCTAACGCGGGGCTTTTTTGGCAAGAGATTGAATGGAAGATTAGCATTTCTTGTTGCTAATTCTATAATTTGCTACCGTGACAACAAGATGGGGAAATACTTTTATTAATCTTTGTTCATCAATTGACTCCCGTGTCAAAAATATGAATCTATAGAATAGAGCCGTTCGTTCCTTAAATAGCAATAAATCTTGGGTCATATTCCCCATTAATCTTCACCACAAATCCGGGCTCAAAAACATGGCCTAAGCAAGTGAAGATACCGATTAAAAAACAAATTAAAGGGTTTAAATTCGCGCATTGGTGGCTTAATGTGGCAACTGTGGCACACCAACAAATGACATTGCTCGGATATCGTATCTAAAAATAGCCTTAAAGCATGGGAGCTTTTTGGTTTAAAGAACTGGTCTAGAGACACGTAAACCAAAAACCCCAATTCAATATTTGAGGTTTGTTGGGGTAATCGAACAGCCCACGACGGAAATTATTAGAACTATACGACGCTTATCCTATTGTCTATTCGTCTGCCAAATTCCAGCCCACAATTCGTAGTCAACGCTAACGCATAGGCCACTTGCCTAGGTAACCTACAAAATAGAAAAATAATAAATAACTGGCGTACCAAGCATGAAGAAGTCAGCAACTCTCAGGTCTAATCATATACAAATTGGTATTATAGCAAGTAATCCGGCAAATTTGCTGATTAAGCTACTTTGATTGCTTGATTACGTACTAAACCCTTGACAATGGACACGGAGAGATTATAATAAAATTGTTGTCATACTCATCTTAATTATGATATATTTTACTAGCTTCAATCATCATCGAATGTACATTTTTAATCATTAACTATGACTATGTATTGAAAGAGTAAAATTATAAACATATAATATGTAGACTCATGTTTGCAATTCGTCAAATTGGCTGAACTTTACCTACCAATTGTGCTAAGTGTAGTCTCCACCTCATTCTTTTGGAGACACGTTTCAGGCCGACTTTCCCCACTCAATGAATTAATCAATTGACCACATCTTGTGCCCGCAAATTCAATATTGTATTTGTGTCCATATCTTAAAATCTTGCCTATGCCTTTGATATGAAAAGGAAAGAACTTCGAGTAAGGCTTTTTAATCTAAAATTTTAATATATTAAATTTATAAATTCATCAAAAGTTGGAAATCATTGTTCTTGTAATGAACTTAGACTAGATCAAATTAAGATTCATAAAAGCTATGTTCGGTTTCTTTCCGACTCTGCATCTCTTTGTATGCCCCATTTGAACGCAGGAAACATCATGTTCCCCTTTGCTGTCCCTTCGGGCCTTTTCTTTTCTTTTCTTTTCGTTTCCTAGTTGGCATCCCAGCGTAAAAGTTCACACCTGGCCTTGTATTTACAAAACAAAAAAGGAGTTGTTCAACGTGCCAAATATAACTCCTTTTATATATATATATATTTTTGGTGACATGAAAATAATATTGTTCCTTTATTTTAATTTATAGCACAAAATAGTTCAACAACCAAAGATAAGCTGTGAAACTGGATTGTGGGGGATCCGGTTATGAAATTCATTGTCAAGAAGGTAGTCCAATTGAAAGCTTAAACTATATTGTGTGAATTGTGTGTGCAAATTAAAAGGTGGGGGTGGGGATGGAAAAAAAAGTAAAAAAAGAAACACTAGCATTATATGAATTGTATTGTACGAACCATAGCTGTCATTAACTTGCTTTTAACTGAACTGAAGAGATAGGTTAAAGCACATATGAAGTCGATAACATCATGTAATTATAGTACTTAAAAAAGAGAGAGAGACAGAGAGAGAGAGAGAGAGTTTTTGGCAGGAATTATGATCTCTTAACTCAACTTGAGTCCTTGCTTGAAAACGTTTCAAGGTGATGTTGATGTCTTGGATGAAATTCATAGATCTGGTAGACTAAAATATAACTCAATAGGGAGTCATACTCCGGGGGCCAGATAATCCTTTGTCTGCACACAGAATCCAACGTCTTAGTCTTCCTTGTTTTGTTTGTTTACTGACTAAAAGCCTTCAAAAATCTAAGCCAGCTTACCATTTCTCTTTGTCAATGCCTGATTATTTTGATGATAAGTTGTACGAATATATAAGTATGGCAATTTTAAAATGCCATCATTAATTACTTCATGTGGCAATAATTGAGAGTAAAATGCATAAGCTAATTATATAGGCACATATCCTAGATAAAGGGGAAAGAAAATGGCAAGAAGAGAACCTTATCCTGAGTTCAACTGGAGGAGAAACACTTTCCCATCACAATAGACTCGCACAATAAATGCTGTTATGTTGCTTTTCACAAGCACCAAACTCTATTATTGCCGTACTCAATTAAATGCACTACACTCCCAGTAGTTTTTCTCTCCCTTGTATTATCTTTTATAGCCCATTTTATCATTAAAGATGTCAAATTTAAAATTTAATTAAAGTCAATTAAAAAAAGACATAATATCATAAATACATTGTGATCCAATAGACTACAAAAAATGAAAATACACATAACATATTAAATTAGTATCAATTAAAGATAATTAGAGTAATTAGACGCATGAGATATAGACTTACAAACACTGCAATTTTAAAAGAAAAATTAAATCTAGATAAATAATTTAAAACAAAAATACATAAGACAATGTAAGTTAACATAAAATTTTTTATCAATAATAATTAAAAACAACAATATTTTACACCATCATCAATTCATAATAAAACACAATGACAAAAAACGAATTACATAATGAATTTTAATTAAATTTAAAATTAAAATTTTATTTTTGTTATATCTAGCAAGAGACATATTAGTCTTTTTTTTTTTTTTTGGTGTTTTTAAGGTCCGGCACCATTGATAGACAGGCCAAATAATAGAGGGGAAGCTGCCTTTTCAAACGGGGAGGCAGGATCGAGGGACCCCGGAACGGGGGTCATGTTAAGTCTGGGGTTAACGTGGCACTTTCAAACTGGTGACAGCTAATAGGAATCCAGAAAGTATGGAGCGGCACCCCCAAGGCAGAAAATGACCCGTAATGACTCACGGAATTTTGAATTAAATAGATAAAAGGAGTATTAATATCTTAGAAAAAAAGAAAAAAAACAAAAAGCCAGACCCACTTTCAATCAAGAGGTGTCAGGGGTTCCCTAATCGAGGTGATATAATATTGTGTATGTATATATATATATATATATATATATATATATTTTTTTTAATTTGATTCATACACTTCTATTTTATGTGATGTAAAAAATGATTAAATATTTCAACATAAATAAAACTATCGTTCGCTGTACTCACAAAATCAAACATGGCAATCTCTCGGTGTGTGTATATTTATATATATGTATATTAGTCACGTTGCCAATGAAAGATCTATATATATATATATATATACTACAACATAACTATTGGACTTTCACAATCTTTCTGTCCAAAGGCAAGGGACACGTCGCCAAAGAGATTAACGGAGGACGGCACCGAATCCTTTTGACTTTGTCTTTCTTTTTTGACTTTCTCTTTGTTTCTCACCCTTCTCCTCCTGCTATTTATACACGGAACACCCCCATCCGGACCCTATAATTCTCATCTCTCCATTACTTCCCCCCCCAAAAAAAAAACAAAAAAAAAACCAAAAATACTTTGAAGCAACGAGTGACAAGTGCCTCGCTTGCTAGCCTTTTAGTGCAAAAGATTATTATATTAATTAATTTACCATGGGGAGAGCACCGTGCTGTGACAGGGATGGGCTAAAGAAAGGGCCATGGACCCCGGACGAGGATCAGAAGCTCATTGATTATATACAAAAACATGGCTATGGAAACTGGAGGACCTTGCCGAAGAATGCTGGTATTTATCTGCATGATATTTTTGCATGGATCGCTTGATTTGATCAATTTTCTCTTTTGGGCTGTTGGATGCATGCACGATTAGGTTGTTGATCCTTTTACGGAGCTTGTGTTAGTGGGGTATTTGATGTTCTGATCATGTCCATACAGGGTTGCAAAGGTGTGGAAAAAGTTGCCGTCTCCGGTGGACAAACTATCTGAGACCAGATATTAAAAGAGGTAGATTTTCTTTTGAAGAGGAGGAGGCGATCATTCAGCTGCATAGCATCCTGGGAAACAAGTAAGTTAACAATCTCGTACTCGAGTCAAGTCAGATTATTATCTTTTAAGCCTGAGCTTTTAAATGGGTTGCTTATTTGTTGTTGTTGTTGTTGTTGTTTTTTCTTTATGTTTGACGTATAGGTGGTCGGCCATTGCTGCTCGCTTACCAGGAAGAACTGACAATGAAATAAAAAACTACTGGAATACCCACATTAGAAAAAAGCTTCTCCGGATGGGAATTGATCCGGTTACTCATGATCTTAGGCTTGATCTTCTTGATATTTCCTCAATCCTAGGCTCACCTCTCTATAATTCACCTCAAATCAACGTTTCAAGGCTGTTTGGGGTCCAGCAGGAACCCGTAGTTAACCAAGAGCTTCTGCGGCTGGCCACATCACTTTGCAGCCCCCAAGTCCAAACCCACCAAGATCATTATCAACCACTGGTGGAAGACAGCCAATTTCAAAACTCAGTTGAAGAAATGTCAAATTGTACGGCGTTGAATAGTCTTCCTTGTGTCTCATTTTCTAATGAATCACAGATTATGGACCATTTCTCAAATTTCAGCTCCCAAAATTGTCAATTAACTTGGCAGAGAAGTGGCATGGCTGCTTCAAGTTTGACTGAAGACTACAATGTACCAAGTTATTATGACAACAACGATTATGGTTGTAATCAATCAACAATGATGAACCCTCCATCCGGGACCCCTACTTTCATGTCCAGTAACAGCAATCCCAGCTTCAGCTTCGCCACGTCGGTCTTATCAACACCTTCATCATCGAGTACAGCTCCATTGAATTCGAATTCAACAGCATACATCAATGGCAGCAGCACTGAAGATGAGAGAGAAAGCTATTGCAGCAACATATTGAAATTTTAAATCCCAGACGTCTTGCATGTTAATAATTCCATGTAATGTGGAAAAGGAAACCGACCAAAGAACTTTCTTTTTTTTTTTTTTAACCTTTTGGGGTTTCCTACCTTTTTTTTTTTCTCCATCCAATGTTTCCGGGGCTTTGAGTTAGATGTTGATGACACGTGTAAAGCCTCTGATACTTTAATTAATCAGTCTACTGTCAATTGTGTTTAGTTGGCATACTTTATCGGCAAGCTAAAATCCTTATTCTTCTTATATTTTATGATGAGAATAAGTTAACGAATTTTAGTATTATGAAAAATAGTTTTTCTTTTTCTTTTTCTTTTCTTTTTATTTACGGTAAATTTATCAGAGTTCTTACAACTCGAGTTGTGCTAAAAACAAAAGAATCTTTAGGAAATTGTTTTATTCATATTAAAATGTCTATTATTTTAGTAAGAATTTAGGGATAAATCTCCTTATATCTCATCACCAACTCTACATAAATGGATAAAGTTCAGATCTCCCCCACCCAAATCCTTAATTATGAACAAAAAAAAAGAAAAGTTGTCATGCCTTCATTATATTTATTTAATTAGTCCTCAGTCTATACATTGTTATGTATGCATATTGGGTAACATCAACTCTAGAAGAAACTACTCTTAAGTAGACATAAAATAAACAAGACATAAACTTAGCAATGACTCACACCCTCTTGTGATAAATAAATCAAATCAAATTAAATACAACAAGAGTATGCAGGATGGCTAATTGTGCTACCCTGAATTGGAAAATGGTCATCTATGATGGGAAAGGTGAAAATCTAAAATCCGGCCAAAAATCAAGACTAGGGATCACCAACGTTAAAACAAAACTATGTTTACTAGTTTAGGAATCACAAGTGAGAAAATAATCTGTTTCAGGGATCCCCCACAAGGTGGTCCAATACCCCACAAGGTGGTCCGATACCTTTCCGGCCACCGTCTGAGCTGTAAACGTGCCCCAGGCACACGTAAGGTGATTTGTCTTAAAAGTGCTAAATAAAGTAATAATTTGCATGGAGCCACAAATGCGACAGTTTTTTTCTTTTTTTTCGTAAAAAATGTGAAACTTTTTTGACAAAGAAACGAGAAGGTGTACGTGTACTTGAACGATCGGTGAGTTTCTTTTTTTTTTTTTTTTATTGAAAAGCATGGCGGGGCTCTTGTGCGGGTCTTGTTTGTCTTTATTGGCCTTCCAATTAATGGCGCCCTCGTGGTCAAACCGGGAACCTAGTGGTCACATGTTGAGGCCACGTAGACTCAATCATAGAGATCTGTCGATCGCATTTTTCGGTCCTGCGTTACTGGTTGAACCGGTGACAGCAAAGGGTCTTGTCCAGTTCGTGGGGGTTTTGTGGCAATGACAGCTTACATAATCACGTAATCACAGGGATAAGCAATAATTTGATCTTTAATATTTTAAAGTTTTTTCATATAATCCCAATCACTTTGTTGTTTCATTTGAATTATAATTTAAAATTTTGTCCTAATTTTGATATATATATATATATATTTAAAAAAATTAACATATTTTATTACGTATTTAATACATTTTTATTTTTGTTGCCGAACAAGATATTAAATTATTGAGATAAATTTTTAAATTATAAAATTTAAATAAAAAATGAAACATTTAAGAGTAATTTAAAAAAAAAATTCAAAAAGTTTAAGACTTATAGTCCTAATTTATCAAATTTCTGTTATCTTTCCTTCTTCTTTTTCTTTGTAAATTTCGAACCCAAGTAATTTAGTGGGAGACAATTAATTTACTTGTACAGTGTATCAGTTTAATGCACAAGAATAGAGTTGTTTTTATACTTTTGATTCTGTATTATTTTTCCATGTCCTTTTAAAAGTACCCGCTGATCAAAAAAAAAAAGAAGAAGAAGAAGAAGATAATTTTAACAAATAATGGTTCTAATTTATCAAATACTTTTAGTGCGTCGAGAGGTCAATGAGTTGGCCTCAATTTCATTCAAACCTTTGTTTCTATTTTTCTGTGGGAAACCACATTCTTAGGTGATGACAGTCTCTTGATCAAAGTCGGCCCATCAATCACAAGGGAACAAAGACACAATCTCAGCCCCAGATCCCATGGTGATGTCTTCATCTCATCCATACCTAGCATGTCGTATTGCATGCATGTAAATGCTCATATCGCTCCGTGTTTGAAATGTGCTCTCTACATTCCGCATGGCTCTCAATATTTTCTTGGTCAATCCAGGCATGATTAAAAATCGTCCAACTTGCCAGCTACTCAAGGGAAAAAAATGGTGAAAAGTACGTTTTTTTTTGGCTTGAAATGGACAAACACTACACTTTAAGCTGTCTCTCTTCCTTCCTTAACCTTGAAGGACTACGAATGCTTTCCTTTTGTGTTCACTGTGTTCACATATAATATAATTAGCATATTAAGCCAAATGTCATGAAATTAAAACCAACAAAAAAAAAAACAATTGCATGCATTTAATCTTTTTCCAAACACTACAGTGCGAGAATTTTATTCAAAATACTAATCTACAAAGTGGGCGTACACAACAAGTATATTGACACATAAACGCCAATGAGTGGCCCATATGTTGTCAAGCATTCCCAAGTACTCCGAGCTGATGACTTAATAGATCAAACCTACGCAAGCTTTACGTCTTATATATACGATAAAAATAATTCGTATCGTGACGGATACATGTGTATAATTGACAGATATCGATATATGCCTAAGTGATAAATACCACAGACCTTGACGTGTTAACAAATATAAGAAAACTTCATGTGGTATAAAAGTTGCGGCCTGTTACATAATTTTTGACTAAATGCCAACCATTGCAGAGGCACATGTGCTTCGCTTTCTCCATCGACCGTCCAAAGAAGAAAAAGCAAAGCTCCCCTCGATTGTTCTCTGGAACAAGTAAACGCTTAAAGTGCGTTTATGTCTTCGCATCGCCTTTTTCTCTGTGTTTTTTTTCTTCGATGGCTCGACATGACAATGGCACTTTCTCGGGAAAAAAGATGTGCGGAAACGATGTTGAGCAATGGGGCTTTGTCACAAATTTCTATCGTGGGGCTTTGTTATTATTGACTAAGTTTTTGTCTTTTTTGGGTGCGTCTTAATTTCGGGTCAGGGAAGTTTGGATTCGATTCTAATCTCTGCCCTTTTTTGGGTCCCCCAAGCAGTAGAAAGCAACGTAAGTTGCCATTGGTTTTGAGAGACCGTGGGATTAAAATTAGGCAAGTAGCTAGACTTGTAGCCTTAATCGTTTTGTGTTCCGTGCTTTGGGATACAAGGTTATGAACCATGAGATCGCATTTTTTTCAATTGAAAAATAGAAAGTCGTTACTCAAGTGGCCAAAATAAAAAGTCCAAAAAAACTGTTCACAATTTATAATTCTAATGATAATTCGGAGGGGTTTTTTTTTTTTCTCCTATTTTTTAACTTCCCTCCTCTAATTGCTTGTATTGTATGGGAGAGGTTACATTTTTAAAGATTAAAATACGCTTTTATGCTAAATTTAGTACACAATCGTTCGAATTGTTAGCCGTTATAAGTATATATATGTATATTTTTGTCCATTATTGGGTCCTGAGTAACGGGAATAATTTTTATTGTTTTTATATATTTCATATATTTTTTAATATTAAAATCTGAAATTTCAATAATAAAAATTTACATGCATCTAGTTTGTGAGTTCTCTCCGACTCTCTACTTTCCAATAAGTCTATATTGAAAAATTAATTAAAAAATTAAGTTATTTTTATTATTTCACTTATTAAGTACACATCAATACAAATATTGGTTATATTGTAAAAAGATAACTACTGTAGTCAGTTATCTTAAAATTTTATTTATAAGATGAAATTTATTTTTAAGAATAGTACTGATATTAATTTATTATTATTGCATCTATATATATATATATATATATATATATATATATATATATATTTCTTTTTTTCATTAATTTCCAATAACATCAACGAAATCAAACGATCAACTCGTCTCGTCACGTACTAATTCCTCCAAGATAAGTCCGAAGAGTTTATTTAAGCTTTCGGCGGGTGTAGACAATTTGGTTTCTTATTGGACCTACCTTGTCATGATCGAAATATCATATATCAATGTAACTCGACATATCTTTTATGATAACTAATCAATCTTCGTCAATATTAATGTATAATTTTATCAAAATATTTCTATTATTTCTTCTCAGAGTGATATCATCAAGTTACACGTTTCCATTGCATCATGGGGTTGATGGTAACATTCTTGGTTCAATGTATGATCCGCCCTATCTTAATGCACTCTTTAGAGAATGACCCTTGTCAGTAATTCAACTAGTTGGAAAGATTAATCAGTTTGCCGAGAAGCAAACTCGAAAACCCAATTTTCACTTGAAAGGCTATGCCTCCTATCACCCCCGAGAACCGGCCTGTTCTGGCCAAAAAATGGTCGCCAAAAGCCTAATTTCCTAGAGCGAGGTAAAATCTGACGGAGTTTCCCTTGTTTTATTCCAGAAACTGGTGTTTTATTCCAGAAACCGGTGCTATCTATAATGCATGAACAAGACCATTGGACCAAACATGACACATTACATTACGAAAACCTATCAACTTTTAAAAATCAAAGTACGAGTATGATGGTGGGATAAAAATATTTTTTCATATTTATAATTTTTGTTAATTATTTGAAACAAAACTATTCAAAGGACCCGTTTGGTCAGATTATGTCTTCAATTTTTATTTAGTTTTTTCTCCCCATCTCTGTTTTTCTCCTCAATGGTAAATATATTAGTTCTAATAAAAAAAAAAATCAGATCAAACTCCTCTTCCTATCTTAACCATTTCAGAACATGTAGTCGTCTCGTGTTGGACATGCATGTCCTCAATGTGTGTGTGTGTGTTTATTATTTTTTTCTTTTTTCATATTTATATAGAAATAGTTGGACGTGTGGTTACCTGCTTGACACAACGTACCCATACAATGTGTGGTGTATGTGATTTCTACGTTATTATAGTCCCGAGATTAGAGTGTGGTTGATCAAATTAGACGCTACCATAAATGTGATGCAACTAATATATATGAGGTGCAAGCCCCTTATTGATGGAGGACAGCTTTATCAGGTAAATCCAATTTAAATATCATTAATAATCTTCACTAATCACTAGCAATTTTCAAACATATCAATAACCAGTTGTTATAGTCAAGGTTAATTAACGTCATGTCCTTTAATGGCACTTCTAGAATCCTGCCCCATTAAGCCCTTTTCAAGCAATTGATTTGTTTAGTATAATGTTTTTTTTTTTTATCATTCGTTCTGCTATTAACTTTGTCGGTCTGCCAAATATTAGGGGTTTTGCTTTCCCTTTTTTCATGGAAATGAGAAGGATTTTCAATAAATGGAAGTAGATACATGACATCCACCACGAAAATTTGCTCCAAAACAAATGAGATGTTTTCATATATAGCACCTTCTTTTGAATAAGATATTTTCTTAATGTATTTTATAGCACTTTGAGAATTTTATTCATAAGAAATGTCAGATCAAAACTTAAAGCAATAACTGGCAAAAGTATTAGCATGGAACTAATTAACCGCACAAGTTGCATGAAAAAAAAATTAAAAAAAAAAACTGTCACAATAGGATAGAAATTAACACTTCCATTAAAAAGGAAAAATATAAAACTCAATAAATAGGGGGAAAAATAATGAAGACAGGTGTGAGGGGTTATGACCAAGAAAATGCTTCATTGCATTGAAAACAACCAGAAGAAAGGATGGGGGCTTTGTCCCAGCCCAGCTTGGATGGCCTGTAACAAACAACTCCAAGAGGCGAAAAGGGGTCTCCAAGCTGGACTCTTGAATGGGTGTTTTTCAGCCTGAGCTTAAGTTGGACCTATAGGCTTTGCAAATTCGGGTCACACTAAACCCAACCCATAAAGCCTAACACCAATGATTATATTCGGCACAGTAATATACATTTATTATCCACACTAATAATCGATGGTTAAAAACATTGGAATATACATCATGAACTATTGCAGTTTATAATCCAGACTATATGCCTTTTTGCTTGCTGCTCTATCTCACACACACACACACACACACACACAACAGAAAAATAGAACGAAAACAATAATAATAATAATAATAATAAACAAAAAAAGAAAAAATAAAGACTGAAAAATAAATTATAGATGCCTTATTTTTTGAATTAAAGAATAAATAATTAATTGAATAAAATTTCATATTTAAATTCAAGATTTCACCTTAAAATTTATACATCTGGATTACTGACTCATACATAATAATAATAATAATTTATAAATGTGTAAGTATTTTGTTTATGAAAACATATTTACAAAATTATATTCATACAGTCATATTTGAGAAAAAATTGTTGTTTGAACTAATAATTTGATTAATGATTTAGTATTGTTTTATATTAACTTGAATTTATATTTTTTTGTTAATATATGTTTTGTAAAATTAAGAATTTATATTGAGATATAATGTTAATTAATTTGATAAATTTAATATTTATATTGAGATTTAATATTAAATTTATTAATAATTTTTAAATTTGATTTATAAGTAGAAGATGAAAATGTAATTTTTTTATTATTAAAATAAAATATTTTAAAAAATTTAATTTTAACAAAATTAAAAAATAAAAATTATTATTATTATTATTATTATTGTCGTTGTGGTTGTGTCATATAACAATGTATAATAAAAATTCATAATGACGTGGACGGGGAAGGAGCCAAACAAACAAAAGGATGTAGCGTGAAGCCCACGAGCGCGAGGACCAAGCGAGCGAGGAACCCAGCCACCACCGGCATCGACAGCCGCCGAAGTGTCGTTGGCCCAGCTGTCCCAATAATAAATATTGATTTAATGGCTGACCGCTCGCAGGCCCAAATAACCAAACCTCCATTCTTTCTGTCTTTCTTCGAAGCTTTGCGGCGTCTCCTCTTTTCTTGCGCCGTCGTTGAGGTTAAAGGCTACCTTTCCTGCTTGGTTCTCTCTGCCGGTCTGGTCTTCTTCCTTCTCTTTTCAGCAGCACCCCATTCAAAAACGACGATCGACTAAACCCCAAAACGACAATCAGCCAAAAACTCCTCAAAAAAAAAAAAAAAGAGGAAAAGGCATAGACAAAGAGAGAAATATAGCCTCGAGCGAGAGAGAGAATCCATGAGAAAATGCTTGAAGTTGCGACACTTTCAAGTCTTATTCTTCACGTCCCGCGCACGTTAGCCTCTTCAAACCTTCGCCCAGCTCCTACCACGTCGCCGCCGTCATGTCAAGGTCCTTTTGCTTTCAGCTGCTGGGGTTGCGTTTACTCTTTAAATTTTGCCTTTTGGGTTGTTCTTTCTTTGTGGGTTTTATATTTCTTTTGGTGTTCGTATTGAGGTGGGTCTTTCCTGTTTTCCTGGAACGACCCCATTTTCAGGTTTGATGATCCTTTCAATTTCGGGGACTCGGGATGTGTTATTTATGTGTTTTTAATGACAAAAGACCTGTTTTTTTTTTTTTTCGGGTATGTTGCGGCAATTTCATTGGTAGTAATTGCTTGGAATGTGTCATTGAATGGGAATGAAAACTGGGTTTTGCAAGCTAAGATTTGAATTTTCAATGGCATGGTTTTGTTTGTGTTGTTAACTTTTGTGCCTGTCATTTTGTGGCTAATTTGTGGCATAAAGTTAGCTTTGGTGTTTTGTGTCTTGGAGGATTAGAATTGTGGGGATTGATGTAACTGTTTGAATGCAGGTTTTTGACATTTGCAAATATTAAGAGAGTTGTGCAGTTGGAGTTTGCAAACTGCAGAAGCAGCAGCCGATCAGAATTAAGGAAATATGGGACAGTAGTTACAGTTGGGTTGCGTTTGGGCCAATACAGATATGATACACATTATAGGTTTCCTAGTAGGGGACATTCTTTGGCACTGTGTAATGTCAAGGAGCAGTTGTGCAAAAGGTATTTCTCCAAGAAATATTCTGTTGTTTCTGCAAGTACTGTGGTGCCTCAATGTGCCCATTGTGCTTGGAAGAGGCTTTTTGCGACAGGCTTTGCTAGTAGCCGTGCGTTCCCACGCATAAGCAGGTTTGCACAGGCAGTCAGCTTGGCTCTGACGCGCTCACACCTGGTTGTCCCTGGTGCTTTTGCATTCACATGCGGTCATGTGGCATTCGCACAAACAGCATTGGCAGAAACAGACCGCTACCCAACCCCGGCATCTTTGTACTTGCGCGCACAAGATGGTCATGCATATGTGACTTCAGTATTATCTGCTGTTGTAGAAGGTTTTGTCTTGCTAGTAAGAGCAATCTATTTAGGCATTTTGTTTACACCCAGCTTAATGATGGCACCATTTGTTGATATCTGTGGAAAGGAATTCAGGAAAATGTGGCTTCAGATTGTCCACCGCACCCTGGAATTGGCAGGTCCTGCATTCATAAAATGGGGTCAATGGGCGGCTACACGGCCAGATCTCTTCCCTAGAGACTTATGCATAAAGCTGTCTGAGCTACACAGTAAAGCTCCTGAGCATAGCTTTGCTTACACAAGAAAAACTATTGAAAGAGCATTTGGTCGCAGTCTTTCTGAAATTTTTGAGCGTTTTGAAGAGCTTCCTGTAGCATCAGGAAGTATTGCTCAAGTCCATCGTGCCTCTTTGAAATTTCGATATCCCGGTCAAAAACAGGTCAAGCCTATCATAGTTGCTGTAAAGGTTAGACATCCAGGTGTGGGTGAATCAATTAGAAGAGATTTTATGATAATCAACTTGGTGGCTAAGATGTCAAGGTTCATTCCAACTTTGAATTGGTTGAGATTGGATGAAAGTGTACAACAGTTTGCAGTTTTTATGATGTCTCAAGTTGACCTTGCAAGAGAAGCTGCACATTTGAGCCGCTTTATATATAACTTCCGAAGATGGAAGGATGTCTCCTTCCCTAAACCTGTGTATCCACTTGTGCATCCTGCTGTTTTGGTAGAAACTTATGAGCAAGGGGAAAGTGTCTCACACTATGTAGATGAACTTGATGGACAAAATCAGTTTAAAACTAAGCTTGCTCACATTGGAACTCATGCACTTCTAAAAATGCTTCTGGTAACAGCAGGCGTACCACTTTCCTTGTTTTTACATTTTTTTATTAAATTACTAGCTGATAGTTGTCTATGTATGTTTAAGTTTGAAGATGGGTATTTCTTTTTCAGGTGGACAACTTTATTCATGCAGACATGCATCCCGGGAACATCCTTGTCCGAGTGGCTCAGAGCAAGTCTTCTCAGAAGCGGCTATTCAAGTCAAAGCCACATGTTGTTTTCCTTGATGTAGGGATGACTGCTGAACTTTCACAAAGTGATCGAGTAAACTTACTTGAATTTTTTAAGGCTGTTGCTCGCCGAGATGGTCGAACTGCTGCAGAATGCACACTAAGATTATCAAAGCAACAAAACTGCCCAAGCCCAAGGGTTTTCATTGAAGTAAGATCAAGTCCGTAGTGGGAATTACTATTTACACACAATAAAATGGCTGGATATGCATGCAAAGTGTTGCTTTTGGTCTCAAAACCATTGCTCTTTCTTTCAAAACTCTCGTCTTGACATGGAGCTAGCCTTTCTGTGCATGTATAAATCGCAATTCGATGCACATAGGTTTTTTCGCTATGGAAGAATGCAATTGAACGATAGTATAATTTCATATTAGCTGCCCTTGGTGTTGACAAGTCTGATGATCACTTGGGGTTTCTTTGGTTGGAATACCTCCTTTCTTCCTTCATTCTTGTTAGGATTGGTCTTAGACTTCATTTTCTCTTTTTCTGATAAGCAAATATTGTTTTTTTTTTTTTCCGTTTTTTAAAGGAGGGCTAAGGATTTTTTAGGTCATTGGAGAGTTTGTGATGAATATATGCTTCTCTCTGTATTCTGCTAGATTGGTGAAAATTTGGTAGGCATGTACCAAAAACATATAAAAAAAAAGAGGACAAAAGAAAATTTGTTGGGCATGCAATATATTCTATCAAGTTGCTTGGGTTGTTTTTGCTGTCACTAGCATTAGAAATGATCTCCCTTCATAGATTGTGTATTACAACTCTTTTTCATAAATGTTTTGACCTGCAAACAATGTCTTGTTCTAACAGGAAGTGGAAGAGGCATTTTCTTTCTGGGGCACACCAGAGGGTGATCTAGTCCATCCTGCTGAGTGCATGCAGCAATTACTTGAGAAGGTCAGGCGGCATAGGGTCAACATTGATGGCAATGTTTGCACTGTGATGGTCACAACTTTAGTCCTTGAGGTAATTTTTTACTCTTCTTGCCACATCAACAGCATTGCTAAAACTTAAACCTGTAATGCTGACAAAACATGGGATTATATTGATACAGATAATTTTAAGTATTTGAGAAAGATTGATCTGGAACAGTACAATATAAGGGTGACTGAGATTGGGTTTGGTTTATGAACGGGTTTTCAAACTTATGATCATATGTGAGGAAGAAAAAGAATTGAAATGCATGGTAGAATTGCTAGCTTTGACTAGACCTGGTTTAAAATTCTGGTGTTTTCACGGGTATAGAAACTAAATGGCTGTAAATGTTCCTAATTTTTGTTGCCATTGCCAAAAGATGCTTCTAGGCTTACATGCCTTCTCAGTCACATGATCTGCATATTTGTTCGTATTCATCCAAAATAACGCCACTACTGCATATATGTGGCAAAAGCTGATCTGACCCAAATAATCTGATTTAACTTGCTCAAAACTCAACTCAAGCCAACCTGTGTTGACCAAAAAAGTCAATGACTTGTAACCTGAAACCAAAATAAGACAAAACCCACAATGACTTAAAATTTGATTGACCCAAAACCCAATTAACTTGAAATTCAAATAACTCATGCCCAAAATAACCTGAAACATGAATAACTCTAGTTGAAAATCTAAAAGACTCAAAAATTAATATATCTAGAACTTGACCAACTCGAAACCCAATAAACCCAAAACCTGATGAACCTTGAACTTGAAATCTGATGACTTGAAAATCAAAATACCTAAAACCCAGATGGCTGAGACTGGATAAATCCGATATGCTCAATTAACCCATTACCTGAAATGTCCAAAACCCAAATGACACAATTCTAAATAACCCAACTAGAATTTGACTCATCTTGGCCATTTGCCACCACTACTGTTATGATATGCCACAAATTTCTTGAGCACCACGAATAGTCTTGCTCTACTGGAGTGCTGTGGAAGCTGTAAAGTGGGGTGCCTTTTGTTTCTTTGTTGATCTTTTTTGTTCTTTTGTTTCTTTTTCTTGGGGGGGGGGAGTCCTGTTTTTGTGTGCAATTCATTAACTTTGGTTTTCGATGCTCCTCCACATTCAAATTCTGCAGGGCTGGCAACGGAAGCTAGATCCCCAGTACAATGTGATGCACACGTTGCAAACATTGCTTCTACGAGCTGACTGGGCAAAGTCTCTTTCCTACACAATTGACGGGCTTATGGCCCCATAAGAAGGTTTTGCTTTTGTTTTTCTTTTTGTAGCTTTTCCTATGAGATAATTTTGACAGTTCTAAGAAATTAAAATTATACCTGCTCAGAGAAATAACAAGAGAGACCAGGATTCTGGATCTCCCCTGGAATTTTGATCTGCTTTTTTTCTTCACAAAAAATTGGTTCTGTATTGATTGTGTTTATTTTTCAAATACCATTAGTCTGACACAAAGTTCTTCAATTGGTATACAAATGTGCTAGTTAATTGATCAGATGACAGCTAGAACCGAATAGCATTTGCTACCAATTCCGTTTCTGGATGATAGTTTGTTTCCACGGGATTAGTCTTTTGTAAAGGAATGAAGGGGAATATTTGTATGATCTTTGTAATTTGTTCATGGTCTTCTTAGACTTTCAACTCAATTTGGCTTCTTGTGATTTTATCAGATATCACTTACTCGATTGTGTAAAGTTATGGAAAATTTTTTGTATGTGATCTGTCTCCACACCATACAACGTTGGAGAATCATGCACTGGGAGTTTAAAAGGCCTGTTTTCTACCACCTCCACAATTATGAAAAAGTTTTTCGGTAACCTGGATTTTTATGAAGTGTACGTGATATATCAGTATATATCTGTGTTATGTTTTGTTAGATTTATTAACATTCAAAAATAAATAAGTGTAATTTAAAATGCTTTTTCTTAATATTTGGTGATTGGAATGGAGCAGTCTTTTTCAGATTGTAATCTAGTGGTTTATTTTACCAGAGAAACATTTGGTCAACAAATCTCAAGGATGCACATATGATTTGATAGTATTTATTTCACATGCAATTAGTAATTATGAATACGCATACACTTTGTCCAACGCAAAAGCTAGAAGCTTTCGACCAGCGTCCAAATTGTTTTGACCCTTATTTTTTTTAGGCGGGGGGGGGGTCTGGTAGATGCGCAATTGAATGGTATCTCTGTGACAGGCTGACAGCCACGGCCTGAACATATCTATTAATAAAATCTAAGTGTTTAAAGTTGGCAGAATTCGCGGTAAATTTCATTTGCAATACGGTACAAAAAATTTCCAAAGCATCAGATTCTAATGGTGACAGTTTTAGGATATCGATCAATGATGGAGATTCCACAACAGCACTAAACAATGTCATTTTGATACCTTGCAGAAGCTGTCTAGGGTAGGGATGAAGCAAAGAAAAATTTTGCAGCGCCCCGGCATTGTCATTATATAAGAAAAAAAGGGCGTCTTAGTGGAAGCGGGATATTTGTGAGCTTCTGCATGCAACATATGCAACTACAGGGAACTAAACATGGTTTCTTGATACATTTGTTAGGAGCCGGAGCTTGAATGACACTAAAACACCATCCTTTGAAGTTAACAGCTATCCTCCAGTTTCCTCACGCCAATGCTTGCATCCATTCAGCACAGGACTATGCGGGGTATGCGAAGTGCTGAAAAATGAAAAGAACTTTGTTGTCACACTGGCTACATAAAATAAATGCATAAAACCCAGAAGGCAACACCAATATCAGGAGTATATCAACCATAGGACAACTCAACTGTTACATGTATGCATATGTATGTGTATGAGTGTGCGCATGTTAGCGTGTAGTGAGGCACAAGGTACACACGTAGAACCTGTATGTGTGCGCATGTTAGCGTGTAGTGAGGCACAAGGTACACACGTAGAACCTGTATGTGTATGAAAGGAACAATTATGAAACCTGATAATTATAACTCTTTATCATTGTAAAATAAGGATAGTAGCATGATGGTGTGTCTGGTAAACAGAAATAGATTAAAAGGGAAAGCCTTTGAAATTAGCTTTTGTTAAAAAATGTGTCTGTAGAAGAATGTCACACTAGTTCATCCAGGAGTGTCAGCAATCAGATTTGGATGGGAACTCTATTGTATGCAAGCAAGGCATATTTCACATCTTTTAGCAGCTGAATTCATTGGCAGCCACGTTGAAATTCTTGATTGCATATGATCTAGATTCCTTTACTTTCAGCAATCCTAGTTATTCTGAGGGCGTGCAAATGTAGATTCTTATCGATTTCCCAAGACAGATATGCATGTTTGAGGATTTTTGCAACCTTGATGTTGTTTTGTTACATCTAGACAATGATAGAGCAATTCATTCCTCTTGTTTAAACCCAGGTCACGGCATTGAAGCAATCACGAACATGAAATGGATATCCTCCTGCGTGTGGTAATAAGTACTCGAGCTACACAAGAAAGGAAGCAATGGGACTGGAATATGACAATGTGGATGCTTACTCTGCACATGCAAGCCCACGAATTTCTTTGATTGCTCTGCTAAGACTGTAGAGAGCCATTTTCTTCACCTAATTTTGTAGGAAAGGTGAAGAATATTCAGCACATTCAGAGAATTTTCATGTGCAATTCAAGTGTAAAATTTTCCTTTAGACTTTCTAATCTTGCCTTATGGTTCTCAGGAAGCAGACAGACTTCATCAATCAAATCAATGCATTCGGTAACATTTTCTGGTGAGACAAATCCCAACACCACATGAACACATGACTGCAGTTTGCATAACACATCAAGTGAAGAAATTGTAAGGGCAATATGAGATGGATGTCTCAGCATTTGACTTCAGATACAATCAACTTGAAATGCTAAATTAAGTATATTATAAACTGCAAATTACTCAATTCCTTCTAACAAACTCCTCCCATTGTATCCATAGGACTCAACCATTAGCCATTTTAAATAATCAAAATCTAGTGAATAAGGCACCATCAATGGTGAATTCCACAGCACAAATAGGATTCTCCAACGTTCCATACCTACTTCCTGAAATTTTTAGTCATTAATTATTAATGTGGAAGCTCCAAGGTACCAAATTGTAGAATTAAAATAATTACCTTAAGATTCCTAATTTGGTATGGGCATCCGGCTGGAATGATGACAACTTCTCCAACATGTTGCTCAAAAGTCCATGGCTCAATTTCTAGAAGCAAGAGAGCATTGCATAGTTACACAAGGCCTCATGTTTATCATAAGCAAAATGGGATAAGAGAGGTCATACTCACAGAATTCCTCCTTAAGCCTCATTTTATGATTTGTGTCGAGAAAGAAATTCTGATCAAGTATTGGATGAACCATCTGCAAGAGAGGCGCAGAAAAATTTAGATTATTTCTGACATGGTAACGAGGCAAATGACAGTTGATAACTTACATGCTTTCGAATGCCATATGTAGAAGTGAACTCATTGGAGTGCCTCTTTAGGTATTCTACAAGTTTTGGAACCTCCTGTCTACGAAATATGTCCCATTGAGCACCACAAGTCTCAGCAATTTTTTTCTCTCCATAATTATTATCTGAGTGCTTCCTGGAAAAATTGATATTTTCTGATTCCCAACAGGTTTAACTGGTCCAAAGAAAAATTTTGAGACTTCAGTGTCAGTGTCAGTATCAGAATCAGATTCAGTGTCATATTCTCCATCACGGAGTATGTCTCTATCTCTGGAACTCAAATCATGCACTTGATGAGAGGCAGCAGAGAACCAAGATACTTGAGCAACACTTTTGTGCAAGTGCATTTCTTTTCCTACCATGTCATGCAATGTAACTCCTTCCATACTATGGGAATCCAGCAATGCTTCTTTGCTGATATTGTCCTGTTTCTTGTCTTTTTTCATTAGCTTTCTTTTATAATTAAGCTGCTCTGTAGACACAGGGGCAACACCCGTATGTGCCAAGTTATTTACCTGAAACCAGAGAGGAAATCAATCACAAAATATGTTGTCTATGTTTACCATACATGCTTAAGGAGGAAGGCTATACATGAGTGGGGAAAAGAAATAAAAAGGAGATAGCAAGACTTGAGTATTCTGGAAGAATTCATATAATCATGATCTTTGCATAAACTAGATGATGTGAACATCCTGGGGTTTCAATACTTCAGACCATGCATGTGTAGATATTTAAAATTGTCTCAAGTAAGGTGTGATTTATAGGCCAGTGGAATGACAGAATTAAGGAAAGCATGCTAAGTTTTACTTTTGTTCACACACAACTTGCACAATTTTAAATGCAAATTAATGCCAAGCATTAAGCAGAGTGTGGGGCATGCTCGCTAATATATAAAATCACAAAATATTATCTCTATTAGGAAATTTGACACAGAGGGAACAGAACTACGCACCACATCATATATGAATCATAGCGCAGCTAGTCACAGAATTAGCTTGGACAAGATTCTCACCACTTCCATGGGTGATATAAACACATGGGCCAAGGTCAGGCCTCAAGACTTCCTGTGGCAACTTTGCAGCAACATTCAACATGCTAGACATGGGATCCATGTATTCTGGAAGAGGTGGAGAATGAAAATTTCAGTATGGTGAGCTGGGAAATGTTCTTGGAATAAATGAGAAGAAAGCCAACCCTTTAATTTAGCCTCTCATGCCACATGTTGGCATGTGTTGGGACATTAATGGAACCCATGACTATCTGCCTTATACCAATCTCTACCTGTTCATACAAAACAGAAGCATTATTGTTGAGAATTAAAGATTCACTTTGTCTGATGCAATTTCCAAGAAAATCCATCCAGGAAATCAGGATCTTAAAAATCTTTCTGCTCCTGAAAGGTGAAAGAAAAGGGGAAAACAAGGTCGTGACAAGCAAACAGCAACCCCCTTAGAGCTAACATGCAAGTAAAGGTACTGAATCTCAACATGGCACAAGACTGAAGGTTACTGACCTCAAACCAGTCCAAGGAATCAGCGGGCCACTCATTCTCAGTTTTTGCAGCAGTACTCTTCCGATAGGTACACAACATGACTATTGGATACCAAGTCAGATCAGATGTACTCTGGAGCACATTACGAATGATTACAGGTTGACTTATGCCTCAGTGCTTCTGAAAGTGTTCAAAGTTGTCACTATGAATGTCAGCAATGGTAGGATAGTACAGGTAATTGTTGTTAGCATCTTCTCTGCAGCTGCTTCTTGCAACTGCTCATTCTCCTTAGCTTGATGATTCATCCCAAGACATAATGAACAGCACGAGAAAACATCCAGGGTTTCTGGCAACTCATAGCAGCCAACTCTTCTGCACTTTTCTCCAGCTCTTTGGTGCAACTTAAGGGAAAAACACAACTTAAATTGAGGATGCTATCACCACAATCACCATACTCTGCAGAGAGGCAAGGTATACTACCGTTACCATCTGGAGTTTGCCAACTAGGCATTAATGCAGAAGACCAGGCATATTTTTTGCTTCCATAACTCTTATAACAGTAACATACGGATTTAATTTCTGAAAGTTTTTTCCACATATATAAGGCTTTCTTCTACTGGGACATTTGTGCCTAGGAGTTCTAAACACTGCCAGGTAAAATCCCTTGAAAGATATCCTGGAAACAACTTAAACAAAGATTATAGGAACATTTTGGGCAGCTTCTGTGGACATTCACTATCAAACTCTTGCAATTGCTGCTATTGCAGAAGTCAAAACATGACTCAGAGAATAACAAAATTGGTTTACCTAACTACAGAAATAACAAGAGCTTCTCAGTAGCAGAGAGCATACCAACAACATTGCTTACAGCTGATGCCAGCTTGTTGGATTGGAACTTCAAAGGGGTGCTCACCTGTCACAGACTAAAACATCAGGTAACTATATAGTCTAGGATCTCTACAAGTAAGTCATCAATGGAAGGTAATTTTAGAATGTCATGTCAATGCGTCAGGATTGTGATAACCTTTAATTTTGTCTCTATTTCCAGCTCAATGCTCTGATCTTGATTATTTGTTTCAGGATGGGGAGAAGCATACATTTCAAATAATGAAAATGGAACAGCTTGTCAACTTTATTTTTGTCCTTGGAGAAGCCTGAAAAATGGGTTTTGAATGACTATAACATCGTAATTCAGCAGAGACAAAAGAATGCACCAGGTTACAGTTTATCCAAATCAGAAACCAGACCTCACATTCATCATCCCCATTTTTGGATGCCAAGCAACCTTTACAGCTGCAAGTTCCCCAACAAACTGGACAAACCATCTTCACTTCTCCTTTTGCATCAAAGTACCCATGTGCATTCAAATATTAAGAATTACGTGTAAAAATTTATTCCAAAAGAAGTGGTTGAAAGATCAACCTGCCCCCCGTGGGGTGTGCCAAAGCAGCATAAAACATTAATATTTTCATGCCCTTAACTAGCTAAGTTCTGGAAATGCATTGAACATCGGCATCCTTCTGCTCTTCAAGCTTTCTATTGCAAATGCTTTGCAACTATGATAAAAAACCCACATTGCTAACAAGTTGGCACTGGAAAAGAAACATACTGGTCTTTGATGCAATCCATACAATAGAACTCTTTTTGACGACTTGAACACCTTATCAATGTCTTCAATCCACACCTACACCAAAAGCACTTTCTCTTCTTTCCCTTCCTCAATCTCCCCACATCCCTCTGGTAAGGCAATACCTATAAAATAACCAAATTTTAATCCCCAAGCATTAACACAGTTATCAAAAAGGTAAACCAAAGCCAGAAAACAGAACAATGAACAGACCTGGAATTTACAAATTGGCACTGGCTCAATGTTTTTAGACTGAAAATACCATCTAGGAACCACACCTGAACCAGCACCAATTTTGACATCACAGGGAGAAGAACAAGAACCGGCAGCGGTATTGCTAGAAAAATGCCTTGCCGGAGAGCTTGCATTTGCCCATAAGGCAAGCTCCTCATTAACTCTCCCTTACTATTACAACTACCTTCATTATCACTTGTAATCTGCTCTGCCACTGCTTCTTTTTCTTTTTCCTTTTTCTCCGCGGTACTAAAACTGTACTGCGTTGACATTGCCTTGGAGTATTGTACTACATTTGCTACCATCAGCATTCAGCCCTCACGCCTCACCATTTTTGGATCTCACCAGCTTTCAAAGTTTTCGTATAATTAACCCTTTGTATGATATAGAACGTATGTGTATATATAATTTATAAAAATAATAATAGAATGGTATTCTCTATCATCTTTATATTTGGATCAAAGAAAGACATAACATCATTTCGTCAAAGAATTCCAAAACTAGAAAACTGGCAATTATTGGCACTTCAATATCAAGTTCCAGGGAATTTTAAGTTTCTGATTGTTTTTTCTACTTCCAAAAAACTTTAAAACAGGTCTAAAACATGTATGAATCAAACAAAACAGGTTTAACATATATTGTGAAAGAAGTTGAAATCAAGTATGCAGAAGGAAATGGATTATGCGACAAACATAATCAAAATCTGCTGTAGGTGCTACAAGTACAATTATTGCTTATTGTTACAAACGAGCAGTGAAATAAATCTGCATCCTCTGTTTTGACCAACAGAGTATGCGCACAATATAGCAGGAAAACAATCCATGTAAAAATGAAGAAATATACACCACGGAGCAAGATAACTATTAAGGAAAACCCAACACCAAATGACGAATCTGTGGAGTGTGGAGAGGAAATTCAAAGTGCACGCAAGAAAATGCAGCTGCTAGTGAATAAACCGAGATGAATATGGGATGGGATGAAGAGGTGGTTTGTCTACCCTTAATTCATGTTAGGGATAAGTATCAAGGAATGACCAACTGAATCCCAATCCTCGCCACAATTTCTTTGTCCGCATTTCCTTCTTGTACCACACTCCATTTTCATCGCAGCAAAATCTTTTTTCTAGCTCGGGGCACCCATGTGTTTCCAAATAAATCAAAACGGGAAATTCATCCCTTACTCCGCTCCAAGCCATACGAAATTCACGCAAGTCTACGAGACGCAGAATCTTCACTTTCCACTGGTCATTTCCTTTCAGGTCGCGTAGATTTCCCCCTCTGATGTAGAGCTTCTCGAGGCTCTCCAATGAGCTAGGCTTCAGCCAGTTAGGAGCTTCGGTATAGGGAAAATTCCGGAGACTCAGTTTCTGTATACCCATCCTACCACTCCACATACCCATCCTACCACTCCAGCGGTCTTCTTCTCGTAGAAGAGGATTTTTCCACGTAATCTCAAGTTTTCGAAGGGACGTAATACGCGAGAGCACATCCAAGTCTTCAGCTGTAGGAAAGTTGTCTACCATTATAACGATGCCCAATTTCTTCAACTTCGTCAACCCTTCTAAATCATGGAGCTCAGCATGAGCAGGACCTCCAACTCCAAATCCCTTGAGAA
This sequence comes from Bruguiera gymnorhiza, assembly GCA_020883675.1. Lineage (NCBI taxonomy): Eukaryota > Viridiplantae > Streptophyta > Magnoliopsida > Malpighiales > Rhizophoraceae > Bruguiera > Bruguiera gymnorhiza. The sequence goes on along the minus strand of JAIRCJ010000017.1, from coordinate 984,596 downwards.
CTCGGAGTTCTGTGAGTTCTCCTATCTCCTTGGGCATGAAATGGGCATCATCGTCGTCGTGACTAATCTCCAAGTGTGTTAACCTTCGCAGTGACTTTATACTGTTTGGCAGGTCAAGACATACTCGCGAGAGAGTCAAATCCTCAACTTTTCGAGCTTCCCAATATCTCCTAGGGACTCGCCATTCCAATCCAATGGATTGAGGCCAAGAAATCTCAAATGCTTCATACCTTTCAACCACTTTAAGGATATTCGAAGTATCCCAGCATCATGTTCTCTCCTCCCTCCCAGAAAAAGAACATTAACATTCCTTAATTTCTGCAACCATTTCCCTATCGTATAAACATCAAAAACGGGCCAATTGATATTGAACAGGGTTCTTAGTTTCTCTGGATGCAACCGAGCGGCTTCAATCAGCTGATGTTGAGAAGAATTGAGGGCTTCAATCAACTGTTGCTCAGAAGTAGCTGGAGTTTTCACCATGCACGCCCTTTGGCACAATCTAAAGTCTGCAGTGGGATTCCATCCGAAATCAAAATCAAAGAAATTGGCTCGCTCTGCAAGATACGCAATTACATATCGAATGACAGGATGCATCCGAAGCCCAACCAATTTCCCATTCTTTGTAATGGGCTGAACGAACTGAAAATCCAAGAACTGCTTCACAATCTCGTTAGCAACATCCTCGGCAACTCTGTCACCATCGTCTATCAGGCTCTCTCCAATCCACCAATACATCAACAGTGTCTTATCCACAACAGAACCCTCTGGAAACGCGGAAAAGCAGAACAAGCACTCCCGCCGTGTCAGATCAAGGCTCTCGTAATTCTTCTCAAAATCTTGGAAAGCTAAGCAATCTTGATCCGCTTGATAAGTAGGTAGTTTAAGCAAATGGTTTATCAGATCGGAGACACTTTGCACTCTTAAATGTGCTGGTCTAGGAATTCTCGACTTCAACTTTGAGACTACATCAGTCGTCCTATTAACGCTGACGATGAGTTGGTCAGCAGGGAAGGTAGTGTTGCCACCAGAGGCCAAAAGTACATCCTTGCAAACGGACTGCAAGATGTCGGCTGCTCGGTATTGAAGAGTCTTGAATAGGAAGCTGACATCATTCGTCACAGAGCTAACCTCGCTGAAGCCTTGAGTGATTTCATCAAGATCTTTCTTCAGCTCCCTCAATCGACTTCTCAGCTGCTCATGGCTTTCGTGATCAAACCCACTGCTGCTCGCATGGCTAATTTCGCTTGTGGCAGTGCTAGAGGCGGTGGAGCCGGGAGAAGGCTCTGCATGTGGTGGCCTCGTAATGTATTGGGCGTTTTTCCCATGGTGGGCTCCCGAAGAAGCGGAGAGGTAAATGATACGTAGAATGGTGCACACATCATCAACGTTCATTGTGAACATTGTTGTGAAAAACGCCAAAAAAAAAAAAAAAAAAACGAAATAAGATTGGGCTTTAGGGGAGATGGGAACGGAGCAAAGAATGTGGATTGGATCGGGAGAGATTACAAACCTTTTTATAAGTAAACATTTAGCGATTAATTCTACTCCAAACCCAGAAAATGTTCTTACGGTGGTCTGCCGCGGGACCGGTTCTTGCATTGGTATTTAGCAAAAGTCGAGAAGTGTGGGCAGAAAATTCAAGCTAATTATTATATACGTGTACAAAAAGTTTCAGTGATTTGAGTCAATAAAAAGCTCATTCGAAGTTTGTTATTAAAATTTATTTAATAAATAAATTAATTTTAAATAAAAATAAATTTAAATTTTTTAAATTTGTTTAAAAATTTTAAAGTTTATTTTTAAGTCATTAAAAATTTTATTTAATATGTTATTAAAATATATTTAATAGACTTAATTGAGTTATGAATTAATTTTTATTTTAAACAATAATCACAGAATTATACGCATTTTTGACTTTTTATAAATTCAAAAAATATAAACATTTTGTGTATTAAAATATTTTTATGCGATGTACTGGAATGTTGAGGGTCTCGGTGTATTTACAATTATAAATTGGAAATAAATATTTATTTTTTAATTTTAATTAATTAATTTTATTAAGATAAATATTTTTATTGATTTAATTTTATTTATAAGAATAAATTTTATAATTTTAATTTTTTATTAATATTATAAAATGAAATTATGTATTCTCCAAAACTTTAAAACTATCTTGAGAAAAAGACAGGCTCGACTCGATTTTGCTTCATTGCATAAACGGATTAAGGTTGAACATGTTAAATAAGAACGAGCCGTGGTGGAACTTTAGGCGTACGCGTGGAAGAAGCATGTTCCGAGAAAAAGAGTAGAAAAAGAGGCCAGCTTTAATTGATGGAAACAAGAGGGATGTCAACGTGGAAGAAAAGTGTTTTTTTTTTTTTTCCACGGGTGAATGTGACGCTAATTTCGCAAGTCATTTATCGCGGGTGGAAACAAGAAGCTGGCGACAGCACACATACAGCTGTCATTTAACGTCCTTTATTGGATTTAAAATAAAGAAGTGAGTTGGACGTTCGGTTCAAGTCAATAGAGAAGTCGTCGAGCATCATCATTTAAATATGCCTTGGTAGGTTTTGATTAATAGCCGCTCAGAGTCGTTCAAGCGGCCAAAGGGGCTTTGGGTTCTTCAAGAGTGTCAGGAGTCCGATTCTCTCACAAATTGTGGGATAATTTGAGAGTCTAACTCTTTGATGTGTAGAGTACTTTTTACGGTGTTTTCAGCTGAGACAAAAGAATGCATCGGGTTACAGTATATCCAATTCAGAAACCAGACCTCACATTCATCGTCCCCTGTTTTGATGCCAAGCAACCTTCGCAGCTGCAACTTCCCCGACAAACTGGACAAACCATCTCCATCATATATTGGATGACAGCATTTATGTGTTGTCTGCAATTTTTTTTTTCCTCCCTGGTACTGACCAGGAATAAATATTTTTGAGTCTGTCATTTTCTACTGTGTTTGTGTGAGTAGTTTTCCTGCATTGTTTGACCCCGTTCGATTGTGTACAGTACGATAGGCGAAGGGCCTAGAAGCGTTTAATGCCAAATTGGAAACTTGATTCGAGGTACAAAAATTCAGTAACTTGGTGCATTTTTGTCTGTCACTCTGTTAATTGTTGCTTTTGAGTATCGAAGAGTGTGATGTTTACAATATCATAGGTTCCGTGATTTTTTTCTGGTCCGAGTAATGTCGTATTGTTGTGATAACCATGATAATATGTGGCTATACTCGGTAGAATTTTTCCATATGTTTCCAACGTCTTATTGTCTTTTTTGAATCGGAGAATAGGGTCCAAACTGTCGCTGCGAATTGGCAAGCATGCTGACACGATTATTTTACAGATGTGGCATTGCCAATGAATCAACCTAAATGACTCGACCAAAAATTGTATTGCAATTTGACTAATTTATTTACTTCAAGATCTCATTGGGTATATGAAAATTATAACATTTCATAACTGCATTAGTCCGATAAAATATGCCAGCTGAACAATATAGTAAATCATGACAGGCGCGAAGTTTGTGCATATTGCTAATATGAATTATCCCGCATAAACATTTATGGTCATTATTTTTCTGGACAATTGTTTTAGACACGTTATATGGTAATGTGGTGAAAATTATTGTCGCCATATATCATTTGCACTTGAAAAATCATGCTCACAGCATTGCACTTGCATTTGGTTTAACTAATGGACAATCATTACATCAGGGTACGATGTGTAATGTTAGAGTGACCGTATCTGTTAAGCTTGCCAAAAACGTGAAAAATGGGCCAAAGGAACCAGGTCCAACAAACGTTGCTGGCACCGCCAGAGAGAGAGGTTTCATGAAAGCCTATCTGGCCTCGAGATACTAAATTAAACTATGCAGATATCAATTGTAACCTTTTCTGGCACTAGGTGCCGTGGCCTAAGCCTAAATTTATCTCCTGTTCCAATTTTCTCCACTTTTATCTGAAGACTTGTTCTCCACTATATTAGAGGAATCTTCAAACTCGTTAATTGTACAACAATTTGCAGCAGAGTAGCCACTGGATAATATTCAGTTGATAATTGGGGGAATTGGAATTTGCGTGATAAGATACACTATACACACACATACTGGAATATTGTATTACATTTGCTACCATCAGCATTTAACCCTCACGTCTTACCATTTTTGGATCTCCCCAGCTTTCAAAGTTTTCATATAATTAACCCGGGTGTGATAGAGAATATATGTGTGTATCTTGACAAAAGACAAGCTCGACGAAATTTACTTCATTACATAAACGGATTAGGGTTGAACATGCTGAATCACCATTAGACGCGGGTCGTGCACGCTACTTTTAAATATTAGTTTGTAAGAACGCGTAGTAATGGAACTTTAGGCATTCGCGTGGAAAAAGCGTGGTCTACGAAAAAAGAATAGAAAAAGAGGCCAGCTTTAGTTTATGGAAACAAAAGAGATGCCAACGTGGGAGCATTCTTTTGCTTTTTAATTTTTAATTTTTAATTTTTTTTTTTATTTCACGGGTGAATGTGAACGCTAATTTCGCAAGGCATCTCGTGGTTGGAAACGAGAACCTGGCGACAGCACACATGCAGCTGTGATTATTTGTTCGGTATTGAGCATTCTTCACGTGAACGCATTTCGTCCATTGATGTTTTAATTCAAAATCCGTATTAAATTACATTTAACGTCGTTTATTGGATCTAAGATAAAGAAGTGAGATGGACTTTCGATTCACAGTAGAGAAGTCGTTGAGCATCATCATTTAAGTATGCCTTGGCAGGCTTGATTAATAGTCCCTCAGGGTCGTTCATGTACCCAAAGGAGCTTTGGGTTCTTTAAGAGTGTCAGGAGTTCGATTCTCTCACAAGTTCTGGGGTAATTTGAGAGTCTAACTCTTGATGTGTAAAATACTTTTTGCGGTGTTTTCAGCAGAAACAAAAGAATGTATCAGGCTACAGTTTATCCAAATCAGAAACCAGACCTCACATTCATCATCCCCATTTTTGGATGCCTAGCAATCTTTACAGCTGCAAGTTCCCCGACAAACTGGACAAACCATCTTCACTTCTTCTTTTGTATGAGAGTACCTATATGCATTCAAATATTAAGAATTACGGTGTAAAAATTTATTCCAAAAGAAGTAGTCGAAAGATTAACCGGGGGTGTGTGCCAAGACTGCATAAAACATTAATATTTTAATTCCCTTAACTAGCTAAGTTCTGGAAATGCATTGAACATCAGCATCCTTCTGCTCTTCAAGCTTTCTATTGCAAATGCTTTGCAACTACGATTGACAACCCACATTGCTATAACAGCATTCATGTTCAACACTCACCGATAGAGTAAACCTTTAGACTCCAAATAAACTCTTTCAATTCATACAAATTGCCACTGGAAAAGAAACATACTGGTCTTTGATGCAATCCATACTATAGAATTTAGACTCCAAATAAACCTATTGTTGTGATAACCATGATAATATGTGGCTACAGCCGGTATAATATTTTCATATGTTTCCAACGTCTTATTGTCTTTTTTGAATCAGAGAATAGGGTCCAAATTGTTGCTGCGAATTGTCATATATGCTGACATGATTGTTTTACAGATGTGGTATTGCCAATGAGTCAACCTAAATGACTCGACCAAAAACTGTATTGCAATTTGACTAATTTGTTTACTTCAGGATCTCATTGGGTATATGAAAATTATAACATTTCATAACTGCATTAGTCCGATAAAATATACCAGCTGAAGAATATAGTAAATCATGACGGGCACGAAGTTTGTGCATATTGCTAATATGAATTTTCTTTCATAAGCATTTATGGTCATTATTTTTCTAGACGGTTGTTTTAGACACTTTATATGGTAATGTGGTGAAAATTATTGTCGCCATATATCATTGGCACTTGAAAAATCATGCTCACAGCACTGCATTTGCATTTGGTTTAACTAATGGACAATCATTACATCAGGGAACGATGTGTGATGTTAGAGTGACCGTGTCTGTTATGCTTGCTAAAAACGTGAAAGGTGGGTCAAAGGAACCAGGTCCAACAAACGTTGCTGGCACGGCCACAGAGAGAGAGAGAGAGAGGGGTTCATGAAAGCCTATCCGGCCTCGAGATACTAAACTAAACTATGCAGATGTGTATTAGAGGAATCTGGCACTAGGTGCCGGGGCATACGCCTAACCTTATCTCTAGTTCCAATTTTCTCCGTTTTTATCTGAAGACTCGTTCTCTACCATATTACAGGAATCTTCAAACTGGTTACTGGTGCAACAATTTGCAGCAGAGTAGCTGCTGGATAATATTCAATTGATAATTGGGGAATTGGAATTTGCGTGACAAGATACAATTTCCAAAATACTATGAAGGAAGTGGGAATTGTGATAATGAATTACCATTCTAGCTTCCTTTGAGTTTGCTTGTAAGTGGTGCTTGTCAGCTGAAATTAAAGAGAATTTTAGCAGATATTGACTTGTTAAAGGGAATATACATATAACACTCGAGCTTGTTTGAAAATACAGAAAAACATAGAGCCTGGAATAATGAGTTATATTTACATGTCAAAGAAGTATGCCATTAGCTTTCGTTATAAGAAAGTAGAGAACTCATATCCAACAAGTTTAAAAAAAAAAAAAAAGGCTGCAAATGTTGCATATACCGTTCCCAGGATTTTACCTTTTTTTTTATGTCGAGAAACTTGCGACAGAGCAAAACCAAGGAGTTCATCACCTCTTTAAATCATTATTCCAGAAGAGTGAAAAAACATGATTGAGTGCGGCGTTGGTGTAATGAGAATGGAGGACGTTCATCAACGCTGCACTCAATAATGCTTTTCCAATCTCGGATTCTCCAAATGCTTCGAACCAGAAACAACCAACAGTGGATGCACAACCCCCTTGATGATGTGTGGATCAGCTTATAATATATATATATATAGCATGTCGGCAACGTAGATGTAGTACAACTAACCTTTGTTATGGTTTGTACTAGCATGTTACGAGCCAAGTTTTTTATTGCAATTGACTTTTATTTTTGTCGTATCAATAATATACATAATTGTTACCATTTTTTCAATGGCAGGAACAATCGCAGTGGTGATATTGTGATAATGGCATTTACCATCACATTAAATTAATCAGAATATTTATATTGAATATAATTATGCAATTCTAATACACACTCTTAAAAAACTATTTTATATTTGATTTGACAATATAATAATGTAATAAAAGATGTATAATTTATTTAATAATTTATATATATAACATATTTTTTAGATTTAATAAATTTTTTATTATATTATCTCATATTAACTTGTATTTAAGTTGTTGTTAATTTTTTAATATTTTTCTTCATAAATATCTAAAGATTAAAAATTTAAATTTTTATTTTTAAAATTTCAAAATTTGAAATATTTTTAATAAAAATAATCGTTTCATGTTATACTTGTGAATGACTGTGCCAAATTCTTGTGTCCCCATATAATATATGAAGCTGCTGTTCTACTACTCAGGTTGGCTTACCTTGCTGTTTTCAAGAATGTCAAAATTGCTCTGGGGATACTAAAACTGTACTGCGTTGACATTGCACCGCAATATTGTACTACATTTGCTAGCATTCAACCCTCCCGTCTCATCATTTTTGGATCTCACCAGCTTTCAAAGTTTTCATATAATTAACCCTTTGTATCCTATATAATGTATGTGTTTGTATATATAATTTATAAAAATAATACAGTATGCTTATATATAATATTTGGATCATTCTGATATATATATATATAGAATGGTATTCTCTATCATCTTTTATATTTGGATCAGAGAAAGACATCACATCATTTCTTCAAAGAATTCCAAAATTAGAAAACTAGCAATTATTGACACCCCGATATCAAGTTCAAGGGAATTTTAAGTTTTTGATTTTTTTTTCTCCTCCCGAAAAACTTTAAAACAGGACTAAAACATGTATGAATTTTAACTTCCGTGAGTTCTCCTATCTCCTTGGGCATCAAAGGGGAATGGATTTAATCTCCAAGTGTGTTAACATTCGCATTGACTTTATACTGTTTGGCAGGTCAGCAAACTGTCACGAGAGAGTCGAAATTCTCAAGTTTTTGAGCTTCCCAATATCTCCTGGGGAATCTCCATAAAAATACAATGCATGGAGGCCAAGAAATCTCAAATGCTTCATACCTTTCAACCGCTTTAAGTCTATTCCAGGCATCACATCTTTATCTTCATTCCTCCCTCCCAGAAAAAGAACATTAACATTCCTTAATTTCAGGAACCATTTCCCTCTCATATCAACATCAAGAAGGGGCCAATTGATATTGAACAGGGTTCCTAGTTTCTCTGGATGCAATCGAGCGGCTTCAATCAGCTGCTGTTGAGAAGAACGACGGGCTTCATTCCAATGTTGCTCAGAAGTACCTGGAGTTCTCACCAAACACGGCCTTTGGCACAATCGAAAGTCTGCAGTGGGATTCCATTCGAAATCAAAATCAAAGAAATTGGCTCGCTCTGCAAGATACGCAACTGCATATCGAATGACAGGATGCACCCAAAGCCCAACCAATTTCCCATTCTTTGTAGCAGGCTGAACGAACTGAAAATCCAATAACTGCTTCACAATCTCGTTAGCAACATCCTCGGCAACTTTGTCACCATCAACTTGAGGGTCTATGTTTATCAGGCTCTCTCCTACCCACCAGTACATCAACAGTGTCTTATCCACAACAGAACCCCCTGCAAACGCGGAAATGCAGAACAAACACTGCCGCGATGTCTGATCAAGCTTCTCATAATTCTCCTCAAAAGATTCCAAAGCTGAGCAACCTTGATCCACTTGACAAGTAGGAAGATTAAGCAAATGGTTTATCAAATCGAAGGCACTTTGCACCCTTAAATGTGCTGCCCTAGGAATTTTCGGCTTCAACTCTGAGACTGCCTTAACCAACTTTTCAACGCTGGCGTTGAGTTGGTCAGCAGGGAAGGTAGCGTTGCCACCAGAGGCCAAAACTCCATCCTTGCAAACGGACTACAAGATGTCGGCTGCTCGGTATTGAAGAGTCTTGAATAGGAAGTTGACATCATTCGTCACAGAATTGACCTCGCTGAAGCCTTGAGTGATTTCATCAAGATCTTTCTTCAGCTTCCTCAATTGACTTCTCAGCGGTTCATGGCTTTCATGATCAAACCCACTGCTGTTCGTAAGACTAATTTCGCTTGTGGCACTGCTAGTAGAGGCGGTGGAGGAGCAGGGAGAAGGCACTGTACGTGGTGGCCTCGCAATGTGTTGGGCGTTTTTCCCATGGTGGGCACCCGAAGAAACAGAGAGGTAAATGATATGTAAAATGGTGCACATGTCATCAACATTCACTGCGAACAATGTTGTGAACAGATAGAGCAAATACCACCAAAATTCTACGTCAGCAAAACACACGCTGGTTAGACGGGGATGGGGTTTTTGGTTTGGTAAGCAAGATAGTACTGACCATACCAATACCCAAAGACTAGAGGAATTGTGAGAGCGATGGTGATTTTTCGCCAATGGGCAATTCCCATTTATATGGATCTCAACACCTTATTCCCATATTCCTTTCTTCGTCTCAATTACTAAAGTGCGGCAATAAAGTACAAGCCGCATGCATGTGTTTCTTCTCAATTTTGTGAATCCAAATCCGTGTGAAATTACTTGAAAAACAAAAAAATCCGTACGAAAATACAGGCAGCATTATTTATTGGCATTAAGATTAAGGAAAGACATCATGGACTTCTCAGAGCATCATTATTTAAAGAAGTCTTGGCATGTTAATTAACGTATTAAAAAATATGTAACTATTTTTTTAGTTCCGGAAAAAAAAAGGCGTAACAATTAGCTTATGGAGGCATAATTCCTCTTAGGGGCCTGCTAAATGCTGATACTATGATCAGGCTATCTCGCACTAGTTAGAGACACTTCTAAATAGTAAGATTCCTTGAGTGGCAAATGTGTAACGACCAACAATAAAAAAGAAGCTGTCGGTGTGAAAGCATTTCCTTCCTTCTTTTCCTTTCTTTTCCTTTTCCTTTTACTTTGTAAATGTAATCGCCATTATTTGTCTATGAAAGAAATTTTCTTTGTGGTATTAGGCCAGCCAGCAATGGAACAGCTTTTTCTTTCGGTGGGGTCATCGGCATGGACGGAACAAGCAGCTATGAAGCACTTTAATCAAATGGTTCGTATATTGCTGTGATGATGGATGGCCATGCAGACTACCATAAGTACTGAGCCACTGGCCGAATGAGAAAAGAGTAGGCCGTAATGAAAATGGAAAATGCTATTCATAAAACCAAAAGAAGTTACTTAATTTCAGTTTTTGTTCTGCTTTGCCAACTCATTTTTGTTCCATTCAACTCATGCAACACATACAAGTCTAATATAACTCTGAGAGAAATTTGGGTGTACCTAACAAAAACTATAAACTAATCTTCTTCATTATTTTTTTTGTTTTTTGAGAGACGAAAAATGTAGTAATATTTACATCGAAATTTTTAGTACATTTGTGTCAATTAAAGAGAAAATATTATATAAATAAGTTCTGGTCTAAGTATTCTCTTGTGGACATAAATGATCCTCCTTTGCCAGTGCATGCGCCAACCCGTTAGCATCTCAACGCGAATGATCAATGCTAAAGCCTTAGAAATGGGAAGCCCTGTTCTTAATGCCTTCAACTAGCAACCCGGTTGGAAACTTGATTCCTCCTGTTAGAACATTTTCAAAATGAAAATAAAACATATCTTTTAGTTATTTGATAGTTATAAAAGATGAAAAGATATATTAAAAAGTTACCAGTATTAAAAGATATTTATATATATGTGTGTGTATATGATAATTCTCCTTTGATCAAAAAATAGAGAAAATGAATGAAAAAATGTTATTTTTTAATAGAATAATTTTAGATAATTTATTATTTTTTAAAAAATTTGATTTTAATAGATATATTTTATTTTGTTTATTTTATAAATAAGTTTACAATAATTTAATTGTATCTTATAAGGGTAAATTTCCCTTTAAAGAGAATGACATTCTATACTAAACTTGAAACAATTCGTTCACTTTCAATCTAGCTCTATTTGGGTCCACAAGTCTTAAGGCAAAATTCCTATGGTAGATGGAATATTAAAAGAATTTGCTTTCAACCATGTGATGTTTAAGAGGTATTCTTTAAATTTTAAATAAATGAAGTTTATATTTTAAGATAGCACATTGACTTATGTTGCTAAGGAAGGGACCATGAATATTGTAAAGGAATTGTGTCCTTACCAAAAGTCCAAGGAATTGGTTTTCGTAGGCAACCCGACAGTGATATGGAATTGTTAGTTCCTTTCTTGCCCCATGACAAAGAAATGTTTAATTCCTTTTATGAAGAAAAGGTGGCTGATTTTGTGGTAAAGAAGCAACACCTAAGGAATTCTTCAATTACTTGCGTTCTGGCACTTTCCTTTATGTGTTACTAAATAAATAAATAATAAAAAGGGTGACTAAAAGTCATGGTGATTGGTGTTGAATTGATACCTTTCTTTTTTGTTTTGTTCTTTTTTTTTTTTTTTCCTGGTGCCTTTTCTTGGTAAGAGACACTTTGGCCACACGAATCTGGACACCTTATGGTGACTGGTTAAGAGGGAAAACCAAGCCCTTATGTTTGCTGTGGAAGGAAAGTACGTGGAGTGTGAAAGGAATTGTCAAGTCCTTATCAAAGGAATTATAAAACCACGATTTTGTTTGGGTGGAATTTAAAGAATTGAAGTCCTCAGTTTGCCGTCAAAAGAAATTATCCTTTATGAAAGCGGCGACCGAGAAGGAGTCCTTAGGAAATCCTAAAACAAATCCTTATAATTAAGGAATTCTAAAGGTATAATGTTGCTATCATTTGGGTGGTTTTGAATCCAAAGCTAGCAGGATCACGCGGGGCGCAGCGACCACTTAATTGAAAGCAATTTTGTGCTTAGCGTGTACACAAACAAACAGACACTTCTTTTGAAGAGAGGCGTCAAATTAAAGAGTTGCGCCTGGCGTTTGTAGCAACTGTTGTAACCACTGGAATAACAACACCTGTTGGATATTGTTTAGTTAACTGTTATATATAACTGTTGCTTATCATATATATATATATGTCACGGGGCAAAACATGGTGCCAGAATGTTAAGGACGTGCATGAAAAGTCCCACAAATATCCTTGTGGCCAGTAGGAAGTAAAGGTTAATTCCTAAATAAAAGTGAATGATGATCTGCATATGTGTGTGTGTGTGTGTGTGTGACTTTTAATCATAGGCACACACACACACACACACACACACACATACATAGTGATTTTACATGCATAGGTTTACACATATATATACAGACCATTATTCATGTATGTGTATATATGCGTGTGTATATATGCGTGTGTCTGTGTTTTTGATAGTCTGCATGGTAATTGGGTGTGTGTGTATGTATATACATATGTGCATATGTGCACGTGATTTCTAGTTATTAAAAGAAAATTATGTTTTGACCAATGATGGATTGTTAGTCCAGAGAGCAAAAGGATTCTTGATAATGGTCAAAAGAATTATTGTGCGAATTTTAAAAGACCATGATGTAACCATTGAACCGAGGCATTTTATTGGTTATTTAACTACAATCATGTCACAAGTCTCTTTTACGTGTCAAATATGCAGGTAACATTTGATCCCAAGAGAGGCATAATGTGCAAGAATGTATATAAAGGCTAAGGAATTGACAAACTAACTGCCATAGACGATTGATTGACAAACAACAATCAAATATAACCATTTCTCTTGGAAAATATAATTGAATAAAAGATACCTTGTGAAACTTGAAACTGAGATAAATGGGTAGCTTGAAGTCTCTTAGGTTAGTGGGGTTGATGAACTGACAATTTTTTCAATTATATTATACATGAATTTTATAGTTGTTTCTTTTAGAAAAAAATGTACAAAAGTTAGTTATTTTAATTAGTAATTAATAAATTGTTTTAGTTATATAATTGAAAAGTAAAAAGTTGTGTTCAATAACAATTGATTCAAGAAGAGTTTAAAACATGAAAAATAAAAAGTCATGGTTGACGAGTGTCAAACCTATAATATAAAGTGAACAAAGGTTCATAAAATGCAATAACTTCTTAATCAAAGTTGGTTTTGGTGATTATTGTATTCATCACATTATATACAAAAGACTTACAAGGCATTTTTTTAACTGCAAAATCAAGTGCACATATTGACAGTTATTATATATTGATTAATCATTAAGATTAAAGAATTGGCAAAAGTCTTGTTGAATAAGATATAAGAGAGATGAGTCAAACCTACATTTACAAATCACTCATAATGGAAACTTAATTTAATGCTTGATACAATGTTAAATCTTAAGTTCAATGAAGTTAAAGTACATTATCAGTATGATTGAAATACTATTTTTAATTATTTTCATCTTAAAGATATATAATACTTGCTACTCATAATAAATGGGAAGGATGAGTTTATAAGATTCTTAACAGACTTATAAAGATACTTTATAGTGGGACTCCAATCTACTTATATGAATGTGAAATGTTTAGGTAATTCTAATAAACTAAAGAGCTCAACGTTAAAATATTAATGAAAATGATATGAGCATAATGACCTTTAATATGTTAATTCATTAAAAAGAGAAATATAATAATATACAGTCATTTGTGTGAATTGTTTTTACAACTTGTCAATTAGAATAATTGATTCAAAATTTATTTACCATATTATTCAAATTATCTACTAATTATTCAAATTTATTGTAATACACTTTTCACTATATAAAGGTTAAATATGTCATACACCTTTACTTATATATTTGATTTTTTAAATATAAAAGATTTATTATATTTTCAATATTCAAAAATGACCGGGGATTGTTGGAACACGATTAAAATGAAAACAAGACATGTCTTTTGATTTATTTGATAGTTATAAAAGATATCCTTTCATGAAAAGACATATTAAAAAGGTCTTGTTCATTAGTACTAACAGATATGTTTTTTAACCAAATAACCCTTGAAATATTATATATATGATCATTCTCTTTTGATCAAAAAGAGAAACAATAGATGGAAACATGTTGTTTACTAGTAAAACAATTTTGGATAATACATTAACTTTTTAAGGACTTAATTTCAATAGTAAAAACTGTAATTAAATGTATTTCATTTTATCTTGTGAGAAAATTTATTGTAATCTAATTGCACTATTATGATGGTAAATTTTGCATTAAGGAGAGTGGCATTAGATACATCACTTAAAACAATTCTTACACTTCTAATTTAGCCTTATTTTGGTCTAATACACCTTCTACTGTATTGCAAAATTTTTGTTGGGATTATAATTTGTAACATTCATCCATGTATAAAAATTCAGTAACTTATTACATTATTTATTTGCTGCTTTACTAATTAGTGCTTTTGAGTATTAAAGAGTGTGATATGTACAATATCATAAGTTTGTACTTAAGGTTCATTAGGACTTTGGTACTACTACTTAACCTGCCAACTTGAGCTTTAACCTTTATTGTTGTAAATTTTCCCTTGAAGTGTTAACTGTTAGTTGTGAAAGTTAAAAGACTTATTGTAGAAGTCTTATAGTAGCTTAATTGACTCATTTTGATTACAACATAATGTTTGAATTCGAAATATTTTGAATTAGATAAACTTAGCTAATTATATAATGATTCCAAGTATGAGAGCTTATGTAATATTTAAATTTAATTTATAAATTTCAAATTTGTATTGAAAATCTTTATATAAAAATGCTATTCTGTAAAATGGAAAGAAAATCTAATAAAAGAACTTATTTTGGTCGAAGAAGGTTCCTTGTTCTTTTAATTTTTTGGTATTACTTATGTTATAAGTCACAGAAAAATCATAAACCAATACTTTAGTATCAAAGCATGTAGTATTTGAGAGATTTGTAATTGGTTAAGGAGTGGGAAAAAAAGAGAGAGAGAGTATATTTAAAAACACCTTGGTGAAAGTTGAAAAACCAAGAGAGCAACCTTATTAAACCAAAAACAAGCTTACATCTTAATGGCTTTATCAAGTTTTTCACCTCTCCCACCTCTTACCTCTTAAATTCATTAGGGAGAACTATTCTTAATTGATAGTTGTAATGAACACATACCTCAAGGCATTTGATTTACAAGAGATTGCAAGAGATAACTAAAATAGGTGCATAACCACCATCTTTACTTGCAAATCCTTTTCTACCCCAAATTAAATTGCATAGTAAGTAAGTTTCAAAGCAATATAAGGCATTAACTTGCATCCATTTAGCAATATTTGTAACCATTTTTATAGGATCATGACATGTAAGACAACTAAACCAACTTGGGACAAATCGAGGGAAGAGTTTTCTTATAATTAGAAGACTAAAAACATATAGTTGCTTAATGTTAGAGGATAGTTTGATTTTTTAAAAATGAAAGAAACAAAAATAATTAAAGTGTGTAGTGCTAGGTTGCTTAAAGAGGTTAATTATATTTAACTCTTAAAGGAAGAATTTCCTAATAAGAATATTATTCAAAAAATACTTTTGAGTATTTTAAAGAAATTTGAAATAAAAATTTGTTTTTTAAAAGACTTTAAGGACTTGACCACTATAAGTTTACTATAATTCATCAATACTTTTCAAGTTTAATAACAAAGGAGGCTTTTGAGATGAGGAAATAGAAAATGCCTTTATAGTGAATCATCAATAAAAATCTTAACAAAAGAGAAAGTAAAAAGGCAAACAAAAAAAGAAAGTTAAGGAAAACAACAAACCAAATGGTAAGAAGTAATATTCTCTATATGATTATTATAAAAAATTAATCATTATTCAAATACTATTTGAAAAGACCTAACTTTGTTTGCAAAGTTCACAATAAGAAAGGTCACTTAGAGAGGATTTATTGGCACAAAAGTAAGTAATAGCAATAGACATCTTAAAAGTAATAACAAGTACAAGTACAAGTAGTTAATAAAAAGCAGCCACTAGAGACTTAGCTATTTGTTGTTGCAAGAAATTCTAATAGTAAAGAAAGCATTGCCTAGGCTTGTTGATAGTGATTATACTAACTATATGCCACCAAATTATCACATTTTCAAAACAAATTATCACTATTTTAAATCCAAAGTTAAAATTAGTAATGGGGAGCTAATATAGGTTTAAGGAAGAGGTGATGTTGTCATCTATACTAAATTAGGTACTAAAGTTATGTAAGAAGTTTTATAAGTACTAAGTGTAACCCATAACCTATTGAGTGTAGGCCAGTTACTTAAAAAAGACTATTGTTTTATGCTATCTTTAATGCAAAAGGCAATCAATTAATCAAAGTTCTTATAAAATGCAAAACTTTTCATTTGAATGCTAATAAGGTTTATAATTTTGCATGTTTCTACTTCAGTTCAGGAATCAATACTTTGACACGAGAGGTTTGAGCATTACTATTATATTGGTCTCAAAAAAATGCAGAAGAACTTGTTTGATATTGAAGAATCCAAGTGTATTTGTGATGTGCGTCAGAAGAACTTGTTTGATAGGGTCCAAATTGTTGCTGTGGATTGTCATGCATGCTAACATGATTGTTTTACAGATAAGGCATTGCCAATGAATCAACCTAAATGATGCGACGAAAAATCATATTGCAATTTGACTAATCTAGCTACTTCAGGATCTCATTGGTTATATGAAAATTACCACGTTGCATAACTGCATTAGCCCGGTAAAATATGCCAGCTAAAGGATATAGTAAATCATGACAGGTTTGAAGTTTGTGTATACTACTGATCTGAATTTTCCTGAAATTTGTGTCAAATTTGTTGTTCTTGAAGTTCACAGGGACCATGGTGCGGCTACTTTACTTGTTAGTTTATGTTCCAGCCCTTTTGTACTAGTTTTTCCCTCCAAAAGCCAATCTTCAGTTATGACAATTAGGCAGACTTCCAGAAAAAGCTTTGTGGCAGATTGGGTGGCTCATTTTGGTTATAATCATATGTTTAAATTTGAAATATAAATTTTAAATTTGTATATTAAGACTCTCTTATATATTATGAAAATAACTTGTAATGAAAATAAAGCCAACTAGCTTCATTAAGTTGGTCTTATTCTCTCTTCCTCTCATTGTCTGTTCTTGCTTATGCCGGAAGTCACGAAAAAGTCCTTGAACCAATTCACTCAATACCAACAAAATTCTTGTGTCCATATATAATGTATGAAGTTATTCTATTATTCATGTTGGCTTGGCTTGGCTTCAGTCTAGAATGCCAAAATTGCTCCGGGAATACTAAACCTGCGCTGCGTTGACATTTTCTATTATTTCTCTCATTTCTTCATTATTTATTAGATTCATATATGCGATTATGCATTTGAAAAATAGATGTGTAACTAGGAGTCATAATAATACAATAATATATGGGTACACATCCTAGACGCGACCATGTTAAGGCTCATATCAAGAGTAGTGGCTGCTGGACTCCTTTAAATAATTACAATAAGAAAAAAGTTGGAAATAATTCAAAGAATTGCAGTTGCTGGAAATCCACTGCGTGATAAGATATCAGCTCCAAATCAATACATTGTTCTCCAATTCCGCTAAGTCGTCAATAGTACTAGAGTGTTTGCTTTCTGCATCAGCCATTACAAATCCGTTCAGGACATGGAGTTTTGTTAGTTCTCCCAATCACCGCGGGCGTGCAATCCAAGTGAGAGGCACCCAGAAACATCAAAGTGTGTCGACATCTGCAGTGACCCTATTCTGCCTGGAAGTGCCAACATTTGGGAGCATTTGTTAAGATTCAAAATCCCAATGTCTTCAAGCTTTCAGGAAGCATAGAACCTTCTGTTTTTTTCCGTGCAAGGCACCGGGAGAAATAACGAGAGATATGATATGAAGAATGTTACTCAAGTCGTCACCATTAAACAGAAAGATGGGGAAAAACAAATGAATTTACGGAGATGAATGCAATCAAATGCCTGGATATGGTGCTCAACTTTTCATTGACAATGACACCCACCAGCAAGATTGTACTTTATCACTCTTTTTCTTGTTATTGCTCTTTTCTACAAGTTAGCTGTATTTTAAGTTTTTTAGGATATACAATATTGTTATTGAATGAATAGGGAATGTCAATTAGGAAAATATCATTAATGCAGGGACAATTACACTTAAAAGAAAGATAGGCAGATAAGCCTATCAGCATCCTATCTCAACTGATTGATACACAATCTAAGACTAGCATGCCACCTGAAAATGTCAAATAAGCCATTGCAACATTACAAGAAACGATTCGCCCAAAAATCATCATCCAACAATAACTGATCTGTGAACCCTTCTTGGAAATCATCCTGTAAAAATGGCAGGTCCCAGATATTTTGCAATTCTTCATACAATCTAGGTGAGCAGCTATTCTTTTCTGTGGTCCGGTTTTTATCAGCTTCATTGAGAGAACAAGAGCTCGATGAGGCAATAAAGCCTGAGTCATTTCCAGATAATTTCCCATCACACAAACTTTGCATCGATTCTGGTGCAAGTGGCTCTTCGGGAAGACCTTGTAGCTCTCCATGAGATTCCTGGAAAGCAACTTTCGGCTCTATATTATGAGTGTCTCCGAGCTTGGGGGAGGACTGTGAGTAAGATGAGAAATTGATGACTGGAGTGTACAGTTCTGATGACATTGGAGTCTCCTTTGGAAGACCTTCTAGCTCTACAGAAAATTCCCTGAAAGGATTATTCTCCCCCGTGGAATGAGTTTCATCGAGCTCAGGGACAAAATTTGAGTTAGATGAGAAATTGATGACTGGAATGTAAGGTTCTGGAGATGTTGGAGTCTCCTTAGGAAGAACTTCGAGCTCTCCAGAAAATTCCTTAGAGGCATTGTTCTCCTCCATGGTATGAGTTTCGTCAAGTTTAGGGACGGAATTTGAGTCAGATGAGAAATTGATTATTGGAATGCAATGTTCTGGTGACGTTGGAGTCTTCTTAGGAAGATCTTGGAGTTCTCTATGAAATTCCTCAGAGGCATTCTTCTTCTCCATAGCATGAGTTTCATCAAGCTCAGAGACAGAAGTTGAGTCAGATGAGAACTTGTTCACTGGAATGTAATATTCTGGTGACGGTGGAGTCTTCTTAGCAAGATCTTGGAGCTCTCCATGAAATTCCTCAGGGGCATGGTTCTCCTCCACGGTATGAGTTTCATCAAGTTCGGGGACAGAAGTTGAGTCAGACGAGGAATTGGTGACTGGAATATAAGTTTCTGGTGATGTTGGAGTCCTTTTAGGAAGATCTTGGAGCTTTCGAAGAAAGTCCTCGGAAGCATTGTTCTCCTCTTTGGTATGAGTTTCATCCAGCTCGGGGATAGAATTTGAATCAGATGAGAAATTGATGACTGGAATGTACGGTTCTGGTGACATTTGAATCTCCTTAGGAAGACTTTCGATCTCTTTAGGAAATTCCTCAGAAGCAACGTTCTCCATATTATGAGTTTCATCAAGCTCGGAGACGGAATTTGTGTCAGATGAGAAATTCACCACTGGAGCGTGCAATTCTAGTGACTTTGGAGTCTCCTTAGGAAGACCTTCGAGTTCTCCGGAATCTTCCTCGGAATCAATGTTCTCCTCCATGGTATGAGTTTCATCAATCTTGGGAACGGAATTTGAGTCAGATGACAAATCGTTCACTGATGTGTGCATTTCTGGTGACTTTGGAGTCTCCTTAGGAAGACCTTCAGGCTCTCCATGAAATTCCTTGGAATCAATGTTGTCATCCATGGTATGGGCTTCATCATGTTTAGGGACAGAATTTGAGTCACATGAGAAATTGTTCGCTAGAATGTGCACTTCTGATGACTTTGGAGTCTCCTCCAAGCCCTCCAAACATGGTGATTTTGGACCCCTGGGAGATGAGACATTGTCTTCTGATACATTCTCCTGCTTTTGCACTTCAGTTACTTGCACACCATCGGTCCTCTGGCGCTTATTCACCTCTTTCTTCAAGTTGGCATTCCAAAAATTTTTTATCTCATTGTCCGTTCTTCCAGGCAGTTTTGCCGCAATGGTAGACCATCTGTAAGAAAAAACAGAAAAACTAAATTTATTGTAGATGTACAAGTAACTCTTCCTCGTTGATGTACCAAATGATTAAATATTCCTAATTTCAATGATTATCGGGAAGAGAGAGAAGCACACAAGCATATTTGGATTTGGCAAAAAAAAGAAAGACTACAAGAGGCCGGGGGTGGAGTTCAGTGCTCTAAATTATCTCTTAAACAGGAACACCCACCAATGGAAACTAGGGAAACTTGGCATACATCACACTTGCTATAGAGATACATAGACAAATTTGAGATTGTTTGATTAGGTTTATGGTAACAAATTCCATGATCAAACCATAATGTGAGGACTATGACCGTAAGCAGCCATATTACCCTTTTTCCAAGATCTACTAAATTTGTTATCATCAAAACAAAAGAACGAAATCATGAAAATGAAGCATACATCAAATTTTTAACCCGAAACCATGGAATGGAAACCATTGAATCCTGGCACGCATCAAACTTGTCCCAAAGCTACTTGGACAAATTTGGAATTGTGTGATTAGGTTTATGGTAATGAATTCTGCAATCGAACATTAAGCAAGTAGGGACCATGACAGTGAGTAGCCGTACTAACTTTTTTTTCCTGAAATCTACGGAAGTCTTCATCATAAGAAAGAAAACTAAATCATGAAAATATAGCATATATCAACTTCTGCAAGTACAATCGCTGTACTAACTCTTTTTCAATATCTACGGAATTTCTTGTCCCAAAAAAGAAAACTAAATCATGAAAATGCAACATACGTCAAACTCTTACAAGTACAGGCTCGTATTAACTCTTTGCCGAGATTTACGGAATTCCTTATCATAAAAAAGACTAAATCATGAAATTGTTGCATATATCAAACTTTTATAAATATAGATTGCTAACCAACATGTAATTAATAGCCAATAATAGAATTGACAAGGAACATCGTAAGTTTATGGGAATGAGAGTATGCATCTGCATACCTATTTCCAATATCTTCTTGCATCTTCAGTATTGTTTGCATTTCTTCGTGGCTGAAATTTCCACGCCTTACATCTGGCCTCAGGTAATTTACCCAGCGAAGCCTGCAACTTTTTCCTGACCTTAACAAACCTGCAGTATCATCACCACAACCTTTAGAACACACACACAAAAAAAAAAATCAAAACTAAACAAAAAGGAATAAAGTAAGATAGAAAAACAAAGAAATCCATATGATTCCTTGCCAACCGCATGTCCCTTAATGTGGCTTATGTTATTTTTACTCCCATTAAGAGATTAAGGGTTTCAACTTTGAGTCTTACCAGCAGCTTTTGGCAAACTATTCCAGCTCCTCATGCCTTTGGTCTGTATAAAACTTCTCAGCTTTTGATCTTCTTCAGCACTCCATCTTCCTTTTTTCAAAGGAATTGACTCTTCTGAATGGACTGCCCTCAACATCTTCTAATCTATATGAAAGTATATATATGGAGTTTTCAACCTTAAAACAACTGAAAAAAAAAAAATGTTGCATCAAAGTTTTAGGATTTTCATCCCTTTTTCACCTGGACTTTCCAAAGAGATTTATGTGTTCCCTTTTTGGTTCTTATCATTTATCATGCATCAAATGCCAGATATATAGTGTCATTATAAACCTTCTCTAGTCATGCAGCCCTGTATGGAAAGTGTAACAATATTTACTGTAAAGGTTATCAGAGAGAATAGAAAGCCAGAGCATGCCTTTTTAAGGAGCATTTCTTGTCTTCATAAATGCAAATTTATCACAAAATTGCTTCCAAAATAAAGTAGTGGGGTGCAAATCTGGACTTTCAGCAATTAATCATTGGCTTTTAACTTGTTGTGTTACTTTATTTTCTCCAGACCGTATGTGGACTATTCAAAAAGGATAGCTCACTCTTGTCTATGAGGCCTTCCCTCCTATTCAATGGGATAAGCTAAAAATCAGTTATAAAACTTTATAGATTATTTTAATTTGGTTACATTACTTTTTTGCATTTTCTTTTTTATGATGAGGTATCACACTTAAGTAAACATCGGGTTGCTAACACGATTCCATTGTCACAGGTCTTACTTGAAACACATAATTCATTGAAAGAGATTTGAACTTGGCATCATCTTTGCAGCTCATACAATTTCAAGTTTACTCTTGTTACTAAATTTTTCGTGGGTGGTTTCTATTACCTTTTTGTTTTGTCAATTGATTCTTATAGCTTTATTTTTTATTTCATTTGAGTCTATTTTTGGACAAAATTTTGATTTTTTTTCTGTCTTTTTTGTTTAGTCAAGTACCTGTCTCTAATGGATTGACTAAATTCCGTTAATAAAAAGGACTCAAATGAGCAAAAAGTTAAAAAAAATAGGACTCAATTGAAAAAGCAAAAAGGATTACGTTGAACAAATCTGTAGATGTTTAAGAGTGATGTGACACATATCTCGCCAAATGATGATTTTTGAACTTGAGATTTTTTATCTGGAGATAGACATTAAAAACTACTGTTGTCCCAACAAGATAGTAAATTGTACCAAGAAACAAAGTCACCATTAGAATCATTTTATTACATAAATGAATTGAAATAAAAGAAACAATTCTTAATGGACACCCAATAGTTGAGAGTATGTCAATTGAAGATCATATGCTCACATTATGGAATATAGTGAAGGACATTGTGGGCTATCGCACAATGAGATTTTCATTAGAGTCAAAAACAAACAACAATAATTTCTTACAATTTAGATTTTTACAGTTTAATTTAAATGAAAAAATAATTGTAATTATATAATTGGTCTCATTAAATAAATTTTCAATTTTATTTTTCTCTATGATGTGGTTACATGCATTAATTGCTACATATCCTAGGAGCGCTATAGGTTTCCAATTATTTTTCAAAAGAACAACTAGAAGGAAGAGAAATAACCTAATTGAAGGATGATGCTATTGAGAAGAATATGTGTAACTTCTTCACATGCATGGTAACCAAGATAAGAACTTTTTCATGTGCATAGTACAATTTTCTAAGGAAATGTCATAATGTAGGACTATAGGATTCACATTAATTAGTGCAATTATAGAACAACTATTACTTTAGATTTAAATAAATAAATAAATAAATAACTCTCTTTAATTTTTTCTTAATTTGAAAAATGAATAACCCACTTTAGATTTTCTTAATTTAAATAACAATGAAAACTTTATAAAATATAAATTCAAAAGCACCTTCTGATCTGTTGGATCCAAGAAAATGTACCCCACTTCTTAAAAAATTTATTGTTATCATTGAAAAATTTTACTACATTCTTTCACAACTTTAATTCATTTTTTGCGTCACAGGATTCATATTTTAAGAAAACTAAAAATGTATTGCATTTGTGAAAAAATATGCTCTACTTTTTAAAAAATTTACTGTACTTTTAGAACAATAATGTTGGATCCTCCCAAAAGTGTAGTTGTGCTAGTGATAGTACGACTTTTGCAAATTCAAATTACAGTCAACAAAATGATGCATTTAATGAGTGTTATTTCTTCTGGAAGCATTTATTGAGTATAAGCCAATGACTTTCAGAAGAGATAAACTTTTTAATTAAAGTGATAAATCCAAGAGGAAACTTTCAAATTCAATTGTATTCCTGACTTGGTAGATTTCTCAATAGCTGATGGAGCTTAATAGTAACAGTTTCCATGCAAAGACCAAAGCCAAGCCAGCCATAGGCTGCTGGTCGCGAGATGTGCGCAGCTTCCAGACCATGTTAGATTGTCATGCAAGAAAAAAGAAATGGAATAATTACAAAATTTCTGTAATTTGACTTGTAAAATACCTTCATTTGTTAAAGTTTTGTTGTAACGGACCAAAAGAAAATTGAGTTTTATTCTAATCAGTTTTGCCAATGAATGCTGTTTTGCACCGCACAATTTGAGCCTTTTGGCAGCCACCCTTAATTTTTAGGTCATCTATGGAGAGTGCAAATAAAGATCTTGTGCATAATTATTGAATGCTACGTAAAAAAATACATTTATATACATGCATATATTATTTACACATTTTTGTTGAAAGGTATGTGTGAAATGGAAAAGGTTCGAATGGTATAGCATGCATTCAATCATTTTTAAGGTAAAATGCAACTATATATATGGTCCCTATATTCCGTTTTATGTACATATACTGATTAAAAGTTTTACTCTTGTAAAAAGGTTGGTTACATAAGGAATAAAATTTGGAGGGTTTCTGGATGTCACCTCAAAGTTTATGTATAATAACCTTAATATAAAGTAGAGGGGAAGTTGATTTTGTCTACAAATTATTCAATACATTAAATGATTTTGCTAAGTGCTATATTTATTAAACAGATTTTTTTCGGCCCGCCCATTTTAGTTATTTAGTTATAATGTTCTAAATTACCCAATAATTTTTTGAAAAAATACGCTAAACTTTCTTTGTAACAGGTCGATAGTCATTGTTGTTTTTGTTTAAGCTTAACCTTACAAATTTATTTAACTTTCAAATCCTAATCATAACATTTATTCAAAGGCTAATAAAACTTATGTAGAAATCAGTTTCTTTTATGATTATTGTCAATTATCATTTGAACTTTTGTTAAACATATGCAATAGTTTTTTGTAAATAAGTTTGCATAAGCTGTCTTCGCTGCTATTATTCAATGGTCCGTTTTTTCAAGGTTAACTTGACCTTATTATTTATGGATTAACATTAGAATTAACTTTCTTAGTTATAAGCCTTTTTATGATGAGGGATTTGACTGTTATTCGATATCATATGTGTCACGCATGTCACTACTTTTTACTGATTAATAATGTACATCAATATATATATTCATGATAATTATTACAACTTTTCTTCCGCTGTTTTCAAAATAAATTTTAAATATGAGTTGTTATATCCATATATATTAAATATTGAGTGTGTAATTAACAACAATAATATCAATTTTGGCACATTTGTTTTTAATCCTACAAAAACAGTCTTGCAAAGCACGGATTAAGTAATCTTTTCCCTTTTATTTCACATAATTTTTTCCCTGTGATTATGGTGCTTAATCTAATCGACTCATGTTGTTGGTTGTTGTTTCTCACGTTTAATCTAATTTATCATATTAAAATTAATTTTCAATACACTATACTGATGCTGATGATCTTCACAAAATACAAAGATGGAGAGTAATCAAAGATGAATTGTTATGAGATTAAGGTCATTAATATGAAGACATTAGTTGTACAAAAAGTCAAGTTTGTATTGATATTTTTTATTACCTTTTTTAGAGAAAATATTCATCGTAAACACCTTATCTTTTAATCCATTAAGAAATATATTATATTTGTAATGAATAAAATCTCTATTTGTCAATAAAAAAAAGCCCTTTATCTATTATTCAAAATTTCACAAATAGATAAATCAGAGAATTTCTTTCCATTGAGATTTTATCTTTCCCTAGTCAATTACAATCCGTCATTCATTGTAATTAAAGAACTAAGATGTTCTGAATTCTAATTTTGAGAAAAAAAATTTCAATTTTTTTTAAAAAATTATTTTTATTATATAATTCATAATTTATTAAATCTTCCAATAAAAATAAAAAATTAGTGTTCGACATATGAAAGTGTCGGAAGTAACCTAGGACATTGAATATTTTAATTGGCTTTCTCTTGCATGTTGGACCATCTTCGAGAGGGTCGGCCATCTAATAATGTAATTGGAACATTTTAAAGTTTTGAGTGAGATAGCAACATTGGATCATAGGCTAACTGGAGATCTCATCCCAATAATTTGTGAGTTATAGCCACACAGATTCTGCTCGGTAGAAGGGAAACCCTATGTATTCTGCTCTACGTTGTTAATAATATTCAGCAGCTATTATTTTATGTGAGTACGACTGAATGTGCGTTCCAATTTTAACTTCGAGTGGAGACTTATGGGAAAATAAAAATGCTTCGAGTACGACACCCATTAAACATCAAAGTAATTATAAATTTTTATTTTTATTTTTAAAATTTTAAATTTTAATTTGTGTACTTCTTGTTGTTTTTTTCTTTTTTCCTTTCTCGTTTTCTTTGATAGGTCATGTGTTAGACTTCTATCTATGGGCTACCCCATGCAAGTAGTAGCCAAATGAGAGGCATAGAATCGTTTGACAATGACTAGCATCCGGCTATTCCGGTGCCCACCAATACTAATAGGATATGTAACAGCTGAGAAATGTCACACGGACGCTGGTTTATTGTCTCGTAATAGATGTGAGTACACAAAAAATTGTCACTCCCACAACCATAATTATTAATTATATATTTATAATAATTCCATATGTAATCATAACTAATTACAAGGACCATAGATTTATGCTTTTAACAGCCTAATAATACCAATTCATTAGCATCTGTCCCACGTTAAAACTGCATGCGTCCATGTAATGAAGACTAGGTGCTAATGGTGCATATGATTATGGCAGCACTCAACTTGATGATGAGACGCTTGGTGGGTAATACGTGCCTAAAAATAACCATGCTTTACAATACATTTGAGATCACAAGCAACATAAAGGATCCACCTTGAAAGCTAATTCGTTACAATTTCCAATACCCAAGTCCACTCTTAGAAGGAGATGAAGAAGGACAAGGTCGGAAGGACGATAAAAAAAGAACGACAAGAGCAGCTTGACTGTATCTTCATCAAGCTCACAACAGCTTAGAATATCAGAAAATGTTCTGGTGAAAGATTTGCGTGAAACAGAGGCATTAAAGTACCTGAGAAAGCAGTTTCTGCATTTTCTGTACGCCCTTCAAAGGAAATGCTAGTCTTGAACCTGGTAGAGCAACCTTCAAAGTTGGAAGAGCTTGAAACGGGGGGAGGCGGCGAAGGAGACCCTGGAACCACTTGATTTTCGTCATCATCCTGATCGCCACCATCGCTACCATCACCATTTTCGCCATCCCCATCGTTCTCAGTGTCAACTTCTGTGTCATCATCATCATCATCATCATCATCATCATTGCTTCTCTGTTCTCTGCAATCCGAGTTGTCGACACAGCTCTCGCAAACAGAAACAGTAGGACCCAGCTTGAGCCCTGAGCCAGTCCAGGGCGTGGGGGACTGGCAGAGGTGGCAAATAAGTGTTCTTGGGTGCTTAGAAACAAGAAAATTCGCCCCATGAACATCAGCATCGCAGTCCCAACATAGACTTGCCTGATCTGATTCACAGTACATTTTAGCCAAGGAATCACATAGCTCACACTTTCTCTTTTTTTTTTCCCCTTTTTCTCTTTGGATTATCAAGACACTTATAATTCTAAGCCTTTCAGTTTATTTGTACATTCTGTTTCTTTGTGTTCAGCCTTTTATCTCTCTCTCTCTCTCTCGCTATTTAGTGAGTCACCATGTGCTTAAAAAGCAGAACACATGGTTCAGAGGCAACTTGCATCTGTTCATATTTAAAACCATCATTTTGCTTTCATTTTCAGATTGGAAGAAACAATTTTCTTTTTCGCTTAAATTTATAGTTAAAATCAGGACTATGTGCTATTCAGAAACAAGTTATTTGCTGAAACATTTTGTCCCAGTTGTGTGTGTAAGTGAGTGGGAATTAGGTTTAACATTGGGTTGTCAGCTGTGTGCCTACAACATATTTCAAAACAATTATTGAGATGTCTAAAATAAATATGAAATCAACTGTAAATTATTAATTGTCGTTAATTATTATATAAAAAAATTATATCAACTATAAATAATGATTATAATAAACTTATTTCCGATCCAACGTCCATCTTCCATTTCAAGTATCTCTCTGACAGAACTCATCTCACAGAATCATAACTCCTGCGTGGAGTGGCACTTAAGGACTAGCACTGTACCAAACTCGGTTCTTCATTCTACTTAATGCGGGTCATTAAAGCCATTGAAAAGAGAAACTTGTTACTGATTATAGCTTGATCTTGGTTGGTAGTGGAAACTATAATCTCAGAAAGTTTAGTTTGGTGGGTGACTTGATTCAAATAACAAAGCCTTTTGAAAAGAAAGATTTAATCAAGTAGGTTTTGTTTACTTAGCTACAAGAGTAAAATTTCTCCTTGTTTCGAATTTCTACAAAATGTGAGATCTAATTCTGATGTGTCAAAAGCAATGAAAATTTTGTTGCTAGTTACATTAGCCTCATGTTGACAATTGCAATGACAATCCCTAACATGAGGGGCACAAGTTCCACTAATAAAATAAATTACTCAAAGCCAAAAATTTAATCTATTAACGATGTTAATGACACCCACAATGATCATGAAGTTGTTTACCTAGGGAAATATTAACTTACGTATTTGGCAAATCTTGCCCAATTGCAGTTGCAATATTTTGTGGCTCTTCTTTTGCAATGGCTATAGATTTACTAAAGGAAAAGTACAAAAAAAAAAAAAAAAAGCAGAAAAAAAGAAACTTTTGCCACCGGCTTGTGTTGCACAACAGCAGACACTACCAGATAGAAAATTATTATGGTGAAGTGGATCCGCATGCTCATATGCTAGAAATCAACTCAAGTCAATTTAATTCAAGTCTGGCACATTAAATCCTTCCTCCAGATTCTACTCATTTTTAGGAACTTAGAAAATAATAAAAAAAATTTTCTTTTTCTTCCATTTTTGGTTGTTGGGGTGGGGGAGAGGGTCATATGAATTTACATCTATCATTTAAAATTAGATAAAATTATGAGTTTGAATACTAATTAAAATATTCGATAAAATTGAATATATATCTAATTTTATATAATTTAAAAAATAATATTAACTTTATTTAAATATTACTAATATTATATTTTTATAAGTTCAGTTGAATAATTTCATTCATTTTATAACCTTAATTTTTCTTAACAAAAATATGAAGTACTACTCTTTATTTACTATTTTATTAAAAATAAGAGAAAATTAATATATATGCTTCTAATACCTAAGGAAAGGACATGTAGGCCATGCATGAGATTTGAGAAAATTAGCAACACGCATTCCTGGTCATGGGTCGTGTTCTTTACTGTAGACGAGCACACACAACAGCCACTAATATCAAAGGCACTTTTGGTCATCATAATTAAGAACTGAACATGGGGCATATGTATCGAGTGGTCACAAACCCATATTTCAATTTTACTTCTGGGTTTCGAAGGAGAAGGATCAGGAAGTAAAAAATTAGAACTTAACGAGCAGGTGTGGGACCACCAGAGAGTTTGTCCAATGCCTTGTTTGCGGGTGTAGACAGAAGGATTGATTTTATTCATTTTAGTAGGGCATAAATTAATAATAGATATTATCCATTATGAATTTATTAGTTCCATAGATAAATATATATTATATGTATATTTTATAAGCTTATCTCAGTTGTGCTGTGTTTTTATTCTTTTAAAAGTTGGTATATCCCGTGTCTATAATGTCATCCCATGTCCACGTATCAGTGAATGTGTTACATAAATCTAACAAATCAACAATGTTTTTGAAGTATAGTTATTTTACTAATGTGTCAAGTTGTTATTAATTTCAAGTACGGTTAATTTTTTTTTTTTAATTTCGTTAGCGACACACAAAGTGCTATCGAAATGCAAGAATGAGTTGTATTTTTTTTTTTCTTTTTTGGCTTTTAATTAGAGATGCAGATTTAATGTTATGCCACATATTTGCTAGTTTTGTTTGTTTTATTGAATAGGCCCATATGGTACGTAGGAGCCCAAAAACACTGCGCGGATCCAATAGGAAAGGCCTGAGCTTCGCCTAGAATATGGGCAGCAGTTAAAAGCTTTTGGTCATTGTTGGGCAAATTGTTGGCCTATTTAGGTGATAGCCAGGCAGAAGCAAGTGCCCCTGCAAGTAAACTGGATTGGCTTCAAAGGTGATGATCTTCAATCAAGGCAGAGGCTTTTTGGTATACCTTTCTTAAGGCTTCCCCCCCCCCCCCAATTTCTTTTTTATCGTTTTGTTAGCATTATGCACAATAGTCCCAAGAATCAGACTTCCTTTAACACACATGACAAGTACAGAGACAAGTTAAAGACACTCAATGCATCGCTCTCTCTGGCCCATTAGAGTTGCGAAATGCCAAAATTGCTTGGAAATTAGAAGTGCCCCCAACCCACATTGTCCTCAATAAACATAGCATTGTTTGGATATGGAAGATCAAAAACAGCATATGTCAATAGAAATAGATTACCAAAACTCCGAAACATTGAACATTACAACTGCATAGCTGGAAGAAAGATTGCCCTAATGACCACTAACGAAAAACAAGAATTTCCAAACAAAGAAGAAGAGGCCTAGCTTACATCTCACTAGCAATAGCTTCCGACAACCATTTTCTTGAACCATCCATCAAACCAGGGCTCAATCTGAACATGAGTGTGCAAAACTCCATCTCATTCAATGCACCGTCTCCATCCATGTCACCTTCTCTCAACATACACATTATCTCATCATCGCTCATTCCTTGCAAACCAAGCAATTCCGCGTTCCTCTTCAAGCTCTCAAACGTGATCAAACCCTTTTCCCCATCTCTCAGCAAGCGAAACCCGTTGGATAACTCGTTCATAAACCCTTCAGCACCCAATTTCTCTACCATGGCCGGAAAGAAATCCTCGAACACAACCCTGTTTCGCGATGCCATTGCCAAACCAAGAACACAAACTTAACCCCCAAAAAAACAAAAAGAATCAGGCGTGGTATTAATTGACACGATCTCAAATTGTGACTTGGTGACGAGGAATGCTTTATGGTTGGTTGGACATATATATCTATAAAATGTGACTTGGTGATATGGGATGATTTATGGTTGGACACACACACACACACATATATAGGTAGATTGTGAAGGAAACAAAGGAAGACAATGTTAGCGACGACGAAGGTCCATGTAAGAGACAAAGAAAGAATGGAGCCGGTTGCCTGGCAGAGCATAATTGCTGCCCAATTCTGCTAGGGAAAAGGTTCTCCTTCCTCGAAATTGCATGGGAAGGTAGATACCAACAAAGTGGAGTCCAGTCCATAGGCAGGCATTTTCCTAACAAGACTTGAATTTGTTTTAGACGGCAATTTCCATCCGCCCCCCCCCCCCAAAACATCATTGTAGATAGTTTATTTTATACAAAAGAGATTAACAAAAAAAGGGGGAAAAGGTTCGATGGACAAGAGTGATGAGCGCAATCAATAAGAAGTATCGACGGACAACAGGAATTGTCCAATTCTTTTCCAGGTCTAACCAAATAACTTGCTCTGTGAACCTGTTTCGGTTCCACTGATAGCTAATGACCTAACGGTTGATAGCAACGAACTTATGACAATTAAAAATTAAGAGTTTGGATAGTTGATAAAATAAATAGTTAAAAAATAGAGAGTTTTGATAATTGAAAATATTAATGAAATTTGATAAAAAGCACTACTGTATAACCATGTTTATTGGTGGTGCATATAGTAGATACGAGAGGTTATCAAAATAATTTTTTTTTTATCCCTCTCGATTTCATTAACTAATTGACGACTACTAAACAACAGCTTATGGACTCATATTTGATTTGGAAGTAATTTCTTAAGACTTTTGTTTAAACATAGAAGAGGCGAGAGGATCCTAAGTTGGTTTCTTTTGTCATCTTGTCATTTATTCGTGGGTGCCCAGGCCCCAGACACTTTACTCAATCTAGACGTATTCTAATATAGAAATTTCTCCGCGGGACAAAGAAATCGGCCTGCTTTTTTTCACAGGGACGTGGCTCCGTGAGTATTGGTGCAATTAGTCTACCGAGTAATGCCGGAGACGTACTCCAGCTCAATTAAAATCCTATAAAATGTACCTTCAATTCTGAAATACAACTAATAATAATAATAAATAAATAAATAAAGGTCGCAGGAGAAAGAAGCATGATCAGAATCTTCCATGGTCCTTTTTAAATTTTATTCACCAAGTCACAAGCTACAAACTGTATTTTCCACTTGAACTATAAGACACATCTCGAGCCAAGCTATTTCGTGGAATCCACAAAACAAAAACTCAGAGCTTCTAAATTATTTTTCGGCGGCAATTGGCTACAAATCCCAAGGACACTTCTTTATATTTTACAAGATGGAAAATGTCAAATACACCACAAAATCAATTGAATTGCTGCTGGTTTCGTAGCATTTGCTGTTTATGCACGTAGCTGACAAGGGATGGAATAATTCCAAAATGTCTGTTTACTTCTTTGAAGATGACTCTTTGGACATATCTTCCATTGTTCAAAATTGCCAGCAGGTGGGGATACAATACAAAAAAGCCCGTTGCTTCGATGAAAAAGGGTCTGCAGTTTCCTTTATTATTGAAATTGACGCGTGCTTACGAAGAAAATATCTTAGGTGTACTAGGGCTGCTAAAAAAGACCTGGTCAGAATTTGGCCCATCTAAATAATGCCGCTCTATATATATATATATATATATATATATATATATCAAAAGAAAAAACAAAAAGAGTTTGGGTATTGAGTTATTCTTATGGTCAGAATTTGGCCCATCCAATAAGGCCATGACTTTATTTTACTTTTTATGAAGAAAGTTGAAACGAAACAATAACAGATAACTGGTTTAATAAGTTGTCTCTAACCTTTTATATTGAGCTATTTTGGCCAATTCCCACAAGTTATTAGTGACTGTTATTAGTTGGTAAAATTTTTTTTTGTTCCCGTCTTCAAAACTAAAATTTCTTCCCATTTTTGTGAGTCCCAGATGGATCACAAATAAGAGAAAAGAGCAGCAGATCATGCATTCAAATGATCTACTTCCCTCAGAAATCACAAAGGTGATATGTGGGCGGGTAAAAAGACTTGACTATTCGGCATGAACTTGACAATAACCTCTGAGAAATGTCAACCCCATAATGATTAAAAATATTCTATCCAATAAAGGAAACTCGATTGAGAAAAGTCCACAATCGGAGCCCAGTAACTTGCTCCTTCCTCATCAAGGATACCAATAAAAAAGTCAAAGGGACATGGAAGTGAAAAACTTCCGACATTTTTTCTCCTAGTATGTTCTTTGCTTGCAGAAATTGTAAGCTCTGTACCATTGGCCCAGATCCTGCTGGAAATTGATGCTTCACGCTACTCCTTGAAGTTCAATGTTGTTCATCATTAAGAAACCAAGCTCTCTCCTAGCTCACTTGAGTTTTCCTCCAAAGTTTTAAAAGTTAATCTATGCTCTGATTACTCTGAAGTGGCAGAGATTGGAGTATCAAATTTAAAAGCAATGCAGGCCGTTTTGTTATAATTCGGATCCTATTGCATTAGAATTTGTAGTAGCTATGTTCGGATTTTATTTATTTTTAAATTATTTATTTTAGCATGTCTGAAAAAGTAGAAAAGTGACCTTTGTGCTTCGTGTATTTTCAGCAGAGAAACTTGGAGGTTTAGCAGATATCACAAGCTATTAATGTGCATAGACAATCATGTTTTCGTATAATCATTGTAATTTTGCAAGCTCACTATATAAAAGAGATCAGATAAACGAAAAATTTAGTAGTTTCTATGCAATTTCATCTCTTCAAAATCATGTATATTGGCAGATTTCAATACCAAAAATGGTTATCCCGATCCCCTCATTTTCCTTCAAGTCCAGAAGCGATAGTCTGTAACAACTATGCCTTTAAATGGGGACTTTTCAGCCCCGGTACTTCTCCCAACCGTTATGCAGGGGATAGGGTACATTAGAATTCCTGTGGTAACAGCCATCTACGTGGCCAACAGGGATAAACCTCTACGGGATTCATCTGGTGTATTGGCGATATCGGAGGATGGAAATCCTCTGGTTTTGAATGGAAAGCATGAGATTCTCTGGTCAATAAATGTTTTGAGTTCAGCTGCCAATTCAACTGCACAGCTGTCTGATACAGGAAAACTTGTTTTCAGAGATGGCAATGGTAGAGCAATCATGTGGGAAAGCTTCCAGCATCTTTGTAATACACTTTTTCCGGAAACCAAACTTAGTGCAGACAGAAGAACGGGCAAGAAAGCACTTATAACATCATGGAGAAATAGCCCTGAACCATCCATCGGAAGTCTCTTTTGGCCTCGATGCAACAAACATTCCTGAAATCTTTGGGGGCTTTCGTACCTCCAATTTGCAGATATCGCCCATATGTAGTTGCTTAACTAAGATGGTTCGAGGCAAAAATTCCAGAAGAATGGAATGCAGGAAACGGGAGTAGTGGTTGTGTCAGAAGAAAAAAAACAAAATGGCGGTGCCAAAGAATGAATACTGAATGTGAAGCCCGCAAAGAATACGACTTTTTGAAGCTGTCCGACATTAAGGTGCCAGATTTTGTAGAACTTTCCAGTTGGCTAAAGATGAATGCGAAGAGGAGTGTATCAAGCACTTTTCATTGAAGTTCCAAATCAAACTGGACATCATGGTGTTGGAGCATTACTCATCAAAGCTTGGAATTCAAACTTGCATAAGTCTTCCCTCTTGATTTTTAAATTTAAGTTATGCTGGTTACTTCCAGTCCAAGAAAAGGGCAACAAGCTGTTATTAGAAGCCATCCGAGTTCATTTAGTTTTTCTTAACAATATATTTGAATTTCAAATGTATTAAAATGTATAATTGAGTAAAGTTGACGACATCTCTCTTCGGTAATTTATAAGATATCAAATTGATTTCATCTCATCTTATAAAATTGATAATCCAAATAAAGTGACTAAATTATTATTTAAAGACATAATATATTTATATGGTATATCTAAAAATATTATTTTAAATTAGGATACAAAATCTTTGAGTTATTTTTAAAAAATTTTGCGAGGTAATTTAAGTGTATTCTTAAATTAGAGATAAATTAAGATAATTAATCATTTTTTTATATTATTTCTTGTTATTAGTTAAATGAATTTGAAAATTACATATAAAGTTTGCATATAATAAAAATATTTATTTTACTATTAGTTACTTTTTATTTAAAATTTTGTATAATTTTAATTTTTAAACTCCTTTGTATTTGATATTTTTATCTATTGATAAATATATTAGATTAGATAGTGAATACAAGATTAAAATGGTGAAGAAGTTATATATAAGAAGATGTGATAAAATTAAAAAATAAATAAAATAATATATATCTCATCTCATACTAATAAAAGACTAAAAAAATAATATTTGAACTTGATAAATGAGTTTGGGTGTATATGTGTAAAGAAAAATTCCTAACTCATAAATATTCAAAATTATAATATAGAAGAGATAGTTCATTTTGAGTAGTTGTATGTATTAATAATAATATCTATAAATTAGAACTTTTTAGTAAGTGTGAGTATAATGTAAGTGTAATACTTAATATTTTTAATTTTTTTTTCTCAAGATGTGGGTGATAATTTCAAAGAAAGGGAGAATAATAAGATCAATGAAAGAGCCGATATATGGAAAATATTTAATAATTTATTAAATATTAAATAAGGGTCAATAATATATTAAAAAATTAAAAAGATAAAAAAAGTACTAAATAAATTGATTGACTATATTTTATTTAACTAAATAAAAAAGAATCAAAAATTTATTAATATAATTAGAATATTTAATTAATTAAAATTAAATAATAAAATTTATTATTAAGTAAAAATTTATTATAAAATAAAAATTTATAAAAGTACAAGTACTTTTATATTTTATAAATACATTATTTTCTTTACTCATAGAATTGTAAAATTGTTATTTTAATTTATAAATAAGTTTGATTTTATTGTTAAATAGTAGACAATAATATAAATTAAAAAATAGAAATTTTTTCTTTTAATTATTTTAAAAATTTAAAAATTTATTGATAATTATTCTAACATTTAACTTAATTTATCACTTTCAAATTTATATTTATTTAAAATGAGATATTTATATCTTTTTTTATACTTTAAATTTATATTCTTTTAAATATTAAATTTAAATTTATATAACAGTAATTTAATTTAATTTTCTTAAATCTTTGTTTGATTTTTTGTATATTAGGTCTCTAAGACACGCGAAGTTCAAATCAATAATTTTGGTACAAGTAGTCTTAGATGTTGAGCAGCAATTTACGGCAGTCCAAAACCGTTGGTTCATGCAAGAACGGAGGAGGGAGAGATCTAATTTTAAGTTGTAAGCAATGTCAGCAGGGACTTTGGAAATTGCTGGCCACTGTTGGCTCTAACACAGATATGACAGGCAGATTGGCAAAATTGCTGGGGATATGCCATTGATGAGGCCAATCTGTTGGGGCTGGATTACATTATTAAGTTTATTTATGGTTTAAGGTACAATTAACACGTTATACTTTCAAACACCAACTCGGTTTGGTCGAAAAGTCACAGTAGTATTGCAGAACAATTTAGAACATGGTTTTAGGAACTTGACAAAAAGCCAGCCCCCGGTTTTAGACTCTTCTAACAGCAGCATGTTCATACAGAATTATTAAATTAACTTTATTTTTTTTAATTATCATTTCATTGTCAACGATTTTGCAAACAGCCTTGGCCCTTGAGGCATGTGGGGGCATTTTGAAGTTGAACGAATTTGTGCTTAGCCTCTGTGCTCTTACATATTCAAGTAGTTTAAGGCAAAACTATAATTTTGGCCATCTACATGACTTTAACTTGTGATTTATTCTTTAAACAGTTGCAGTTTTACTAGCCAGGAACTTCGGTTTTTGCTTTTATTTTGGTCCTAATTAAAGTCAATGTTTTTATATAATTAACTGAATTGAGTCTTTATGCCTATTCGTTGTAAAAATAAAAGCAATACATCTCATGAGTCTCTGTAAACATAAGGTGAGGTTGTGTATATCTGTTATTTTCTTTTCATGCAAGAAAAGGTACGCAAAAGACAATTTTTTTTGTCTACAAGGTAGTGATGGCTCCATTAGTATCTCTTTGGAAAAATTTTCCATGATTGGAACCAAATTTCTTTGAATTTCTGGAAATAATAAACATAAGAAGATTAAGAAAATTTAGCAGGTTAACGTTTTTCTGTTCATTGAATGTTTCAATCTTAAGAATAGGGTATCTCTCTTTCATTCTTGTCTTGAGAAGGCAATTCACAGTCATGGCACTTGGCGGCTGCTCATCTGTACCTGTATCACTGCTCCTTTTGATATCTTTTTTGACGTCTTGTGCCGCCATAGACACCATTACATCTTCTCAGTTTATCAAAGATCCCGAGTCCATAGTTTCCACTAGAAATGTTTACAGGCTAGGATTTTTTAGCCCTGTCAACTCTACCAATAGATATGTTGGAATATGGTACAATAAGGTTACTGAAATAACCCCAATATGGGTTGCCAACAGAAACAATCCACTTAGTGATTCTTCTGGGCTTATGAAGATATCTGATGATGGAAATCTTGTAGTTTTGAATGGAAAGCAAGTGATTCTTTGGTCATCAAATGTTCCAAGGAGAGCTGTTAATTCAAGTGCAGTGCTTAAAGAT
Source organism: Bruguiera gymnorhiza (assembly GCA_020883675.1). Classification (NCBI taxonomy): domain Eukaryota; kingdom Viridiplantae; phylum Streptophyta; class Magnoliopsida; order Malpighiales; family Rhizophoraceae; genus Bruguiera; species Bruguiera gymnorhiza. The sequence continues at coordinate 947,039 of JAIRCJ010000017.1, read as the reverse complement.
GATGGAAACCTTGTTTTGCAGGATGATTCATATGGGAAGAGCAGCTTATGGGAGAGCTTCCAGCACCCTTCTGATGCATACGTGCCAAAGATGAAGATAACCAACAAAATAATGCTAACATCATGGAAAGGCCCTTCTGACCCATCGATCGGAAGCTTCTCTTCCGGTATCGCTTCCTTGCGTGTCCCTGAAGTATTCATTTGGAATGGTAGTGATCCGTATTGGAGGACCGGTCCATCGACTGGTCATGCGTTTATTGGAATTAATGTGATGTATTACTTTTATCCCATCGGGTTTAATGTCGTGAAAGCAAGTGATGGAACTTATTCTTTAAGTGTCACTTATGTCAATAAGTCTTCACTTGCCAACATAATTTTGAGTTCTGAAGGATATTTGGCTGGAAGGCGTTGGGATGATGGTGCTAAGAAATGGATATATGTTTGGAAATATCCAGAAAATCAGTGTGATATTTATGGCATATGTGGAGAAAGTGGAATCTGTAATGTACAGAATTCACCAATTTGCAGTTGTTTGAGTGGGTATGAGCCGAAAAATGCAGAGGAATGGAGTAGAGGAAATTGGACAAGTGGTTGTGTTAGAAGGAGACCGCTGCAGTGTGAGATAACACAAAATGGAGGCAAAGTAGGGAAAGAAGATGGGTTTTTGAAACTGAAGATGGCCAAAGTGCCAGTCTCTGCCTTGTGGTCATCTTCCCTAGACGAACAAAATTGCAGAAATGAGTGCCTCAACAATTGTTCTTGTACAGCTTTTACATTAGTTAATAATTTTGGCTGTCTGTATTGGACAGGAAGCTTAATTGATATACAAAAATTCTCTGAAGGAGGGGTAGATCTTTACATTCGTCTGGCATATTCTGAACTTGGTAATTGATTTATCAACTCCTCCTTGTTCATATCAGAAAACAACAAAATTCAATCATTTGGTTGAGTTTGTTTGACAAATAGCCTCACCAGCTTCTCTTGACAGGTGACAACAGAAGCAAGAAAGCAGCAGTTATCAGTATAGCAGTGATATTTGGAACTATTTTCCTTATTGTCTGTGCATTTTTCACATGGAGACGGATGGCTAAATTTGCAGGTAACATGTCAATGATTTTTTCTTTTTTTAAAAAGGCTGCACGTTCACGGTATTAAGGGAGATTCTTCTTCCATGGTTCTTACTCAGCAAGGAGAGGCAAAATTGAGGAGGTAGTACTGACCAAAACCGAAGATGAAACGTCTCGGATGCTTACAGATGGACACAAGCTTGGAGATGACATTGGCCAAGCCAAATTCCAGGAACTACCCTTATTCAATCTACAAGTGCTGGCAACAGCAACTAACAACTTTGACATATCTAATAAACTTGGACAGGGAGGTTTTGGTCTCGTGTACAAGGTAATGGTCCTCTAATGGGATCCTTTTCTTTTAAAATTTTAGTCTTGTTGATGGTTTCAATTAAATTTCCAGGGAACACTTCCAGATGGACAGGAAATAGCTGTCAAAAGACTGTCTACGGCATCTGGTCAAGGACTACAAGAATTTATGAATGAGGTTGTGGTTATTTCTAAACTCCAACATAGAAATCTTGTCAGACTCCTTGGTTGCTGCGTTGAACGAGAAGAAAAGATGTTGGTTTATGAATACATGCCAAACAAAAGTTTGGACGCATTACTCTTTGGTTAGAGCTATTTCCTTTTCTGTGAACTACCTCAGGTTGTTAGTGCTTCGCATTGGCGTCAAATTCTGTTTACTAATCCTCAGACATTTCTGTTACGATCCTTGTAGATCCGATCAAACAAGAGCTGCAAGATTGGAAAACGCGATTCAATATCATCGAGGGAATTTGCCGAGGTCTCCTTTACCTTCACAGGGATTCCAGACTAAAAATTATCCATAGGGATTTGAAGCCAAGCAACATCCTATTGGACCACACAATGAATCCAAAAATATCAGACTTCGGAATGGCCAGGATTTTTAGAGGGAATCAAAATCAAGCCAATACTCGAAGGGTCGTTGGAACTTTGTAAGTACTTTCTTCCTTTCCATATCCTTCTCCTTTTGTCATGTCACAATTCGAGCTCACGAGTCCTATTTGTGCTGTAACGATGATGTGCAGGGGCTTTATGTCCCCTGAATATGCAATGGAAGGGAGATTTTCAGAAAAATCTGATGTTTTCAGCCTTGGAGTTCTGTTGTTAGAGATTGTAAGCGGAAGAAGAAATACTAGCTTTTATGACAATGTGCAGGCTTTGAGCCTTACAGGATTTGTACGTGCATTGAAGTCATTTCCTCAGTTAATCCTCAGATATATCTTCCGTTCCAGATTAACCGAAACTTACTACATTCTTACTTGTGTTTAATGTCTTTAGGCCTGGAAATTGTGGAGTGAAGGCAATTCGTTCTCCTTGATCGATCCAGCGATGTCGGGTGCAAGTTATCACGAGGAAATATTGAGATGCATACATGTGGGGCTCCTCTGTGTGCAGGAACTTCCAAATGATAGACCAAATGTGCCTACCATCATTTCCATGCTTAAAAGTGAAATTGTAGACCTTCCTACTCCAAAACAACCTGCATTTACAGGAGGGCAGCCTGCCTCAGGGACACAGTCATCTCAACATATCCATAGCAAAAATTCTATTAACAACGTAACTATTACAGCCATTCAAGGACGCTAGAAGTATATACTTGGTCATCGATTGAGTCTGCTGACTAGACGGAGACAATGCTCCGCATTGAGAGTGTTGACGTTCCTTTTTCCGAGTTTTTACAGAAAATCTTAGAAAAAGAAGAAGAAAAATAGGAGAGGAATAAAGTTTTTTTTTTTTTTGCTTCATTTTTATATTTAAGATTATAAAGAAGAAAATCAAGTCCTTTTGTTCATTTTATTTTGTGGCTTGATTACTGTTTGTTTTTTTTGGGGGGGGGGGGAATTAATTAGCCCTGGAATAAGTCCACTTTAAAGTTTTTGTTCCCATTAGATTTTTTATATTTGGTGACAATTATATTTGAATTAGAAGCACCCTCCAATCTGTTTCTCTATTATTTTAGTATGGACATTTTGTATCTAATCTAAGTTAATTTTTTTTTCTATTACATTATTTTCTTGGTCATAGTAACCACCTTTATTGGATAAATGAACTGTACCTTTTCAAAATTTGTTGAATAATATGTTCAACTAAACATTAACGATAACATGGTTAAAAGTAGATGGAAGGAATTAGTTTTTAAGATTAAAATACAAATGAGATGGAAGTTTGATGAAGATAGGTTTATGGACTTTACACAAGTTTATTGGATTATTTATTTAATTTCAACTTGACTCTATTTGATTTTTTTTTTCTGTTAACATTTAAATATTTAAAATTAAGTTAATTTAATTCACATTTTAGATGAATTAAATTAAAAATTCTGATATAATGATTCTTCATCGGACACTCTAAACCAAATCTTTTTTTTTTTTTTTTCGAATATGATCAAAGACATACCTTTACATGGAGATTGGAAAATTCATTTTTGTAGCGATATTCTTGTAACCTGACGCTTACCAATTCAGTCAAACTCTACACAAATCTATTTGTTATTGTGTTTGATTAACCGAGGTCAAATGTTAGGAACTTAGGAACACAATTCAACAAAAAGATATGAATCCAGTTGAATATATATATATATATAGTTTGTTCGTAAACCAGTTGAATATTTTGTGAAATATCAAGGATTTCGATTTTGGGTACTTAGGACTTGAGCCTTTTTTTTTTATTTTTCGTAATTTCAACGTGACTCCCAAATGATGGTTGGTGTGACACATTTGCATTTCCTCGCAAGCTCTTCAAATCTTCCACTATAGTTGAAATATTGCTAGTGAACAGGCTGGTAGAAACTTGGTCGAAGCTGCAGGACCTATGATTCCTGTCTCTCCTCTCCATCCCGTGGAAAACTGCTTTAGTTGAGACATTCCCTCTTGATAATGGAACTATGGAGAACTAGCACATGGTTTAGGACCTTGGTTGGCAGAGTTCGGCCAAAATATCTGGATCTAAGCAACGTCCCAATCACATCATTTCTTCTTCACACTGAACTTCTCTCTTTTTTTACTTTTTTTTTTTTCCCATTTGGGTTTACATTTCTGGACAAAACAACTTGAATAATTTAGGCCACCTTCCCCTTCTAGGTGCATTATTTGCCACCTTCAATATTACTTAAAAATAAAGATTCTAGTTATATATTTGTTCCAATAAAATGCTTTTTGAATTCCGCCCATCAAACAAAAACCCCTAAATTAAAGCGGGAATTTAATGTTTTTTTTATCACAAAAAGAATATCTCAGTACACATATTTACGTACCATAACAGATTTGGAAGGGTCTCATCATAACATTGAAAAAAGAAAAAAAAAAAGAAAGAAAAGAGGCAAACGTTTCTGTCTCGGTACTCCTTTTCTGGGGTTCAAGTGATGATTCAATATTTCAAGAGACAACACTAACATACCTTTTAAAAAACTAACCTACCTTAGAAGATTAGGAGGACTAAAAGTTTGACTAAGCATGTTTTGACTTCATTGAATGTTTAGATCATCTGTACTATCCATCAAAACATAGCATATCTTCAATTCTTGTCATCATGAAAAAGCAATTCCAAAATTCCAATTATGGTACTCGGTGACTGCTGCACATTTGTACCATTTCTAGTACTTCTCTTGCTATCTATTGGTTGCTTGAATTCTTGTGCTGCCATAAACACCATTACGTCGTCTCAGTTTATCAGAGACCCGGAATCTATAGTCTCCACTAGAAATATTTACAGGTTAGGATTCTTTAGTCCTGAAAATTCCACAAATCGATATGTGGGAATATGGTACAATAATATTTCTGAAACAACTTTAATCTGGGTAGCCAACAGAAACAAGCCTCTCAATGATTCTTCTGGGGTTATGAAGATATCTGATGATGGAAATCTGGTAATTTTGAATGGACAGCAAGAGATCCTTTGGTCATCAAATGTTCCAAGGAGAGCTGTTAATTCAAGTGCAGTGCTTAAAAATGATGGAAACCTTGTTTTGCAGGATGATTCCCATGGGAAGAGCAGCTTATGGGAGAGCTTCCAGCACCCTTCTGATACATTCGTGAAAGATATGAAGCTTAACACCAAAATAATGCTAACATCATGGAAAGGCCCTTCTGATCCATCAGTTGGAAGCTTCTCTGCTGGTATGGCTCCCTTGCTCCTCCGTGAAATATTTATTTGGAATGGTAGTGATCCGTATTGGAGGACCGGCCCATGGACGGGTCAAGCATTTCTTGGAATTGATGGGATGGCTCCTTCTGTTTACTTCAGCGGGTTTAATGTTGTGGATGATGGAGATGGAACTTTTTCTTTAACTGCCACTTATTCCAATGATCCTTTGCTTAACATGATTTTGAGTTATGATGGATACTTGAAACTAAAGGTTTGGGATGATGGTGCTCAGAGATGGATATATCTCTGGCAAAGTCCGGAAAATCGGTGTGATGTTTATGGGATGTGTGGGGAAAATGGAATCTGTAATATACAGAATTCACCAATTTGCAGTTGTTTGGATGGGCATGAGCCAAAAAACGCAGAGGAATGGGGTAGAGGAAATTGGACTAGTGGTTGTGTTAGAAGGACGCTGCTGCAGTGCGAGAGATTGCAAAATGGAGGAGAAGTAGGCATGGAAGATGGGTTTTTGCAACTGAACATGGCCAAAGTGCCGGTTTCTGCCTCGCGGTCATTTTACGATGAGCAAACTTGCAGAAAAGAGTGCTTGGGAAATTGTACGTGTTCAGCTTATGCATATGTTAATAATTTGGGTTGCTTGTATTGGACAGGAAGCTTGACTGATGTACAAAAGTTCTCCAAAGGAGGGATAGATCTTTACATTCGTCTGGCACACTCAGAACTAGGTATTTGTTCTGTGAACTTGGTAATTTGATCATTTTTTTCAATTTGTTTTAGCAAATAAACTCACTAGTTCTTTTTGAAAGGTGAAAAGGCAAGCAAAAAAACAGTAATCATCAGCATAACAGTGACATGTGTAGCAATTGTCATTATAGCCTGTGTGATTTTTACATGGAGATGGGTGGCTAAACATGCAGGTAACATATTTCAGACAACTGAATTTGACAACTACAGCACATTCATAGATGTGAGATATTTTTCTTTCATGGATTTTACTCAGAAAGGAAGAACAAAAACAAAATGAACAAGAAAGCATCTCCAACATTTATGGATGGAAACATCCCTTTAGATGATACTAGCCACGCTAAATTCGAGGACTTACCAATATTCAGTCTAGAAATGCTGGCAACCGCAACTGAAAACTTGGACATATCTAATAAACTTGGAGAAGGAGGTTTTGGTCTTGTGTTCAAGGTAATGCTAATACTCTAAAGGGAAATTTTCCGGCTACAAACAGTTTAATTAGTCTTTCAATAGTTTCAATTGAATTTCCAGGGAAAACTTCCAGATGGACGGGAAATAGCTGTCAAAAGGCTCTCAACAGAATCCTGTCAAGGACTACAAGAATTTATGAATGAAGTCGTGGTTATTTCTAAACTTCAACATAGAAATCTGGTCAGTCTCCTTGGTTGCTGCGTTGAAGGAGAAGAAAAGATGTTGGTGTACGAGTACATGCCAAATAAAAGTTTGGATGCATTACTCTTTGGTTAGAGTTATTTCCCCTTTTGTGATCTGGCTTAGATTGTCATTGCTTCACATTGACATCGAGTTCTATGCACTGATCCTCCTTAGAAATATCTGTTAACCCGTTTCATTCTGTCACTTATTTCTCCACTACAATATCTATAGATCCGATCAAACAGGAACTGCGAGATTGGAAAACACGCTTCAACATCATTGAAGGAATTTGCAGAGGTCTCCTTTACCTTCACAGGGATTCCAGACTAAAAATTATCCATAGAGATTTGAAGCCAAGCAATATACTGCTGGACCAGGAGCTGAATCCAAAAATATCAGACTTTGGAATGGCCAGGATATTTGGAGGCAACCAAGATCAAGCCAATACTGTAAAGATTGTCGGAACTTTGTAAGTACTATCTTCCTATCTAATTCTGTTCATATTGTCCCATCACTATTTGAGCTAACAAGTCCTGTTTGTGCTTTAATGGTGACGTGATGCAGTGGCTATATGTCCCCTGAATATGCAATGGAAGGGAGATTTTCAGAAAAGTCCGATGTGTTTAGCCTTGGAGTTCTGTTGTTAGAGATTGTAAGCGGAAGAAGAAACACCAGCTTTTACGACAATGTGCAGTCCTTGAGCCTTACAGGATTAGTATGTGCATCCAGTTCACTTCCTCAACTACATCCAGACATACTTCTGTCCCAAAGTAGATGGAACTAACAACATTCTTACTTGTGTTTGATGCCTTTAGGCCTGGAAATTATGGAGTGAAGGCAACACTGCGGCGTTGATTGATCCAGCGATATCTGATCCAAAGTTTCAAATGGAAATGTTGAGATGCGTACATGTGGCGCTTCTGTGCTTGCAGGAACTTCCAAATGAGAGACCAAGTGTGCCCAACATCATCTCAATGATTAAAAGTGAAATCGTAGATCTTCCCACTCCAAAAAAACCTGCCTTTATTGGAGGGCACACTGCCTTAGACGCAGAGTCATCTCAACAGGCTCACAGCAAAAGTTCTGTCAACAGTGCAACTGTTACAGTTGCTCGAGTAATATAGGTAGTAAGAGTTGGTAACAAGTTTGTCCTTGGGAATGTACACTCCGGGGACTGACATGAAATATCAGATTTATCTTTCAGTTTCATTTCCAAATCTGATATAGCCAAAGTAGGATGACCATCCCTGCTGCAAGCTGAAAGTTTCAGCTTCAAAGCAGATTTTTGAAAAAATGAAAAATAGTACTGTCAGTTCCAGTTGCGGCATTTACAATTTTTGAGAAAGTATGTTGTATGCAAAATTTAATATTTTAACATAATAATTGTTAAAATTACAAGTATAAATTGAAATTTATTTTATATAAAAAAATAAAAAATTAAATAATTTATTAACAACTAAAAATTTATAATTTAATATTTTATTATTTTGAACTCTTTCTCGTCTCATTTTTAATAAGTAATATCAAAATCAGTAGTTCAGTTAAAGACATTAAAATTTGAATTATAAGAAAAAAAGAAAGATATAATGTGAAGATTATCTTAATCTTATCTTAGCTTGTTTTGGTACTAATTTTCTAATATTTTTTTCCCTCCAAATACTGTAGAGAGAGCCACAACAGGCTAGTCTCAATTGAGTAGAGCAAAAATTCTTGTTTTGGAGTTGGATTTAGCCCTATAGATTGTAGTAAATCACTACACCAGAATTGATGAAAGGTTTTTGTGATAAGATGGGAGAAGGTGTGTTCACACACATCCCATATCTTGGCATTCACAGTATCCCCATCACACTAAAGTGTTGCTATCTTGTGGGTATGAAGTAACATAACTGAAGTTGCACAGTGGCTATCGTACTGAACAGGAGCAAAATCAACAAAAGGGCACTCCATGAGGCCCATTGGGTCCATGGGAAAAGCAGTGTAATGCAGGCTAATAAAACCAAAATCAGCTGGCGTGAAAACTAATCAAAAGATGAAATTTTGCGTGGGCTCGAGTCAATACCATGTGGGTGGAACGTCACTAGAATTGGATTTAGACCGATGTGATACAAACGTGGAAAGAACTATCAGCATTGCATTCAATGTTCAAACACAAGCAGAAATACCTACCCACCTTTTCTGTCCACGTGTGAATCGGCTTCCTTTTGCACCACATCTACAGTCGTAGGATTTGCCTTTTGAGGACAAAAAATAAAAAAAAAATAGGCATAATAATTAGATCATAGGTGATATCCAAGGTTCTAAATCAGGGTCAGCTAACTGTAATTCTGCTCACCGCATTGCCACATAAGTTAATTTAGCAATAAATGCAGCTACATTGGTCTCAATTTCGGTTGCATTAGTTGTAGAGACTATAATTGACTATGGTTGCCCTATTTTATGTGACCCACAAGTCGAATTGTTTCCAAAGTGAATTTGCCCCATCATTGAATTGTGGACAATGAAATGCAAAGTTTAGTATAATAGTAGAATTATTTCATTTTAACATAAAAATAACATCTTTAAATAGTAAAAATAATTTTTAAAAAAAAAAGAACCTATAATGTGAATGTAGACCTTGGCATGAAGTAGAGTTTTTTTTTTTTTTTTATAAAAAGAATCAATGTCCATCTTGCTTTTTGAAGTGTGATCCGTTCACTAGAAGTTGATTTACATCCAAAAACCTCATGAATTGAACGCGGGGACCGACAGCACCACCGCCAAACTCATGTGCTGCTTCACTCTGCATCCCTTTGCTTGCCCTTACAACATCATCTTACTAAGTAATTAAAGCTTAATCCCTGTTACCGTCCACTTTGGTTAACAAATGCTTCTTTCCCTTTTTATTTCATTTATTTATGAGACTCAAAGAGCCTGCTCTTTAATTGTGCTATATCGGTTGCTAAAAATGTAATGAAGAGGAACAAAAGTTATCATGGGTTCAATTTTCTGGTGACAGTTAAGCCCATTTGTTAATCATTATTAATAATTCATTAATTAAAAGTAAAAAAATCCTGAATTTTCAAGAACTCACTTAATGATACAGGCATTAAAGTTTGTTTAATATCTACACCTTAGTACCTATAATTTCTTTTGATCAATCAGTACTTTAGTTCCTGAGATTTATTTACATTGTTCGGAAATAAAAATTGTTATTCTTGGATGTTAAACCTGGTAATTTCGTGAGAAATTTCAAGTGTTTTATTACGTGGGAATATCAAATCGACCGTGTTTACATCTCAATCACTGCCTCTGGGACATTCTGGTTCACATTAGAAATCAAAACATCAAAGGAAGGATCGGCCAACGAAATGGTGGTCGGTAACAGCAGTAGAGTTTTTCGTGTAAGCACGAGGCGGTTGACCAAACTGGCCCCAGAGCTTCCCGTGCGCTTCCATGGCACACGAGTAAAAGTCCACTTCAGACCTTTTTCCGCGGCCCGAGTTGATGTTCTTGTGGCAACAATAATATATATATATTTTTTGTCAACTTGTCACTTATAATACAATTTCCTTGAGACAATATGTTTCACATGGGAATTTGTCGTATTTCACCAAATATTTGTTTTTTTTAATTCTTTTTCTATAACTTAGTTAATTTTAATTAGAAATTGTAAAATTTTTCCTGTTGCGGATACATGCAACCATAATAAAGACAGATGGAAGAGAGTGATAAAAATAAGAAATTACCACTAGGCAAAAAGATTGGTTTTGATAACTGTTTCTTATTTTGCTAATCCATTGTTTATACAATAGATGCGTTTCTGCTAATATGCTTAAAATCTCCAAATATACTTAAATGCTTGATTTTTGTGTAAAATCAAACCAACCCTTAATCCTCCTTTTGTTCTTAGCCTTATTCCCACTCACAACTCACATGGAAAATTTGGATGCTGTCTAGTAGCCATTGCTGTGCCGGCCAAACAACATTGGCCAGTAGTGTTTCTCCGAAGAAAATTAGATTTTGAAATCCAACAACAAGGGATTGAGCAAACATTCTCCTTCTGCTGCAAATCCACTTAATAACTCAATTTTAATTTTTTGTTCCCTTTTTATCAAATTAATTTAATTTAGTGTGGCATGCACACTATATAATATACTTTATGACTATTAGATGGAATGACTTGCGAAGAACTGGATTGAACTTTCACACACACACACACACACACACACACATATATACTTATGACAAAATGTATACCACATGTTAATTTGGTGAAAAATCACATTTATCAAATGTGAACTTGAAATGAAGGGAAGAGAAACCAAAATTAAATGGAAATATGAAAGGATTAGCAAGTGGCACAGAAATGACTAGTAAAACAAATATTTAGAAAATAAGCATCACATCAAAATTAAACAACTTGACAGCACTCCCATAAATTAGAGAGGAAACTTGGCAGGTTCAATCACCGTAAAAAAATGTAATATATTCCTTTTTGTCACATTGTCTCTCAAGTATTCCAAATAAACCCTCATTAATTAATCAACGTCATTGATTACTATTGAACTCTAGGCAGAAATAGAAGATTCCAAGCAGCTACTGTTCTCAAAATATTCAATCCCGTGTAGCATTGAATGGAACTCTCTTGGCCTTGTATGCCGACCCCACACCTACGAATTATTCTCTCTCTGTTTTTTCTTCTGATTTTTATTGGTCAAAGACGTCGACACAGATTCTAGTCCAGCCCTTCTCAAGGCAAGAAGCAGCCTTTGTAGATTAATACAATGTCAAAAATATGTTTGTAAGTCTAATTTCGCAGCCTTAAAACTCTGGTCAGCCTCCGCTAAAACCAGCATCCCAGCCTTTGAGTCTGGATTCCTCAATTTTCTTCTTCTTCTTCTTCTTCTTATTCTTCTTCTTCTGTCCTATCTTGGGACTTCAACTTCTGAGAGATTGTGAGGAATGGCCTTTTTGTGCAAAACCAATGTCCATGTTTTTAATTTCTCGTTCTTTTGTACATTGTTTTCTCTGTTCCTGCTTTGTCATGCTGCTGACTCAATCAGAAAAGGCCAATCAATACAAGATGGTGATTCCTTGATATCTGAAAATTTTGAGCTGGGGTTTTTCAGCCCTGGAAATTCTGAATTAAGATATCTTGGTATACGGTATTACGGGATTCAGGACCAGGCAGTCATCTGGGTTGCCAATAGAGAAAGGCCAATTTCTGACAAAAATGGAGTCTTGACAATAGATGAAGATGGGAACTTGGTGGTCAGAGATGGAAATGGAAGTCCAGTTTGGTCGAGCAATGCAACAAATCTTTCTAGCAGTAACACAACAGCAATTCTTAAGAAAACAGGGAATCTTGTTCTGTCAAGTGCTGTTGACGCAAGTGAAGCCTATTGGAAAAGCTTCGATCACCCAACTGATACCTACTTGCCTAACATGAAAGTTCTTGTGGATTCTGCGCTGGGAGAGAGCCATAACCTCAGATCATGGAAATCTGTAAATGATCCTTCACCAGGAAACTTCACTATGGGAGTTGATCCACGCCGCGCACCCCAGATAGTTGTATGGGAGAATTCAAGGAGGATATGGAGAAGTGGCTTCTGGAATGCACAAATCTTCACAGGTGTGCCAAGTATGATAGATTTAACTAATTACCTATATGGCTTTAAGTTTGATACTGAAAAAGAAGGAAAACTATACCTCACGTACAATCCTTCCAACGCCTCTAATTTGATAAGGTTTAAAATCCTTTGGAATGGAACTGAAGAAAAACTAAGTTGGAATGGTAGTGAAAGGAAGTGGGATGTGATGCAAAGTCAACCCAGTAATGACTGTGAGCTATACAATTATTGTGGAAATTTTGGAGTTTGTAGAGCATCAGATTCTCCCAAGTGCAGTTGTATGGAAGGATATGAGCCAAGCTATCTGGATCAGTGGAGAAGTGGAAACTGGTCAGGTGGATGCAAGAGAAGGTCTGCATTGAAGTGCCAGATGAATACTAGTATAACTGCACAAGATGGTTTTAAAGAGTTGAGATGCCTCAAATTGCCAGATTTTGCAGATCCAGGGGCCTCTGGTACCCCAGATTCCTGTAAGGAAAAGTGTTTAAACAACTGCTCTTGCAATGCCTACGCTTTCATCAGTGGGATTGGATGCATGATATGGACCGGGGACTTGATTGATATGCAGGAATTTGACAGAAATGGGAATACTCTCTTCTTGCGTCTTGCTGCTTCTGAATTTGGTAAGACTACCTTCTTCTTTTCATCATTTCTTCACTTGTTTGATATCATTGTTTATCGAAGAATTCTAGGAAGAGATGATTCTGTTTTAAAGTTTGTTACCACAATTAAGAGGAGGATGTGTACCAGCTGCACAACTAAAATCTGTTCCTCTTAATTTAATCCAACTTCTATTATAAAGTATATTGCACTGGAGCATAACATCAATCTTCATAAAGCTTACAAAGGGTAATCCAGCAGGACTTGTTGATTCTAGTCTTAAATGGGAGAAAGAGCAAAAAAGTACCAAAATTGCAGCAGAAATTGAACTTCTTTGCATGTCTTGACTGATAAGTACACAACTTGGCTGCTAATTTACCAAGTTGTTAGTTTTTCCTGTCAATTGGGTTTATTTTCAAAGAAAAGAGGATGCACGGAAACCTTGTAAATGCTTCACTTAAAAGGTTTGCACAAAGGGCAGCTAGTTAGACGTCTACTAGAAGAGAACAACATGCAATCTTGCATCATTACACTTTAGCTACATTTTATGTCTTGACATTCTGACTTGTCTGCTCAATACAGGTGGCAGGAGATTATCTACAGCTGTGATAGTGATAATTGTTGTGGCCGCATTGATCTTCCTAGCCATGGTCATATATCTGCTATGGAGGTATAGCAACAAACTCAAAGGTACAATTTCCCATTCTCAAACTCAGCCAATGATGAATCTTACTAGGCAGATTAAGGAGTATATTACTGCCTATGGATATTTGCTTCCTTTCCTGTCTCATTTTCTTTTTGTGTTCGTTGTATTTAGCTTTGCCCAAGGCTACCTCAGTTTCAAGGTTGAGAATGACTGAGATTCCATTAGCAATTTCAGAAATCAGCAAGAGTGGCGAATATTCAACTGATCTTTCTGGGCCAGCAGACCTTGTTATTCGAGGGAATCAAGTAAATGGTCCAGATTTACCATTGTTCAATTTCAGCTGCGTTGCATCGGCTACAAACAATTTTTCCGACGAAAACAAGCTCGGGAAGGGCGGATTTGGATCTGTCTACAAGGTGAACATCTTTGTTAGGCACTCATGTCAGAAGCAAGGAACTGTGAGTTTCTTTAAGTAATAATGATGATGCTTTTTACTTTCATTGCCAGGGAAAGTTTCCTGGAGGGGAGGAAATGGCAGTGAAGAGGCTTTCGAGAATATCTGGTCAAGGCTTGGAAGAGTTCAAGAATGAAATCATATTGATTGCAAAGTTGCAACATAGAAATCTTGTTAGATTGCTAGGATGCTGCATTCAAGGGGAAGAAAAAATGCTGCTTTACGAATACATGGCAAACAAGAGCTTGGATTTCTTTCTTTTTGGTATGCAGTCCAATTCATTTCTGCTTCATTCAGAAAATCATGTTAAAGTTCAAAGTTAAGGATTTTGTATTTAATACAACTTGTTAATGGCAGACCCTGCAAGGCAAGGACTACTAGACTGGACAAAACGCTTTGAAATTATAGAAGGCATTGCCAGAGGGCTTCTTTATCTCCACCGAGATTCCAGACTTAGAATCATTCATCGCGACCTAAAGGCTAGCAACATTTTGTTGGATGAGGACATGAATCCAAAAATTTCAGACTTTGGCATGGCCAGAATATTCGGGGGAAACCAAAATGAAGCAAACACAAACCGAGTTGTTGGCACATAGTAAGTAATGACAACTTATGTGAACTTGCCAATAAACCCTTAATCAGCAGACTGATTAATCTGAATTGGTTTTTCTTTCCTTTTGAATGCAGTGGCTATATGTCACCTGAATATGCAATGGAAGGCCTATTTTCGGTGAAGTCCGATGTCTATAGCTTTGGTGTACTAGTAATGGAGATTATCAGCGGCCGGAGGAATACCAGCTTTCGCACGACTGATCATGTCTTGCTCATTGCTTATGTAAGTACATTTTTCAATGTTTTCTGGTATGATCCTATATTTACAGTCATTAACTTGATTCAAACTTTGATTAACCTTTTACTTTAGGCATGGCAACTTTGGAGCGAAGGCAATGCGATGGAGTTGGTCGATCCATCAATTAGAGACTCGTGTCCTCAAGAGCAAGTGCTTCGGTGCATACAAATGGCCATGTTGTGTGTTCAAGATTCTGCAATTCATAGACCAACCATGGCACATGTTTTGTTAATGCTCGAGAGCGACACGCCACTTCCTTTGCCTAGGCAACCCACTTTCACCTCAATGAGAACTTCCATAGATACAGAATTATACCTTGACTCTCAAGACATTGTATCCTCAAATGACTTGACTGATACAATGGTAGTCGGCAGATGATCAATCTTTTTATTTCCTCTTGTATGTGTAAAACTTCCCACTTTGTTTGATGAATTCGAGATACACATGTATAGGTTTTTTGTTATCAGTCAATTTTGAAAGAAAAGACTGGTTTTCTTTCTTTTTTTTGGGTGATCATTGGCATGTTCATTCCTTGAAGAGTGGAAACTCTTTCCACTAACATGCTTGCTAGACTGTATCACTTGGCAGACAAATTTCTGCAGCATCAACTGAAGCAACAGGGTGAGTTCATGCTGGTTTAACACAAGCAACTCTAACAATGTGAGAATACCTACACAGGGCATAACAGTATTAGTTATTTGTAAGTAAACTAACAGTTATTTGCATAGTATAACATCAAAAGTTATAGAAAATTATGGTTTAGTAGTAAGAGATCCTTCATTTTTATATCAAAAATTACAAATTTGAGATTAAAATTAAAGATACACATCATAGGGTCCCACGAAAGTTGGCTCCGCAAATTCATTCTTTCACGCATGTATTCGAAGAAAAATGATGCTTTGAATCTAAATTCCCATAAACCTTCTCTCAAGTTGATAAAAGAAGCCAAAACAACTTGATTTTCTAATTGGACGCAATGCATAATTATGCAACTTATCAAAAGAAAAAAAGAAAAAGCATAATTATGCACTAGATGCTTAAGCCTATTTCTTTGGAATTTGCTTATGAATCTATTAGGGCTGTTCAAGGTCGACCCAATTCACCTAAAATAGCATAATCTGAACCGTGGTACTCGGACACTCCAAAATCCAAAAAAAAAAAAATAGATACATGATTTTGCCTTTTTTTTTCCTTTTTTTTTTTTTATAAATCGCATGTGGAAATGGAAAAGTGGAAATTGACCAGAAATTTATGAGTTTGTAAATTTATTCATTTAGTGGTATATTAGGCACACGACGTCGTTTTCTCTTTTGCTCAACAGCCTTTCCTGCTTCTCTCTTTTTCCTTGTGCTCTCAATCTGCTATTCAATACATTAGCCGATGTTCACCTTAAAGGTAACTCAATGCTTCTTTTTTTATTGGTTTTTTGAAAAACGAACAATCAGCAGATAACGACAAAGTTTACTAAGCATATCATACGTCCTGCTGACAAATGAACAATGACTGGTAGATATAATCTCTAAATTAAAATTTAAAAATAATTTACATGTTAAAATTTAATATGTATCACTGTATTTAATTTTAAGATTATTTGGATTAAAAAAAGTTTGGATACTTTGTCACGAAACTAATTGATTAAAAAGTCTAAGTTATTGAGTCAATTCTAATATTAATATAATTTTGCTAATGAAAGTTGAAAACGTGTAAACAAATGTTAGATTTAGTTTTGAAAAAAATGCCCCATATCATTCAAACCTGTGTCATTTTTTTCTCTCACAAAGTTACCAACTTTTGAAAAAGTTTGGTGATTTCCAAGTCGTTAGTGTCAAATGTTTGAATTGGGTGACAAAAATATGTGGATGTGCCATCTCCTAGAAAAAGCCATGCTATGCAGTGGGCCATTAACCGTAAATTATTTATTTATTTATTTATTTTGATTCAAGGAGAACGAAGGAAATTCAAATTCATATTTTCCTCTCTCTTTTGATGCTAAAGTGGGGCAGTAAACAATTTACTGGTCTGCCAATGGCGATCTTATGTCCACTTGTTGCGGAAGGATGCATTGACTTGGGCGTCCTCTTGAAAAGAAAGAAGAATATTGCTCAATCACACGTTAGTTGGCGATGGATAAGAAGTTTTCTGTGTCCTTCGAATATTCAAAGGGGAGACAAAAGCAAAATCAAATTTACTTCTCTTTTGTAAGAGAGCGTTTCACAACTCAAACGTAGTACTTCCGTAACACATTTCAATGCTTGGTCTTTCTATTAAACTCTTCAATAATGCAGAAAATAAATCTTCCCCTTATCCACGATGCACACACCCCTGGAGGTGGGCACGGGGATGATCCTAAGACCCTTATAGTGCAGCCATAACAGGTGCAGGCACATCTATGACTCGAACGCCATAATAAATTTAGCATCCAAGATAGGCCCTCCTCCAAATATACCATGCGCATGTCATCTAGGCACAACTCATCTTGAGTGGGGCATAGTTATTCAAAGCAATTGCTATGTCAAACTGAGTAAAAACCGTTCTTGACACGGGCAAGATTGCCTTTGCCATTCAAAATGGTTTCCTTGGGATTGAGCTTGTTTTCTCCCTCTAATCTGAAAATTTATTACGAGGGCTCAACCCAGGTCCCATATAATAGACTCGGTCTATCGAATAATCGCTAGGCTCAAGCTCAACCCAAATAGCCTCAACTAGTCATAAATGCCAAACCAATGAGGATATCACGTACATGAGACATTATTTGACGATGTCCAGAAGTAAACGCAAGACTTTTGTAATAAAAGCTATGGGAAGAGCTGGACAAAACCATGGCTTCTAAAATTCTGTTTCTCCATTTTCTGCAGCTTCTGCTTTTCCATGTCAGATTTGCCACTTCCAGGGACACACTGGCTTTAAACCAGACCATCAAGGATGGTGAAATTATAGTCTCCAGAGAATATAAATTTGCCTTGGGATTTTTCAGCCCTGGAAATTCTAGGTACAGATACCTTGGTATCTGGTATCATGGACTGGCAGAGCAAGATGTGGTTTGGGTAGCAAACAGGAACACACCCATCAAGGGTTCCTCAGGAATCCTGCTGCTAAACCAACATGGAAATCTTGTTCTTTACAGTAGTCATGATCAAAGTGTTGCAGTTTGGTCTTCAAGTGTTTCTGTTGCAGTTACAGAAACTTGCATAGCTCGGCTCCTTGATTCCGGAAATTTTGTTCTATTGGTTAAAGATGGAAGTAATATTGTCTGGCAAAGCTTTGATTATCCTACAAACACCATGCTAAGAGGCATGAGATATGGGGTGAATCGAAAAACAGGCCTAGAGCAATTTTTAACATCTTGGAGGTCAGCAGATGATCCGGGAACTGGAGACTACTCGCTTAAGCTTAACCCAGGTGGCTCACCACAATTCGTGATGTACAAGGGAAGAACAGACTATTGGAGAAGCTGCCCTTGGCCGTGGAGGAAATATGTAATGGTGTATAACTATACTTTTGTCAACAATCCAGATGAGGTGCTTTTTGCTGACCTTCAGGATCACCCCTCTAGTTTGCAAAGAACAATAATAGATGATACAGGATTGATCAAGAGACTAGTGTTGAATGAAAGTACTGATGGGAAGTGGAAAGTAGTTTGGTCTGCACCTAAGTACCGGTGCCATTCCTACGGACATTGTGGCCCTTATAGTGAGTGTGATGCTACAAGTGAGAGTAAATTCGATTGTGCTTGTTTACCTGGATATGAACCAATTCTCCAGAGGGGCCAGCATCAAGGAGATGGAGAAGGTAGCTGTGTCAGCAAGCAACAACAGTCCTTGGTGTGTGACCAAGGAGAAGGGTTTGTAAAAGTTGAAAATGTCAAGGTTCCTGATGCACAAGGAGCTGTTTGGTTAGGTGCAAATGTGGGCCTACCTGCATGCGAGCAGCAATGCACGAGCAATTTCTCCTGCTTGGCCTATGCAATTGCAGATGTTGCTGGAAGAGGGAGAGGCTGTTTGGTATGGTATGAGAAATTAATGGACATCTTGGAGTTTACAGAAGGGGGCTATGATCTGTATGCCTGTGCTGATGCACTTCAAGTAGGTACTTACTCTTGCTTTGCACTGCTCTTGATATTAGTAATGGCAATTGTACAAGCCAGCCTGCACCAGCTTTAAGGGTTGGTTCAGTTAGTATTGTTTCTGCCTTGTATATTATCTCTTAGTCACATGCAGTGCATTCTTTTCTTACTCGAGCAGCAGAGAGAGCAAGTACATCACATGGTGAATTTCCGAGGAAGGGGATACGAGCCATTCTAGTACCGTCTGTTTTTTCAGCATGGATAGTCATTGTGGTAATTGCCTTTCTGTTGCTCAGGAAGAGTAGAATCAGAAGGTAAGAAGCAAGAGTATTATTTCGTGACTTTCCATCTATATTCGCGACTTTCCATCTATATTTATTCTTCTGTGCAGTAACGAATAGTCCCACAAAGAACTTCAGTTTAGTGGTTTTCCATCTGATTGAAAATGCACCATGGACCAACTTTTATGACAATGTTGGATGTGTGAAGTTTGTGTAAATATTTCTGTGAGTTTAAATTGAGAATTGCCTTTGCTCATTTTAAGGTCCGCGAGAAAAAGATGGGGTAAACGAATATTTGGTGCCAAGAGTTTGCGTCACTATAAAAACACTTTGGCAACAAATGACTTCGAAGACAGCCAGAGTCATCTGGAATTGCCATTTTTCAATCTCAGTACTATACTTGCTGCCACAAACAATTTCTCTCCTCATAACAAACTAGGACAAGGTGGTTTTGGTTCAGTTTATAAGGTAAGGACACTGTAAAGCCTCACAAAAAAGAACGGATTCTTAATGACATGCATGAAGAACTACTACACTTTTAGCTTTTTTCATCCTTTTTTTCCAGCAATTGCTATGTTGTTTAAGAAACCTTCAAATGAGTGTCCACAATAATTAGAATCCTGAATGTGAATTTAGGGTCAGTTATCCCATAGACAAGAGATTGCTGTGAAAAGACTATCCAAAAGTTCAGGGCAAGGAATGGAAGAATTTGCAAATGAAGTTATGTTGATAGCAAAGCTTCAACACAGGAACCTTGTGAAGCTTCTAGGATGCTGCATTGAAGGAGAAGAGCCAATGTTAATTTATGAATATTTGCCAAACAAAAGCTTGGACTCTTTTCTTTTTGGTACGTCCTTTTGGATATGTGTGTATGTCTAATTCTCATCCTGCTTCTCAATCCACTGACTTGCGTCAACGTAATTGTTTCAACTGAGATATGCAGCCTGCATCTGTTCCTTTTTTGGCAAATGGAAACTTAAAAATTGGTTGCAGATGAAACGAGGAAGCCACTCTTGGATTGGAGAAAACGTTTTGATATCATTGTTGGAATTGCCCGTGGGATCCTTTATCTTCACCAAGACTCAAGGTTGAGAATTATTCACAGGGATTTAAAAACCAGCAATGTTCTATTAGATGCGGAGATGAACCCCAAAATTTCAGATTTTGGAATGGCTAGAACATTCAAGGATGACCAAATTCAAGGCAAGACAAAAAGAGTTGTAGGCACATAGTAAGTACACTGATACCATACAGAGACACAGAGCACATATCTCGTTATGAAAACTATGGCAATCTTTAACAATTTCTTTTCTTAATGCAGTGGCTATATGTCACCCGAGTATGCAGTGTTTGGAAGATTTTCTGTGAAATCAGACGTATTTAGTTTTGGGGTCATTTTGTTGGAGATTATAAGTGGAAAGAAGAATGGTGACTTCTATCAAGAGGATCTTGCCTTGAGCTTGATAGGACATGTAAGTGATCATGCAACTTTCTAGTATGCTTTTACTTTTTAGCTTCCAAAATGCATACTTTTCGTTTAAAGTAATGAAAGTTCATTACTTTAACAGGTGTGGGAGTTATGGAGAGAAGAGAGAGTGCTAGAGATGGTTGATTTATCACTAAAGGAATCATACCCTCCTCGTGAAGCCATGAGATGCTTCCAAATTGGGCTGCTGTGCGTGCAAGAAGATGCAAAGGACAGGCCAACCATGTTGGATGTTGTTTTCATGCTCAACAGTGACATGCCTCTTCCATCTCCGAAACAGCCTGCATTCATTTTCCGGAATTGTGTTAATCAACCAAACTTACCTGTAGGAGATCAGGAGCAACCGTGTTCCGTAAACGAGATCACAATTACTACAGTTCTAAGTCGCTAATAATTCATCAACAGTAACTCAGCAGATGAATTACTATTACAGACTGTAGAGTTCATCATTTGGCAAATGTATATTCTTATTAGAATATAAATAATTTTATTATTAGACTTTATAACTAGTCACAGTTTTAAAATTTTTCTGATAAATATTCTTTAACTCAATGACATGTGAATTATCATTGCAAACATTTATAGAGTTCATGGCGTAGTATGTCCCCACAAGAATAGTATGTTAAATTTAAAATTAAAAATTTAAATAAATTTGTTATTAAAGTTTGTAATTAACAATAGTCTCAAAATTTTCTTTAGAAAGTAGACTTTAATTCAACGATAGTGAAGTTATCTCTAAAATTAAAAATTTTATTAAAAAAAATTCCTTACAAGTCATAATTATATGGTGTAGACTTAGAGTCCAGTAGTGTTAGAGAGTTTGTAACTCACAAAGTCCAACGTTGACATGTTTGACACAACATAGATTGAATGAATGAACCCAAAACTCAAAGCAGACCAACCCAATTCGGTCAGGAATGCCCAACAAGCTAAATCAATGCATAAATACATAGTTATTGAGGCCTTCGTTACATAGATATGGTCGGAATCCATGTTATATTATTAAAATTATTAGATATATATTTATAATTTTAAATATAAATATTTATCAACATTAAACATGCATAACCTACAGAGAGTTATAATAATATAATGTACAAATTTGTATATCATTTCCATGATTTTCCGCGTGCAGCAGAAGCTCTTGGGGTGAACAGGAATAAGATAATGATTAAATGATCAAATGCATATTTTAATAACTCTTTAATTTTCGGTCAGCACAAATTTAAGAATTTATGACTGTTTGCATCCCATCTCATCTAACATGAATTTAATCAATTAAAACTGTTTTGAGTGGTCAGTATCTAATTCCCTTTTGTTTATTGAGTCTGTTTTCACGCGACGAAGGATTTATTTAAAACTATCTTCTACTTGGACCACGATTGATCACTAAGACTTTTGCTTTGTTTCATCAATTAGTTTGGTTTCTCAGTCATTGTTTAAGTAATATTTGCTCATATGAGTTGAACTGGCTGGTAACTACATAGATTGTAGTCTGTATGGTTGTCTGCATTTGTTTCGAAGACAATTAGTCATTGTTGTCGAGTATCATTGGTTATTGGAAATGATTTTCTTTATTTTTGGCCATCTAATTTAAAATATCATGTCAACTTCTTCTAGTATAGGTTAGGCAGTCTCACTTTCTCTTGGAATGACAACTTCTTCATTTTTTTTTCCCTCTTTCATTTTGGTCCAAATCATGATTTGTATATTATTAATTTTGACAACTATTTCATTATTATTCTCCTTTGCATTGAGTTTCTGTTTTCGATGTGCTTGATTTCATAATTTGTAGTGTTTGTACTTTACTCGAATTTGATGTGATATAATGACTCATATTCTTGTTGTAGACCAAACAAGGACAGTCTTGGATTGGAGCGAACTGTTTGATATTATTGTTGGGATTGCTCGTGGCATTATGTATCTTCTTCACCAGGATTCCAGGTTGAGGATCATCGCATAGGGATTTAAAAAGCAGCAACGTTCTATGGGATGCAGAGATGAATCCTAAAATCTCAGATCTTGGCATGGCTAGGATTTTCAGTGACGACCAAGATCAGGAAGAGACAAAACGAGTTTGTCGGCACATTGTGAGTATGCTCTCCATACTTTAAGATGGACAGAGAGTTTGTATGCAATACAAAGATCACCTGCTCAATTTATGCCTGGTGGAGGAAAAGTCATTTAATAAAGGTCTGACTGTTGACGTAATGGAGAAGTTATTTTATTCTGACCACCATTACTTTGGAAAAGGATGTCCTTCCTTGGAAAGCGTCTGGGACGCCGCCCCTTCTTTTAAGGAATAGTCATTCAACCAGCCAGGTTCACCTCGGTTGGCCACAAAAACAATACTCTTGTAGAGAAATTGAGGGTTCAAATCCACACTCCGTCAAATTTCCATAAGATGTGTGTTTTTATTCCGATGGATACAAAGGAGGAAAAGCCATTCTCCCTTGACATCTGCTCTACTCTTATGCAGTGGCTGTATGCCACCAGAGTATGCAGTGTTTGTGAAATTTTCAGTGAAATCTGATGTCTTTGGTTTTGGGGTAATATTACAGGACATTTTGAGTAGCAAGAAGACCGATGACTTACATAAGGACGATCTCGCCCCGAGTTTGATAGCATATGTAAGTGACCGAAACTCCAGGCGACCCTTAATGCGTATAGTTCGGTTGAAACTCCCTCAATGCGTGTGTATTATGCCTTTAAAGGTGTGGGAATAATGGAGAGAGGACAGAGCACAGGAGCTAATTGACTCATCAATGAGGGGAATCTTATGCTCCTCATAAAGCCGTAAGATGCATTCAGATTGGCATCTCGTGCGAGCAAGAATCTGCAACGGACAGACCAACCATTAGAGATGTTGTTCTCATGCTCAACAGTGCCGTGCCTCATCCATCTCCAAAACAGCCTGCCAATATTTTCCGGAAGTCTAACAATGATCCAAGCTTACAAGCAGGAGAAGGACCGTGTTCGATAAATGAGGTCACGATTTCAGATATTTTATGTCGCTAAATTTCCCACAGACAGCTTGTAGGCGACTCATTGACTCTCTGGTAGAATCCTTCACCAAGCAAGCCTGTATCCATCACCTCTCAAATAGGACAAACAGCAACTCAGAGAGAAGTTGAATGGCAACGGCTTGCTTTTCTTGGAAATTCAGACTCTTTGCTTTCAAATCGCATTAGCTTTTTATTGTTCATAAATGCCGTGAATTTTATAAGAGTAAATCAAAACGTCGACCAAAAAAAAAAAAACAGAAAAATTATAACTTATTATTTAAAAGATTAGTTATATATTGTAAAATTTCTTTTATATTGAAAAAAAAATATATCTTATAAGTAAGTTATTATTATTAGTATTATTATTGAATTATTTCTATAATAATTAAAGAATTATTAAATCAAAGTTGCTCCGTAACATTCAGACTGCTGCACACAAGAAAACAAAGCACATTATTTATTAGATGTTATAACTGAATTCATACGTCACTTTTCAAGATGCTTCGTAGCTTTATGCAACACAAACACAGAGAGAGATGTAAACTGGTGCAATTGTGTCATGATTTTTTTTTTTTTTTAATGAATTAATGTAACGCGGAGTGCAGATCCTCCAATTGTGCTGCGTCGTGTAGATGAAAGTTTTGAATTTTGGATCCCAGCCGTGATAGAAGGGTCTAACGGTAGCTTTATGACTTTCATTAAGCCCTGCCAAAATTGTAAAACCCCTGCTTTTTCTAGAGAGAGAGCGAGAGAGAGAGAGAGAGAGAAGATTGTTTCTTTGTTTCTTCTTCTTTTAGAGAGAGAAAATGGCGACCCAGTTCCCAGACGACTTCAAGTGCCCGATTTCTCTCGAGATTATGTCCGATCCGGTTATCCTATCCTCCGGTCACACCTTCGACCGCTCCTCCATACAGCAGTGGCTGGACTCCGGCAACCGTACTTGCCCAATTACCAAACTACCCCTCCCCGAACGCCCTTCTCTCATCCCGAACCATGCCCTCCGCAGCCTCATTTCCAACTATACCCTCCTCTCCGCTCAACCGTCCCAGCACACCCCATCTCAGCCGCCGCCGCCGCCCCCGTCGCCGTCGCTGGCTCAGTCCCTTATTCACACTCTCACTTCTTCTTCGCCTCTGGATTCCAAGCTCGACTCGCTCTCCCAACTCGCTAAAAGGACCAAGCTTGACTCGGGTCTCCGCCGCCAGTTGACGGAGTCGGGCGCCATGTCCGCCGTTCTCAGCTGCGTCAACTCGCTCGATTCGGCCCTCCAAGAGAAAGCTCTCTCTTTGCTGCTTAACCTCTCCCTTGAAGACGACAACAAGATTGGTTTAGTGGCCGAAGGCGCAATCGGCCGCGTCGTCGCCGTCCTCCAAGTCGGGTCGCCAGACAGCCGGGCAATTGGGTGTACAATCTTGACAAGCCTAGCGGTGGTGGAAGTGAACAAGGCGACGGTGGGGGAATACCCATCTGCAATTCAGTCGTTAGTGACGATATTGAATAATGGGAAAGGCCGAGAGGTGAAGGAAGCCGCCACGGCTTTGTATGCACTTTGCTCGTTTCCGGGCAACCGGAGGCGGGCGGTGGATGCCGGGGCGGTACCCATTTTGGTGAAGCTAACCGGGACGGGGATGGAGAGGGCGGTGGAGGCGTTGAGTGTGTTGGTGAAGTGTAAGGAAGGAAGAGAAGAGATCGGAAAGGTTTGTGGGTGTGTGAGGGCTTTGGTCGATGTGGTGAGGAGAGGGAGGGAAAGAGGGGTCCAATGCGCTGTTTTTACTCTCAGTGCTTTGTGTTGTTGCAGCGATGACTTGTGTAGAGAAGCCAAGAGAGATGGGGTTTTGGAGATGTGTTTGGGTTTGGTGGATGATGAGAGTGAGAAAATAAGGAGAAATGCTTTAACTTTGGTGAAAATTCTAAGTGAGAGCTACCCTTGATCTTTCTTTTTTTTTTTTTTATTACTTTTCCTCAGTGATCGATTTTTCGGAGGTTAGTCATGGCTTCTATTTCTTCCCTTTTCCTTTCCTTTTGTGTACAAGAGAAAGGATTGGGGCTTGAAGGGATATGTCTTTTCTTTTCTTTTTCTTTTTTTTTTCTTCCATAGTTTTTTTTTTCCTTTTGTAAATTTAAATGAATGCGTCTCTGTATTCAACTGTTGTAGTCCAAAATGTTTATTTAGTTTGTAATTTGCTACAATTTAGATGCTTCTTCCCTGAAATGCACACCATATTTCCCTTTTTATTGCCTACTCCTTTTGTCAAATCCCCCTGGAAAACAAACTAAAAATGAGCTGGTTTTTTTGTATTGCATTTCACTTTGAAGTAGTTCTTATCCTTAAACGATCTTCTGGTGTTGAACTGGTTTGCTGCATCATTACTTTCTTCTCTTTCTGCTGAACTGCCTTTGATTTGTTGCTCTATGTTTCCTGTGTTAATGCAGGTTTGTTTTTGGTTTTGTTTGCCCCTCCGCTTTGGATCCTTGCAGTCGATTTTGCTCATTTGACTGAACGTTCAGTTTGGTTGTAACTTGTAATTGTTTACCATTGCACGTTTTCCCTGTAGATAGGCAGATAGCATGTCCCTGTTATGATCAGTCCTTCTCTGCGTTATACGTTCTGCATGGCATTCATATTTTTGATATATACTGGCGCAGGATCTTTGAACGAAAGGGGATGCCAATATTGAGGTACTGGGATTGCAATTTCAATCTTGAAAATGAGTCATTTCTTGTTATTTGAAATTGTTCGGTGAGTTTTCTTGGATTTTAATTTTTTTATTAGCAAAGTTTTTGTTACTACACACACAAAAAAAAAAAAGACAGAGATTCCATGGAGTTCGATTTTTGATTGTTTGTAGGTCTTTGTAACCTTCATCAGCTAGGTAGTGCTATTATAAACTTTTTGTAGGGTTGGTAGTTCCAGAAACATTGGTGGGTGGACCAGTTGCAGCCGCATCAGTTCTGGTCCTTGGGGTGCAGGTTGCTAAATGTTCTTGTAAAAACACAGCCCCGATTGTTTTGTGTACATTTTTGTTGTTGCCTTATTGGTTTCTCTACGAGACTATGAATGAACGTGACTAAGTTTATAGTGATGTATACATCCTAAGCGACTGCAAACTTATTAATATGAAATACGAACAACATGAAGTAGTTCTGTTTTGCACTGTATACTTTATGTTTTGAAGGCAGCTTTTGAAGTGGTATTGGAACCGCGCTTGGATTGCTTTTTTTTTTCATTCAACAACTCTCACAGTCTTCTTCGTCCCTTTCCATTCTTGAAAGAGAGGGGGGGCGGGGGTGGGGCATTCAAAGGAAATATAACATAACTGCCGATATATTGACGGACTGCTTGTTAGGTCAAACATTTTGTCTGCATGACATGGTAAATTTTTCTATCTTTTCGAGTATCCTAGACACCAACCAATTCAGATGATAGTGATAGCAACCATCAGAGCCTAGAGGTTACGGTAGTGTTAGTCATATGGTTTGATAATAACATAATATAAATTTTTAATTTTAAAGTTGGAAGATTCATTCATATTTTGAAGGTCAAAGGTTAAGATTTTTATCAAAATATTTGATAGAATTATTCTTACATCTTTGAGATTAATTGGTTATTTTTATTGAGTATTATGAAATCTTTTACTGGGTATTACAAAGTTATTCTTTGTGAATTTAGTGTAGCAATATATAATGCAATTAGTGCAATCTTTTCTATTAAACCCCTCCTTTAATATATATATTTTTTAATTTTTTTTGGGGGTTTTTCTTTTACGTTTTGGCACGTCGAGACTCAGAATCAGTTTATCATTTTCTTTAGCTTAATTACTCCATTGAGCCGATCAAGACTAGTCTAATTTATATTTCATTAGGCATACTTCAATGATTCTATGGCTTGTTAGTACTTTGTATTAAGTGTAAAGAACCCAATCATCTATGACCAACCAAGCTGATCCGGTTGATTTGGGATTTTTATGTCGTGAAAAGTTAAGAAATGTCTTATAATCAGATTTTTAGGTGGTCTTGAAGTCTATGGTGGAGGAAAAGTTTTCCCAAATTGAAAAAAAAAAAACATAATATCAAAAAAAGAATTCTTATTTAGAAATCGAACTGGATAAAAGAAAATTATTATAATTAATGAATAGTAAATTAAACCGAGTTAAAGTTGAATACTTAAAATAAATCAGAAAAATCAATAGAGAGTTAAATGTTAATATTTTAGTATCTAAATCAGTCAATAGACGTAAAAACTAAGAAGAGGGGGAGACAAATGAATCTAATAGCGTAAAGTGTATAAGAAATTTTAAAAAATATATATTTTAATAATTAAAAGATTAAATTTTTATTTAAAAATTTAAGTTCTAATCATGTAAAAAGTGAATGATTTTATAAAAATAAAAATTATAATATAATTTATAATTTAATAAAATTTTTAATAAAAGAATACCTAATTTAGTGAATTTAGGCCTATATATAGTAAGTACTGAGAACTCTGAGGGAGCAATGGGCCTGAAGGGGTGTGTGCTCAACAACCCATTAGGTCTAAATGCCAATAAACCCAACGACGAGACAAAGGAGAACATAGAAATACCCAGAAAGGAGCAAAGAAGGCTTCCATAATGCTATCCCCTTAAAGGCCAACAGGTCATCACCAGCCACCCAAAAAAGCAAACTTCGAAGCCATGATTGTGGAGTAGAACGTTCAGGTTCTTTTTTCTTTTTTGTTTTAACAAAGAAACATTGTCGGGAAACTCTGGCATTCCCTTCTTTATCAGGGAGAGCTCAGGCATCCGTGCAGCCAAAGCCATGTCTCTTTGACGAGTCCTGTGGGTCCAAAAAGCAGGTCCGGCGAATTTACTTACAAGTTTTTCTTCTACTGTAATGATTGGTCATCTTTCTTTTCTTTCTTTTTCTTTCTTTTTTTTTCTGAAGAATTTTTTACTTTTCCTTTAAGAACACGATCAATAATAAATGAAGGTGCGCAACGGCTTAGACCATCATTTTATCACAAAGTAAAGTATCTAGAGAATGGTTCAGAGGAGAAAACTACATTGCACAAGAGAGTGCATGCGAAGGATGAAAACGATGACAGCTATAATAATTGTGCTTATTAGATTTAGCCATAATGTCAATCACATAATCACTCCAGACGAGTAAAGAGGATTTATAACTTGATGATGGAGCGGATGGTGTATTAATAAGCAAAGCAAAGCAAAGCACGCTTGAGGACAAGGGGGAATTGATTGGCATCTTGTTCTTGTAGATTCCTCAGAAGACACCGACAATGAGAAGCTTCCCAAATGTTGACCCCTTGTGCCCTTTCGGCAACAACAACAACAACAACAACAACGACAACAGCATTATCTTTAATTTTGACCATTTTAGAGTTGTCAGTGATGGCCGAAAATCCTCTGCTTTTAACCACTTAAAAGGGAATAGAATTAGTTCAATCAACATTAGATGACTTATGAATACCATTTGATCACGCTACTAAAAGAGATAAAAAGAAAAGGGTCGGTCTATTGTGAAAACTAAACTCGCCAAACTCATGTCAACTTCAGTATTTCTTTCGTTGCAAGATTAGGGTTGTATCGATACAGAAATTGCAATTGTGAGTCCAAAAAAGAAAAAAAACCGCAAATTCTTAGACACAAAAATCAATACAGAACCAAAAAAAACATGAAATCACCGTGTGACAATTTTCTATAAAAACCTCCCAAAATTGTTAGGGTATGTTATAATTTTAAGTGTAAATTGTGTAATGAGAAATTTTATATTAAAAAATAAAAGTAAATTCATAAATTTGTTATTTATTTAAATCATACTCAAACAAATTTTATTATTTTCTTATAAATAAAAAAATTAAACTCATTTAAAATAAATTTACAATAAAATGTAATTATAAAATAAAATAAAAATGATAATACATATATAATTTTTAAAAATAAAATTAATTTGAAAATAAATTTGATACGAAATATATAAAAATTCTTATTTCTTTTTTTTTTAATTAGAAGAGATAAATAAATATTATATAAATAAAAGAATATAAATTTAATAGTTTTAAATTTTTAATAGAGATGTACCATTAAATTAATAAATTTATTGATAAATTTTTTATTTTTGATTCTCGCATTTTTTTAAAAGGATAAACTTTCAAGAGTTAACAGTAATTTACAATTGACAAGGTGGGTTAAGAACAAATACCGATGCTAAAAGATTGTGTTATGGATATGTCAGGAAAAGTTGACCTCTCTCTCCTCTCACATTAGTCGGTCCATTGGTGTAAACCTCCCATGTTGCGTGTGAAGTAAAAGAAAATCTCGAGGTCGGTCGCCATTCTTTATTTCTATTTCAGATAGCCATGCTTCTGTTTTGGGGGCTAGACATTCTTGATTTAAATAAAAAGATCATATAAATCAAATTTGAGTTTTTGAATCAACTGAGGCCCGAGGATATGAGCAGAGGATCAAGCAAGGACCAGATGGCTATGGTGTTATGGGCAGGTGTGTGATATATGTTCTACCTGACCTATTCCACCCCTGTGCCTATCACCATTTAAAAAATGCTTTTTTTCTTTTTTGTTTTTTTGAACTCTTGAATAGCCTTTGTTATATATTCAATGACCTTTTTTCTTTTTAATCATTTAATACTTTATTTTAGTTTGCAATAATTGAGTAAAATAATAATAATAAAAAAAAATTTCTATACAAAATAGTAAACGAGTGTTTACCAAATTCCTTCTAAGGGCTTTGATAAGTGTAATTTTATGATATTGCCCTCTACCCTCTAAAGATAAAATTTTGTTGTATTGAAGGGTACATTTGAAGTTTCATTTGTATGAAAACGAAGTGGAAAAAAAAAATCTAATCGCATCAAGCATTTCCAAATTTTCGTGGATTAAAAATCCATTTAATTGTATAAATCCATAGATTCAAAGTATTAAGTTAACCCCTTTTTCAAGTTATCCAAGTTTAAAAGTAAATGATCCATAAAAGAAATTTTCATTATTGTCGTCCCAGTTCTTAGAATAAAACCTGTGGGGAGAGTACAACTGTACGGGGTTCCATTTCCAAGTCCATTGCCGACATTGCAGGAGCATATTGGAATTTTGAATTATATACTTGGATAAGTCAGTCCCTGATTCCTTTTCTGGTTTAAAGCTCTGATCCAGGATCTTCGCTTCCCGAAATTAATACCTGTAAGTACCACTAGTTGTCTGCATTCACACACCACTAAAGTCAATGATCTCGACCTTCTGCCATGTGATAAAACTCGTATACTATGACTAGATTCAGAAATGAGAGGAAAGAGGTATAATTAAAATAGAAAATTCTTTTCATTGTTTTTATGTTATCAAAATAAATGTTGTCACTAGCATGGTGATCTTGTTGTGGAGCTGCTGAATTATTAATCTATGGGTTGACAACGAGTGATCAAAACCATCACTCCAACCAAACCCATAACGATAAACAAGCTATAAATTTAGGGTGACTTGGAGGAAATTGACCTTCATGGAAATCAATATTCAGGTCTTAGTTAACATTAAAAGGTAATATCAGCTAACATCAAAAGATAATATTAGCTAATAACAGTGCACAAGCTATCATCTTATGCAATTTCAAGAAGCTTGCTTTCGTATGCCAAAGCTATTCAAAGCCAAACAAAAGACTTGAACTTTCCGGTATTGGGATAATGGTATTAAAATTTTAATAGCTTAAAAATAGATCGTAAGGACTAATGCCAAAGGGGTTAAAAAGAGAGAATAAAAAAAAAGGGGGAAAGAAAAAAAAAACAAGATTACAAAAGTCAATTTGTGCCAAATTTATTTGAAAGTGATACTCGAATCAATCTCTGTTTTTTTCCTGACACTGTAGTATGAAACAGATGCACAGGGTATATTTTAGCGTCCAAAGCAAGGCAGATTTCTTTTTGATATTTTTGAGTAGTTGAACCTAAGACCTTTAATCGCGGAACAACACTAAAAATAGTGGCAAAACGGGCAGGTTGGATCGAAATATTTCGAGTTTAAGATATTAAAATTTGAGTATAGTAAATTTTAAATTTATTAATTTTTAATAATATTAAGTTTTAAAATTCATTAAGTTTTGAATTTATTAAATTTTAAAGTATAAGTTTTGGTTATTAAGGCTTCACAATTTTTGAATTTATTAATCAATTTTGTAGTTAATTGAATTTCAAATATTTTAAATCCAAATAATTAATTGTTTTCAATCAACAATAATTAGTGCTGTTGGATTTTTAGTAGATCAAATTGGGTAAGTTTTTGCAAACTTTAATTTAAGAAAGTTTGGTAAAAAATAAAATTAAAATTTAACATGATTCATTATAATTATTAATTATAACTAATATATTTGTATATAATAATTAATTATAATTAACAATTAAGCGTTTATTTTCTTTGTGACTTCCTAACTATTCTTTTAAGAAAGAATAATTCTTGAATTAAAAAAGAACATCGAATGCAACAACTCTTGACCTATGTGCATATGTTTTGGTTAGCTTCTATCGTTGACCAAGCAATTTTTGTTCCCATTAGAACCTACCATAAACTAATGGCATTATTTTTAAAAATCCAAGCAGATAACACTTTTAAGACCCAAAAAAAAAAAAAGGTTTACAAATAAAATAAAAGTCATAATTAATTGTATTTTTATTACACAATGGTGACATCAACAACCCCAAATCACAAATCACAGGAAAGGACCACCAAACTAACGGTGCAATCATGTAATTAATGACTTAGCAAAGTGCTTAATTAACGAACGTGAAATTACAACTAGAGACAGGCAAAAGTCAGAGATTGCAGCCAGGACTCTTGAATATAAATTTGAGAGGTCCCTTGTCTTATTCTTTCCAGTGTCAAAGGTTTCACTAAACACATTTTTGCAACAAGAAAGACTGAAGGAGAAAGAGAGACCCCATCAATGGCTACCAAAGTATACATTGTGTAAGCATTATTACCATCTTCTTTCGATCTCCTTTTCTGGGGTTATTCTCTTCTGGCATCTTTGTTCAAATGATCAACAAATTGATTGCTTCTCATTTTTTGTTTCCTTCCAATATGCTTGCTTGAATCCATTCTGGTGTATATCCTTTTCCTATTCTGCAAACCCTCTTTGAATGTTCTCTTTGTATCTGTGTGTTGTGGCTGATACTTAGTTTTCAATGCTCCTCTCTGTTTGTTGGCTTACAGCTCTAGGAAAAGTTTTTTTTTTTTTTTCTTTTCAATGTAACTGTATTCCTAGGCTTTATTTGATCATCAAAATAGGCGGGCACTACCAAATTTGGATTTAGAATTTTTTGGACAGTAAAATGTGGTTCCTTCAGGGTGGTTTCCATTTAAGGTTTAGCAATCTAGCAATATATATAAAGCTGGCAAGCAACCGGAGAAAAATAGAATGGGAATTGGAGAAAGAATATTTGCATCTGTTTTGAAATCTAGTGAGACTGTGTGATTACCACCTAGACTTGTCGGTGAAATATCTGATCATTTTCTTTAAAATTCTTTGTTTCGTATATATATATATATATCCTTTTTTTTCTGTTCTCCTTTAGAATGGGCCTTTTGAGGTGGAACTTAAGTGCAAAAACCATCATTTTCAATGCTCGCCACTCTGTTATGTAGTGATGCACTACAAGACTTGGCCATTATGCAAGTTAGGTTCAACTAATAAAGCAAGGAGTGTAGGCATTAAGATTGAGAAAAGGTTGTGGATGTTGCACTGTTAATTAGGTATAGCAAAGCGAAAGTGGCTGTGAATCTGAACCTACCTTTTGAAATTGGAGTTGGGAGAGGAATGTGAGCCCCATGATTGTGGAGCATGTGGTCCCAACACTTATCATTATCAAAGCCTATTCTTGCCATGAAACATGTTATGCATAAACATTACAGAGGCTATCATTTTCACTGCCTGGAATGCACAAATATAAACTCTTCATTGGTCTTCTATTTCAGCTTTTAGATTTGGGTTTTAAATGGTACATTCTTGGCTGGCATGAGGTCCTTATAGGCTTTTGCTTTCAGTTCACTTTTTAATAGATTCAATTACTTTTTTGTAAATATACATTTCCACTTTGATCATCATGCGTTGACGGGTCATCTTACTGATAACAGCCTGTGAACAATATAAGGAAGTTCTTTAGCAGAAAGTTGACGCGGATGGGAACCAAAATTTGCTGTATTGCCTATATAATTGAACATGGAATTTTCATATTTACACTAGGATCGACGTGACCATTGATCTTTTTTGATGGCTTCTGCAGTTACTATTCCATGTATGGACATGTTGCCAGACTAGCTGAAGAGATAAAGAAAGGAGCTGCATCTGTGGAAGGAGTGGAAGTGAAGCTATGGCAGGTTCGCGATTTTTTTGGAAAAAAATAAAACTGATTTTCTGAACTGTGAGTTAGCAAAGCAGTTGAGATGACATATATTCAATGCTCAGTCCTAAAATATCTGCCTGCCTGAAAGAAGTCAACTGTTTTCATATCAATCCAATCGGATAAGGCCATTTAGCTGATTAAAGATTATATGTTAAGTCAATTTTCTGTTGTGATCGACTGATCAGAGTCCAGAATCATCTTTTATAAAGAGCAAAACATATTGATTTTGCCTTTTGGCTAAGACAAGTTCCTCATCTAAGACAGCTGATTCTGGGGTCATTGCTTGATGCAAATAATAAAGGAAATCTCGGGCAAGCAAGTGGAGGTTTAAGCTGTCCCAACATGTGCCAAGGATTTTCCAAATTGATGCCCTTGTGAGCTCATGAAAATGTTATTATTTCTCAACATGTACTGGTAGTCTTGTCACATCTGGAATATGTTCCAATATAAAGGCATCACTATGCAATGAATCTTGTTTTTCTCCCCACCAAGTTGATAGCTAAGGTTTCCTAATCTGATGTAATTGGGTGTTCAACAGGTACCAGAAACCCTGCCAGAAGAGGTGCTTGGGAAGATGAGTGCACCACCAAAGAGTGATGTACCTATCATTAAACCCTCTGAGCTTTCTGAGGCTGATGGATTTCTTTGGGGTTTCCCCACTAGATTTGGAATGATGGCTGCACAATTTAAAGCATTTGTGGATTCAACTGGGGGCCTGTGGAGGACTCAAGCTCTTGCAGGCAAGCCCGCAGGAATTTTCTTCAGCACTGGATCTCAAGGTGGTGGACAGGAGACCACCCCGTAAGTCCCTTCCGATAAAATTCCTATCCTTGAAAATCGATCTCTTCTTTCTTACTCTAAAATTGACCAAGATAGTCTAAAATCCTCTTCCTAATTCTGTTTCGATCCAATTTGTTTCCAAATTGGGAAAATTATGCAGCTTGACTGCCATCACTCAGCTTGTGCATCATGGCATGATCTTTGTTCCCATTGGCTACACATTTGGAGCTGGCATGTTTGAGATGGAGAAGGTGAAGGGTGGCACCCCTTACGGTGCAGGAACCTACGCCGGGGATGGCTCCAGGCAGCCTACTGAGTTGGAGCTGGAACTGGCTTTCCACCAGGGGAAGTACTTTGCCGGCATCGTAAAGAAATTCAAGGGAACTGCTTGATTTGTTTCCATACTATTCCTTTTCCATAAATCTTCATTTTCCCGTTGTCATAAAGAATATTATGTACTACTTGAATTTTCCTTGCTGGTACCAAGTCACTTTTGTTCCTTCATAAAAAAGCCTCCATTTAACCATCAGCATTTTCTAGCATTAGCTTCTTTTATCCAAAAAGAATTTTATTCCAAATGCTACTGATTTACCCTGCTACCTACCAGAGTATGAAGAGTAGGAAAAGTTCATTGCAGATGGCAATAGGAAAAAAGGAAGCTGGATCAGTGTGATTTACTACAGTTTTGGGCTATAGCTATTATAAGATTATAAGTTTGAGCAACTTATTTAAATTAACTTCTTTTCCAAGATGGTCATACTTAGTAACATTCATGGTTGATAAGAAACGGCCTCAATATTTCATGTTATCAATCCCTCACTGTTAACGGAGTTCAACTTAACATTGTAGCCATGAATAATTGATTGGAGATGATGCAACATCAGGTATGTAAGTGTAGTCCCTCTGCACTAGCTGATGCTGAGAGGGAGGAGGAATGATGATCGTTTACATTCATAGTTGTATGATGGAATATCAATGAGCTTTTGGGCTACTGTTATCATCTTTGTGTTTAATAGACCCCAGTATGAGCCACAATTGGAACCAATTGATTAAAAAAAACAAGAAGAAGAAGAAGAAGAAGAAGAAGAAGAAGTTGACAAAATGTTTGACTGGGTACAATTCAATGTCAGAACCTGAAATCCACACACATATGAGATTCTAGAATATTCAATCGGCCTAAAAGGCCGGAGTTTGTGTATCAACTTGAGAATTGGGCCTTAGTCAAAAAGCTTTAATCTTGGCGTTTGGTTAACAAATTGGGGGTAAGCATCACACAATATCTTTTCCGTAAGAGTACAATTTTATTTCGTTAAACCTTCTTAGAGACGTATTTAGCATTAATAGGATGCACCTATGGCAGACATGTAGACCGGGCGGTTAATCTCATGGAGTCCAAGGGGAAATACTAGCCTATTTAGCCAACATTTACACCTATAGATGTAGCTGCAATACAAACCTTTCCCCATATTGGGCAGGAAAATTCTTGTCTATGTATAATGAATTTGAAACCAAATCATATTTCTTAGTTTTATCTATTGTATTCATCATGACTGGACCACGCTCACTTGATGGTTTCTGCCCCCATGCCAAAACAATCCCACCATTCTTTTTTTCTTTTTTTTTTTTTGGTTGTGGGATGAGGTTCTCTTCCTAAAGATAATGAAGTGGTCCAACCCTAAATAATTTAACCTCAATTATGGCCTCACATTGGCGCACAAGCTCATCCTTCTCAATTTTAGGTTTTCTTTGTGAGACCAATGTCTGATACCAATGGAGGAGGGAGGTGGGGACGAGTGGAGCCAATGTCCCCCACTGGCCCCCCACCAAATACATAATTTATTATATAAGATTGAAATTGTTTTTGTCAAAGAAATACATAATTTATCATATTAGACTGAAATTTATCGTATAAGTAGCATAAGGCCTTTGCCAATGAACTAATATTTCAGTTAGCCCAACGGTGGAAGGAGGCCCCAAGGTTTAATGATAACCTTTGGCCCATCATTGCTTATCCACACTTTAAAAAGACATTCGCTTGAGGCCCCACTTTGTCACCATTTTTTCCTCATTAAAGTACCGTATTTTTAGATCAAATAATACTGAAACTTCAGTTGGCCAAACTATCGATTCTGTTGGTGGAAAAGCTCAACAATTGTAAAACATATACATGCATATCATATTTGGTCCCAAGATTCAATGTCAAGAACTTAACATGGCAAACTTAAACTGTCATTTATGTGTAAATGGGATTTGGCCATATGCTTCTTAGCCTTAGTGACTGAATTGGCCAAAAACTTTTAAGGTGCTTGCTGTTATCAACCTTGAACTAAAAAGATTTAACTGATTGTTTTCCTGGAAGGAGAGACAATTTCCTGGTTTGCATATTCCTTTAAATCTTTTGGTAAATCTCATTGTTGATTTTCCCAGGTATTTTCAGTGCAAGGGAAGAGACCATGACTATCCTTGAAAGGCATTCTCAAGTTGAAGTTGATGAAGATTTTCTGACAATGGTGTGTGTGTGCTAAATGGGAAAAGGACTGGATTTTGCATTGCATCGAAAATGATCTCTATTCCTGTTAATTCAAGTTGAATGCATACTTTATTTCACTCTAGCTTAGACTGGGGTTGTTTTCGAATGATTTTTGATGAACCAACTGAAAATGTATTACCCAAAACCATACTTAAATTGATTATATCCGCTAAGAATCCATATGGAAAGCATGCCTAGTCCAAGCTTTGACTTAAGAAGACTAAACAGAAAACTTTAAGGAATGTAGTATTTCTGGGGCAACACTGGGACTTCTAAAGCAAAATTGTAACTTGTTAACTATGAACCTATGGGCCTTCACATAGAATTTTAATGAAATCGAAACAAAAGAAAGAAAACTCGGCCAAATCAAAGTAGTAATTCTAGTTGAAAAAGACAATCTACCATTCTTCTTTTTCAGCTCTTTCCTTTTGTCTCACATCAGTTTTCCTGGTTAAGAAGGCAAAACATCAAATAGTAGACCTTGATTTAACAATAACTACTTCAGAATTTTGTAAGTAATACAATCACAGCATAATCATATAATGCACAATCTTCTATTGACCAAGGGAATCTTCCATTGACTAAGACACCTAAGATACTCGACATTTTACTGCAATGCCAATCTCATCTATTAGATTCAATATACCAATAGAACAAAATTAAACCATCTGCAAATAAATGCCCCATGATATTTAATCTCAAAAGCAAATGTTTACACAATTCATCGGAAAAAAAAAAAAAAGCACACAAAGAAAAGAAGTGATGTGCATATGAGCAGAAATTCCTTCTAGCTTTAAGACAGAAAAAGAGGAAAAATGACACCAAAATATATAGGAGCCATTCACACATGAAAAAGGCATTGACAAGAAAAACATACGGGCATGAAGTCCCTGAAGACTGAAGAAGTCATTATGCCAACCAACAAAACGGCGATACTGCATATATTGATGTTATCTCATGTCAAAGAACCATAAGAAAAAACTAGAATTTAGGACGGGATAGAAAAATTAAAGCAAGGATTATCACCTCCAAGGCAAACCCAATATACTGCCCCTGTAGTAGTGGATAGTTCTCCATCTTAATTGTGCCATCAATAATTGCATTTACAGTCTTCATATGGTGGGGGAAAACTGCAGTTAGATACCCTATACCACAAACAGCCCTCCACTCCCGGCAGAAGAAGAGGAAGATGAGGATGGTGACCGATAGAGGAGTTGAGGAAGAGGGAGCCATGTCCATAAGTGTGACAAAAACGATATTTCCAGAGAAATTATGTTGGTTAAAATAAAAGGGAAAAGGGCAAGCATCAAACCTCTAGTTTCTCATATTCTGCTGTAAACTCTGAGAATTGGTCATGTGCTGCCTCACGACAACGAATTAGCTCCAAGTCCCCCTAAGAAGTAAGCAAACAGAATAAAAAGCTGAGAATGGAGAATACTGTACAATTCAGGCAGAAATTGATTCTACCCACTAGGACGAAGTAAGCCACGATATGTTAAACCTCTCAAAATTCCTAGAAGGTGCAACACTTGTCGATTGAGAAACTTGTAAAGGAACTTATGTGCAAAGACAAATGAGCACCAATTTTAAAATCAAAAAATAACTTGTAAATGTTTATGGAAAAGACCGATCCAAGCTAAATGATATTGATTTAAAACCATGATCTTATGTTAAAGGAATAAAACCAACTGTTCTAATCTAATATATCTAATATACAATGCTAGGCTACTCAAGAAGAAGTAGAACCTTATGCTCATCAAAGGACGCTGTCGTAAGCATCACGATTCTTATGTTATATGTAGATGAAATATGAAGTAGTGGTAACTAGACATAATCCTGAAAAGTGGTCCAAATTGTAAAATGGAATAATGCAAGGAGATTGAAATAAATTGGTTTAAAGTTGCTCAGCCAAATAAGGCACAATTTGTATGGCAGAAAACTTTTTGTCCTTTCATTGGTTTGAATCCAAGTTTCAAGCTTCTAAAAAGGACAAGGAAAGAAATGAGATTTCCACCCCCACCCTTTTCCAATCGGAGGCCTCAACATTTCAAAGGAGAGATCTTTGAAAATCTAGGGGTGGGGGCATACCCCTAGATTTGAAAATGAGTTGTTATTTGTTCCACAAGGCAAGGTAAGCAAACAGGTAAAGAAGCAAGTGAAGACAGGACCTTTTTGACCTCCACATCCTTCACGTCGGGGCTGCTACCGCCACTCTCCATCATCTGACTTTGTTGGAGATGACAATGCCCAATAAAATCAGCCCTCCAAAGGAAACAAAGCAAAAAGATAGATTAATCAAAAACAAAGAAATAGTATGTAAAATTACATCCTCAGGGTAGGTGAGAGGGGCATCCTCTTCCTCTGCCATTGTGAGTGCAGGCTCCGAACAGCATGACTCTCACCATCATCGAAGGAAGAACGTCAGCATCACCATCAACACACCTGTAACAAAAAATAATATTAATATACACATAAATTATTTAAAATTATTGTCTTTTTTTATTTTGATAATATTAATATACATATAAATTTTGCCTTTTTTGTCTTTAGAATGCTTGAGTCCCCCATGAATTGGTCATGGTGAGATGATTCTGGTGTGGCAACATAGAATTTTGCCTCTGCATTGTTTTCTTTTGTTTTTTTTTTTTTTTTTTTGGGTTTGTCTTTCTTTGTCGGAGTATATAATTATCCTTCCTTGCATCGATCCATGAACTGTGTAATGATTCTAACCTGGTGGATTCAAGAAAAACTGCCCCCAGAAAAAGTAGACAGATTGGTGAATTCTAAGTTCTGTTCAGCAATTGTGCATGGCACTCCCATTGTTCCTAATTGTTTGTCTGGTTCCACTGGCTGCTGCTTCATCATCTTCTGACCAAAATCATTCTCTGGAGTCAAATGGCTTTTTTATGAAATTATCTATTAAAAATTTATGGCTGTTGCTTTTTGTTTGTTTTTGTTAAAAACTAATTTTTATGGGTCACATATGACCTTAGTCAAATCCAATCATCGTTACCAAACCCCATGTCTGCAGATTGATTATAAATACTTTATAAACATTATTTTTTTTATTTAAGTATTAATGATTTTTTTGATTTCTTAATACTTTTACATCATATTTTTATTAATTTAAGTATTAGAGTTATAATATTATTACATCCACACCTAACGCCCCTTAATTTCTTTCTATTTTGTAGGTTGCAGAAAACGCCAAAATGAGAAAAAAAGAAAAGAGACTGTGTTTAGATTACATTTTAACAGCTATTGAAATTATGCATAACCGTCTTTCAACGAATATTCTAATAGTCAAATATTTAGATGTTTATTTTTAAGGGTGTAAATGAACCGATACAATTATTAAAAGTAATGTGGGACTTGACAAAAGCTCATTTGAACCCGTTCGGCAACATAAATGAATTATTTTCGAATTTGATTTCAAAATTCATTAAATAAATGAATCAAACTTAAATAAAAGGTTGTTGAGATTATTTATATGCGTAAATAACTTATTTAGAATTCGATATATGCTCGATAAAAGCTAATTATAAGTTTGGCATAATGACTCATTAAGAATATTTGATAAAACTAGTTCAACTATAATTTTTCCATAATTCAAATTAATAATATAAAATTAAAATTTTTTAAATCACATTTTCCTTTTTGGTAGTCATTTTAATTAGTTAATTCAATAATTTTGAGTTGAGTCAAATTTGATATTAAGCAGGGTTTGATTTCAAATTGGGTTTGGTATTAAACTTAGATAATTCTTGATTTTAAACAAAAAAATTAAAAAAAAATCAGTATAAATTGAATTCAAATTTTATAAATTTTTATCAAATTAAATTTAAATTTGAATATTTAAATTCGAATTAATTTTAATTTTTATTTAAACTCAAGTATTATGTAAATAAGTTAAATTTAAATATACAAAAATTTGATTTGATTCCATTTATTTACATATTTATCTATTTTAAAATTTTAATTTGAAAAATATAAAATTTATAAAAATCTAAATAATTATTTTTATTATATAATTTATAATTTAATAACTTTTTAATAAAATAGAAAAAGAATACTCGTGACCTACGCGTCAAAAAGCCTGTACCGCCAGTTGCTGTGTTAGTCTAGACATGAAAGGCTGAAACACCTTCCACTTGGTTCACGGGAACGGGCAGCAGAG
The DNA here is from genome assembly GCA_020883675.1 of Bruguiera gymnorhiza. Classification (NCBI taxonomy): domain Eukaryota; kingdom Viridiplantae; phylum Streptophyta; class Magnoliopsida; order Malpighiales; family Rhizophoraceae; genus Bruguiera; species Bruguiera gymnorhiza. The sequence continues at coordinate 905,565 of JAIRCJ010000017.1, read as the reverse complement.
AGGATCCCCCCAACTTCTCCTTCTTCTTTTTTTAATTTTATTTTATTTTATTTATTTATTTACACATATATTCCAATGGAATAAAGCATATAATTTTTAGTTAATTAAAATTTAAATTTGAGGCTTTCAGTCCTAAATATTATTCAAGTAATAAAGCTTATTTCTAGCTCCTAAGGAAAAACCAGAAGTGTCCTCGACGAGAAAATTCAAGCATTAGATGACTTAAATTCAAATATTTTAACAGTTTCACACTTAAATCAGGAGATTTGTGAGTACAGCAAAGCAACCCTTGTTGTCTAGCATATTATAAGGGGGTTATCTTACTAGACAAGAAAACAGAGCCTGAGAATTGAAACCCCTTGTCTGATTTTTTTCTTTTCTTTTCTTTTTTTAATTTTTAGAGATTGCAACACAGAGAATAAATACAATCAAAAGGCACAATAATAAAAAAAAGTTGTTACAATAAAATTGAATTAAGAAATCTACATATCAAATTATGCATCGATTTTGTTTTGTTTTAATTTTTTTTCTTTTATTTTCTGGTTTCTATTGAACTTTTCCCCTTTTTTTTTTCTTTTTTCCTTTTTATATTTCTGGATTTTAACGATAAAAATTGAGGAGGGATGGAGAGATTGGTTTTTCTTCTTTTACCGACCCACATACTGACTTATGCATTTACCAAAATGATAACTCTCAGGGCGCGTAGCAAGCACGCGCCTCCAAAAATAAGCAGATGCTCAACATGGTAGTGGGCGGCCCTCTGACTTCCACTACCGCATTCCAAAAATACATAAACAAATGAATAATAATTTTGAACGCCAAATCAAGTCAGCTCCACTAACTCAACTCACTCCTGTTTTTGAATAACAATCCAATGAATTCAATAATCCCTTTATTATTTTCTTGGGTTGTACAATAAAAGGTGGACTGTTGTGCCATCGTGATCTCTTGACATGGCACATCAACATTAGAGCAACCGCAACAGGAACAAAAAGGAGCCATTTTAAGCCCCCATCTGCTAAATCCGGCTATTCTGAAAGGATCTAACAAACCAAACATCTCTAAAACCATCAAATGTTGCTAAGTTTTTTTTTGCCGAATTTAGCCCTTGTTCCTGTGCCTAAACTCACCACCTCGTTTGATTTAAAATTTTAGCTAATGACTAACAATGACTTGAGTTCTAACGCGTTAAATTACCTGTATCTGTATAACGAAGTTCTTATTATGTATACAAAACCTATGTATATTGTTCTGCAACGGCTGCTAACGATTTACTAGCCTGCATCATTCTCGCTGGCCCACCACGCACTATCTGCCCCATCTCTCTGAAGGGTGGCCATCGATCTGTTTTCCTCCTTTTCTTTAGCTTTTGGCTCAAGACTTTAGTGGTACAGCTAGCAGCCTAGCACAGCAAAGCAGCTCCTAGTCTTTCTTTTCTATATTCAAGTAAAGTTTTTGATTGCAATTCCCATCTCGATCGGCTGGTTTTTGATATTCCATTACTTGTACAGAATCATTTAGCAGTTCCGTTCTACCTGAAATTACCCCCAAAAGTTGGCGTCCAGAAATCAGCTGTGGTCTCATGAGCAACCGGAAATGTGCTTGAGATTGGCACGAGACATAGTCCTCGGCTTCTTAGATCTTGCCTTAGTGCCTCTGGATCCTTTGATTTATCAACAACCTGTACCAATGCTTAGTTTAGATAAATAGTCTACATCGAAGTTCTAAATTTTGGATCACTGGAGTTATAGTCAATTAAAATCAACGGAACTAATGCAAGCATCACTGCGAGTAATAAAATTTTGTGATGCCTATTATCATCCAAATATTGCAGTAAAACCCGCAATGCAGATGGCGAATTAAAACACTAATATGTAATATTACTATGTAAAGAGAATGCAATGGACGATGCTTCTACCTTATAGAATTTATAAAAAATTAAACATACTCAGCATTATTCCTATTTTTATCTAGAGTAACTCTACTGTTATAATATGGCCCACCTTTGTACTATTGCTATAGACATGAGACATTTCATTATTTGTTGTTCCAAGACAAAAAAAAAAAAAAAAAAAACAGAGAGAGAGAGGTGCGCGCCATTCTATATACCTGTTGATGATTTTGAATGGGGTTGCCATTTTTCATGTAAGGATTACTTAAGACCTGCATATACAAAAAGAAAACATATTAACCATTAACATAATATCCTATTATTTTAGAAGCTCCCAATCCTTTGATTTTTATTCTTAATTCATAGGAGGGAGAGAAGGGAACATACATTTACTTGATCGTGCAGGAACTTAATGTACTCAATAGCCTCATGGAGAACCGATGCAGTATCAGTCTGCGAAGCCAAAACATGATTCCATTGGATAAGTTTAAACATTCGAAGGTAAGTTATTAACTGAATAAAAAAGCAGAATTTATATGGGGTTGCTATCATTGCCCACATTGCAAAAGGTGGAAGAAAACTCCAAGAACTAACCTTTCCAAAAGGCGAAACCAATTGTTGAAGAGCAGTTATTCGGTCCCCAAGCTTCTCTTTCCGGACCTGGTTGCAAAAGTGGAATGTATTTCTCAATTCACTGAGTTGCATAACATATATCCATTAAGTAGCAAAGCTTACAAAAGTACAATAATTAAAGAAAAAGTTCGAAGCTTGCTCTATTAAAAAGCATGATCAAATTTACGCCATACCTTAAAAGTTGGTAGGGGTGATGGAGTTTCAATTCTAGGCCTTTTGAATGCTGGTTCAATTCCTTTCTTACCTACCGATCCCGGGCCTCGAGCATCTTCGTTGTTAGGCTAGAAATATAGGCGCATACAATTAAATGCTTATTAATTTTTAGTCCAAATTAAAACCCTAGTAATCTCTCAAATCTAAGAACAAAAGTATGACCTTTAATCATAGAATTGCTATGTATACCTTTGCAGCGAGACTGGGATTATTGGGTTTCTTCTCAAGAGTTTGCACAAGAGTTTGAGAATGGGGTGAGGCTAGAACACTGTCTCCGGTCGCCGAGGCATTCCAAAAGGGGGTGTTGTTAGAGAAGTGCAAGCTGCTTTGTTCTTGCTTTGGCAATGAGGATTTCAGTAGTGGAGCGATATTAGGCCAAGACGGCGATGATTCGTTCAAGTTGAACCCATAGTTTGGCGTGGTTGAGAACGAATAGTTCGCGGATGGATGGCAGTGGAAAAGACCTTGTTGTGGTTGAGGAGGTTCAGGTTCAAATAAGCTCTGAACCAACGTTGAAGGGTATCCATAAGTTGCTGAATTACCCATTGAAAAGCCTGTGGACAAGCTCTGGCAAGTTGGGATAGAATTTCCTGAGCTGTTAATGGGGTTAATCCCTTGTTGGTCGAAGGAGAAATCTTGGTTTATTGCTTTAAAAGCATTAATTGATGAATCTTCACTTGTGCTATTTGGACTCCACTCCTTTTGGACTTGACCAGAATTTAGCCCGGAATTCATGTCTTCTTGCTGCATCATGGACTCGAAACTCGAAACTCTCCCACTTCCAGGGCTGCTAAAAGAAGAAAGGATCAAAATTTTACTATTAATTATCCTATATTAACTTCCCTTTACCCTTCCTCCCAAAAAAAAACAAAAAAGAAAAAAAGGCAATCAATAAAGATCATCAATACTCTTGTTCCAAGTTCCAACTTGTAGTTGAAGCTTTGAACTTTTATCCGGGGGAGGGGGGTCTTAAAGTACTTGAATTCCAACCAAAAATGGAACTTTAGGTATATATAACATACATGTCTACATCATGAAGTACTGTATATATTGATAATTAATTTGGTGCTTACATTAAAGCATGGTTCCATTCTGAAGACAAAGACGACGACGGAGAAAGCCCAAAACCCGTCATTTGCAGGGCGGAATCCATCAAAATGGTGCCACCCCCACCATCAGAAATGGCCAGCGGGGGCTTCTGTGAGCTCTGGAAAGTCATAGAACTATCGGATACGGAATTAGCAATATTAGACTCCTTGCATGACCTCGCCTTCAAGTCCACCATATCCATCCATGACCCATACCCATATGCGATATTCCCCATATGATCGCTAGTAGTGTTTTCCATGGAACATGGTGATGAGCCTCCCATGAACGGCAAGCCTCTCGGTGAATTGATCCACCAGTTGCCGCTGCAAATTCCGGCCTGAAACTCCTCCGCCATGGCCAACCGATCTTCCTACTGTAAGGGTTCTCTCTCAAATTCTCAAGAGTCGAGATATAAGAGTTTATGTTATGGATATGGATCGAACTATGTTAATATATGCGGAGCTTGCAGGGGCATTTGATATATTATAGTAGGAATGGTTGAAGTTACGGTCAATGGAATTTACCAGAAATTTTCGTTGACATGCCAAGGGGGATGATTTGACAAATGAGAGAGGCATTTCGAATCGAATTTTACTTTTGTAAAACGAGTGATTGAGTGGGTTCCAGGGTCATGTGCACGCAGGTCTATACATTATAATACTATACATATTGATTGTATATTTTTTATATTTCCATCTATATAATTAATCATAGGACTACATAATGAAAATAGAATATCTGTTTTGCAGTAAATTTTTTTTTTTTTCTAGTGCCTGTGTGTAATGAATGAAGTTCTTTTACTTTTTTTCATCTGTATTTTTTTTTAGCATCAAGCCTTTTTAGATTTTTGTTGTTCTTTTTACATTTGCGCTAGAATCATTCTAATAATTAATTTTAAACGAAAAGTGTTCCATTTTTTAAAAATAGAGATTTTCTTTTTGACCACATAAATAGCCAATCAAGTATTCGGATGCACCCTAGATGTAAGCTCCAATATTTTCCAGATGAGATGAATCTAATTCTTTTTTCCTTTGAAAAACTCCACAATTTATTTGATTTATACTTGCAATTTAATTTTAAATTTTGAACCATGTACGGATACGTCTAATCGATTTAACTCGGTTTTACAATCATAACTCTTTTACCAAAATTATTATTATTTTTTAATTCCTTAGCTGTTTTCTTTAGGTATAGTATCTTCCATGCGAACAAAGGGTTATGGAAGACGATGAAAATGGGGTTTGATCAGAAAGCCACGTTACAAATACCTATCATTTATTAATTTATAAATGTGCTAAATAAATGTAATAGTTTCTAAAAATTAGAACGTAATAAAAAAATTAGTGAAAAAAAAAATTCTCTCATCAACAAATTAACTAGGGAACATCAGAACATGTATGGCATAGGACTTGACGGGCTACAACTCCAAATACTTCGTAAAATTGATGATTTAAGTTCCTCATTCCATAAATTTACATAGTCTGCTAACTATTCCTCTTTCCATAATATTTATTATTGACAATGCTATTTGAATCACCATTATTACATGAATTGTTATCATGTTCATTATTATTATTATTGCCGGGCGCATGGATGGCATTATTCTAGTACCAAGTAAATGGTATTATTTGATGGTAGATAATCCAAGAACTTTTCATCTCGAAATGATTATTATCGGTTAGCTGAATGGGGCAGTTAAGTGATATCTCAACAATTATGGTATGTTGGGACAATTCTTACCAATTTAAATAGGACTTTGTGGCATAATTTACATGTTAGCAATCTTTGGTCTCCCTGAATGCAATCAAACTCATTGTGTTTCCCGTCAAAATTTTCAAGACTCGGGCTCTCCGGGACATGTAAGTGCACATGTACAAGGAGCAAGAAACTCAAATATACGTAACGTACACCAAGAAATTGCTGATCGTGTTAATTAGCTACTAAATTCTCCTTGTGTCGCTTTGATATGATAGACTTGGAATCATTTTTTTTTTATCTTACGTTATGCGATGTGTTGGGAAAGAAACGAGTGTCTGTCTTGTATTTTTCAAATAATGAGCGCTTCTCTCTTAATAAATAAAAAAAATCAAGATTAATGACCTCTTTTTTTTTTTGTTTTTTGGGGCCAGGCTCTAATGATTTTGGACTACTCAAAATGAATTGTTATGCATTTCCTAATAAAATCGACATTTGGATTAGACACGAAAATTAATTTTATGACATCTATAACAATTTGCATTCTATCGCCTCTAGCATTCATTCGATCGCTTGAAGACTTTTTTTTTTTGGGACGGCCATTAAGTAATTCTCTTTCGTTCATTGAGTCTGCTTTACGGGATGAAAGATTTATTTATATACCGAGATACAAGCCACTGTTGACCATATTCGTCAATTCGTAAGTGGCACGGTTGACAAAACGATTTTGCCACCTAATTAATGTGTCATGGAACGAGACCGGCAATTGGGATCACATACCTAAAATCAACATTCTTAATCATCAAGTCTATCAAGTGAGAGTAAACCAAAAAAATCAAATAAATGGCGTAATTTTAATTTTGTTACCCGTCCCATGCAACTCGAATAGAGAGAATTAGGTTTAACCACTTGCCATATCCACATCATCCAGCTCAATGATATTAAATTTGTGTCTAAAATTAAAATTTTCAAATTTAATTTTTAATCGAAGTCGATTAACTAAAAAAAGGCTTAGATTTTAAAACCTTGCAACAAGAAACATCGGGCGATCCCCAAAGGGCCAACTTTGAGATAGCTGGCATGACCATGACCACCGTGGTCTCTATTTTTACTATTTCTCATATAATCTTAAGTTCACTCTTACAACTCTTACTGTCAGGCGATCCGGGGTGATTGAAACATACACGTTGCAGATCTCGCACAACTCAACGGAACCATTCCTTAATACAAAATCCTAATTACTATAGACTTCTAGTTTAGAATGTCCATTTTTTCGAAGAAATTGAGACTGCTGAAAGGTACGACATTTTTTTTTTTTTGACTTGTAACCGACAAATTGGAGACTGAATAGGGCAACTTAAGTTAGGTCAGATCCGTGTGTTTTGAATTCTTTTCCTTCAACAACACTATGCAATTGAAAAAGTCTGCCATTCTTTATTTCAACACGCTTTAAATTTACTCTTACTTGACATTAATACTTCAAATAGTTTAATGTAAACTCTTTGATTGCTTTTTGGAGTCAAACGTAGGACCCACGAGGCATGCGCGCATGCGACGGCACCTGGGGCCTCCGTCTTTAGACACCGCACAGCAGTCAAAACCCACATACCCCATCTCTCTCTCAATATCAAACACTCAATTATTATTATTATTATTATTATTATTATTATTTATCAAAATCGTACATTCAATTTGTGAGTGCACAGATTAAACTCAATTTCGCTTCCCTTTTCTTTAATGGAACATGCACTAAACCCTTCTCGATAAAATGGACATGGACATGCCAAAATTTTGCTCTATGTCAAGGAAGGGTAACCTATCTTGGGAAAAAAAAAAAAGAGTCAAGACACCATATATAGAGTTATTTTTATTTTTTAAGAAATATTTTAGTGATTAAAAATTTAAACACTATTTTTAAAATTATGCTTAAAACTATAGATTCTAAAAATGAAAAAGGAGGAGATGTGATTTATGAAAATGAGGAGAATTATTTTCATTGTATAATTTATGATCTAATGAATTTTTTAATAAAATAAAACATAAAAAGTCAGTTTTCTATTTTCTGTTCAATGCAAAAGTCCTGTTAGATCACTCCGCCTCCGCCACCCACCTCTTGGATTTTCTGCTTGTCTTCTTGTAGATCGTGGAATGTTCATTCGTCCCAGAAAAAATGGCCATTCGTTGTTTGCTCGTGTCATGGCTTATGAGTCGCATCACACAACACCAAAATAGTAGTTTATGACCATTGATTTTACAATTGTTTTTATATGATGCATTGTGGCATCTACTATTTTAGTTAATTACCCGAAGCAAATTTTATCATTTGAGATCCGCCGCTGATTTTTCTATAGCAATTTTAAATGGGAAAAAAAAATAAAAGAAAATAGTTGATAACATATTATATAGGATGCTTTAAAGTTTTGAAGGTATTATTGAAAAATTAAATTAATTCATAAGAGTACATAGTGTGATAAATTAAGGGGTTATGTGTAATTAACCATTATTATAACAAGGACAAAAACTACTTCCCTTTAGATAATCGATTAAATATTGACGGAATTTGCCTTTTGGGTCTATACCTACTATGGAAAACACTTAAATATTTACTATTGGCCCACTATTAGCAGGACTTTAAAACACGATTATGGTGAAGATTAATAATTAATATTCGAGTGACGCCAACACATTTAGTTTAGGTTAAGTTGCCCGATTGCCCCTATCCTCGTGCTTACAGAAGACTGCCAAAAACCAATGTACATAATATCGAAACAATTGAAGCCATTCAATTGAGAGAGAGAGAGAGAGAGAGACGCGAGGAATATTGCAAGCAATTTCTTTTTGTCCACCGGGAGGCAACTATGATTTATACACAATACGAGGAATACTCTCGTTTTTCGTAATTTTTTTTATTTAATTTTCAAGATCTGAACCTGACATTTTTAAAATAAATATTTAGGCTGACTATCATGTAAATTGAAGACTCTATTGCAAACAAATTTAAGTGTGATATAATTTCATATAATATGATGTCATTGTGAGGCAATGGTGAGGTGCGGAAAATGATAAACTAGGACGCATGTCCTTCAGACGTCTCTTTGGGGGCAGAGGAATGGCCATCGTTTAAACCCACCACTTAATCACGCGGCAGCCAGAAGGAGGGCAAGGGGTCCACGTAGAAAATGCAGCAAAAACGACAAATAGTTGAATGAGGATGAATTTATAGAAAACAAAAAAAAAAAAAATTATAAATCCAACGTGTGTCAGTGTACTGAAGGACCACAAGGAAATTTTGGCCCTCCGGTTGACCAATGTGGTTCTTGTATCAGTCAACCCCATGGCTCTAACTTAAAGGACATAGGCTAGCTCGTCATCTACCGTGTTTGGACGGCTAGAAAAGATTGAAAAAGAAAACTTTCTTGTAATTGGATTGAGCAAAGGAAAAAAAAAAAATGAGGTGGAAGTAAAGGGAAAACTTTTACTTCTGATCTGATGTTCACTGTCTTCCCACGATTGAGAAAGAAAAACCAACTCAAGCTATTATTAGTACCAAATAAAAGTCTAAATTTTTTGAGAAAAAGAAAATATTAATATTATTATCAGTTAATTTCATTTTTTTTATCAAAAAATAAATTGAATCATAAATTATATAAGATACATAATGATCTTTTCTCTCTCATTTGATAATTATAGACTAGTTTATATTCAGTATATATCAAATTTTATTACTGTTGTGACTCGAATAATTGAGAAGAAGAAGGACAACAATAACAATGGTCGATTATTTAATTTGAGAATAAAGGGCGGTTGGTTGGTGACAGGTATTGTGAAGGATGGGGACACGCGGAATTGGAAAAATAATCAAAAAGCAATAAAACATGCCATGGTTGCCGTCCCTATTTGCTTATTCTATCATTTTGGGGTTATTATTGTTGTCTAGGTTTGTATCATGGTTAGCTCACTTGTTCAAATTCTAACGATCCCCACCTAGTCACTTGCCACTTTTATCTCACACACGCACACAAACACGTTACACAAAAAAAACATTTAAAAAAAAACATTTAAAAAAAAAAAAAAGCCAATGTGAATTCCCTTCTTGAATTAGGGCATGTTTCCACCACATTGCAATCCCTATCCGGATTGACTTCCTCGGGAATTATTGTTTAAGCATTCAAATGCAATTCCCACCAAGTAAAAGAGTTCCCAAATTCCAAACAATGACAAATATTTAATCATTGGCTTTGTAGAATCATGAAGTGTCACCGAATTGGTCTGTCTTTTTGGTGGGGTTGACATGGATAATCGACCCATGCTGAAACATTTCCTTTTAGTTAGTCTTCTTCCCGTGGCGGCCCCACTATTCATAAAACCCTTCCAAAATTCGTAGGATGGCAAGGTGTTTGGAGACATCGATTGCAATATGGACCATCACTTTTCATTTTTTTTAGCCTCTCAAGACATGCCCTTTTGGTTGTTCCAAATCCTAAATTATATGCAATTGAAAGGCTTCATTTGGGAAGATTGTCTCATATAGTAGTCATATGTAATATTATCTTTCAGTTAAGTCCTGTATCTTTTTCTTTTTTTTTTTTTCTTCTTTTCATGGATTTGGGAGGGGGCCCTTCTGTATGGTCCTTGGTTAACTAACTGCCTCGTTTCTTACAATTTTTATAAATGGATAGTTGGTTTTAAAGCAAATTTGTTCTAAAACACATGGTCAATATTCATGACTCATGTGAATGTCACACTATCAACCAGCCCATTTTCTTTCTTTAATTTTCTTGGTCTAATTCTGAGGTTAAAAAGAGGAAGAAAAGGGTTGTATTCTAAGGTTAAGGCTGTATTGTTGTGTTGTTTTAGGTTTCATGATGGTCGGATTGGACCTACTTTTCCTTTCTTTCCTCCATCGCCATAATTGTCAAACAAAAAATTTTCACTGCCCTTATCAATATACACTCTTTTTTTTCTTTTTTTTTTTTCGATGAAAAAGTTCTTGCACATTTATTTGTGTTCACAAGTTTTTCCTTTCCCATCCCACATCTAGTAGGTGAAAATTATACTTCCTTGTCGATTAATTCCCTGTTTGTTATAATATTCTTATCTCATCAAATAATTCCATAATTCAAGGTTTGTCCAATGGGTTGAAAATGTAAAGATCGATCCTTCGAACTAACTAACATAAATATTTGTGAATTTCTGAGATTTTGATTTGACGCCAAAAAACATACTTTCTAACACATTCTATAATTGTTCGATTGTTCATTGTTGGTTTACGATTATCAAATTCAAAGATTTTTTTTTTTCAGCAGTTTTGTTAGTGACTAGTAGTGTATTAAGGAGATTGAGGAATTGGGACGTGTGTGTTCTTAAAGGACCAAACTGATTAGGATTCTACCTCTCCCTTTAAGGAACTTACTGGCCAGGCTAGCTGGCTGATTACCATTAAATTCAATGATTAAAGAGCATATTTGCTTGATATGTATTTTAGCATCAATGTTTTTATTTTTTGGTAATTTTATGAAAATTTATTGGCTGGATAGCCTCATATGTGAGCCGGATTGTCTCGCTAGATCATTCAAAAGACAAAAAGAATTCCAAACAACAAATAGAAAAAAGAAAAAATCATATCAAATCTAACTCAATATTTTGTAGGTAAATTAAAATTCAGGCTATTAAATAAGTATGACTCTCAGCAGCAACACGGAAGCTAGTGACCAAAAAGCCTGTTCAGTGGTGACAATATGCTTTTTGACTCCACTCTCTCAAGAAGGATGTATCTGCAGAATTTGGTGAAGAAGTTGAGAAAGTCAAGTAACTTACCCGGTATGTAATTAATATTCCTAACAAAAACACAAAAGATAAACAGCAAGTAGATCACGTTATAACAGCTTTTTTTTGTCCAATTAAAACCCATGCATACGTAATTAAGCACAGGAGAAAAGATTAGACATATAGTAATGTTGTCAATTGTCATGTACATAACCAGCTTCAGTCATAACAAAACCTGACATAACCTCCTGTCCAGCTACCTGGGTCAGCTTGGCTTTCCTTCCAAGCAACTAAATTCCAAAGAGAAGGTTAAGCTGCTTCTACTTGAGAAAACTTAAGGAAGCATTAAAAATATCTAACATGTAAAGAAAAAAAAAAAAAAGTTGATAGCTATATCATTTTAAAAGTCAATTGGTTTGTCCTCGTCAAAGCCACAAATTAGTGAATCAGAGCTTAGGCATTTACATTCATCTTGTCCAAGCTCGAATTACTGTATACGAAATAGAAAATTTATATGAGATAGAAAAGACCTAGCCATTGTTATGTCATACCTGTAACATCTTATTGTTACCTCCTAATAAACAAATCAATCTCTGCTAAATGGTTTTTCAGGTTAATGAACACATCCAACATATACTAAAGTCAAAGGGTATAAGATTCAACCTAACTCTAAGTTGACTTGAATGCAATGAGCAGCTAACCATGAAATTCGGTTTCACCCTCGTCCCAAATGTGTCAATTACATTTAAATCACGTAAAGGGTATTTCAGTGTATACAACTCTCATATTATAAAACGTAGAGACAGGTTAGATATACTCGTACGAAAGTGATAGATAATTATTAATTTAATCACTGGCAATTTGATCAATAGTTTTTTAACCACGTTATCGTTGCCTGCAATATTGGGAATTCCATTGAAAATGCAAATAGATATGCTACACTGTCAGATACGTTCGGGATTTGGTTTGCTTTTCCTTCTGTTTCCTAGTGTTTCTTTGCCCATATTCTCTGCGAGTCTTCGAATACAAACAAGTTTTGTTGAACTAATGATGCAACAGAAGAACTTGGTCAAATAATTATCTTAAAATATACCCAACCTTTTTTTTCTCTTTCGTCAATGTAGTATCGCAATCCCATTAAAAGAAAATAGTATCACATCAATTTGGTGCTTTAAATTGGGATAGATCCCGGACTTAAATTATTATTGACGGCCGGGAATTTTGTCGATTTTCTTTAACAGGTTTTCTGCATTAGTGATGTAACATGCACCTAATCCTGTGATTACGCAACGATATGGAACCAAAACAGGTAGATATCACAAAACAATGGGTCCCCTCTTTGCGGAATCGCAGGAAGGAAAACAAGTAGGGTTGTCACAAGAAAATGACTAATTTTTCTTTTTCTTTTTTTTTTTTTTAAATCCATTAGGGACTCGTTAGATTTTGAGTTACATGATAAAGTAGTTATCTACACTTCCTTTTTGAAATTAAAATCTAAAATTTTTAAATAAAAATTTAAATCTTTAATAACTAGAATAACCGTGAGAGACAAAGAATGACTAAATTTTATAATTGGTGGGGTTCATAAAAATTGCTAGGATTGTTTTGTGTGCATATATATAAAGGAACAACAACATGGTCCAAGCCCAATCCTAGTTGTTGGTCCCATATATCCAACATATTGTATGAACAAGGGCCGATAGCCTAAACAAACCCATTTGGAAATTAAATTGGGTTATGGGCTCAGACTTAGAGCTAGAACCCAGGAATGATGGTGAATATGCATTCAAACGGAGGACATCCAAATCCTCCAGTAATAATGCTAGAAAACTAGGGAGCATCATTGCTAATCTTGTCCTAAATTCCTCATAAGCACAACTTTCTACAGCAGCTCTTTTTTTTTTTTTTTTTCCTGCCCAAGTTGACCATTAATTGGGCCATCTTTGGGCCATTCTAGTGTCTGTTACATCCGGGCCGGGTCCAGCTTCAAAACAAGACCAACGGTGCCGTTTTATGCAACCCTCAAATGATATCTCCACTCTTATCTCCTAAAGCCTCCAACGCCCCATTGCATCTTCTTGCGGTCTCTCTCCAATGGCAGCATTTACTCTCACTTCCAAGCCCCTGACCCCATCTCTCTCCCACCTTAAACCCTCCTCCTACGTCAACCCCATTTCTCTCTCCATCCCAATTAGCCGTTCATGGGATCGTACTCAGTGGAAGGCAGCCAGGGCTCAGCCACCGCGGCCTGTGGTCACGAAGGCGGCGGTGGATGCAGACTACTCGGCAAAGAGGAGCAGCAGTGGGGAGACCAGAGAGACTATAATGTTACCCGGTTGCGATTACAATCACTGGCTGATTGTGATGGAGTTCCCCAAAGACCCTGCCCCCACCAGAGAGCAGATGATTGATACTTACCTCAACACTCTTGCTACCGTCTTGGGCAGGTTTGTTTTGTTCGGTTACTTTGCTTCTTTTTTTGTCTTGTTTGTTTTATTGTTTTTGGCAGAAATGAGATGTTTTGGGAACTGGGTATTTAATAAAGTTGGCTGCTTTTGGATTGAGTTTTCGAGTAATGGGTGGGAAGTTTCGTTTTTCTCTCTGTCTGTGGTTTTCTTTATGCAGTGTCTGTTGGCTTGCCAGTGTTTGATTGTGTTTCTTGATGAATTTTTGTTTATGTGTTTGCCTAAATGGAGTAGCTTTTGTTCGTATTGTGCTAAACTTTAGAGCTTAATGTGCTTGAGCTAGTTATTTAGCTATGTGAATGTTGGACCTTTATGCTCTTCTTATCTTCAATAAAGAATATCAGTTTCGATTGTTTTTATCTCGACTGTGCCAGGTATCTGCTAACGATTGTGACTGATAGCATTTCCTTTTTGACTATATGGGTGGTTGCTTATTGTGTAAGTTGTTTGTGTGATGTTCTGTTAGTTTGGTCATTGTGCTTTAAAAGTGTACTGGTGCTTATATGACAGCATTGAAGAGGCAAAGAAGAATATGTACGCATTTAGCACCACTACATATACTGGATTCCAGTGCACTGTTGATGAAGCAACATCTGAGAAATTTAAGGGTAGGTAAACATATTTACGTATGTGTTTCAATTTCTGTGTTTTCCTGTCTTGCTTTTTACCTTTGCTTTTGAGGGCATTAATTGTATCCACATGTTATCAGGTTTACCTGGTGTCCTCTGGGTGTTGCCAGACTCATATATAGATGTCAAAAACAAGGATTATGGAGGTGCTTTTTCTACAAACTGTTCTGTATCAATGCCACATTGCTTTATATTGATACATGTTTGTGACAATTTCATGCATTCATCTTTGTGTTGGGTTTTTAGGAGACAAGTATGTCAATGGAGAGATAATTCCTTGCACATATCCTACTTATCAACCAAAGCAACGCAAGAATTCAAAGTATGAGAGCAGAAGATATGAAAGACGGAGAGATGGTCCCCCACCTCAAGAGCAAAGAAGACCAAGGCAAAGTGCAACTAAACCAGAATCATCCTGAGCTAGAAGACTGTATGTTCATCCAACCTGTGGTTTTTCTTCTCTTTTAGTATTATGGAATTGGAATTTTATCTTGCTTGTAATTATTTAGGCACCTGATTAGAGTAACAAATTTATAAATTTGTTTGCTTGGCTTGTCATTGAACATATAATTCAAAAGCTTATAGTGTTGTGTTTGCAGGTGATTTGTACTCTGGCTTTGAAGTTGGTGGGCGTTCTTTCAGTTTCTATTGATTGTTCTTAGCCATGTATTTTGTGGGAAGTCATGCAATTGTAATTCACTACGAAGATAGGAAACTCTGTTTATATGGCAAGTCCAATCAGTGCATTGCATAATTCATCTATTTCTAATTTAGTGTGTGGTGGTTAGTTTCTTCTTGAGAAACGTAAATTTTGGTGTATTTTAAGAATGAGCTTTGCAATTTATGCATTTGGTCTTCTGGTCTTTTGATCGTGTTTTCTCTTTCAGTCCTTTCCAGTTCTTGGCAAATTAACCTATTAGCTCTGCATACTTTCTGTTTTAACTTCAATAGGACCTATACATGCAATACGCATGTTTGTCTGGAATGGCTGAAATCTTTTCTCATTGCATGTGTTTGACATTGTTGATTTTTACAATTCAGTTATTTGATATCCCTGAACTCAGTTCCTGTGGATCTATCCTGACAATGCTGTATTGTTCACTTTGCATTCCATTCAAGTCGGTAATTTAGGGTCATCTGTTACTAGTATTGGGTTTGGCCGTGGAAGAAATAGAGCATCACCTTGGCAGCAGCGAACTAAGATTCGTCTTGGTAGATTTTTGGTACTTCTGATGTGCATATCCAGTTGCTTTGTCCTTTTAAAAGGCTTGGTTCCTTTTTTGATGAAAAGAAATTCTATTATTATTTGCTTGAATTGTGATGAGCATGAGACAGAGACTAAAGAGGGGCCATCTTAATTTCCCTCAAAAAGGGTGATAAAATAAGCAGTTGTGGAATGCGTGCTGCAGAAAGTTTAGAGCGACCCTAAACTTCGAAAACAAAGACAAGCGCAGGAATACAATGACTTTAAATCGTTAATGATCAATCATGGGTGTTATGTTCCATTACATTTGTGTGCTTAACTCGTTAAGATTGCATCGATGGCTCGACAATCATAATAACAATCCATGAAGTTAGTGGGTCAATGCCCTATAGATTCTGGAAGATGTTGAAACCTTTTCCCCTGCAACCTAGAAGAGAAGCAAAACTCATTCGAGTGACGAGATGATAATGACAACATTAAATTCCGGATTCCTATCAATTTGGTCGTTTTCTTTAACAGAAGAAACCGCCATGAGCTTGTCAACGCTTTCCCAAGTTGAATGATTGGATTCCTTTTATGTCATTTCCTTCTCTTGTCCAAAAACCATGTTTCGTTGGAAGCTTTTGGAGGAGTAAATATCTTACATCGTGTGGGGCCTGGATTGCTTCTCCTTTTTATGGATTAAAAGAACAAGGCTCCAAAAGTAGTACCCCTTGTGGGTTCATTTGAACGACCTCAATCAATGAGTTCCGTATTCAACAATCGAACGGCTACCTTTTCTTCGGATTGTAGGTGGGCTCTACGCAAAATGTCTACTTCTTCTAGATAAGGATCGAATGGTCTACAGTTCAATTCTCACAAGTTGGTACATAACTCGGATGAGTTTGGACTCAAACAAGCTCTGCAGTTTGATCTGTAATGGCCTTCTACAGCTCCAACTTTTATGAGGATGATCAAGGTGACTACACTGCAGGTGAGTACTATTCCAATTCAATCCCTTACTATAATGGTTATGAGCCTGCGCTGCTGGTTCAAGATCCAGTGGCTTATTCTAGTTACAACTTCAATGAGCATCAAATTTTTGGGGGTGATCCAGCTCCATACGGTAGTCCTGCATATAAAATTGCGTATTCTGCTTCCATTTTTGGCGAGCCTGACCATATCGAGCATGATCTGGATTCTTACTATTCTGCAAAAACTCACTATATTGTCTCTTACTCTGTCTCGGATTTCGGGGAGCCTGAATTTGAGGAGTATGATCCAACACCTTATGGTGGTGGCTATGATCTTGCTGCAACCTACGGCAAACCTTTGCCTCCTTCGGATGAAATTTGCTATCCTCGTTCCACCCCGGATCTGAACGTCTTATCATCAAATGGTGTCTCTTTTGGGATTATTCCAGCAGCTTATGGGAATGAAAACGTCAATGAAAATGCAGCAGACCCCCGGCGAGATAGCAAACAAGTGAGTGCTGACGATGCCAATAAGCAGCCCAGTGAGCATGGAAATTTCCATGAGAAATATGGTGACCATGAAACTGGGCATGGCAATGGATCCAGTGAAGATCATGATGATTATGAATCTGGCGAGAACGTGCCTCAAATCCCATCAGGATATGGCCTGGAAGCAATGGACATTTGTGAAAGCCTATTTGGTTACTGGCCTTGCCTGTTGCGCAATGGTAGAATAGCAAATGAGGGCAGAGATGTTGCAGATGATTATTATGGAAGTAATTATGGGAATCCATGGACAAATACTGCTGATTATCTTTTTGGAAGCTCGAATCCCTATGGCGAGAAAAGGGATTCTGGAGGTGATTATGGGAATGCTATCTATGGCTATCAAAGGCATTATGAGGAGCAGCCATTATACCAGCAAGTTCAATACGCCGAGGACTCTTGGCTTGCATATTCTCATTCGACTTCATATTTATGAAGGTACCAAATTCATTACCGGTAGGACCACCAGGCATAGCCCGGCGAGAAATAAGTATAAAACCTGGAGATGAGACTACTCGGTATAATCTAATAACTACTTAGCACAAAGTGAAAGTAAGATCTTGAGGTGAGATCTCCAATTTAGGATTCTGATCCTAAACTTTACTCATAAATAATTCTCCCTCCTTGATTCAAACATAGATAATTTGTAGATATTTTTTCTTGTATAATGTTTTAGAATTGTTGAGCCGGAAATGTTAAATTATTAGTGGAAAAGGTGTACTCATTCTGTCATGCATGCTCACCACCACCATCTTTTCAAAGATGCTCAAGAAACTCGAAGTTTCAAATTTGCCAATGATAGCCTTAAATTCAAATCTATTGAATTGATAGTGCAAGCCAGCATGCAGTGGACTGGACAGCATTATTAGAGCAAATGATTACGCAAGTTTAAAAATGCAATTTAGCATTCCATTATCCTTTATCAAGATGGAGAATTGTCTTAGCCCCCTCTGTCAAATAAAAACGTTCTGGGGACACAGTTTGATTCTACGGAAACGGCATGGACATTTGGGAGGAAAGGGCAAAAAAATGGGTGGGTCTGGTCAAGAACGAGTTCAATTCACGGATAAATAAATCTCTCTGTTGTTTTTGTTTTTCCTTTTTCTTTTCAACAATGGAGGCATATTCCACCCGGTTGGGTTAGATTAATCATCTTTCAATCCACGGATAACCAAAATGATCTATGGGGTGATATGGGGTTAATGAATTTAGACTAAGGTAGGAGAATTTGAACACTAAATGGAATTAACTTCAAATGGTTAGCTGTTGAGGTTTTGTCTTCATTGACAAAAACCCTTTAGGAATTAGAATCATACAAATTAAAAAGTCTCACAATTAAAAAATGAACCTTATCGTTACTTCTTTTTTTTTTATTGTTTTTTTCTGTCTATTTTCCAAATGCTTCTTGGCCATATATGCCAGATGTTTCTTATACCTCGTAGGGTACAAACCCAGGTTGCATTCACACATCTAAATATTCAAAGTTGTTAACCCTTCTCTTGCTGATACTTTATGTCATGGAAGTTGCTCTGCCCGTTCATGACCAAGAGCATCCAAGGCATAAGTCAAAATAATCTTTAATGCATAAAGGATAAAATTTTCTGATAAAACAAACTTGTTAGCATTGAACTTCCTACTCCCACTATTTATTATTCTATTAAAAGTTTAACAGGAAATGAAATATATTGGTATTCAGTAGTAACTTTAAGTATAAAAATATATATTTTTTTGCCTATAAAAAATATACATTATAAATATGTCAATTATTATATTTATAAATTAAAATTTAAAATTATTATTCTTTTACTTATTTAATTTTTTTATAAAAAATTTAATACTTAAATATTATTAAATTGTGAACAAATTTTTCCTAACACTCAATCCTTTTTATCACTGCACGTCATAAATTTTTGAATTTATTTTTGCCAAAATAAGTATCAAGAACTTGAACTTACACCAATGTGTGAAGAAATATGCTAAAACACTAACTAAATTACCACTTTAAGTGATGATAAGGAGAAAATTTCACATGGAGAGGTGCTTGTCTTCTACCAAGAATTAAATCCTAAATAGAATAAATTGACATAACATCCCTAAGTCATTATATTTCTTGTTTAAAAGAAAATGAATATTTGGAAGGAGTAACACCAAGAATCTGGCATGATGAGTATCTTATCATCTTGTTATATGTATATCGTATTAAACTATTACGGTGAATAATTTTTTTCAACATATATCAAGTATTTATGATCAAAAAATTATATATTTTTTTTCATTTGATTGCAAAATTTTATATGAAAAGTGGGCTAATTCATTATTCACGTTCTGAGAATGATAAACTTGTATGTAAGAGATTGTGTTAAAATATGATCTAATTCTTGGACAAGTATTTAATATTTTCTCCATCTTAATTAGAGATAAATATAGTATAATATAAATAAAGTTTTATGCCCCAATTGAGATATTAACGTTCTTTTAAAGGAAGGAAATGATCTTATTTTTATCCAAGTCAATTTACCATGCTTGAAGGGTGCGTTTGTCAAGAAATTTAATTTCCCAGGCTCCTAAAAATGCTTAAACTGAACAGAAGTACATAAACCTGCTGTGTCTCGGCCTCAGCATCAGCCTCTCTCTCAGGCAATCTTAATTCTCTGTCTTCCGGATTTTCGATAACCCTGACAATGTCTCTCTCTCTGACAGCCAAATCTTTCTTCACCCTCTCTCTCTCACTTCTCCTCCTTTTCTCCGCCGCCTCCGCCTCCATACAAAGCCTGCTGAAAAGCCAAGGCCTGCCAGGCGGGCTATTCCCGAGCAATGTCGAGTCCTACAGCCTAGATGACCGGAGTGGCCGCCTGGAGGTGAACCTGGAAGGTCCATGCATGGCCAGGTTCGACACCAGAGTTTACTTTGATCAAGTGGTCAGAGCTAACCTCAGCTACGGTGGGCTTGGAGGATTGGAGGGTCTGACTCAAGAAGAGCTCTTTCTTTGGCTTCCAGTGAAGGGGATTATGGTGAATGACCCATCCTCGGGTTTGATCTTGTTTGATATTGGCCTTGCTCATAAGGAGCTCTCTCTTTCTCTCTTTGAAGAACCCCCCGTTTGCAAGCCCCGATCTGGTAACCGTCTCTCTCTGAGTATTGAAAAGGGTTTTTTTTTTTTTTTCCTGGGGTTTCATTGGATTAAGATTGTGTTTTATTTGATTGACCTCTGCCAATTGGAATTGGTTTCTGTTTTTACATATTTTCTTTCTTTCAATTGATCTGTTTGTTTTGAATTCTTGTTTCTTCATCTTGGTTCCGGAACTATTGTTAGTTATACAATGTTTGTTGTTAAAATATCTTTTCTGGATTGTTGAACTAAATATTGTATTTTGACACCAATTTCAGAGTGGACTTTGGGAGGAAAATACCCAACAAAAAAGGGGAAAGAATGGCTTTTTTGCTTTTCTGTTGTTTTTTTTTTCCTTTGCTTTGCTATTCCCAGTTCGCTAATGACTGTAAATTAATTTGGAAAATAACCTGAATTGCAGGAGCTCTACTAGAGAACGTTGGAAGGAAGATGGGATTTGATGCTCAGAGATGAATGATAAATCTTGCCTCTTTCATTCTGGAAAGAGAAAATTTTCCTTTTTTTACTTTTATTTTTTACTTTGTTTCTTTTCCTTTTACTGGCTTTTTGTAAGTGAGCAAATGTTGAATTGTTGAAAGATTCTAAAGGGGATGCACAAATTTGAAACTGGATTGGAGGATAGAATTTTGGAGGCATATGAGGAACTTTTGGGATTCATAGATTCTCGGCTCACAGATTATTTAGTGGAAAAGGATCTTAAATGAGAGTACTTTTGTCTGCCAGTCTTTATCTTCTTGTGTTGGTGCTGAATTTGAAACGGAAAGGCTGTTTTCAACTGAAAAAAAGGGGAAAGCGAAGGGACTATGGGTTCTTAATTATATGATCACTATTCTCGAGCATTACATACGAATTGCTCAATTTGGAAACATTTAAGGGAATTAATGTCCTTAAAAGCAGTTGTGACCTTTGCAAGACAAGGAATTAATGTCCTTAAAAGTGTGGCATAGATCACCCAAGATTGTTTTGGCAATCATCGTCATTTTAAGTAATGGGCTTAGAGACACACCCGGGCTAGTAAACTGCATTGTTTGCCACAAATTAGTGCAACTCTTAGCGGAAGATAATGAGCAATTTCAGTTCTTCATTAGAAGCTTGTTGTCTTCTTGAGATACAACAAATTATATTTTAAGCCGCATTAAAAATCCACTTTTCGATTGGAATGGTAAATTACGCGCAACGATATACTTAAATGAAAAACTCCACTTAACTACAACTAAGGAGCCAGCATAAGCATAGGTCCCTAAGCACTTAAGATGGCAAATCTCAGCATCAGAAGCTCCAAGGGGAACGCGTAGGCTATTCACTCATCATCTTTGTTACTACAGCTAAGTTCAAGATGTATGTCTAAGTTATGTGCATTTGAGTGAGAATATAGGTTGAATTGAGGCCGACTTGTTGCCTATCTTAGCTGCATGAAAAAGTTGCAATAAAAGCACCCAAAAAGTTTGTGTTCTAGTGAATCTGCATGGTATGTATCAGCATCAAAACTACTTTAAACATTTAGCTTCGTTTTTATGATACAGAATAGCTGTATTGCAATTCCCTGACTCCCCCAGCGAATTGCTCTGCACCGCAGCACCCACTTCAGAAGCTAGCTGTTTACTTCCTCCGAGCTATTATTGATCTCAATCTGCTCATTTGTTTTATAGTTCTCTTGGCCTTGGCTGTGAAATCAGAACCAATTACACAATGCTGATTTTTAGTTTGATTATTCTTGATTCCCAGAGATCAAAATATGCCTATTAAGTAGACTTGAAGGGCTGGCTGGCTCCATTATAACTTGGAAGTCGTAAGTGTAAGTAACGAAAATAGTGTTTTTGTAAAAATAGGAATAAACTTCCGTACATTTTTCTCTTCCCTATATCTCCACAATGTAGGAGCATCAACGCCGAGTAACAACTGCTAGGAAGCATGAGTGAAGCAACAACTGCTGTTATGAAGCCACCAAGGATAAAGTTGCGACCAGCAGCTGACTTTATCAGAGCGATGCCTTGCTATCGGTCCAGTTCTCAGGCTCACTGTCATCATCCTCCGCCTTCAGATGGAGCTGGATTTGCAACAGGCGGCTGCATTTTGTCCTAACATCCATAGAATGGCAGGGACAAGGTAAAAGAGAAGGAACTGGACCATGAAAATTGGCTGCATTGGTTATGCCTGGTTGTGAATGCAACTTCTACTCCCATGTGTGATGCCTTAAAGGTTATGCTCCGTTGGCCATATAATAGTAGAGTCAGGTAAGACAAGGGTTTGAAACCTCGGCTTCGAACACTCTTCCACTTGCCAGCCTGTGGATGCCAAAGTAACATGTGGTCAGGTGATGCCAGGGAAGGTTTTAGGGGAGCCAAAAGACAATACTTCTTTTTAAACAATACGATGATTTTAATTGTATAATTTAGATACTTTCGAGTCCTCTTTCTTTCCTTTGTGAAATTTCTCTTTAGCTCTTCCTTGATGCATTGTTATTGGTCTTTCTTGTACTCAAACGGCGTGATTGTTATGTTGGGTTCTTCTTTTGATCCATGGGTTCCTTATGGACCAAGTATTTAGCCTGTGGGGTTAGATGTTTTGCTAGTGAATAGTTGTATTTTAACAGAGCGGGCAAGATTTTGGTTGAAAATTTGCAATCGGAATACCATTTGGTTGATTTACAGGATCCAACAAGGGAAGGTGGTCTTTGCAACTTTGAACAGATTTAGTTCAGCCAATTACAGTGGGGATTAGGATTGTGAGTTAACAAATTGACAAGGAACCACAATAGTCACCAATTGGATTTATCTCCAGTTACTCAATGGATCAGTGTGTCCTCGACAATGCATCCTCATATCCCTTCAAGGCTTGTAAATGCTTGGACATCTGCATTTCTCAGGACTTTTGTTGGAAAATTCTTGCGTTAACAGACAATCTCAGAAAATTTTTCTATAATTCGCCGATGATTTAGCTCTGGTGGTTACAAAAATGATTGCTAACGATCAAGGATAATCTTGCTTTAGTATATTGTAAACAGATGCTGAACTTTGATTTGCATCATAGTACTGCATAATTTGAAGCTTTGTAAAATTCTTTAGTTTGTTTTCAAACAATTTATTCTATTTAGTGATGGCCATGATTATTGTGTTAACCAGACAAGAAAGCAAAAGCAGTCTATGAAAATTGAATGCTTCTCAGGGAAATATATGTGGATAACAAGGGACTTCACAAGATCTTACCATTACCAGTTACTCTTTCTCTTGTATTTCTAAGTGTTATCGGGTGGTAATATACTGACTTGCATATAAATCCTAACAATCAAAATTATGAAAGAAAGGTGACCAAAAGCAGTGCTGCAGTCCCCTCTATATGCTTCTCATAATATCAAGCAGCAATTCCTTTGTCTCCGGAACTCTTAGAGTATCACCATAAGTTCCCTGAAATGAAGGGAAGTGGAACATATTAAATGATCGACACTCAGAAAAGTCGAGAGTAGTACTATCCAACTACATGACGACTATACATTATTGTTGTAATGGTACAGTACCTTTTTTCTTCTGTCCCTTGTTGTCTAAACCGAAGCTGTGATTGTAAATTTAGCTTTAACAGTACCATTACAACTACCACTATAAATATGAACATTGGTTTAGACAGTAGGCACAGGAGAATTTCTGTGTCTTACCTGAACACTGGAGGAAACCAGAATTGCCCCTTGAGAGGTGGTAACACTTGTGTCAGTGAGTTCAAGGCCAAGGCAAGACATGGCCTCCAACAATCGAGTGAACTGGCCTCGTTTCTTTTCCAAGATGATCTTAATCCATATCCTATTCTCATCAAGGCTAGTCACTTGAAAATCTTCCTACAAACCAGGAACAGAAAACATTCATACAGTTGAGAGTAGGAAAATTGTTCTATATGCATAGTGCACTTGTTTAATGACTAAGAAATGTAAACCTCCAATTAGGCACAACCTCTATTCCAGATTGCTTCATTTCTTCTGCTGCATCTGTCTCATAAGTCATTGTCATGGCTGCCTCCTCTGATGTTACTTCCATTTCAAAAAGCTGGTCGCTTAGAACCTTCACATTCTCCTGCAGCTGCCGAATGAAAGTGATTGCATCCTCAATTATGCTTGCCTTTGTCATCTAAAACCAGCCGAAAAAATACCAAAGTTAGATAATGAGAAGCATCAAGCGATAGCTTCCAAGAAATGAAACAATACAGGTAGAAGTCAGAAGGGTTTAGATTGATGCATTGGTGATTATAGGAACTAGTGAACGCAATGCCAGAAGCCTGTCACTAAGCTTCTGTCTTCTCTTCCTCTCGGCATGAAGGTTTTTGGACCTGAATGCGCTATCATCTTGCTCAGCCCTATTCCTATCCATGTCTCCCCCACTGCTATTTTCCTCTGTTATGCAAAATTCATCCAAGCCACAGCCTGAAAATTTCATTATCTGCAAGTCAGTACTAGTGATACCGAGTGATAGGTAGGGTTTCTTTCAATGCCACAAGAAGGAAAAGATGTGATGGCTTTTAAAGCAGTTACTCACGCAAGGGAGGGAGGGGGAGAGAGAGAGAGAGAGAGAGACAGACAGAATCTTGTTGGTTTTCGGGGTTAGTAATTCCCTTGTTGTAAGCACAATTCTCATTTTTATGCTAAAATTATTAGCTCTTTGTTAAACTTCGGCTTTTCCCTGGAAATGGGAGAGGGGTTTTGTGAAGCTGATTGTTGCATGTTGCCATTCTGTTAGAGAGAGAGAGATCAGCATGTATGACTGATAGTTTCTGAGTATGTACCCCATGATTCTGGTTATTAGGGCAGTGTCAGGTTGCATCTTAGTGATAAAGGTAAAGTTAATATGGAGATCATATACTCAAATCATATAAACAGTTTTTGTAATAATAGGAATAATACTGTATACATTTAATATTTTAGTCTAATTAAATGTAGGTCATACATATCATATTGAGAGCAAGAGATTTACACAAAAGAAAGAACAAAAAAGAAACCTTCTTGATGGACTGGCTTCCAGATTGGAAACTAGGTCTAATTCAACAGTTTTAATCAATGGTCCTTCTAATCACTAGAATTGTATTAATTTACTAGCCAAGTAGTAGAAACTCAAATCCCTCTACTTAGCTGGTTGGAAATCAATAATTATTTGTATTTTCTTTTCTAGCTTTCATAATTATTTGTATTTTCTTTTCTAGCTTTCTTTTTTTTTTTTTGGTTTCTTCAGCTTATGTTACTGTCTTGCCAACATTTTCTAGGCAGCTAGTGTTGTTGCCCGGAAAGTACAAAATGTGTGAGTTACCAGGGAGACATTCTGTTAAAAGGAAGAAAAAAAACAATGGTACATATATATTCTTCAAGGCATGCATGTGGCCACACTAAAGATGTGTTATAATGTGTCATGTGGTGTACCAAAACAGAAAGAAACCAAAAATTAGGTATATGGAAAAAGGATTTTAATTGTTACTATGGTTATCATTTCTTACTTTGAGAATAATTGGAAATTTGAGAATTCCATAAATAATACATCTTGTGAGGTAAAAGATGTACTGGTTTAAGAATAGTGTCTGTGTTTCCAATGGATCTTGTAAGTACCATTTGAAGCAGAGGTGTCCTTTAGTGTCCTACCAGCTGAACTACAAATGATTTGCTGATAAATAATATTATTGTTTGATGAATTAACGCATATTGGGCATATATAAATTTCAAGAAGAAATTGTTTAAGTTATGAATTTTATAGTCAAGCTCCAATTTTAAAACTTTCCTTTCAACCAAGTAGAGGCCTATTGCTTCAAACGAATATGATTGGTGTTATCATGCCATCTCTAAGGGTGAATGATTAGTTTTTTTTTTTTTTTTGGTATTTTTTTGGTCTTTTATCTTATTTTGCCTATTTGTCATTGAACCCAAAAAAATAAAAAATAAAAAATAAATAAATAAAAATTCAGAAAACCCTTTGACTTCCAATTTTAAAGCATTAGGATGTTTTCAAACTAGCTAGATTCGCTTCTGATAAGCACATATATTTTCCTTCATAAAATATTTTTTTTTAAGAAAGAAAATATAAATAAAGGAAGAAAAGCACAATTTATTTGGGCTTTCAGCCCAAAGGAACCCAAAACAAAGGCCCATAAACTCTTGTCCATACCCTACTTAAACCCTCCCACTCTTCATTTGCTGTAGAAAGCACAGCATGAACAAAATGGCAAGCTCCTCCGTCTGCCGGCGTCTCCGCCGCATTGTCACCACCGATACCGAAAAGGCCGCGTCTAAACTCCGCAAACTCCAAAGAATCGCGGCGCAATTCAAGAAGCTCTCGGAGAAAGACAGCTTCCGGTCCCGTGGCGACATCTATGCATTCACCGTGCAGCGTCTCTCCCGGTCGAAAAGCTTGATCGAAGAAATTCTGGAACACCAAAAGAAGTTCGAAGATATTACCAATGAAATCTTTACGTCTCGCCTCATC
Source organism: Bruguiera gymnorhiza (assembly GCA_020883675.1). Taxonomy (NCBI): domain Eukaryota; kingdom Viridiplantae; phylum Streptophyta; class Magnoliopsida; order Malpighiales; family Rhizophoraceae; genus Bruguiera; species Bruguiera gymnorhiza. The sequence continues at coordinate 878,905 of JAIRCJ010000017.1, read as the reverse complement.
GGCTTATACGGGAAGGCCGGCATGCTGGATCGCGCCCAGAAGTTGTTCGACGAAATGCCGAAGCTGAATTGCCCCCGCACAGTCTACTCCTTTAATGTGCTGTTGTCCGCGTACGTGCAGACGGGCAAGTTTGATAATGTGGAGGAACTTCTTAAAGACCTGCCGGAGAAGCTGGGGATAGCCCCAGATGTCGTTACTTATAACAATGTGATTAAGGCTTATTGTGAGATGGGTAAATTTGATTCTGCTTCCTTGGTGTTTGATGAGATGGAAAAGAAGGGCGTGGAGCCTAGTATGATCACGTTTAACACACTTTTAAATGCATTTTATATGAACAAGAGGTTTGCGGATGGAGAGAAGTTGTGGGCTTTAATGGAGAGCAAGAATGTGGTTCCTGATATTCGGAGTTATAATTCAAGGCTACGAGGATTGGCGCTTGAGAGAAGAGTGATGGAAGCAGTTGAGTTGTTTGATGAAATGAAGAACAAGGGTTTCACGCCTGATGTTATCAGTTACAATGGAGTGATCAGCGGGTTCATCGAGGATGATAATTTGACGGAAGTCAAAAATTGGTATTGCAAACTGAAGGGAGATGTTATGCCTGATAGGGTGACTTACCGTACACTTATTCGGTTTCTCTGCGAGAAGGGTGACCTTGGTCTGGCTCATGACTTGTGTGTTGAGTCTATCAATAGGAGTGTGATTGTTGGTCCAAGTATTATCCAGAGTATGGTGGACAATTTGCTAAAGCAGTCAAAAGATAAAGAAGCAAAGCACCTTGTAAATTTGGCAAAGTCAAATAAGCATTTTCGTTCATATGACTTCGCTTTAATCAAGTAGCTTGAGTTTTGTGTCTTGTTCTGCTTTAAAGGTTAAAATATCAAACACATATTAATGCAACATCTTCATTGCTATTGAGTTGATGAGCTTATGAATCAAATGCTGTGTAAACTTCATCTTGAGAATACCATTTAACTATGCTTTGTTCCTAATGCTTCCTTTAGCTTTGATGAATGAGTTGTATTTGTGGGGTGACAGAAAACCAATATACGTCTGAAAAAATTTTGTTGTTGGGGAAGATTCCAACGTTCCGAGAATGATAATTTTGTGTTTTTTCTGCGAGATTTTGTTTCGATATAATGCATTTAAATGGTCAAAGACTGAGCGGGGATGGCACAAGAGAAGGTCATTTATGTAACAAGCGTCCTTGCTATTGAAAGTAGCACCAAATAGATACTAGTTCCTCAACAAAAGAAAGCACAGGTCGAGTTCAGCATCAAAATCAAAATATACAAGCATATACGTTGGCAAAATAAAATTCAGATCAATTGCAGCTTTACTGATCATATAACAATTTCAACAGAAGACTTCTATGCATGTTAGTTGTGTCAAAATTAGTACATTTTGTTGCCTACCCATGCAAACCTCTGCATGATTTCACTCTCAACGAAGAGGGATCACGATAGAGAGAAAAGTGTATAACAAATTAGCTTTATCTCAATAGTACTGCAGTTATCTCTAGGACAAAAATACAATCATTTACGATCATGTTCAACAAGTTTAGGCCAATAATAAAAGACAGCAAGACCGATCAAAATGCACATCAATGCAATCGTTGGGGTATGCTTGGGCTGGCTGGCTGATGTTCGTTATGGTGCTTGTAGCCAATGTGAGATAATTGGCAGTGCTCCATTTTTTCAGTGGCGGGCATAGACTTATTTGGCTTCACAACTTCTTAGGTTTGAATTTGAGCACCGGGAACAGTAGATGAAGTGAAGGAAGGTTTGGAGTATAAGGCCATGTCTCTCTGGATGCACAATATCACAAAGAAAAACAAGAGGGTAGACAATTTTGAAACAGGTGGATTGATTGAGTTTGGCAATAGGGAAACAATTGGTGGCCCAATTTATAGCGTGGGACAAGAGTATAAATAGATGTAAAAAGAAATATGTATATAAAAAAAATTAATTTAAAATATTTAATATATTATTCTTAAAATTAATTTTATTTTTATAAATAAATTATTATAATATAATAGATGATGATAATTATTTTTTAAAAATATTATATGTATTTTTTAAATGATGTAATAAAAATAGTAGAAATTTATTAAATTTAATAAATTTTTAAAAACAAGTATAACAAGAATGTGGGAAGAAAAAGATGTATATTTTATATTATTTTTAATTTAATATTTTATAAAAATAAATATTAAAAATAAAAATAATAAGTCGTGATCATAATTTATAATTTTATTATTATAATTATTAATTTTTAATAATAAAAAATAGATAATTAAACATAATTAATTTAATTAGCATATTTTAAAAAATTTAAAATTTAAGTAAATTAATAATAATATTATATGTAGTTCTATTAATTATTTTATATTAATTTAAATTTGAATTATTTATATTTGTATAAAATTTTTTATAAAATATAAATATATAAAATAATATTTTTATTTTTAATTTGAGATGAAAGTGTTTTGAAAAATCTTTAATTCCAACATAATAGGGAAAAAATATTTCAATATGATTATGGAGGTAACTGAAGTTGAAATTTAACTCAATGATGATATCATATTTTCTCTTAGTGTCTTTGTTAGAGGCCTTTTCGGGTATTTCTAATTTTGTTGAGTGGGTGTTCAAAGTTGAATGTTAGCCAAAAGACTCGAGAACCAATTAACTGCTAATTCGGCTCTGCATGTGCCATTGGTTCTGTGTTTGTTAAGAAGCACCATAGTCCATCGTTCTCTTGCGAAGCTAGTGCTGCATTGGTTCCGTATTTTCGACTTTCACGCTGGCTCATTCTAGTGGTGGGACCATTTTCTGCTACAATATGACCAGTCCCGGGCTGCTGGATGCTGCGGAGCCAGCGACCACTGCCAAAATCCAATCCTGTACCACAAGAGCAAGAGCAAGAGCAAGAGCAGCTTTTCAAAAAAAAAAAAAGGAAGTGTGGATTATATCAGTTCATTAAAAGCCTACCCAATTGTCAACAACTAAAATTAGTCAGTTTGTGGAAAGAACTGTGAATTTAGTCGCCAAGATATGTGGTATAGATAAATCAGTATTCGTACTTTGATTTGCACAATTACCTAAAAGCTTAAAATTTTCCATACATACACCTGAGAAGAAACTGTCATACGATGTAATGTTGTCCAAAGTAACTAAGGCAACGAAGCATGAAACCAAACAAAATGCAATTGTGGGGACGGATTATTTAATTACATATGATATCATTCTTCCCTGGAATTCTCTCTCAAAACGCCTGAATTTTGCCTGTCAATTCAAACCTAATTAATATATTGCCTTTCTCAACAAATTGCCTTTGTGCTTTTTCTTTCCTTTTTTCTTCATGAGACTGTAAAAGAAAGAAAAATCGATCCGACATACTTCAACAATTTGTGGTTTGATGTTCTTGGGAGGGCGGATTCTTGCCACCCTGTTGTTCGTTCCGTACGGCTTGGAGGGATCTCAATTTATGTGGTCAATCGGAGTGGCCTTAAACATATCTTCGGCAGACGAGCCGACACGTTTTGATGAACATTTAATGAGATAAGATTAATATCTAATTTAATTATTTTTTTTACTTTATAAGTCAAACTTTAAATGCAGATCTTGATGAACACCTCGTGGGTGCACAAAATCTTTATCTTATCCCCGCTCAAATTTTAACAATTGGTTTGCTTAAAAGGTTTCAAAGTCATAAATTTTTTAAGTCATTACCTATTATTTATAATTTTTTTTAATTATATTAGTTGATTATATCCAATGGATATGAAAAGAATATATAAATAATTACAATCTTTTGTGATAATGAGGTAATAAATTGCAGTTATAAAAATAATTTTTTTTACCCACAAAATATAGAAAAAAAATACAGATAATTGCTGCTTAATTCTTCAAAAAAAAATAATAATTTTGTGTGCTAAAAATAACTAATAGAAGTTGCCTCAATTAATTATATAACACTCATTTTGAGATTGTTTCTCACACTAAAAATTTTTATATAAAAAAAGTAATGTTAATAGTTTTTCTATTAGTTTATTTTTATTGTACTTTTCATATAACTTTATTAACTACATGTAGATTTTACTCTTCTGACTATAAATCCTACATCTGCCACTTTTGAGCAGAGAATTAAAGTGACCAGCTTGCTTCTTGTGTGAATTTTCAAAAACAATTCACCAGTTCAATGTACTGGGTCATCATATTCGGCTAGAATTCGGACTTAAATCGGTGTCCTCGAGGGGTTGCTTTCTGACCCCTTTGGTCTTAATGATACTAGACTAGCCCATTAGAGATAGTGATACTGCAGTCTTCACAAACAAAAACTACAAGCAGATCGTTTTTAAGACATAAGATGTCGAATTCAAAATTCATTCAAAATTAATTAACCAAAAAAAAAAAAAACTTGGAATCGAACGACTGCATTTCCATCAGAAACGACAACCATGTGCTAACAATATTTGTTTGACGTCCAAGGCAATCAGGCCCAGTCCCCTAACACTGGCTAGCCAGCCATGTTACTTTATTTGGTTACTTTATTTGGTCTTTTCAAATCGATTTTCCTTTTTCATTTTTTGGTTTCATGATATCTATTTTGATTTTTTTTTTAATCTACTAAGAGGCACATTGGTCATGAAATAAATGACAGTAGATAATTTTTTTTTTAGTGTAATTGATATTCAACTATAGTGAATTACAAAGGTAAAAATTTGAAATTAGGTAAAATTTTTTATTTAAAATTATTTTTAAGATCAATGATCTAACGTTAATTGATTAAAAAACAAAATATTAAAAAGTAAAACTTTCTTATCTTTCATTAAGCAGACACACTTTTATAAAGAAAAGACTTCCACACTTTCGAAAAGGAGAGACTTCATGTGCTCCTCAAGACTTGGAAGACGATGTTTGTCATCGTAGTTATACATCAAAGGAACCATTCTTGCTATATTGAGGGAAGCGTTGGTGAAAGTTGGTGAAAATGGGTTTGGAGAGAGGCATTCCTCGTTAAGGTGTTTCCACTCCTCTGAAATTATGTTCATAACATGCTTTCTTGCATCCTCCACGGATGATCCTCGATGTTCCTTCAAGTAGCATTCCACGTATGATCCATCATGGCCGTCTTGTTCCTCGTCCTGCATTTTGATTTTGATGTAATTTTACTAGAATCATACTTTTCTTATAATAAGTTTATGGTTATAAAGGATAAATTGTGAAATATGATATTATAATATATATTTTATGAAAAAAAACATATATTTAATCTTTTTATTCTTACGTAGACATTTTTTTTCTTATTTTACTAGGCATTTTATGTAAAATATATTATTATTATTTTTTATAAATATAAAAAACTAATTTAAAACAAAAATAAATTTATTACTAAATTATTATTATATTTTTATAAGTACAGTAAATTCAAACAAATTATTAGTAAATTAATAATAAATTTTGAATTAATAAGACGAGTGTTGAGGATTATAAATATAAATTTTAATTAGAGTAAAATTAATAAAAAAAATAGAATGATTTTATAAACTATTGATGTATAGTCGTGGGAATCATTACCTTGGCACTTCCCAAATCATCCCAAAGGCGAAGAATAGTGGCCGTGGATGATATGATGCCCGGATCATTTTCAATGAGTTCCACATTTTCTCTGGTTATCCTTTCACCTAATAGAAAGAAGATGTGCCCTAGAACAATATGAACTCCAGAGCTCACGATCCCGTTCTTCAAGTACTCTTCAGCTTTTGGCATGTCCCCAGAAGCAAACCACCTTGCTTCAGCCAAAAATGCATTGCACAAACTTGCCCACTGCAAAGGTTGGAAAGCATGTCAGTTGTGTCAAAATTAGTACATTTTATTGCCCACATCCACAGATCTAATCACATGTTAAAACAAGTTTTTTTTTTTATTTTTATTTAATTTGTCTAGTTAGATTGGGAAGGGGGAGTTACCACAGACCTCATTCTAAGTTTTTTAACTTTGGGGTCACAGAGTTATACGTGGGAGTTGCATGTTACACGTAGTTTTAGATCTAGGTTTTTTTTACCATTTTTCGAATAGAGTGCACCGGATTCCACCCATGATCTCTAAAAACATTGTAGCTAATTTCATTGGTGATTTTGTCAAGAGCCCCGAAACATATCTTCATGGAGTATGGTAGTCTTCCCATTGCAGCAGTGTCCCATCTGCAACAAAAGGTTTTCAATTACGAAAGAAAATAAATAGTTTGATTAAATCCAATTAAGTACGTGTTGTTGATATAAAGATTTATTTACCTGTTAACAACTTCCGCGAAGAGAGTGAGTTCATCGAGTGTCCCAGAAACATCAAAAATATCATCGATTATGTAAATAAAAGAGATGGCTTTTGTGAGCTCAATCCTCTGGTTTGAAAGTTTCGGATCTGCGAGACAAGCCATCGACCACATGTACCATTTCATAGGTTGATCCCTCGCAAACTGTAGCTCCTTCGACAAACCAAGATCTTTCCACCAACTAAAATATGAGAAGAACATGTCCAAATTAATATTTAGACGTTGTGATTAAACCATTCGATCTAAAAGCTTAATTAGATTCTGCTCAAAACTTTACTGGGGTTTTATATTGTGTTGTGCTACCACAATCGGAGCTAGTAGTGAGTGACTGGGCTTACGTAGAGATACGAAGAAGTTCTTGCTGATGTTGATATTGAGCGATCTTAAAATCAAGCTCGGCAAGATCTCGAAGTACATTTATCCACCCATTCCTTCCCTGTAGATCATAAAAGAAGTTTTTGGCCATGAGCCTTGCCAAACTTTTGTGTTGTGGATGCTCCAATGTGTTCTTAACTATTCTAGCTTGTTGATGATCAATATGTGTCGCCATTGAATTTAGAAGCTTGTAACTATAGTCTGCGACTTCGTCTAGTACACCTTCTCCCCTTATGGCTAGCTGTGAAGCTTCATATAAGCTCATCAGTCCCTGAATGTTACAACTTAAGTTTTTCTCGAATTCTCCGTTCTTGTTCTTGAAGTTGTTAAACACACCTGCATATATTATATACGGTGAACATCTCACATCCATCAGCCAAAAAATGACCAATTGGCCATAGAAATAGAAATTACTAAGCATTGAGAAAAACCAGACCTGCAGGCACATAGTATCCTTCTTGTCTCAACAGTCGAAAGCGAAGTGCAACCCCACGGAGACCATCAACATGAACTTGGGTGCTAAATCCCGTATAGTGCCTATCTAGAATTCCTTCAATTTCCTCTTCAAAAAGATAGTCAATGCCAAGTCGTTGCATCGCATCAATCATGGCCAAGCCTTCCAATGGATCATTCGCATTTTGGTTGATTAACATACGCACCGATGCCTTCAATTGCTCTGGCTCAATGCCCTGGAAGAGAAGTAAAACAATTCTATATGAATTTATTGAGATATGCAAATGTAAACCTCTGCATAATTTCACCTACAACGAAGGGGTTTCGTGATAGAGAGAAAGGGTGTATAATAAATCAGCTTTCTCTGAATAGTACTGCAGTTATCTCTAGGACAAAAAATACGATCATCTACGATCTCGCATTAGTTTAGGCCAATAATGAAAGACAGAAAGACCAATTAAAACGCACATTACTGCAATTGTTGGGGTATGCTCGAGCTGGCTGGCGGAAGTTCGTTCTGGGGCTAGCAGCCAGTGTGAGATTATTGGCACTGCTCCATTTTTTAGTGGCGGGCATAGACTTAAACTGTATATGGTTTGGCCTCACAACTTCTTTGGTTTCAATTTGAGCACCTGGAACACTAGATGAAGTAAAGGAAGGTTTAGAGGAGAAGGCCATGTCTCAGGATGCACAATATCACAAAGACAAAAACAAGAAGGTAGAAAAGCTTAAGACAGATTGATTGATTGAGCTTGGCAATAAGCAAACAAATGGTGGCCAATTTATAGCGTGGGAATTCATGGCTGGCCAACCGAAGAAAGAAAATTACAAAATTGGTGAGAGTTGTTCTTAAAAAAAAAAAATAATAATAATAATAACAGAGTATAAATAGATGTAAAAAAACATGTATGTAAAAAAATATTAATTTAAAATATTTAATATATTATTCTTAAATTTTATTTTATTTTTATAAATAATTTATTATAATATAATAAGTTACGGTAATAATGATATTATATGTAATCGCATTGATTATTTTATATTAATTTTAATTTAAATTATTTATATATTTGTAAATTTATTTTTAATTTGTTTTATAAAGTATAAATATACGAAATAAGATTTTTATTTTCTAATTTGTGATGAAAGTGTTTTGAAAAATCCTAAATTCCAAAAAAAAAACAAGGAGAAAATATTCCAATATGATTATGAAGGTAACTGAAGTTGAAATTTAATTGAATAATGATACCATATTTTCTCTTAGTTTCTTTTACGTATTTCTAATTTTGTTGAGTGGGTGTTCAAAGTCGAATGTTAGCCGAAAGACTCGAGAACCGATTAACTGCTAATTGGGCTCTGCATCTGCCATGGTACTGTGTTAGTTAAGAAGCACCATAGTCCATCGGTCTCTTGTGAAGTTCGTGCTGCATTGGTTCCGTATTTTCGACTTTCACGCTGGCTCATCCTGGTGGTGGGACCATTTTCTGCTACAATATGACGAGTCCCGGGCTGCTAGATGCTGCGTAGCCAGCGACCACTGCCGAAGATTTAGCCAAAATATCTATAGCCACGATGCACCTTGTCTCATATAAATCCAATCCTGTGCCATGGTACTGTGTTAGTCAAGAAGCACCATTTTCCATCGTTCTCTTATGAAACTAAGCCGGCGTTGGTTCCGTATTTTAAATTTCCTGACACAATAAAGTTAGACCCATGATGCATGATGTTGTCTAGCCAACAACCACTACCAATTATGTAGCCCAATATCTAGTTATGATGCACCTTGTCTCGTATAAATCCAATCCTGTACCACGAGCAACTTTCAAAAAATTAAAAAAAAAAGAAAAAAAACGTGCATTATATCAGTTCATTAAAAGCCAGCTTAATTGTTAACAGCTAAAGTCACGCGTCAGTTTGTGGGAAGAATAGTGAATTTAGTCGGCAAGGGTATAGATAAATCAGTATTTCTACTTCGATTTAGACCAGTATCTAAGAGCTTAATTTTTTTCATGCACCGGAAAAGAAAGTTGTCGTACGATGTGATTTTCTATACAACGGGATCAAGACAACGAAGTACGAAACCAAAGAAAATGCAATTGTAAGGACGAACTTCTTAATCACATATTCGATTTATAATGGTCTTACAACATGAATATGAATGTGAATATGTGGTCTTTTAATTTTTATTTTATTTTTTTAGTTTTAATGTAGTAGTAAAGACATTTTATCTGTAATTTAAAAATTACAAATTTATTTAGTAAATTTTTTTTCTTTTTGAAAATCAGTTGACTATAACTTGAAGATTAAAAATTTATTTTGTAAAAGTATCATATTTAAGAAATAAATAATCTGTCTATGTCTGATGTTTTATCAAACTTTGAAAACGTGGGGTCTACTACCTCATAATGCACACGTTTACGTTTGTTTTGGTAGGCGAATTATGGTTTTGCAAATCGTTGTGAATAACGTGCAAACGGAACTCACTCTGTGACCCTGCAATTCAGTCTTCGGTCGTTCAGATAATGGCCAACCGCCAATGAGGCCATTGGCAGAGAAAGGTCACTCCCTCTCCTCAACGACCGGCGCGCAAACAACGAATGGCCAACACTCAGCTGCCTAACTTGAATATGTGATACCAGTTCATCAACTGTCAAATCATTACATGTCAACGTGACATCACATTGTTCTACTCGTCCTGTGGGGTTTTGAATCGAGGTGACCTGGCTGGGGGTGCGTGTTTCCCAAGTGGCGTGGCCAATATCGACCAGCAGTGCAATGACATTTGGACGCAAAAAGCTTGTTCTCATCATCCCTTTTCTGTGTCTGCAAAATGTCCATCCCGAAGTCTGTAAGCTATATAGCATAGTGTTAGTATCCGATAAACATACACTCAATACACACGCGTGAATACAAAAATTTAACATGTTTCGATAATTTGCTTATATTCACCGGAGAAACGAATCTTTATATTCAGAAATTTTAACCTCTATAAATTTTCTTACACATGATCACACTACACCACCCTTCTTTCTCTCATTTTTTTTGTTACATAATTTATAGGTATTTATATTACAAGAGAAAAAAACAAATAACCTACAAAGTCTTTGGACAATTGTGTGAACGGTAGGTTGCGGCGGCTACATCAGGTTCATACTGCAAAAATCTTTGGACGATTGTGTGAACGGTAGGTTGCGGCAGTTACATCAGGTTTACACTGCAAAATCTTTGGATGGTTGTGTGAACGGTAGGTTGTGGTGACTACATTAGGTTCACACTGCAAAGTCTTTAGACGGTTGTGTGAATGTTAGGTTACGGTGGTTACATCAAGTTCACACTGTAAAAATCTTTGGACGGTTGTGTGAACCGTAGGTTACGGCGACTACATCAGGTTCACACTATAAAGTCTTTGGACGGTTGTGTGAACGGTAGATTAACGAATATGAAAAATCGAAGTCAATTTTCACACATAAAACATAATTAACGTCACACATTTTGGTTTCAGCCTTTAATTTCTTTCTTTTATTTCTTATAATCATCATGGAGTACAAGAACCAAGTGCGATTTGGTCAACCACTTTCAGAGTGCCACTCAAATTCAGAAGCATGGAAGCACGAAGAAGAAAGAATGAAGAATTGTTAGAATATTTTTAATTAATAATGTAAGAATATTTTTATTAAAAAAATTAATTATAATGTAATTTAGTTAGTAGAAATAATTTATATATTATTATTATATTATTAAGTATTATAATATCAAATTTTAATTTAAATATTAATAAATATATTTAATTATATATATATCATAGATATTTTCTCCTTTTTTAATATATATAAAAATATTATTTAAAATTAAATAATTATAATAAAATTAAGAGGAAAAAATTAATCATTAAATTAGAATAAATTATTCAATTACATTAATCATTTTGATTTTTATAAATTCAAATATATTATTGAGTATATTATTTATATAAAATTAATTAATTTTAAGATTTAAAATTAATTTTTAATAATAATATTTTTGTCTAAATAATTTAAAAATTAGTATCAGAATTTTCATTTAAAAATTGAATATTCTTTTCATATGAATAACAAACCATATACTTGATTTTTGATTATTTTTAATTAAAGAAAAAATAATAAAATTTTGTACTCATATTTAGTTTTCTCATAATCGAAATTGATTTGCTCAGGTTACGTGAAAATTACTAATTTGACAAACCTGACTTTTATGTTAAAAAAAATTTATTTTAGGGATAAATTATTTATTAGTATTTTAGTACGAAAACTCATGATTATAAAATTTATTAAATTATAAAATATGTAAAAATATATTATTAAAATGATTAATATTATAGTATAACTTAAAATTTTAAAATGAATAGTAAAAAACTTTTTTTAAAAAATATAATTCATCTTAAATTTATTATTTGTTTAAGTACGAGGCATTTTAAATTAATTACAATATTGTAAAGAATAATGGGCAAATCGTTGTGAATGAAAGAAATAGACCTAACGTACTTTCTACAGTTTGTGGTTTGGAGTTCTTGGGACGGCGGATTCATGCCTCCCTGTTTGTCGGTGCATGGAGGGGTCTCAATTTCTGTGTGGTCGATCGGAGTGGTCTTAGAAATATCTTTAACAGTGCTACTACAGAAGAGCCCTACACGTTTCGATGTAGATTAATACCAAATTTAATTATTTTTCACTCTATAACTCAAAATCTAAAACGGGTCTCGATGAAAATAGTGACTTTGAACATCTCGTAAGTGCTCATAATCTTGTCTTATCCCTACTCAAATTTCAACAATTGATCGACTTAAAAGACTTCATAAGGTATAAATTATTGAAGTTATTGTCCATTATTTATAACTTTTTTAATATATTAGTTTATTATATCCAATTAGACATAAAAAGAATATATAAACAATTTTGATAATTAGTTATAAATAAAATATAATGAGAGTTGCATATAATATAAATATATTTATTCTATTTTTTTAGTTATAACTTGAATAATTAGTTAAATGGTTTTTTTGGTGACGGCCTAAAATTCTATATCTATATAATAGTTTTACACAGCGCACAAAGAGAACTCGTATTTTTAGTCAAAATGGTGATTTTTTTAGAACATATTTGGCAAAAGTGTAGAAATATTCTTTTGTGATTACGAGGTAACAAAATTACAGTTATAAAAATAATCTTTTATTTCCCATAAAATGTAAGGAAAAATATAAATAATTGCAGTTTAATTCTTCAAAATAAAAAATAAAAAAAATTTGTGAGCTAAAAATGACTAATAGAAATTACCTCAATTAATTATATAATACTTATTTGAGATTTTAATTCTCACACTAAAAATTTTTATGTAAAAAAGTAATGTTAATAGTTTTTCTATTGGTTTATTTTTTATAGTACTTCTCGTATTACTTTATTAACTAAACGTAGATTTTGCTCTGCTGACAATAAATCCTATATCCGCCACTTTTGAGCAGAGAATTAAAGTGATCGGCTTTCCTTCTTGTGTGAATTTTCAAAAGCAATTCACTAGTTCAATGTACCAAAAGAAATCAGAATTACATATATTTGCTTAGTAATTATACACCAATTTTAACAATAATGAAGTGAAAAAAGTAAATTCAGAATTACTTGAAAAAATAAAATGAAATTTGAGTTTTGGTTGTAATATTACTACCTTTAAATTTATATAAGTAATTTTTATTGCCAATAATAATTATCCGTCAAAAAATTAAAAACTTGCAATGAATAATCACAAATATATATGTAAGGACTCGTGCACGAGACACACCTAATTTGTTATATGCATACTTATTTGTCACTGAAAATATTATTTTAAAAAAATAAAATGAAATTTGAGTTTTGGTTGTAATATTACTACCTTTAAATTTATATAAGTAATTTTTATTGCCAATAATAATTATCCGTCAAAAAATTAAAAACTTGCAATGAATAATCACAAATATATATGTAAGGACTCGTGCACGAGACACACCTAATTTGTTATATGCATACTTATTTGTCACTGAAAATATTATTTTAAAAAAATAAAATGAAATTTGAGTTTTGGTTGTAATATTACTACCTTTAAATTTATATAAGTAATTTTTATTGCCAATAATAATTATCCGTCAAAAAATTAAAAACTTGCAATGAATAATCACAAATATATATGTAAGGACTCGTGCACGAGACACACCTAATTTGTTATATGCATACTTATTTGTCACTGAAAATATTATTTTAAAAAAATAAAAAATAATTTTTAAAATATATAATATTTATAATTTAAAAAAAAATTATTATATCTAATATATGATACCAAAGTCAATTTATACTTGACTCGTATGAGTTAAGTTGTATATAATTTATCCGTATCAAAAACCATAGTTAGTGACATTCTTCTCTACCAATAATCACAGATAACATTACAAACAAACGAATTAGATACATACGATTTTCACGTCAAATAATATACTATTTACGTACAATGAAGATTCTCTTAATAATGCAATGCATGCAAAGATATTTTTGTCCCAGATGATTGCCAGCTGTCCACAGTGCTCTCTCTCTCTCTCTCTCTCTCTCTCTCTCTCTCTCTGCCTCTTTATGATAAAAGTAGTAGCTAGCCATGTGCAAGAGAAGGCCTAAGTCCACCGTATGTTTTGTTTCATCCAATGTCGGGCAAAACCGAACGCCTTTATCCCCTTCACAATTTTCAAGCTTGTTCTTCTAACAACATTACAACCCAACAATTTTACGAGTAGACCATCCCACTTAGTGGTCTACAATATGCATCTCTTGAAGACCACGATTTTTCATGTTAGAAAATCGGTCAATAAAATACTACTTATTATTTTTATTTATTTTTTAAAATATAAATTATTTATAATTTGATATCTTATATATTTATTTTATTATTTTTTATTTTAAATATACTGCACTTATTATATAATATAATATTATAAGTTTTATTCAAATAAAACGAGTTAAAATAAAAAAAAATTAAAAACGAAAATATCTAAATAATTTAGTAATATTCAATAAATGATAATAATTATTTTTTATTTAATATTTTTTAGTTTTTTAATGTCATTGTAGTTTCTCCTAATCACACTGATGTTATGAATTTTTTTAAATGTGATTTAATGGATTTAGTTGTCGATCGCTTACCTAATTTTTTTTTTTAAAAAGAAAAAACTCTTAATATTGATTACCACCTTAAATGAGTTTACTTGATATAGAATTCATTTATCTTACCATAATTTGTACGAACATATAGGAACATTTTTTATGTTTTTTTTTTTATTGCTGATCAAAATTTCTTCTCCTTAATTATTGTATCAAATCTATTTAAGGTCAACCATTTATCTCCACTAATACATTAAATTAATTAATTTTCAATCCCATTTTATACATTCCAGTAGTATTACATTGTACGGATCAATATTTTGTACACATAACATATTGCGCGCACACAGACACACATAAACTATTAAATTTAAAAGTCTCTGCTAATTTAACTCGTTTAACTTACTTACTATTAACCCTCTAAATTTTCTACTTTGAAAATCGACTCAGTTCTTGTAACATTGAGGAGGACGGAGCTCCAAAAAGAGTTGTTAAAAACACAAACGTAGGGAAAGAAAGATAAATGGATGAAGTTTAACCAAAGGTTTAGGGCTTTTCTCTGAGGAACAGGTGATTGATTATTGGATTCCTTGTACACGGGGCCAAGTTTTAAAAGGCTTTGACGATGAGAAACTAGTACTTTATAATTTGGAATTACGAATTTGAAATAGGAATATGGAATTAGAAATTAGAATAAGGATTTTGTAGAAATAAAGAGATAAAATTGATTGTTTTGAAAAGATCAACTTCTAATAATTGTTTCGAGGTAATTTTGAGAGAATTGACTTTTAATAAGTTAAATATTTTAAAAATATTATTATTTAATTAAATTTTAATTCATAAGGTATTATAATTAGGGATATAATCTTATTTTATTAAAAATAAAATATCTTTTATTAATTAAAAAATAATAAAAAATAATTATTAATAATAAAGGAGAATTATGGTCAATAAAAAATCGTATCAATACCAATTATGTGATCATATCATTTAAACTGAATTTTGATTCAGGTCTAATTAAAAAAATTATATATATAGACTTTCATCTTTGCCACCCTCACCCTTAAATCCCAGAAAAGGCTCATTGAAGTTTTAATGTTTTGAAGAATTTTTTGAATGGCTGAAAGAGTTCAATCCAATGATGGAAAACACAAATGGTTGTATATGATTTTTGTGATAAACATCTCACGCGGTAACATGCAATTGATGGGCTGGAGTAGGCGGAGGAACCGGAACTGGTGAGGCTCCTGTGATTGCAGGCATTTCAAAGTCCATAGGAATCTCAACTTTGATTTAACAACGATGACCTGTGATTATTGGCGCGTGAGAAACATTGAGGAAGAAACGTAATAACTGTTTCTAAATTTTTTTAACTAACCTTGTTAAGGAAAACATATTCATACTTTGATTTCAAAATTTATTGATGATGATATGTTTATTTATTTATTATCTTTATTATTAATCATCACAATGTAGGGCAGTATTATTTTAAATATTAAATGCTCTTAGATTAACAAGTTCAAGACTTTAATGCTTTTTTATTTCACTTCAACGAAAACAATAGTTTTCATATACATTACAATCAAATCCAAATACGGTAATTTTACATTTAGATGAAATCATAATATTGAAGGTATAAATGGAATTGGAAAATAGTTAAATATATACAATTTTATCGTTATTTTCAAAAAAGGAAGAATAAAAAAAAAACACCTATTTCCCTCACTGACCACCGAGGCTCACTCTTCAATGGTAATCACTGATTTATTAACTACAATATAACAATATGCAAATGACGTTTTCACACATTGTGAAACCAACGTAATGATCAAACTCTTTCAGGTTTACAACTTACAACAATCGACCCAATGGCTTGGGCATTTTGCACAATGAACCAATAATCAACCTCAGGCATATAAAATACAGTTCTCTGTTAATGTACAAATGCCATCCAGTTTCTGTGACACAAATTCATATTCTGGAAATGGGGAGAAATGAATTCTGATTGTGTTCTACAAACTTGTTTCCACGGAACTAATGAGAAGCATCAGTTATCACCTGACAAGATGTGGAAGACTTTGAAGAATATTCATGTTCCTCACCTAGGAGCCGAGGAATTTAGTTTCTTTTCTAACATTTTCGCACGCCGAAGAGCATCCAAGGCCTCAGCTTGCTTTCCTGACCGTTTCAAATTTAACGCCTTTACTTTCTCTAACTTGATCTGCTCTTCTAACTGAATTTTCTCCTGGCTAACGTTTTCACCCTTAACAGGATTCACTTTCGAAGGGCCTGGTCTCTCGGGGTCTCGTAAAACAGTATCAGTATCAGTATCTCCAATTCCAATAGCTTTCAGAGCAGATAGAAGTTGAGGATCGAGGAAATCTTCAACAACTACATCTACTGGTCCTGCCTCATGAACAGAAGGGTTAGTGGAATCTTGAGGAGTCAACTGCTCCAACTGGGCTTCAAGAGTCTTGGCCAACTCAAACTCAGCATCTGCTTCCTCTGTCCGTCCTTCTCTTCGCAACTTCAGGGCCTGACGTTTATGGCTTAGGGATTCCTGTTGCAACTTGAAGCGATCACGTCCAGACAATGGCTTTGGAGGTGAATTTGAAGTGCTAGCCTCCTTTTTTTGAATGGCTGGAGCATTAGACAAGGGCATCGACACATCCTGTTTCCCAGCTTCAGGCTGAGCAATACTGTCCTCCAGACTTTTCTCCAATAGCTTTGCTTGTCTAAGTTCCTCTCGAGCCTCTGACAATTTTCCTTCTCTCTTTAAAGCAACTGCCTTCCTCTTATGAGCCAAAACTTCTTGGCGCAGGGAATTTTGAATGTTCTGGGAAGCAAAACCAGGGGCAGAATTTGCTTCATATGAATGTGGCTTCTTGTCTGATACTACTGGCTCTTCTCTCTTTTTGGTTGCAAGCTTTTCTTCATCTCTGTGATTTGTCAGAGGATTTGTCAAGACGGCCCCATGAACCCGAGGCTCAGTTTGGTGGGAGAGATCTGGACCAAAATTATCTTTACCCACTTTATTTCTGAAAATTTCAGGCGGATATGCCGAGGAAGCCCCATGAACATCAAAACCAGTGTTTATTTGATTGTCTAGAGTTTCAGCTGGCCTAAGTGAACTGCTCTGGCTATCACCTGGTGGCAAATCCATTGGATTCAAGGACTTTTGAGGTGGGGGAATAAATCCAGTGCCCTGATTTGATGCTGTGTTGCCTAATGATCCCATTTCATCTGAGTGACCCAATTCTGCTGATAACAAATGGTTATCACCGTTCAGTGGAGAGGGTGCAGGAATTAAGCTATCAGAACTCCTCAAGGGAAGAGCCATCGAACTATTATCAAGTTCTTCCATTTGGGCCTCTAGTGCCTTACCCATTTTTAACAGTTCCTCAGCTTCTTCAGTCTCCCCTCTGCGCTTAAGGGCAAGGGCCTTTCTTTTCAAATCCAAGAGCTCTCTCTGGATTTCCCTTTTACTTCTTGGTCTCAAAGCCAGGATGCTGGGAGTCAATGGATTTCCAGAGAGGCCATCGGGAGCAGAACTAACAGAAACTTGTTTAGGTTCCCGTCCCTGCGAGGCTAGAGGTTGAAGTTTTTCATCCTTCGGCCCTAAATGTTTTAACATTAAGAGCAGAGCTGGGTCCTGCATGTCTTTCTCTGTAACATCCTCTATGTCTCCTTCCCCAGACACAATTTCAAAAGGACTCTTAATTTCATTCTCAATGGCGTGAGATTCAAATTGAATTTCTCTCTTGGGTGCATCCATCTCTGCAATCTGGGCCTCTAATGGCTTGGCCATTCTTAGCAATTCCTCTGCCTCATCGGACTTTCCTTCACGCCTCAGAGTCAGAGCCTTTCTTTTCAAGCCTAGGAGCTCCCTCTGTATCTCGGCTTTACTTCTCCTTGGTATCTTCACTGCGATATTGGATGTCACCTTAGAAACTGAGGGCTCAGTACTCTGCATAGAATGAATGGCATTGTCCTTGGCAGGTTTCAATGAAGAATGTGTGAGCTGATTGTCTTCATCTTTCCAACCCAGGTCCTTTAGAAGTGAAAGATACATCGGATCATGCAGATCTTTGTCAGTCACATCCTCTTCCCTTTCTTCTCCAACAGGTAAGTTTTCAGAATGTTCGTATGCAAAAGTTGGGTCCTTGCCATCAATATGTTTAGACTTCACTTCCGATAGAGTGTCCATCTCTTCAAGCTGCTGTTCAAGAACCTTACCTTTCTTCAGCTCCACCTCTGCCTCATCCAGTTTTCCCTCCCTTCTCAAAGCAAGAGCCTTCTTTTTCAAGGCAAGAAGCTCTTTCTGAATCATCAATCTACTCTTTGGTAGATGTTTCAAATCCATATTATCCTTTGACTTAACAGTTTGTGAAGTTGAATCTTTGTTAGCAATCATGGAATTCGGTGTCACTGAGTTGTCTGCTACACTGCCCAAGCCTTCGAGGTCTCTTTCAAGTAACTTTGCCTTCTTAAGCTGGGCCATTGCCTCTGCCATGTGTCCTGTCCGTTTTTGATTGACTGCCTCTCTCTTTAATGCAAGAATCTCATCCAGTAGTGCTTCCCTGTCGACTGGGACAGGCTGGGTCACTATATCATTCAAGGTATCAGACTCATCAGTCCAACCTAATGATTTCAATGTATCAGCCATATCTGGGTCCATTAGATCCTCATCTGTCACTTCAAGATCATTATCAAAACCAAGTTCATCTGTTGGGATGACAACTTGACCCAAATCAAAGTCATGCTCATACCTAGCCAACAATTCCTCATGTTTATCACTGTCCATACTACGGATTAATGCAGCTATCTCATCATCTGAATCTTCATCAGCACCCAAGAATTCCTGTTCTTCAAGCTGTTTTTCTAAAATTTTAGCTTTCTTTAATTCTTCCTTAGCTTCTGCAAGCTTTCCTTCACGCTTCAATGAGAGGGCCTTTCTTTTATGTGCAACAACCTGGGTCTGACCAACACCACTGCTTCCCATATCTTTCTTAGTGCTTCCAGAGATGCCACCAAGAAGTGAAGACAATTCACCCTCCAAACTCATATTTGCCGATTTTTTATCTTGATCATGAAGATCCGCATCAGACCATCCCAGTTCTCTGAGTTCAGAAATAAGGTCATTCTTTTCTTTACCCACTTGAGCAAGGATTGTACCTTTTCCACTGGACTCTTGGGGGCCATCTTTGCTCTGAATATCAGCCACATTTCTGGAAATCAAAGCCTTTCTACGATTTTTCTTAATAGACACCTCCAAAGCATCAGCCTGCCTTTCAAGTTCCTTGCCCCTCTTAAAGGCTTTTAGAGCTTCCTCAGACTTCCCCTCTCCTTTCAGAATTCTGTACGTCTTTTTCTCATCCATAGCTCGTTGGCGTAACTCCTCTGGACTGATTGAACCCATCTCAGCATGAGCATGATCAGGCTCCACCAAAGGACTTTTAAGTGAATCTGCTCCAACATTCAGAGTGGCGACTTCTCGAGTGGACAAGGAAGAAACACTGCTACTTCCCTTTTGAATGGTGGAAGTCATGCCAGTGCTTGAATGTTGCCCCGATGAAGAGTCTCCATCACTGCCAAGAATCTCACTCAAAATTTCATCTTCATATTTTGATGTCAATTTTGAATGTCCTACGCAAAATGTTATTGAAAGTGAGATAGATATCATGAAAGAGAAAATTATATTTCTTGTTTTGGAAAAAAATTGCTAAGAGTCAGATAATTTGAGCAAATTTATCGGAGGATGGGAGCTGCCTTACTTAACAACAGACAATGTACCTCTTCTTGTTCTATTCTTGTGTCCGTATCGCATCTCAAAACGCGCAGCCTCTTCAAGCTTTTTACAAGGTTCACAAATACGAACAGGTGAATCGCCTTGACCACGTAAGACCATTTTGTGCTGAGTGCAACTGTTGCAGAACAGACCCCCACATCTTCGGCAATGATGCTGCAAACCCATTTTAACCACATCGTAAGTAAATTACAAAGACTAAGCAACAGGTATCAGACTTAAACCAACAAGACATCGTTGGATCATAAAAAAAGCAGGTCAATAAAGCTAAAACCAAAACCAATAGTTCCCCAAATTCTTGCACCAGTCACTAAAACCAAATCAATCACAAATTAAAAAAAAAAAAAGAAGTAAAAAGCTCATTCAATTTCTCATGGGAGAACATCCAAGTCAATGAAATCAAATATTCAACTGAAAATCAGCCATCTTTGTCATATGCTCATCAAGAACGAACCATCCAAAACTAAAACCAGTTCTTGTACAAAAGAACAAAAAAGATCCACATCATGATCAAGCCGATGTACACAGAAACAACCCAAAAGATTAGATTTTGAGACATGGGTATTGAAGAAAAGACCAAAAGAATTCAAAAATTAATTAAAAAAAACACTCCCAAAACCAAAAATTAAAAAAAAAAAAAGACCTTGCGATTGATGAAGGTGAACTGAGAAGAACAGCCTTGGCAATGGGAGGCATCAACCACCCAATTATTCCCTCTCTGCGATGGCTTCGCCGGTAATCCTATCTTCTCCAGCATCTCCCCTCCTCTCCCTTTCTCTCGAATAATCAACAATCGATAACTGAAAATCCCCAGAAAAATTTAAAAAAAAAAAATTGACGGATCGAAGAACGGTTGCTTCTCAGAGAGAAGGAAATCACCAGGAAGTCGCTAGGCTCTATTACTTCTCCCTCGTTTTTTATTTCGTCGCTCCGGTCCGTACCTGACCCGACGTCGTGTTATAATGAAAATCAGAAAGAAAGAACTTGCTGTTGTTCAACGGCGTCGCTTCACAGGAATAGAAATTGGGCTATCAAAGTTGGACTGTGGCCCATAGAGTTTCACTACGATTCTTACTACCCCAGCCTAGTAGAAGGCTGCTTTGAACGAGTGGCAAGGAAAAAAAATAAATAAATAAATACAATTTTTCGTTATACATTTTAACAATTAAAATTTTAAAATTTTCTATTTTTAAGAGCATACCAATTCATTAGGCTCCCACTCTAATATGTTATACTTGGGTTTATGGATAAACTATATATATATATATATAATTTTATATAATCACCAATCGATAAAACACTAACAAAATTGGATCAATCGATTGTCTAAACTCCTAGGATGTAAGTGTTTACAAAAGTTTGCTGAAGTCCTATGTGCAAAATTGGGCACTTACCTAGTTTAGACATGGCTTTTGTCTTAATCAATAGGCCCAAAAAGCATAACGAAGGGAGGGCAGCACACAACATGGAACCGAAGGAGCTTCTCGGCTTCTGGGTTAGTCATAAATGCTCCCAGGTTCCAACAAATTGGAAAAGCCGAAACAAACAAAAAAAAAAAAACAGAAATCACAACCAAAACAAGATGTTTATGTTTGAAATTTTCAAATGTTGATTTCAATGATGTCGGTCCATGAAGATAATCAAAATTTTTTAATTTTATTTTATTTTTCTAAAAAAAAAAACAAAACTTAAAAAAAAGGGAAAACTCTTCCCCAGCTCTCGGCAACAAAGCACTAGGCATTTAATGCTTGACAAACCCCCATGACAATATGTAGTCGCAGTGGGCTTCGTGGCCATTGTTTCACGCCTTCCAATGCCAAATGGTTTTCTTCACTAATTTGACTTGAATTACAAGCCAGAAGTGACTGTAGCTAATACACTGACAATACCGAATAAATATAGTTGTGTTTTACGAGAAGAGAAATAATTATCTTCAATTATATAATTCATAATTTAATAATTTTCAAAATGCCATTCCAACGTCCTAATAAAAACAATTCAAAATATTTTTGTCAATGAATGTTCGAGTTAGAGATAGTACGTCAGTGTGCAACAATAGAGCATGTATGCGTCAGTGTGCTTTGATCTCAATAATCACGCTTTAAAGCCATCTTTGTAGTGCTTCGGGGTCTCAAACGATTGATAGTGCAGCGAGCGCTCCTCGCCGCAGGGCTTGCCGATGCAGTGACAGTGAGCGTGGACTTGGCCCTTCCCTCCGACTCCGAATGTTCTTCAGAAACATCGATTCATTTTCTTAATGCCCCATGTATTGTTCTTTGGGTCATGAAAAAGGACATTGATGCTCTCTTGTTGTCTTGGTTTTCCCATTACTTCCTAGCTCCAAATGTGATTTGCTCAGCTTAGCGCCATGAAAATTGGGTCTTCTTTGCAGTTTTCAATGATGTTTGACATTTTGAACAAAACATATTGAGGATACACAAAAGAGAACCATCTTAAATTAAAAAATTACTGATGAGAGTTCAAATATTAAGGCTAAGCTCTATTAATCTCAACATAGATAGCCTATGATCAAGCCAAAAAGGTAGACTTAGTATAGTCTACAAATGCATTCCTGATATATCAGACAACTACATTGTGAAGTCTAGAGAAAGATCACAGGGAGAGATTGTTTCTGCACGAGAAAGATCACAGAGGGAAGCCGTTTCTGCAGGAAAGTTATAGCACCAAAATAAAAACTTGCTACGAAAAAGGATGTTACATTTACATTAATCCAATTTTCGTGCTATTTAGTTTGGCAAAAAAGTGAAGGAATGCAAAATACAGTGGCTGATTCCCATCAGGAACAGGGTCTTGGCAATGGTATGTCCTTGAAAGGACTAAATGGTCTTGCTTTTGGAACATTTGACATCGGGAATTGCACCTTTGCACAAGGATTTTCCTGTTGTGCACCGCAAATTCATGTTTTTTTTAGCAATAATGAGTTATTTGTTCACCATTCCTTGCACTCTCAGTTCTCACATTTTGCTTGCCAATTCTCCAAAAGGTGGAGTCTTTCACAGTTTCCACAAGATGCAAATGGCTATGGCCGAAATGAATAAGCTTGGAATGCTGAGTGATAAAAGCTTCGACTGTTTTTCTTGATGGAAACTTTGAGTTCTTGTCTAGATGCTCCAAAGCTTCTGCAGAGAGCTTCTCACGATCCGTGGCAGCACATACAACCGTCTTCTCCTCTTCACCTAATTGAGAATGAACCTATACAGAATTAAAGTCACGATAAGCAAATTACAAATTGGGGGAGAAAAATTTTTAGTCCAAATCACGCAGCTAGTTACAAAAAATTGTGGAGCAACCACTTAATTTAATTAGATCAAGTTGAGAAAACAGGAACACAAGTCATCTAATCTATATTAAGCAAATAGTGCACCTCAAGATAGATGTCAATAGCTTCATAGATTCTGTCATGAGATTCTCTAGCAGAACTCGGTAAAATCAATAGTAATGCGGCGAACTTGGAGGGTCTCAGGAGGACGTCAGGAGCCACTTCCATAAGATATGAGTCCATCAAGCTAGCAACCTTCTTCAATTGACTAGAACTCTTTTCCCCTTCCACTAGAAACTCTTTTACAAGCCTCAAAACAAAATTCACATCATACACATAGCAATTTCTATGTGGGGATGGAAGAAGAAGATGATTCAAAGTGGCTTGGTCCAGCGACCAACCTATCAGAGTTTCTAACTTGGCTCTGTGACATCTGCTTAATTTCAGAATTGAGACTACCCTAAGAACTTCAAATAAGCCCTTGCAGGAAAGATGGTTCCTGTCAAACAATGACAACAGATTGATTACTATTTCTGCTATTTTCCGCTTCCCAGCTGGAGTATCGCTAATCATTCGTGATTTTAAGTAAAACATGAGGAACTTAAGTGTCTGAGCATGATCTAATTTCTGTGACACCATCATCCTTATCACTTTTTCAAACAAACCATCGTTTAGAAATAAAAGATCCTCAAACCACCAAGTCGTTGGATGGCAACTGCTTCTTGTACTGCAACTGCTGCTTGTATCACAGGAGAATTGGATACTGAAATCATCTGAGACGCACGTAAATGGGGTTGCCTCAGAAGGCAAAGCAAGCCTTCGTATTAGACAATCCAAGACCTTCTGAAGTAGAAACGAAGAATTTGCAGCAGGAAGCAAATCCTGGCACTGTCTCAAAGCAAATACTAGCTCAGGCCAAGTCCAGTAAACGATCCCTTCAAGAGACTTCTCAACTTGGGCTATTAAGTCCAGTGTTGCTGAGCTATTACTGTCCATTTGCATGAAATGAGCAGCGGAATTCAGCAGAGCTATGTTAGAAGCAGTTATCTCAATGTCGCCATTGTTATAGCAAAACCTTGCTATGAGCTCAAAACCATGGGCACCTCCTGGGAAGTCATGAAATATCACTTTCAGCTGTCTCTTACTATCTGTCAATTTGTGGAATAATCTGCAGAACCGACCCGAAAAGGATGCCAGAATTTTCTGCAAAAAGGTTATGACACGTTAGAAATTGCTGCAATTGAATAAGAAATGACAGCCAGGGCAAATGAACATGGCTGAAACTGTATTTGAAAAAAGAAAGTTGATTCACCAACTTGTTGTCGAAAGAAATCAAGAGTTCCAATCCAAGAAAATGAAACCAGACCAAGTTTAGATACAACAAGGCAGGTATAGCTGAGAGTGTCCATACCTTATTAACCCTGAAAATCTCCTCACCATTGACATCAACCTCAAGATCACAGCAAGTATCCATTACCACCAAGTGAACAATATCAAACTACAGGCCTCAAATCAGCCGTTCATGCTACTGAAAAAGAAACGGTTGTTCCTCCTGGAAAAGGACTACTTTTTAGCTTGACTCGAAGAAGGGTAACTGGGATATGAGCAGTCACAAACGAAAGGAGAAAAGCTAGGAACTTGGTGAGTTTTTGGATCTGTTGTTGCTTGGTCAATGCCTTGGTTTTATAGTAATCATAAAGTGGAGGGAATAAGAAGAAACTATGCACTTTAGAAAAAGGAAGAAAATCAATCAAACAAATTAGCAATGATTTGTAGAAGTCAGTAGACAGCGTCAAGATGGTAATTTTCTATTGTATTGAGTCTTTTTAAGATTGTATTACTCGTAATCTTTCCCCTTAATCAATTAGCATATTTGTCGCCTGGTCACAAATAAAAAAACACGTATTACAAATTTTTTAGATATTACAGGCACATTTTCTCAACTTTTTATTAGTGTAATTTCAAAATATTTTTGTTATTTTTATTTGAAATAATTACTCTTTTAAAATTATTTCATCTCTTTTTATGAATGAAATATTAAAAATCTGAAGTACAAATAATGGATATACATGTGGCTTAGAGAAAAAAAAAATGATGTTTTGGAGGTCTTAGGTTCAAATTTTAAAAAATAGATATGAAATTTTTTAAAAAGAGAAAGTTACTATTGTAACCTGTTCTCAAATTTAAAAAAAAAAAAAGAGGTTATTGATATTTTAATTAAAAAATGTCGTTGTGCAAATTTATCTTTACACCTGAGACGAGAATTCACAAAATTACATTCTTGTAACCTGGTCTCAAAAACAAAAAAAAAAAAACTTAATTCGCTCAACAAGTATTCCTAAATCATTTAGGCATCACAGTAACTTCCACAAATGCTATGATAGATGGATCAAGACAACCCAGAGCCTGAATCTCAAACGAGTTCTTTCATTTTGACTGCACCTTGTGGACCATGACACGATTGTTTTTGTTCACTAAGAAAGTTGTTCTTCACCTAAAAGCCGTGGCCTTTTTCCGTCACTTTTGCCACCCATTCTTGTGGTGTGTGCTATGGTTGACTCTAAGACCAGCCTCTTTAGTGGACATTGGAACCCATATCAAAGAATGAAAGAAGCCGAACATGATAAACTCTGGCAGGTACAAAGTCGTCAGAAACACAATCAACAGGCTTCCAAAAAGCAATATTCCATCTCACATCAATACGGGTAGAAAAAGTTAAAAAGGTAAGACTAGTTGAAGAATATGAAATGTCCTTCCAAGTTGCAGCCAACTTCTCTTAATCTAGAAAACTAAGTTTAAACTTACACTAGCCACAATTGTACTAATTGAACTAGCCACAATTGTACTAATTGAACTAACTTTTTTTAGAGAATATACTTAGATTTTTCACCAAATGAGTAATATGAATAGATTAAAATTATAATTATAATTATTAATTATTATTTTTAAGTAATTAATGATTATAATTATATTTTTTGTATTTCATATCAAAAATTTGTACTTATATATTAAAGTTTATTTCTTAAAGTGAATATATTTTATAATACAAGTCACAATTTTCTCAATATACAGAAAGCAGCAATCGAATTGCTTAAAGTTCCTGGAGGTGCTGTCATTCTGCTGTCCTGGATTGTTTGCTGCTGTTTTTGATCAAGCCTCTCACCACCGTCTAAAATTCGGTTATGACAGTTATAAGCATATGGTGGAGCGGTTCGTGGTTCCTTTAAAGTTCCAGAAGCCTTCGTTTTAATTTTCAAATTGACTTTTTGTTCAAGTTAATAATCATTATATATGAACTTATTTGGTTTTATTTTTCCATTATTGTACTTTTCAATTTAAATTTAAATTTTAACTAGTAAAAAATTGTTAATTTTAACAATTTTTTTATTTAAATTTTATAATTTAAAAACTTCATATATAATGAAATAAGAATGCAATGAAAGGCTTCCGAGCCATCTTTCCTCGTACCATCAGCGCCTCCTCTTTCTCTGGTTCTAATTTTTCCGTCATTGCTGTATGTTCTTGCTGCTACAAAAACCAGCAAGGAATTCCAGAGACTTTTAACTTAAAAACCAACATGGCTTTCTCCACTTAAAGAATGAGTTGAATAATTATCAAACACACCCAAAATTAAGCAAAGTAAATAATTGTCATTCTTGAACACCAACATTACACAAATCAACAAAAGCTAATAACACTTGGCGAGAGAGAGAGAGAGAGGGCAGGGAGAGAGGAAAATGTCCAATGATGATTTGAACTTGTGTAATAACCCTCTAGTTTTGTGTACAAAGACTGGTGAAGTGAGAGAGAGAAAACAAAATTGAAAAGTGAAGAGTAAAAACCAAATTTCCAAACTAGTATTATCAACATAAAGAGAGATTTAAATGGTTAGAAGAAAAAGGGGTGGTATGATTAAAGATAATAATTAATTAAGAAATTATAGAATTGAAAAATAATTGTAATTGAAAATTTTGAAAATTATTTAAAATAAAAGGTAGCAATGACTCAGAATCACTTAAAAATGAGAGTATGGATATACCACTTGGCATGCCTACTTAGGATTACTACACACACACACATATATATATATATATATGTACACAAAATATGTAAATAAAATACAAATATTTATAAAATGATTATGACAAGTAACATGGTTCTGTACCTATTCCGTGTGAAATTTCTGCGGCAGATTAATGAACCTCAATTTTAAATCACGAATAGTACAAGTGACATGTCTTGCCAGTTTCGAACATTTGTATACAACTGTGCACCCTGTTTTATTTATTTTTATGTACGCCAGTCCTATTCCTAGCCCTGTAAATTACGGAACACAGAGAGGTCCGTGCTTCCCTGCACTTAAGAACAAAGAGGAAGTGCCCATCATGAAAGTTTACGTCTTTCCTTGGCTAAATCTCCATGGATCACATACCGGAAAGATGAGCTTTGTGGTAACCAGTGGATAGACTTGTCAAGCTTTCCCTTCGCCAGGCAGTTTCTCAGAGCTTTCTGTTGTCCTTCTTTAAGGGACGCCATTATCGCCTCCAACAGCCCAGACATGCCAACACGCACGTCCTTCTCAAAATATGAAAGCATTTTTGGTAAGAATATCTTTGCCTCTTTTTGGATGTGTACCCTCGCTTGAATGAACTCGTCCTTGGCAATTCTTAATTCCTCAAAGATTTTCTTTGCCGTGTAAACTCGGACCTAATAACAGTAATTAAATAAACCAGTCTATAATGTGACAGTAGACCAAATCAATTTTCTCTATCATTTTAACATTTAATGTCACATGTCAAGTTAATCTGATTTTGTCACGTAAATCCAGTCTGCCTAATAATTTTTTGTTTTACACACATTCTAATTAATCAAAAGTGTTGACAAAAAAGCAAAAGAATCATTAATCAGAACTTGGAAGAAAGAAGCATGCATACCGCTGGGTCAGAATAGGCCCCTGAACAAAGTGCAAAATGCAAAAGGGGTTCTGGATATTCCAAGGCATAGACATGTCTGCTGCTTCCATTCTTGCATTTCCTTCCGGGAGAAAACAGTGTTTGTAGCCACTGCATCCGATACAAGTTAAATACGATCAATTTATTTAGGAAGGAAGAGCATATCATTTCTTGATTTACAGGTATGTATATACAAAGATTAAGATGATGGAAGACGTGGCATACCGGTTCTGAGAAGTGTGACTGAATTCCAAAAATAGAGCTCTGTATGATACATGCATTTATGCAATGTCCACCCACATTATATGCCGCCTGAAACATTGGATTGCAATGACCAAAGCATAGAAATTAAACCAATGGTATGACAAACAAATTATTAGGAACATGGTGTAGATTGTTCACCTTCAAGATTGAGGCACCTTTGGCACGATTGCGAGTGCCATATGCTAAATTTGCCTGCCAATAAAATCTCGTAAGTACATAACTTCAGATAGTTTTGCAGTAACTGCAATATAATTGGTGATCTCAATGCAAAGTGTCATAGAAGATAAAATCAAGATAGATGATTCATATGGCACAAATGTGTTGGTGATCTGATAGGATTGAAGATTCAATTCTATCCACACCCTAAATGATAAAGCATCTTTACTTGAGTCGTCCATGAGAAATTCTCTCAAATCATGGTTGCAATTGTGTGAGCAACTTCCCCATTATTCTGTCTATGAACAAGTCCTATTTCAGATACTTTTCTTCTTAGCCAAAAGTGAAAGGATATTTATACATCTACCGCACCTACATGCATTATCAAGGCATTATGAATGTTAATCCAGAATGCGAGCTTCTCTTCACGCCTCATCTTCCTTGGATCCACCTTCTCAAGACTACTAACCATTGACCTACACAGCTACAAAACAAATAAGTGATTTCTAAAGGAAAAAGACAAACATCCGGTAATGTAGATCTTTATGATGTCGTGAACTCTTTAAACACTTTCTTTTGCGCCAATGAGGGTGAATGAACAAAAGAGCCATCAAGGATGTCTTCTCTTCCTCACTAGTAATCTAGAATATAAAACCTTTTCCTGAACCTCAGAAGGGCGGGATTCAAACAGATAACAAAGCTTTGGCAACATGGTCAATTAGAGATTAAATTATATGGTTCAGACATGCCACATGCTCAAAACGATGGCTCTGTAAGAGGACCACCTGAAATTCTTCAGCTTTACTGCAGCATAATTGAAAGTATCATTATCAAAGCTCATCTTCCCAACTTCCACCATTCCACCATAGGGTCCACTCTCATGTTCAAAACCTCGTAGTTGATGACACCTTGGAGTATCATCATTGGAATGTGGACTCCAACTATCACATGGATTGTGGGAAGAAAATATACTTGAGGATGACAAAGGCGAACTGGGAGAAACAGATGAGCCTTTCTGGCTATGAGTGGGACAGGCAAGTCTGCAATAGATAGAAGATATGCACTTAACAATATCTTCAGAAAGCCTATCTGGAGTAGTAAGGCTGTTAGCCATGCAGGAAGCACCAAGGTGATCTGCAAGGCTGCGGCGACCAGAATCAATTCTGTTGTCATCCTGCAAGTACCAAGCACAAAGGTTTCAACTTGATAAAATGTCTTAAGATATGGGCATAACTTGCTGGCAACTTAATATCCTGTTTTAAAGAAATTTATGCGATCAAACATGTTTACCTTTGTAGATGTTGAATGGAAGCTTGCGTCTCCTTGATTCTCTGAATTCACCCAAGCTCCCGGGGAAGTTCGATCAGCATGAATGATACCTTCTCTCTGCACAGGCAGTTTTAAATTGTAATGTCTTTGATTTGGCATACTTTGAAATCGCAATCCTTTAGTGTTTGGCAAATGATTTCTAGGGACATTGTTAATGGCAATCCTGTCAAAAAATGCTGTCCGATAGAGAGAAAGAAGGTGATGCTCCAAGTGCAATATTTCAGCCTCAACTGCGGCAATCTCCTCCCTCAGTTCAGCAGAAGACTGCATTATTTAGAAAGTAAGAATAGTTTGTAATAAAGATAGATCAAGAGCTTTAAATTGGTCATACTGCTATTGCCTCAATTACAAACATTTTAAGTTAATTTGGACACATATACGATCACATTAACTACAATTGTGGCTGATGAGATTTCGCCACAGCCACCACCACTGCAATTGAAGTCACGGATTGTAATTTGGATCCTTCAGATAG
The DNA here is from genome assembly GCA_020883675.1 of Bruguiera gymnorhiza. Lineage (NCBI taxonomy): Eukaryota > Viridiplantae > Streptophyta > Magnoliopsida > Malpighiales > Rhizophoraceae > Bruguiera > Bruguiera gymnorhiza. The sequence goes on along the minus strand of JAIRCJ010000017.1, from coordinate 848,334 downwards.
ATATGAAGTTATGCGTGCAAACATAACACTATCCCATAGCAAAGAATAAAGTATGTATGATTACTTGTTTCATTTTCCTTTTCTTTTGGTTACTTCAATATTGTTAAACCTTCCTTTGAACCAATCAAAAAGAGAAAAAATTTTGTAAAACGCTTTTCTGCAGAGTGTTCTGAATTGGAAGCTCTATCAGACATTTGAAACAAGAAAGTCACAAATTTAGCACAAGCAACATCGAGGCTTCAATTCACTAGTGATCACTTTTCATCTGTTTTGATCATATTCACTAGCTGTCACTTGGTTACAAATAAGGAAGTGTAGGCGTTGTACCTTTTGATTTGGATTGCCATGACTATGAATTGATGTGAAGGAAGTGGAAGCCAGCGTGTTCTGTGAGTCCCAACTCATGGAAGCTTCACAGGATGAACCATTCTCCAACTTTACAATCTGGAACAAAATAAATGATGCCTTTTCACTTCATCCTCTTTGGATCACAACTTGTTGTCCTATATTTTAGAAATCAAAATAACCTGATTCCAAGATGTGTGATTCCATTGCATAGAAGCTTTTGGTGTGTAAGTCGATTAAGCTTGGTTTCCAGAATTTGGTAAGAAGATTCAAAGTTCAAAACTCTGGTTATGGTTCATCGCTGAACTGGATCATGTTACTTATTTTCAATTGATTAACTATAAATTAATTTATATAAGCTACATAATCATAATTCTATAATTGAGATTGCAACAATGGTAACGATGAAACAAAAATAGAAGTTTGATAATTTGACCGTAATAAATTCAAGTCTAATGACACAAATGAAAATAAATGCCAGGTTGAATGACTAGCCATGACATATCCCAAAATGCACTCATAAAATTAAACAAGAAAGAATCTTTTTATCTAATAGAAAGGGACACTGTGATCACTGATTAAAGATAACAATTAGAAGACTTCACCTTAATGCAAGATTCATAAGATTCTGAAGAACTACAATCCCCTGAGCTCTCTGGAGTAACAAGAATGAAGAAAAGGGAAAAGTACTCACAGGATGTGAAAGAGCGGAAAGTCTGGGCGACGCATTCACCAGTCCACTCAGCATATCATTCTCTACTACACTGAAAGTTAGCCAAAAGAAGACCCCATCACCAAATTAAACAAAATTGAGAGAGAGAGAGAGAGAGAGAGAGAGAGAAAGAGAGAGAGAGAGGAATACCGCCAATTAGCATTGAACATCTTATGAATCACTGTTTCAGTTTCTGCGTATGTTTCGTGGTGCTCACAGAGAGCAAAGGTTCTTCGAGCAATGAAAAGAGTGATGAAAAATGCAACAGAGTATTAGAGCATTGCAATGATTGTCAGGTAAACTGAAAACCCATAATTTTTTTTTTTTTTTAATGTTCCAGACTAACTAAACGTTAGTTTAAGCTTAAGACAGGCATCTCAACGATGATCCCACTTGCCAGTGGTGAGATAAGCAGCAGAAGCAAGTGAAGAATGAAAGGAAAGATCCAGCAAATGTAGGTGACATTTGTCGGTCAACAATTTAATATAGAGGAAAGACCCAAGTAATGGACAACAAACCCACTAGTTAGACGAAACTTTATAGTATAATTTAATGCCAGCAGGCCCGGTACCGCCTAAATGAATAATGATTTCCGACAAAACATATGGCTGACATTGACACTCGAACCGTCATCGTGAGTCCCTGTAAACCTGAACCCGGTTTCGGACCAAACCAGAACTAGACCAGCATTGGATTGGTGGAGAACCCGACGAGGAGTCAAAACCAGTTTCACGATTCTTGTTATGAGGGGGTTGGGCCACGGTTTGTTCAAAGATCGAACCGGAACTATAACTGTAATTACAATCGTAACTGACCATATAAAATTTAAAATGGTCATTTTCTTTCTATTTTTAAAAATAAATTAGAAGAATAAAAAAAAAAAAAAAACTAGAGAACTAGAGTCGAGTTGAAATCAAAACCAAATCATTTGATTACAAGCCGACTGAGGTCCGACCTTCTCGTTAAATGGAACCGAGCCGTGGTCGAGTATTGCGGTCCCTATCATCATTAAGAAGAGGTTACGTGCAAACGAGTCCACCTTCAAACGCATGGCATGAACACACATGAGAAGGCAGGTGTCCATTTGCACCCAGATCGGGATCATAATAACATATTATGAGGTTTAATATTACTCGTGATGAGAATAGACAAAAGGGAGACCGTATCAGTGGTTAGATTAGGTATATATAAGAGTAAGTGAGCCACTTTACAAGTGGTGATTCGGATCTTCTAAAATGGAAAACAGAGCAGGTGTTTTAGTTCTGCCCACTCCCACCCCGCACTACCTCACTTGCAATCCCCCACTAAATGGAAAAGCTGACCATTCATGATTAGTTTAGTGTCAAGAGCAATTTAGAATTGTGTGTGATAGACTTGTTAATTTCGAATCCTTTTAAATACACTACATACTGAAAAGTATTTTTTTTTAATTTCCTTTTTTTTTTGTTTGTGTTGCGGATGTTGTCTTTATTTTTTGAAATAGCTATAAATAAATGGAAGTATTATGAATAAAACTATGACTTCCTAACTGGCAAAAGTTTATATAGCCCATATTATTGCCAATGATGATGTTTTCATATGATGATTGTTGGGAAATAAAAATAAAGCAATTGGTCGTAAAAATTTTATAGCCAGCTGGGCTCAGCATTGGCATTTCTAGAAATTAAAAGGCAAATACATATCGTATCCAACTCTTTTTGCAGAAAGGTGAATCTACACGTAGATCGATGTGACCAACTGTTCCCACTCAGCTCAATAGAAATACTTATGAGGAAAGTTTTTTTTTCTTTATTTTTTGTTGCGCGAGAAAAAGGGAATGTCCCCCATTAAAGTAAACCAAGAAACAGGGTTTGATCATTTGAAAAATACAAGAAATTCATATATAAAAATGAGTGTTTATTATTCATTAACTAAAGAAAATTTAATATTAAATATGCCTACACTAAGGTATTTCATTTTTTATTATTAATTAGAAAAAGTTAATTTTTTTGACTAGTTTTGATCATTTTTTTCCTAGTAAATCAATATTAAGATATTTACAAACATATATATATATAATACAACTTTGGTTCAAAAAAAATTATATTATTCAAGAAAATTTGTTGCTTGTTTATTGGTCTAGTTGCTATTCTTAAGAATTATATTGTTTTCTTTAGTAGTCTTCATATGTTGTTTATGAATCTATTATACCTAGTTTTTGTTTTTTTTTTTGGGAATAATTATCCTAAACTGGATACAAATGTCATATTAATCCATGTGCTTAGTATAGTTATATTTTGGTTTGAATTAATTGTTTTAGCAATTAATTTGATACATTTGAACAACCACTAAGTGCGTTTAGATGAAAAATATAAAAGTAATTAACATCATTCTCACTAATTTAAATTTTACAAATAAGTCAAATAAATACATTTCTCTATTTTATATAAAAACATCTTTCTTGAAAGAAAAAAAAAGACTTAAATTATTATTATTTTTTATAGTTTAAACAACATCATTTCAATTGAATAACATCAATATATTTTTAAATCTTCTTATAATTATGAGTTTTTATGATTTATATGAAGATCTTTGACTATATTTGACAATTTGTGGTTACACTATCATGGTTGAGAAGATTGCAAAATGAATGCTATTATCCTCTTGTTTCTTTTTTTTCTCTCTCTCTGTTTCTTTTTTTTTTTTTTTTTGGATGAAAAAAGCATTCAACATTAAACTCATTTTCAATAAATTATTGTATAAACAAACAAATGTTATAAAAAAATATGTCAATAATATTTATTCTCATAATAATAATAAGTCTTATAACTACATTAATATTTATGATTTTACTTTAATTGATTAATGGGAAATAATTTTATTATTTTCTGCAAATATTATTAGTTTATGTTATTTTGTAACTTGTAAAGTTTATTTATAATTAGTAAAAAGTTCGAATAATGAAATTTTTTCTTTTTAAAAAATTTGTGCACCACACTAACTTGGGCTCTGAATTAGCCGGAAGGAGGCTGAACCCGTTTTTTTTTTTTTTTTAATTTTCCTATTCGGCCTCTTTTCTTTTGGGAGGGCCTCACTTTTTCTTTTCCTTTCTTTTCTATTTTTCCCTGGGTCTGAACCAGCCCAAGCTATTTTTCTTCCAAAAAGGCCAGCCTATCTTTCTGTTTGAAGTGAGCCTATCCTAACCCAACCCACTCTTTTGTCTACTGTTTTTCTGGAACCTCGTTCTTGAAATGCTGATCTAGCCAAGAAAATCAAATGTTGTCTTTTTTTTTTTCTTTTTTTTGGCCACAATGGAAAGAAACTATAAGTGGAAAATACAATTGAAAAAATTCCATAATTTGGAAAACAATATATGTCATCTCCTTCTCGTTCACCAACCCTCTTGACGTGTTGAATCTTGAGTTTTAACCCAAGCCAACTAGCTAAAAGGAGAGTTGGTGTTAAAATTGTATAAACCGATGCAGAACAACTTTATCCCTAGATTGATAGTGACACCACTTGAAAGAAAAATACTTAACAAACAGATTTGTATGGGGACAAAGATCAACACAACAAAATAATAGTTTAAGTCATCTGATGCAAACAATACTAAGCAATAAAATAAAATAAAAAAAAAGCTAATTCTTGCTTTTGAAAAAAATAAAATAAAAACTTAATATTATTTTCAATAAAAGAAACTATCGTTTTCTCTTATATGTAAGTAAAGGAAGATTTGTATAAATATGATTCAAAAGGTTCTCAATCGTTCACCTAAAATATATTATATAGGTATAGAATATATGTGTCATGATGTGCTATGATTGTGTACCTGAAACTCTTGCTTCGATTGAATCATATACTTGATGAACCATTACATTGTAACCTCGTTACTGATAAATTAACATTGGTTCATTCGATCTTTACGAAGGAATTTTCAATTTACATCTGCACCAGGATTCTAGATGAAAAGGAAATAGAATCCTTATTTGGGTGTCATCAAATAATTAGATTTTCATAAATTTTGTTTCAGAGAATTAGACTCCATTGCAGGAGAATGAGACCCGCATTTGTTGACTCAAATCCGTCAAGTCCTCGGACCATTTGAGTGGTCATACAACTTGTCTTTGGCGAGTTTGAGTCTCATCCACTTTTGAAGAAATCGGAAGACCACTGAGCTATGTCTAATCATTCATTCCGATAAAAATAGTAGTGATAATAATCATAATAATAACTAAGATTTCCACTTTTAGTTTCAAATTGTACTGTTTTACCAAGGAAACAAGACGGAAAGAGACTGGACAAAGCGAGGTAGAAAACGATGTGGTCCATCACATTGTTTGTTCTTTGTTTTATTTTTTTCGATAATTCACTATATTTTTTAAATGGTACATTATATATATATATATTTTAAAAGGCGATATTGTGATAGGATTTCCATTGTGGTTATACAACACTAAAAATTTTCAGTAAATTATAAATTCTTAAATATAAAGTCACATTATTTAAAACTAACTTTAATTAATTTTTTTTAATTTTATTAAACAATAATGAAATTCAAACTCTTACCTCTTGTAACCAGAATAAACTTAGGTTATCACTTTTCTTTTTCCTTTAACTCAACTTCTAATTACATTCCATAATTAAGAAAGAGCAACTCAAATACCACAATTCACCTACAAGAAAATTAAAAGCACACGTGCAATAGCTAATACAGTCTCAAGCAAATCAGTTGGACTTATTCATAACTCTCTTCTGTAGGCACACACTATATATCTTGAACTCCTGCTCTACACAGACATATCGACACACACACACACACACACACACACATACACAAACGCTAATATCAATCCAATTTGAAAGGTTCAACCAGTAAGGATAGGATCTGCTTCTTATTCTCGCGATCTTGAACACCGAAGCCATCTCGATTATGGTAAAGATTATGCACCACACGAGCCATGTTCGTGTTGATGTTGGCAAACAACTGAAGCATAGGTGACTGAGGGAAACATTGTCCGTTGATTTTCTTCCATGCTTTCCTAATCATCCCCTTGACGTGCTTCCTAGCTGCATCTTCCGAAACGTTCATTTCTCGCATGTAACACACTATCGATGAAGCTGCATCTCCTCTTTCTTGTTCTGCCTGCAATTTGAAGCCATTCCCGCAAATATTTTTCAAAACAAGCAATACCCTCTTCTCGAATTCGTACAAAATGTAAATTTTACTTCTATGGTGTACCGAAAAAAAAAACAAAGAAAGAAACAAGAAGAAGAAGAAGGTAGGCAGTATAGACATTTGGGGTGAAAGTAATTACCACTGAAGTTCCCAAATCATTGCAGAGACGAATAATAAGAGATATATTGTACACCAGATCGTGATATTTATCAACAAAAGTTATCATCTCCTCTGAGGGCTCACTTGTTATGGAAAAGAATGAGTGAACTGAAAGCACAGTGCCTGACGATGAAATCCATGCGTTGGTTAAGTACTCCTGCAGGGATGGTGTGTGTCCTCTATTGTACCATTTTGCTTCCACAAACAACGATTTGCAAAAATCTGCCCACTGCAAAATCAAAGCAGAAGAAAACAAAATTTTACTTCACCTTAACAAGCTGCTAAGCTGAAATTAATCTAAAACTTGAGATTATTAGTAAACAAATGATGACAAGAGCTGATAGATACCACTTTCTGCAAGTGACGCTGTACTTGGCCATGGTTCCAACCTTTTTCCCTTTGGATTTCACAAGCAGTTTCCTTGGTGATATCGCTGAGTATTCCGAAACATAACTTCATGCACTCTGGCAACTCTTCAATTTCTGTGGCATCCCACCTAAATACAAAACAATAAAGATTGATTAGGGATTTCTGTCTATGTATAGACTTCATATCTAAGTTTTGGTATCAAAAAATTGGAAATCTTGACTAGCAACAGACCTCTGAACAGCATTGGTGAAGCGTTCGAGTTCCTCCAGTGAACCATAAATATCATAAACATCATCTATGATTAAAATCATTAAAATGGCTTTGGTAAGCCATTTTCTAAAGGAACTGAACTTGGGTTCGTGCACGAGTCCCACAGTGCACAAGAAGCTCTCAACCAATCGATCCCTTGTAAAGCTCAGATTCTCTACGAGACCCAAGTCCTTCCACCACCTGATAAATGTCATAGTCGAAGTAATAAAACGTTACTTTCTATCAGGATATTTTAAAATATTTATAATTTATATATCAAAAATAAAAATTTTATTTAATTTATTTATAAGGCAATATTTGCCTAATAATTTATAAAAAAAATGACTCAAATAAAATTTCATATATATGCAAATGATTTAAATTGAATATATTTGTATATTTGTATATTTTATGTTTTTTGTTTAAGTATTTTTTAAATTTAATTATAATCTATTTTTAAACTGTTCTATTTTTTTAATTATTTCTTTACATCTCATTATAATCTGTCATGTTCTTGATGACAAAAAAAAAAAAAAAGATCAGCTAGAATTTTTTCGTAAATTTTTTAGATAATGATCTCAATTATATTCTTTAAATTTCATATCTTTTATTTCATCATTTTTTTTAACATCTAATTATAATTTATCATGTTCTTCTTGGTAACCAAAAAAAAAAAATTACCTAGAAATTTCTCGTAAATCCTTTTGGAGCGTGGCCTGGACGATATTGAAATTAAGTTTAGCTAGTGCAAGCAAAATGGTGTTCCTTTGTTGGCTTTCCTCGTACTCTTTGATGTGCCACTTCACATCGAACCAATGCACCTTCCAGTGAGATGGGAGCTCCAGGGCATGAACCCCACGTTCAGCGAGGTTGCTTTCGATTGCAGAACTATTCTTGAGAGCCATTGCCGCATAGCCGCGAGCTTTCTCCAAGGTATCTTCGCCCTCCGACGCTAAATGTGAGGCCTCGAAGAGCTCGATCAGGGCTTTAATATCAGTCCTTTTATTTTCGTTGCAAGCACCCATTTCGTCCACAAAGCCATTGAACATGTCTATAGTACATTAATGGAAGCAGCTTAAAAGTAAGGTAAATGTGGATAATATTTATTAATAAATCTCACTAACAAACCTTATCGACATATAAGTATATTTGTTATATTATGATTCATACGTAAAGTTTATTGATATGTTTAAACTCAACTGTTAATTTTATGTGACTTTTGGTCATCTTTTAAAATTTATTAACTATTTATTATTTTAAATACATAATTACAAATTATATAAAATTATTTTATTATTTTTTATTTAACAGAATCTCACTCCTTTCTGATACGAATTAAAAATTCTTGTAAACCAATAAGTTTGCAAAATACAAACAGTAGGTATTTAGGAATTTCACCTTGGGAAACCTGATAGCCATGCTGCCTGAGAAGCCTAAAGCACAATGCAGTCACATAAAGGTTCTTTTCCACATTGAGCATGTTGTTGTTCTTGATGGATGATGCAACTTCATCTAGAGCTTCCTTGATTTCCTTCTCAAAGTGGTTTGCTAGGCCTACCTTTCTGATAGTGTCAACAAGCTCTAGCTTAGGCAACATATCCACTGCTTGAGCAAATAAAACCCTCACAATCTCTTTTAGATTTTCAGCTTGATTCTCATAATGCTCTCCCTGCAGAGCCATCGCATTAATTAATTACTTAAATTCAATCCTCAGTTTTCGATCAAACTGGAACATTAACACGAACATGTTGCAATATTAATTTCCACAAGATTTGAAATATAACGTGATTGGTACTATTAAAAAAAAAAAACAGAGAGAGAGAGAGAGAGAGAGAGAGAGAGAGAGAACAACGTGGAATCTCACGTTATATTTGCTGCCTAGGGACTGTAGGAAGTCATATTTCCAACAATTTGGCTTATAGTTAGCAGTTCTTCTTTCTGCTTGCATGCCAGAGGCTTCCGAACCTGAGTGGCCCTTTGAAAATAGTTGACCAACTTGCACTTTGTTCTCGTACTCCATGAAGATTATAAGAAATAAAAGAAATATATTAAAGGCTTAGGCCAAAATGTGTGACGTTGTTATGCTTTATGTTATACGGCCTATAGACTTCGGATGAATATTTTGCAGGCACAGAGATGGTATATATAGACGATGGAATGATGAGAATGAGCTTTTTGCATCCAAATGTGTTTGCCCTGCTGGTTAATATTGGCCACACCACATGTGGAACACGCATCCCCAGACGGGTCACCTCAATTCAAAACCCTGGCTGCCAGACGAGTAGGACAAAGTGGAAGCAACGTAGAAACCCAACTTTATTTTGGTTTCTATTAAGTGTACTGAGAAAACAGAAGAGTTTCAACGTAGAACAATGTTGTCCATTCGTTTGTTGCGCGCTGGTCGTTGAGGGGAGGGAGTGACCTTTCTCTGCCAATGGCCTCATTTTCGGTTGGTCATTATCTAAATGACCGAAGACTGAATTGCAGGGTCACAGAGTGAGTTGCGTGTGCATTATGAGGTACTAGCCCCCCACGTTTTCAAAGTTTAATAAAACATCAGACATAGACAGATTATTTATTTCTTAAATATGATATTTTTATGAAATAAATTTCTAACCTTGAAGTTATAGTCAATTTATTTTCAAAAATACAATATCTTTACGAAATAAATTTGTGATTTTTATATTACAGTAAAATGCCTTTACTGGTACATTAAAAGACAGAAAATCAAAGGACCATCAAGAATTGAATATGTAATCTAAAAAATCCGTCCCTACAATTGCACTCTGCTTGCTTTGTGCTTCGCGGTCTTAACCAAGTCGTGCAAAATTACATCGCATGGCAACTTCTTTTTCATGTGCTAAGTAACTGTTTCAATCGAAGTACAAGTATCGTGCCGACCAAATTCACGATTCTTTCCGCAAATTGACATGTGATTTTAGTTGGTAACAATTAATTGGTGCTTCTTAACGAACACGGTACCATGGCACAGGCAAAGCCAATTTCAATTGGTTCTTGAGTCTTTTGGCTAACATTCAACAAAATTGGAGACACGTGAAGAAGGTCTCTAATAAAGACAGCAAGAGAAAACATGGCATTATGGTCCAGTTCAATTTTGACATTATTTGTCTCCCTGACTGTATTGAAATATCGTCCCCTTATTCTTCACGCTTGATCTTCATCTTCAGTTTACAGCCTCAGATTCTTGACATGTTTGCCGTAATATCAGCCACGGATCATTCGATAGCTCCACAACCACAATTGCAGCAGAAGTGCTATAATATCTCACATACCTACAAATTTGGGGCAGACATACCCATGGCAGTACACGGACATAACACAGAACAATACATCAATTTTAAAAACTAAGACACGGACACGGCTGTACACGTTTATGCTCAGACATACCATGACTCGACTTATTTAAGATTCTCATATCCACCTAAATGGGGATAAATAAAAAAAATCATGATCAAAACCCCGTGGTAGCCTATAGTTATTTAAGTCTTCTTCACTTTTTTTTTTTTTTTTTTTGGTATCGATTTTGTTAAAATGGTGTCCGGAAGCCACCTTGTGCAGCCTCAAGTATCTGCTTGTGTGCATTGGCTTTCATGGCCGTTTTTGCTCTCCAGATGTTCCATAAAATGAAATCGAAGGATCCAGGAACATGAATGTTGGGTTAAGCTTTAGCTTCTGTTGTTGGCAACAGGACAAAATGATCAAAATTCAAGGACGCAGATGTAGATGGGTTTTCGTCCGGTGATTTCATGTTCATGACATCCTCGGGAAAAAAAAAAAAAACTTTCTTTTCAAAACAAAATTTAAGTTTTTTTTTTTTTTGTGTGTGTCCAAAATCACTAAATGAATAACTAGGACAACACATACAATAAATTTCATAAAATTTACAAATTATAAAAATGTGCATATATTTTTATTAATTGTTATACATTGTGTTGTTTTAATGGAAGATCTAGTAATTTTCAGCTGAAAATTTTGAACATTTTTTTAAAAAACATTTTTTTAATAAAACTAACCTCATGCCCACGTCAACTTGTGTCTAATCTCTCTCTCTCTCTCTCTCAAAACTCCGACTGGTAACTGCACTTACCATAAAAACATCTCGAACATGTATGTATTCGACGTCTCTACGCACACTTAAACATCATGTGTCTCTAATTGTTTTAAAAATAATGTTTTAATGGTTAGATGCTCAGTGCTTGCCTGCCGTTTTATAATGAAAAATATGTAAAGTTATTCCTCAATCTTTATGAATTTTTATAATTGAATTTTAAATTTTTTAAATTTTTAATTAAGTTACATATTTATACTATTTTAACAAACTATCATGGTTTAATTTTCTTTCAATTTTGAGGGAAACTGGAGAGTGTTTAAATCGATTAATTAGTATTTGATTTTTGCACTGAGACTGCAAGAATAGAAAGTTCTCATTCATTCATGAGTCTGGACCAAGAAAGGACTTAATCGCGATGTGAAAAAAGAAAAAAAGAAAATGATGGTAATAAGGCTGTGTGATCCGTGGCTGGGAATCTTCAGATTTTATTTTCTTCCCTTAGTGTTTCAGTGGGGAGTGAAGTTTGGCTGGTATAAATGTAATGGGGAGGTGAAAGAAGATTGATCAACTACTGCTTTATAGAAGAGGCTAATAGCAGGTTGGATCAAATTTAATCCCAATTGTTTTAAATCATTCAAATTTTAAATATGTTAAATTTTAAATATATTAAATTACAAATATATGAGACTTATGATCTATTAAATTTTGTATGTATTATCAAATTTTAGATATATTAAATTTTAAATTTAAAAATAATTAGATTTTTAGTAAATTAAGTTTTAAGTTATTTAAATTTTTTAATATTTCAAATTTTGAAACATTAATTTCCTTTTCATTAATGCTGATTGGATTAAATTAAATTTCAAAGCGGGTCCGATTAGTTTTTGACACCTGTAACAATTAAATTTGGGCCAAAAGAGTCTGTCCACTTACACCAACCAACCGTAAAATGTATGGGTTTGGATCGAACATAGCCCGATATAGTCAAACGTTTAAATCAGCTCCAGATCGACCCGGCCCAACCATTGGAAGGGTCTAATAACAGCACATAAATCTGAATTTTAAGTTTAAATATCACGCTCATATAACAGCACATATGTCTATTTTGTGACACTTATAGATGGAAGCTGGAATCGACAGTCATACCAATGTGCTTGTTAGTGTATGAATTTGTAAATAACGGGGAAATAAGGAGAATTACTTGTTAGAGACAAAAAATCTGAATTTGATTTTTTTTGTCGAATCGTTAATTATAAATAATTAAACGTACATCCTTAAACAACAATCGCAAGTCACAATATTTGTGGTTGCCCAAAAAGGGTGAGCACCAATTTGATTCTGGTAGACCCCCATGAGCACAAGAACATGCAATAACCGAAATTATCATTAACATGTTAATTATTTGCCATGGATTCTATTTTTTGAGTCCATTAAATTTTTTAATTTTATTGAGAACTCAATTGAATGCTAAAATATATTATTAATTTCTTTATCAATTTTACCTAAAAAGTAATTTTTTAAAATATATGATACTCATAGTTTAAAATTTATTTCGCCGAATCTATCAAATCATTGTACATTCTATCCATCTAAAAAGTAACCTTGTAAAATATAACTTTCCAAAATGCACAACGCCCGTGATTTAAAATCTCTCTTCATATGCAACATAAAAATCAAGCCATACCTAAAAATTTATTTATTTAAAGATTTATTCATTATTTACGCCGCGTCATAATAAGCTCTCTCGCGTGCCACTCCAGTTAAACAAATATCATTTGAAGGCTCTTTAAGAAAATGTCATTTGAAGGCTCTTCAAGTCCAAAGGAGGTGCCCCGTGGGCACGCCTTGGATCAAAGATGTTCCTGAAAGGCTACCGTCCCGTGCTTTCTGGGGTCTCAACAAATTCAGCCGCCTACCCTCGAAACCTCCTAAAATTCCCCTTCGGTGCCAATCTCAGAGCAATCCTCCAGATTGATACATAAAGGAAACTGAATTTCCGGGACGTTCAATTTGTAGAAATAGTCTCTACATGGAGAAAATGGAGGAGAGATGTCTTAATACTAGATGGTCCTTACCGACTGGGATACAATCAGAATCACCAGTGTGTAACCAATTAAGCCATTAAGCGAGTAGTATTAATGGTCATGTGAGAACGAATTCGATTCTTCCTGTCGTAGCCTTCAACACCAAAAAGAGAAAAAGAATAACAGTGTGGACCAAGAGCAGCTGCTCACCAGAACAACATAGAACACGTAATGGAAAGGAGACAGTTAAACGTTCTACAAATGTCTTCAAAGTTCTTTACTTCTGGATGAAGTCTTTAGTCAGTTTTGGCAATACATCTTTAGCATTATTGGTAGACATCACAGACATTAATGGCCATGGTACGATCACAATCAGCTCCAACTTTCAAGCAAGTAGTAGATATCTCCACGAAACAAACAGGTCAGAACAGAAAATGTGAGGGTCCAAAAATAGAAGCATGACTTTTACCCATGTTGCGGCCTCTGAGGCATTCTAGACCAATTACTTGAGAATGATCCACAAAGAGGTTTACCTAAAAAGAAGGGATCAAATATTCATGTTATGAATCTTTAATGCAAAATTACTCAATTTCTACCAAGAAATGAAAGAGGATTATACCTTTGGACCATAGCATTTGATAAACCACTCGGCTGTTCTAGCATTGGATGCATCAAACATGGTCTTCTCCACGCCTAGTCGTCCAATGACTTTTGCAATTATATCTGCCCTCAAGGAGTCAGCATCTTTGCAGATATCATCAGCATCAATCATTATCATGTCTGCACCAGCCTCTAAGCATCTCTCTGCCCTTCTAATCAAAAGATCGACATCTTCAACAAGTTCTGCATAACATGACATAAAGCTCTTGAATCATGGCTTAGAAATGTACTCAACCAAAGTGCATTCACGTGATGGCTAACAATGGAGGCACAACTTCCCAGAGTATATGGTAGTCTTATCCACGTACTTTTAACATGTCTGAATTAGTAGGCAGCAAGAATTTGTAATATATTGCACAAATTAGGCAATTTATTTCCATGACCTGCATCACTTGATAAGTTCTGGAGGGGCTTGGAAAGGACAGTGAACACAGAACAGTGGCTTGCAGGTCCTCAAGAACATGTTCATATGGATGGCTACAGGATGTCTATTGCATTGATCAATTCGTTCAACCCACGATAAATTGTGCACAAGCCTGTATTCCTGAATATAGTTACATCTACCCTAATGGGCCTCTTAATGGACCATAGAAAAGGAAAAAAAACAAACCAAACTGAGAATCACATTATCTTGGACAACAGAGGACCTCTGTCAGCAAACACTCGAGCAAAACTATTTTTGTAGCTATTATTTTCTCTTTTCTTACCAGAGGTTCGAGGTGCTGGAGCCACATAAGCACCAAATGCTCTGTGACCACTGATGGGAATGTCAGACTTATTGAACGTAACAGCAAATTGAGGCTTAGCTTTCAGGCCGCCACTCTTGATTAAACGCACGTATCTGAGAAGAGTCTCCTCAGGAACACCAAGTGACCCCACATTTAGCTCAATTGTGTCAAAACCCAAATTCTTACATTCCTGAAAATTATTAAAGTGGCAAAGCTCAATCACCACCCCAACAAAACATTCAAAGAACACATGAAAATTTAAACAGCTCTCACGCATGCCTCACCTCAACATATTCTTTGAAAGCTGGTGGACCTTTACGAAGCAGATGCTCGGCCCAATCACCCGTACTAACATATACATCATGTCGGTGAGCCATATCAATAACATCTTTAATAAAAGATTTTGGCATCAAACTATGAGAACCTCCAGAGAACTTCAGTCCGTCCACAAACGGCCCCATGGACTCAAAAATATCCTGTAAAGAAGATTCATAAGAGGACGGCATAAACAAATGGGAAACCAGATTTGACTCCCTATTTCACGGATTCCACCCCTCATTCGGAAGTGCAAAACTTCACGGGTAAATACCATTTCCTGACAACCATTTACTTCCAACTGATCAATGCTCAGGCCAGCATATGTAATTCCGAAGTCTAAAGACATTTAACAGCCAGGACACGTCCAACTCTACCGATATGGGATTTTTAAACTTTCAACATACACTCTCTTTCCTTACACACATAAGCGCCATAACATGTATATTTCAGTCACGATTGCAACCCAGTTACCCATTTCTCAAATCACCCATTTCTGTACTCGAAAATCCAAAAACTACAAGCAAATAAACCCATTTCTGCTTAAAGGGTTGTCGTTGGAATCGCCTGATTAATCATAACAATCCAAAAGAACAACAACAACAATCACAGAGAGAGAGAGAGAGAGAGAGAGAGAGAAGAGGGTGGGAGTGGATACTTGAATCATATTTTGGCTGAAGAGAGTGTACTGGGGGCCACGCATCTCGGTGACTCCGAACCTGCGAGGCTTCTCCGGCCGATCCTCGTCATCTTCGAAGCTCTTCCACCTGTAATACACGGACATTTCTTCTTCTTCTTCTTCCTCTGTCTCTCTCTTTCCTATGATAAGCCTCTTATTTTCTTTTCTTTTTTTCCTTTTTTCCAATTTATTTTATGGATAAATTTTCCAATAATTGGCCAGAGGCTTGGAGAAGGGTGGCGGTTGTTCTAGAACTGTCTCCGCCATCGATCTCCACCTTCTTCTTTACTTTTTATTTTGTCTCTTTTTTCTTAAACGTTAAACTTTACCGTGCCTCCATTCTCATCTAAAAACACGTAATATCATGTTTTAATTAAAAAAAATTAAAATATTTTTAATATAAATTGTAAGCTTCAGTGAAAAAATAAATAAATAATTTTAAACTAAGGAATTTCCCAGATTAAGGGTTATCTGGATGTTGATGAGAGTTCATAAATTATTCAATTATGATTACAATGAACATGTCATAGTTTATTGAAAACATTTATCTTTTTCTCTATTAAGAGGTTCAGTAAATTTTCAATTATATAATAAATATAATTTATTTTATTTTTATAAATTTTATATTTTTTATAAATATAAAAACTTAAAATTCTTAAAATAAATATTTTAATTCTTAATTATGAAATTTTTGCTAAAATATTTTATTTTCTTTTAATTAACTTTGTTCTGATTACATTTTTAAATAATATTTCTATTTTAGGATCCTTATGAAATGTTTAAATACATTATTAAAATTGATAAAATAATTAAAAGTTTGATAATGACAAAAATTAAATGGGGTTTGACATTAGGTGATGATATAATTGACAATATATAAAACAATATGAGCAAATTAGTTAAAAGCATTCAAAACTGAATTGTGAAAGAATTTAGCATTTAGGAGTAGTTTCCATCACTCCACTATATTGACATATCTGTACACTCACAGTTGCCAGACACTTCTTTTACATAAGGCGCCATCTTGAGGAAAAAAAAAAAAAGAAATAATATATAAAGTTTAAGAAAAAAGACATCTTTAGCATTGATTCATCAGAATAAATTTATTCATAAAAAACAAAAAAAAGACTTTTAGCATTGCTAGTGAATGCTTTGCTGCATTTAAGCATTGGCCATCCTCAGAATATAAAAATTTAAAAGGAAAAATACCACCTTTATGAAAATTTAGAGTACTAGGACCCAACTGGTAGCTCAAAGAAATGTTTATAGGTAACTATTTGTACTTTATCAAAAAAACAAAAAAAAAACAAAAAACAAAAAACAAAACTGTGGTGACTAGATATGCAAGTTTGGAATATTGAAGATAAAGTGAACAACCCAATGACAAGCTCTTCTTGGTTCTACCATGTACCAGCAAATGTTCAAATCTTGATAATGGTACTCTTGCTTTTCTTGGCCCCCATGAAAGGAATCAGAATTTACAGAGGAAAAGAGGGGAAAAAAGAATAAAGAAAAATGTTTTAAAACAAAAGAAGCTTTTAATACATGTATCACAGCTGACCTCTTTCATATCCAAGTACTAATCTACTTGCTTCCTTCTGCTTTGTTCGGATTCTCCCCTTGATGTTCCAGTAAAGTCTTGATGTTAAAAGTGGGTGGCGCTCCTATTGCTATGAGATTAGCTTCTGCATGCCCCTTCCCTCACAAAATTCTCTGCAACTGCACACTGTTTCTGGGTATCATAAAAAATGGCCAAAAACATAGGATTTTTGGTCTGCCTCCTAATCATAGCAATGGATGTTGTTGCTGGCATCCTTGGCCTTGAAGCTGAAAGAGCTCAAAACAAGGTAACTTTCTTTCTGTTAATTAACTCCGACTTAAACTTAGAAATCAAGACCTTCGATCCTGAAAATTTTATGGAGGGTTCATATTTGTTCCACGTTGCACATACAACTGTGTGTATAATCATCTATCTGTGATCGAGAGAATATGCACAATACAGATTTGTGGTCGGAAGTCTGGATTGCATTACTTTATATAAAACCATGTGTTACAAATTGCAACCTTTTTACTGCTGATTTTTGCCTTTTTTTTTTTTTTAATGATATCCAACAGGTCAGACATTTAAGAATGTGGATATTTGAGTGTAGAGAGCCAAGCTATCAGGCTTTCAAGCTTGGTTTGGCTGCAGCAGTGCTTCTCGGCCTTGCCCATGTTGTTGGTAACCTGCTTGGTGGGTGCATTTGCATTTGGTCTAAAGAAGGTTACGACAAAGCTACTGCTAACAAGCAATTAGCCGTGGCTTCCCTCTTTTTCTCATGGTATGTGCTTGAGTTTCCCACACTTCTTTCAACTCTATAATGCACACTTCCATAGGACAGGTATGTCATCTTCACCAAAATGACGAAGTGATTTAAATCCACTAAGATTGGTTTAAGTGGCAAAGAAGAGAGAACTGAATCTTAAAATTTGGTAGCAACTTAAAAGAATTTCAAATCGCGGACCTTGTAAATGACCCCATTTTAGTTTTAGCTCACCGAATTCATGCAATCAATGGACTAGCAAGATTAATCTAATAAATCCACATTTAACAAAACACCAAAGTGGAATCCCTCGTCAAAGTCATAATAAGAGTAATAGTTTATTAGTTTCATATCAAAGCATTAGACTAGAGGACTCCATTCTAATAGGAATTGTGTTGTGGCAAACCCAGGATCATCCTGGCGGTTGGGTTCTCAATGTTGATCATAGGGACAATGTCAAACTCAAGATCAAGGAAATCATGCGGAATAACCCAACATCGAGTACTGGCTATAGGAGGCATTTTATGCTTCATTCATGGACTGTTCATAGTCGCCTACTATGTGTCTGCTACTGCTGCAGCCAGAGAAGACAGGGCAAGCCGTGGAACCTCGGCCTAGACGAACTTTGTTATCCCTAGTTATTCATTTTTTTTCCTTCAAATATTGCCACATTTGTTGCATTTCTACAATTATTTGACCACTACTAATGTCTTATATTAAAACCAGTTCCGTGCAGAATGCTTGTTCTTATTTTTGTATTTCTACAAGGTCGGCCCTAAAATTTTACAAACCAATACACATCTCCCTTGTTCTTTGCTCATGAGCCGGGCTTGATTATCGTGTTAAGCTGAGACAAGACGGCCCAGAACCAGTGAGCAGGGTTTGCAGGACGCAGCAGGGTTTGCAGGACGCTTGCGTGAGTTTAGCAAGATTTTGTACGTTAGTAGACGAACATGATTTTTGTGGTCTGGCATGTCTTGTTGTCGGGTGTTCGGAAAAGAAACATGCAAAACCAGAATCAGCTTTAGCCGTGCAATATCATTAGTGCCTGGCCATGCTTGAAAGCACTCGTGATAGAGCAACACTCAAAAATAGGGTTGCCCCCACTTCAATACGGGTAAAAGGCACCCTGATACAGCACATTCATCCATAGACAGATTATTTCCAGTTTCGGGAATCCTGCATATACTAAAAGAAAGCAGGCAAGGCAAACCAGTTCATGGTATGCATTCACTTCCACGATGAGACAGTTCATTTCAGCTCGTATGCTTCAGGAAAGTCAATAATTTTCGCATGCACAGAGGCAAGTGAATGAAACTTTGCGTGAGACAAACATGCAAGGATCAACAGTACAGAATACCTCGAAGTCCGAACAAGTTTATGATTTGATAGCTGAAAACAAACAAAACAATGAGCTTCCTTCTTCAGCAGCAAATTGCTGGCATTGCTAAAAAATCCTACATCCAGGTCAGGAGATATGCCATGGTTATACAAGGATCAGTGGGTCAGAATACTAACATTTTGCATCTCCACCTATGATCAGACAATGCAAAGACAAGTGAACAATGTTCAAGAAAAGGTCCATAGAAAATACCTTTACACATAAAACCTATGCAGTTGATTAAGATCATACCATAGTACTACACATACAAGCTAAATACAGAAGATAAAGAGTAAGAGAGACCATGATGGCAGACTAGGCTATTGACCTACTCACACAAAGTAGTTAAGTAAATCAAAATTGAAAAAATAAAGGGAAGAAAAAGAAACAAATAAGGAGGGTTTTAGCCGAAGAACCAATTCACTGCATCCACATTCATTTAATTAGGGTCTTATTGCAATAAGTTCAATTCTGTTGCCTTCATTACTACGTTCTTTAACTCCAGATTTTAATAGCTCACACGAAGAGATTCCACATGTGAGGAAAGAAGTCATTAAGACACCCAATAAGAATAACTGTAAGCAATCAAAAAATATTTGAAATGATACTACAATGGGCCAGCATATTTTCAAATGCTCAGTAAAATAAGGGGAATTTTACGAGTTGGACAGACATAAAGGTAAGAAGGCTTCTAATGACATTCTCACACCTACAATGTAGAATTGTAATTTGCCAATGATAGTAATACTTGTAAGACAAATTGGCAATCAAATAACTTCAGGTAACTTCTCAACCTGGGAACATTAGCACCCTGCACCTCACCTTGCTTAATCTGTACAATGCAAATTAGTGACTGCAGTCCAGATGGATTATGTTCTACAAACTTGTAACAGCAGTCCAGATGGATTATGTTCTACAACCATCACACTCTGGACCATATGGAATCAAGCAAAGGTACTACTAAATCTTGGATCGTGAAGATAATATGTCAATGAACTGTAACGACCTCAAGCAGACATTTTCTAAACCCAAAGGCTAACATCAATTATTAGACAGCACAAGAAATATAATAACACAAATCTTGCAGCGATTGAAAAGAAGTGATGAAATCAATTTTCTACATGTAATATAAATAGGCATTTAGTATTCAACCAAGGCAGCATTAAAACTATAACTACTTTCTCATCTGTAGATAGGTCTAGATGAACATGACAACTGAACAGTAGCTAAATATTATTGGAGCTGTGGTAAACAAAAGGAAAAAGTAAACATAGCAAGAGAAATCTAGTCTCCAAAAGACAGGAAAAGTTGACAGTTAGTAAATGCTAAACACAAAAATAAAACCAAAAGCACCTATGCTTGCACAAGCAAGAGCCCAACAAAAATATCATAGTTCACAACCTTAAAGCCTTAATTCCCCTGTCCCTTATAATAGTCCAAGCTAAGCTTTGTCTGCTCCTTCAACAGCTCAATTTGCTTAAGAAACAATTTCATCTCCTCCACATGCAACTCCTTCCACTTATGTTCCATCTCTGCCTTTTTCTCCCAGTCCATCACATCCAGCCCCTCCCTCAGAACTTGGTCAGCCATTTCACCAAAACTCTTCAAGCCCAAAGTCTGCGGCACCTCGACCTTCATCTTCCCTGACTTGTCTGCTTCCTTATTTCCTGTATTGATCCCCAATTCAGACTTCACAGCAGCCAATGTCTTACTACTTCGTCTCTGATTGATGTTATTTTCACTCTTCTCCACTTTCCCATTTGACTTAATACTCGATGCCACTCCGCCCTCACCGATAATTCCTTTGCCCCATAACTTCTTTGTCAAATCTGAAAGCTTCTGATCATGGGGTTTTGAAAAAGTCACGTCTTTGCCCTTCTTCCCTATCGTATCGATATTGAATTTCTTCTTTGTGCGCCAAATCTTGTCCTTCAACTGGGTTGTATTCACATTAAAATGCAGCCTTTTCTTAATGAATTCATGAAAAGAGTCCATTTCCTTGCTCAAATCTTTCCATGGGTCAATCCCTTTCTTCCCAGTATACTCAAGAATGCCTTCCAGCAAAGCAATCTCATCATCCTCACTCCATTTCCCTTTAAGCTGCTTCTTCATATCCTCCAAATTCTCTCCAATCTCCACATCCTTCTTCTTGGCTCGCTTCGCATCCATGGGACTGACAAAACATAGAAATGCAAACAAGTTCTAAATTTAATACCTTCAAGTAAACAGTAGAGCTGTGCCTCATCCATTCCAGAAAATGGCAGTACAAATTAATTCATTTCATGCAAATGGCAGAACCGAGTCTTTTCCCTCCCAAAAATGGCTGTGAAAATTAGGGTAGCATAGTGTGTCAATTAAAATCATGAAGGCAAAATTAGTCCCCATTTTGATACGAAAATTTTGACACCAACACTTGATTAAACCAAATTTGAATAGACATGCAAAACCAACCACGTGAATATTGAGAAGAAATAATTTTGAAATCAAATTCTTTTTACACAACAAAAGTGCACACACATCCAAAAATTTCAGATTCTGAAAAAAAAAAAAAAACAGAGAAATGGCTTCATAAACACAATTAATCCAAGCAAAAAGTGGATGCCAAATTTGAAAAGGACGGGAGAGCAACAGTTACCTACGATCAGTCTCACTGACCCTCTTCTCCGACAGCTTGTACCTTGGCATCGTGGTCTTGACAGGTGTCGTCTCCTCCGTCACCGTGGGCTTGGAAGCACTTGGCTTCGTGTTCTTGACAGGCGTGGTCCCCTCCGCCGCCATGGGCTTGGAAGCAATAGGCTTGACAGTACTTTCAGGCTCGGAATCGGACTCGGAGTCATCCGAGTCAGACCCAGAATCTGATTCGTCCTCAGATTCGGCCCCAGCTTGAGTTTTCGCAGAATCCAGCTTCTCTGGTGCTGGTTTTGGGGGTTGGGTCTGTGTATGCGGCAGTGGAAGTGAGGGTTTCTGGGTTTTTTCTTCTTCTTCAGAGGAAGATTCCTCCTCCTCCTCCTCCTCCTCCTCCTCTCCTTCTTCTTCATTTGTCATCTCCTCTTCTTCGAAAGAAGAAGAAGACGAAGAGGAAGCAGACGGCGGCTCCTCCATGGGCGTCGCTTTCTTCGGAGCCATCGACACTTAGTTTTCAAAGAGAAAGCGGTCGCAAGCAGAAGACTCCCTCTGTCTCTCTGAGGGCGTATGGAGAGATGGAACACACAGATGGTTGGTTAATAATTTAGACTTCCTCTGACCGTACGATGTTAGGGTCAAAATTGGCACGTCAATTTTTCACCGTGGGATTGCAAGAATTTGAGATCGCCCCCATATGAGACTTTTTAATTAGTATTTAAAAAAAATATATATATATATATATATATATATATATGTGTGTGTGTGTGTGTGTGTGTGTGTGTGTGTGCACTTGATCTTGAAATCAAATGTTGCTTTAGTACAACAGCGTCTCATGGTTTCTTCACATCTGCAAACAATGTCCCTTTGCCATTTCTGAAAAAAGTATAAGAAATTGAGGAAGAGCCTTGTTCTATGTTCTGCTGGATCAGTCAGATACATTGTACTTTGATAATCAAGGTAAATGCTTCACTTATAACATCAAATCAGGGGGGAGACCCACACAGGAGAAATTCACCTACATGGCTTGGTGAATTTGAAGGGAATGTAGCAAAGAGTAAATTCACCTATCAGCAGAGACCACTGGGAAGCTGGAGCAACCATGGGAAGGCAGCCTCTAGCTTTACTTATTTTTCTTTTTACCTCAAAAATTAATCGATCTAGCTCTAGATAGAGTTTTCAATATTTGTTCTACCAGTTTTCTTTGGTTTTACTTGTTTTTAATCAATTCCCATTTTTTTCAAACAAAATTCTGAAGATTTTACTCCTTTGGCATTATGTTGCTTTGTAAGTCAACGGCATGGTACAATTTCGACTTAGTTAAGAGTATTGGCTAACGTACCATCACCTCAAAACTGGATTCTCTTGAACAAATCATTGATCAAAACATCTCATACCACAGTTATATTACATGGAAAGATATCAAATCCATAAGAAATTTTAATTATAATTTCGACTTATTTTGTAATTAGTATAGTTCATTATTATTCATAAAAATCATGAAATAACATAACATTCATGTTTCGTTTATAATGGGTTGATGAACATGCTAGTGGGTTGGTTTTACTTAAGAATTTTGAGCACATTAAAATAACTCAATTTTAATTTTACAAATTACAAATAAATATAATTTTTCATTTACTCATTTATCAATTTCACAATGTAAGAATTTTATGAAATAAAAATATATCATCATTATTATTATTATTATTTTCACATAAATCAGCAGTTAACGTAAGCATTCAACGCTGTACTCATCATCTATTAAAAGAGCCTGTCTCAAAACATACAAATATTCACCTTGAACAATCTACATTCTGAACAGCCTCAATAAATAGTCATCTCAAATCTCAAATATGGCAAAACATAAAAAAATAATTAAAAAAAAAGATGAATACAGGGCCTACGCCTGGCCCAGTTGAGGCCCAAAATGACACGCGGTCATTTTGTGAGTGGACCCAAGATGTAACCAAGCCCAGTGAAGGCCCAAAATGATGTGCAACGGTCAATTTTCTGGAGCCTTAGGTTAGGGTTAGTCCGGCCGGTCTCTGGCCATTTCAAACAAATTCAAATTTTACATCCCCGCCGAAGACTCTCTCTCTCTCTCTCTCTCTCTCTCTCTCTCTCGGTCTCGAGTTGTGACCGTACAGAGGTCCGTGTCCGAGTTCCGGCGGTTCGGAGCATGACTTCTCGGAACCAGAACCGACCTCCTCGAAGTCCTTCTGCAGTAAGTCCTATAGTTGTTGTTGTTGTTTTTTTCTTTTTCTCTTTTCTTTTTAAATATCCTTCTCTGTTTCGCTCATGTTCTCGTGGTTTTGCATCTTTTGTTTGGCTTCCGAGAAAGCGAAAGAAAAAAATCGCGAGAAAGTTAATTGTTTCTCTGTTGCATATTATGTTTCGGATTCAAGCAGAGCATTTAATGTGAATTTTCTTTAAATTTTCGTTGTGGATAATTGCAAATTTCCTCAGTATTCGTTCTTGCTCTCCGAGGTAAAAATTTTGGTTTTATTATGTTGATTGATTTTGAGTTGCAATGGGAATAATTAGGGTTTTTTTATTTTTTTATTTTTTGAAAATTTGTTGGTTAATTAATATGGGCTTATAGAAGAAGGATGCTGTTGATGGCATCTCGTTGGACAAGCGGAGAAGGATTGGGGCTGGAAGAGCTGCGGACCGGAAACCATTTGGGTCGGTTAATAGGAAGCAGGATGCTACAAATTCAGGTGAGATGGGCAGCACTGAGGGTTCGGAGTGCAGCACCGTTGAGTACACTATAGAAGAAGTGGATGCATTGCTGAATGTGAAGCCTAAAATGAAGAAGTTCGATCACAAGGTTCTTTTTGCTATCGTGTTTTTTCAATGGGTTCTTCTAAACTTTCGTTGGATTATTATTATTATTTTGAGAAATATAGCAGTTTTTGCAATTGATTTGACAGGGTAATTTGGAGTTAGTGAGTGAATTAAACGCTAGGCTCAAGCTTTGCATTAGATGGTTCCTGAAAAGAGATGAAGGACATTTAGAAGAAGAAGAGAAGCTTCGATCTGCTTTGGAGATTTCAGAGAAAAAGTGTACTGATGCTGGTAATTGTTTTTTCTTTTCTTTTCTTTTTTTTTTTTCTTTTAATGTTAGCCCAAATTTAAAAGATAAGTGAATTATTTGTGTTATGTATTCTTTTGACATTCACCGTGAGCATGTATGACACAGAATTCTACAACGTAATTATCAGAATGTAAGCCTGCTAGTGGCGGCGTGCGGGACATTGTGATTTTCTTGCGCGCGCACACACACACACACACTCTCTCTCTCTCTCTCTTGTGTACTTAATTAATTAATTTACTTATGTATTTATGATTGGTCCCTTTATTTGCTCTATTCAATACTGGGGTTACTTTTAGTTTGTAAATGGACAAGTAATGCAACGACTAGGTGAAGTGAAACAAAGAGTTAAATGTAAATTCATTTCTGTGCTTTTAGAGGCGGAGATGAAAAGTAAAGAGGAGAAGCTTAATACATCTATTTTGGAGTTGAAGGAAGAGAATGCCTCTTTGCAGAACAAACTGGCTAGAGACGAAGCAGAAAAACTGGTACCCATTGTTGTTCCTATTATGCATCTTAGTACCACGTTGTCTTTTTCTGATTTGCTTTTCATTTATTTGTTTTATTGACTCTGATTTTGTGCTATGATATCTAGGATGCAATTTCTTGTCATAAACAAGAAAAAGAAGCTCGGATTGCTGTAGAGAATCTAAGGACTTCTCTATCACAGGAGCTTGAAAAGCTCCGACAGGACATATTGGCAGCTAATCACAGGGTATTATTTATTTTTAAAATTCCAACTTTGACTTTTAGAAGTAAAGACTACTGTAATGGTAATTTTTTTAAATTTTTTTTGCTTTTATAGTTACCCATAATTAACATCTCTTTCCTCCAATTCTGCTTTGATTCTAGTGTATCATATGTTGAAACCTGCAGGCATCATCTCTTGATGACATGCACAAGCGAGCACAAGAGTACAATTCAAATCTACAGCAGTACAATAGCAAACTACATTCTGAACTTGAGATGGCTCGCGATTCACTCAAACGAGTTGAAAAGGAGAAGTTAACTATAGTGGAAAACCTCAGCACAATCAGGGGCCACTATAATTCATTGCAGGAGCAGTTAATTTTATCCAGAGTGAGTTTATGGGAAGTGATGCAAATTCAAAAGCATATTATGGTTGTTGCTTGACAAGAACTTGGGGTTAGTTCCCTGGTGAAAATATGGCATGGTTGTAACTAGTGTCTTCTTATCAAAACTTTTAGGTTTCTCAAGATGAGGCTGTGAATCAGAAAGGATCATTGGCAAACGAAGTTAGATGCCTCCGAGCAGAACTGCAGCAAGTGAGAGATGATCGTGATCGCCATGTATCAGAGTTGCAGACCGCATCAGCTGAAATAGTGAGATATAAAGAAACTACTGGTAAAACTTTTGCTGAGCTGGATAACTTCACGGCAAAGATAAAAAGTTTGGAGGTTTGTTTCTTACTTCTGTAAAATTCATTTTTTTTATGGATCATTAAACTTAGAAAGCTTTCTTAGAGGCCTTCCATTGCAGGAGATGTGTTCTTCTCAAAGGGAGCAAATACATTTATTGGAGCATCGACTGGTTGCTGCAAATGAGAAATTAAAGGTGATGCTTAAATTGTTAGATTGTAGGAAGGAGGAATTATTTTTCATGCTTTGTGGTGTGGCTTTGACTGCTTATACAGTCCATTAGATATCCGACACTTTGCCCCCTCGTTTGATGTTTGCAAGCTTTTCTTCAGGTGGCTGATTTATCTGCTGCACAAACTAGGACAGATTATGAAGAGCAAAGAAGAACCATATGTGAATTACAGGAGCGTCTTGCTGACAGAGAACATCAATTATTAGAAGGAGAAAAGTTAAGGAAAAAATTGCACAATACCATCTTGGTAAAACTCTTTTCCCAACATATTATGAATAAATTGCATGATTCATGATGATAAAAACTTTTTGCTCACGGAGCTAGTCTTATATAGATTATTAGAGATGATACCCAAGACATATGATATTGCAGGAACTAAAGGGCAACATACGCGTTTTCTGCAGAGTGCGTCCCTTATTACCAGATGATGGTGTGGGAACAGAAGCACCAGTCATAACTTATCCTACTGCAACTGAATCTCTTGGCCGTGGCATTGACATGATGCAAAGCGGTACGGCTGTCTGTCTGTGCAAGCAATCATAGTTCGTTGGAAAAAGCAGAACTCTTTTGCTACATTTTCCTATCTGTTCACTCTTTATATAAATAAGGAATTCTAGGTTAGATGCAATCATTGAGCTGTTGTTGGAGTTGTGACCCACTAACCTCTGAGAGTACGCCAAATGCCTATACAAGCAAAGGAAACTCATTTTCTAATTTAGGCACTGACCTCTGATATTCTGCTTAGGAAAGTCCTATATGAGCAAAAGCGACTCATTTACTAATTCAATGCTATTTCTTTGCAGGGCAGAAATATCCTTTCATATTTGACAAGGTGTTTAGTCATGATGCTTCTCAGCATGATGTTTTCATAGAAATATCACAATTGGTGCAGAGTGCTCTTGATGGCTATAAGGTGATTCTATTGGGGCTCTCTTTTTCTTGTAACTGGATAGCATGCATTGTGACCAAGCTTGATGTCCATGTTTTGGCAGGTTTGCATATTTGCTTATGGTCAGACAGGTTCAGGAAAAACCTACACCATGATGGGTAGGCCAGAAGCTCCAGAGCAGAAAGGATTGATACCTCGTTCTCTAGAGCAGGTATTTCAATCCAGTCAATCTCTCTCAGCACAAGGCTGGAAGTACAAAATGCAGGTAATTTTGCCTAGCTTTACTTCTTGATATTCTGAAGCTGCTATGTCCTCTGACACACACTTATTTTGAAAATTCATAGGCCTCAATGCTGGAAATTTACAATGAAACTATCCGTGACTTGCTGTCAACAAATAAATCCAGTGGTACAGATAATGGTGTCCCTGGGAAGCAGTATACTATTAAACATGATGCAAACGGAAATACACATGTCACTGACCTCACAGTCGTTGATGTTTGTAGCATACAAGAGATTTCCTCCCTTTTACGTCAGGCTGCACAAAGCAGGTAGACACATTAGTACTATCTATATGTTTGGATGCTATTGTTTCTTTTGTTTTGCGGCCATGCTATAGTATTTTGTGGCAATCAATTATAGTACAGAAATAGTGCTTGCTGCAACACCTTCATGATGTGCAGTTCAGTATAAAATATTTAGTTCTTTTTGCGGTGTGCGGATTACGTGGTCAAATTAATTTGCTTAGCAAAGTTCTGTTTTTCCAGGTCTGTAGGTAAGACACAAATGAATGAACAGTCATCAAGAAGTCATTTTGTGTTTACATTACGAATATCTGGAGTGAATGAGGTATAGATCCTCGTATTTCAAGGCTGTCTTCATGCACGAGTTCATGGTCTCCTTTATTTATATAATTATTTCCTTTCCTGTATTTTTTAGGGTACTGAACAACAAATACAGGGCGTTCTAAACCTCATTGATCTTGCTGGGAGCGAGCGACTCTCCAAGAGTGGCTCAACTGGAGATAGGTTGAAGGAAACTCAGGTATCTTAATTTTAAGTGGGATTAATTCATGTATTTGTTCCATATGCAGTTGAACTAAAATTTTGTTTTTAACCAGGCCATAAATAGAAGTCTATCATCATTGAGTGATGTAATATTTGCCTTGGCAAGGAAGGAAGATCATGTTCCCTTCAGGAACTCGAAATTAACATACCTTCTGCAGGTGAAGTGATTGCTTAGAGTTTCTGCCAGCCCTTTTGCACTTACTTTCATTGTTGACTAGTTGGATTGGTGCTGTTTTTAACCGCGGCCTGTTACCGTAACTTGTTCTATGAGCAGCCTTGTCTAGGTGGTGACTCCAAGACATTGATGTTTGTCAATATATCGCCGGATCCCTCTTCACTCGGCGAATCACTGTGCTCCCTCCGGTTTGCTGCCAGAGTAAATGCTTGCGAAATTGGGATTCCCCGACGCCAAATGACACTGAGGCCAGCAGATTCCCGTTTGAGCTATGGCTAACTGGAATTCGTTACCTTTTTAATCCGCAATTACAATTTGTAAAATAACCATTATTTGTGAGAAAGTTGATTCTGTATTGGGTTTGTACAATAGAGCGCCGCAAGTTTGGGTTGTTTGTAGACGAAGTCACTGGGGGCTACTAATTTCTCTTCTTATAATTATGGTCTTCATTGGGTTTTGGCTCCTTATGAAGGGAGATGAACAGCTTGTTGACATGGCCATTAAATACTAGAAGTCCATCAATTGGTTAACACAGGTATAAAACAGAGCAGTATTGTTCTATTAGTTTTAACTTTGTCAATTATCAGAAACATTTGGGTAGGACTTGAGTAATTAAATTTGATCTTTTAGATTACGTCAGATAAGAAAGATGCCCAGATACGCATACCCCAACAATAGCTGAGTTTTTTGTTTTTTTTTTTGTTTTTTGTTTTTTCACTTTTTTTTTATTGCTTTTTTGGACCAAAAACTTCTTTACGTTATTAAGATGATAAATAGAACGTGCTTAAAACGGGAATAGAGAAAAAGATTCAATTTCCATTGAATTTAAAATTAAAGTTTTATTATTATTACTATTATGATAGATAATTATTTTGTTCACTATTTTGTGTCACATTAAAATGACTAGCTACTTTCTTTCTCTTCATAAAAAAACAAGAAAAAAAAAAGAAAAAGGAAAAAGAGTAGCCACTGGTCTAGATACAGATCAATGGTCTCCTTCAATAAAAAATTATTTTAAAATTTAAAAAGAAAATTAGATAATAATGCTCAAAAAGTAATATAAGAATAATAAAAAATATAAAATAATTATATCTTACTTAATTTTATAAATAAATAAAATTAAATTATAAAAAATATTTTATTATTCTCTTTTGTTCGCGATGCTCAATACACCTTAATAAGTAGTATAGCTCTTAAACTTTATACCAACAAATAACTCTTTGTAGGCTTTGAACATGGCAAATAGAATCCATGTAGGTCTCATGTGAAGCCATTCGGACCTAACCCCCGTAAAAGTTATTTATTTATTTGAACAGTTGAAAGATAGAATTAAGGAAAGAAAAGCAATATGGCAAGTAGTAGAAAAGTGGGTCCAAGTGTTAGCCATTGACATTTTTCTGCATGGTTTTCTCGTGCTGCTAGGGAATCCAGGAGTGGTAGCGTCCTCCCTTAAAAACTGGAATTCAAAAACCGCAGGCAGGGTAGGTAAAAGAAGAAGAAAAGCAAGCACAAAGAAAAAGAGAGAAGAGATCATGAAGAGCCAGGAGCAGCAAACTAAGTCAAGAGTAGTGAACATTAACTCAGTGGAGTCATGGGACTTCTATATTTCCCAAGCCACCAAACAGGGATGTCCTGTAAGTTAATTCTCAGCTCCACAGTTTACATATTGGCTTGCCTTTTGCCCACGTAGTGTCTTGTAGCAATAACCCTTATTTGGATTAAAAAAAGAGGGCATCTTTTTGATAACTTTCTCAATCTGGTTGTTGCTGATCAGAACAGAAGTGAAGTTTTTGATATGGGTTTGTAAGCAAAGATTGCTTTTTTGTTTTGGTTTTTTGTTTTCGTTTGTGGTGGAACTTTGTTTTTAAACTCATCTTGTTGGAGGGTTCTCAATTCAGACTTTTGAATTCTGTTTGAATTGTTGGTTATTGATGTTGTTTTTGTTCGTGGTGGAATTTTGTAGATTTTTGTGCACTTTACTGCTTCATGGTGCATACCTTCTGTAGCCATGAACCCTTTTGTTGAAGAACTGGCCTTGGCTTATCCTGATGTTCTGTTTCTCACTGTTGATGTTGATGATGTTAAGGTAATTCTTTCTCTTCTCCGAGGGATAATGGTATATATCCGCATAAAATTCGTTGTGGATGTATTGTGACATTACTGTAGGGGCATATATTTGGTTATTGTTGGAATCGATGATGCGTTCATATCTCGGTATTGCATCATTTTATCGTCGTATGGCATTTTATCATTTTATGTTGATATGGTGGAAATTTGATAAAAGAATCTTTAAAGAACTGCCTTCTTGTGACTGTTCCAGAGTGATTGCCTTGTTGAAGTTAAGTATTCATATTGTTGCAGTTGCCTGAATGAGTTGGTGAATTTGGACCAATTAGGTGCTGGTCCCTGCTGGGAAAAAGTGTCCATGACATTGCATAGTAATAAGTGCTTCCCACACCATTGGTCGTGACTCACTAATCCAGCAATTGACCTTGTGAGATTACCCTATGCAATAATTTTTCTAGTTCCTGGTTATTCCCTCGTTGTAAAAGCTAGTCTGGACCTTGAACTTCTGCTTCTTCTCCCCTGCCTTTTCTAGATTACCCTATGAATAAATATGTTCCCTGATTTGGCCCATTCCATTTTTAGCTCAATCAGATTTTTCAACTGTCATGGTGCTTCCATTTTCACTTTGTTTTCTTGCTTCCTAGTTGCGCTATAAATTCTGTGGTCTACAGCGAGGGGGTTGGATTTTCCACAATCCCTCAAATTTTATTTTGTTTGCTTGGGGACCTTATAGTTGATTACAATGGGATGCTTAAAGGGTGCTACTTTAGTGTTCTCAGCATAGCTTATGGTTCGATGACTCTTTTGAATCTGATTTGCTAGCTTACTGTCAAGTTTGAACTGTTGTTCAGATCTGTTAGTCGACTGAACCATTATGAATTAGCTGAGTACTCAGGTGTCTCAAGGTAATTTTTTCTATATGGTCTATTTCTTAGTACATAGGAGCAACTTTGATATGCTGAGCTTATCTCATGAGATGGACAAAAAGTTTGCCTTCGAATTCTAGATTTTCACGATACACAGGTGATTATGGCCGCAACTTTATTGCTTCTGTAGAATATTTCTTATGCTAAATATGAAATGACAATTTACAGGCTCTGTTTAAATATTTTGTTGCTATCAACTATCAGGTTTAGCCTAATGGCCTACGTATAACACTTGGGAATGAGATTTGGGGTTCGAAACCAAACATTATATATGTTGTCATTATCATATAAGCAGAGGGCTTCCACCTTGATGTATGATGTTTGATATTTGAAGACGGTCTTGTGTGTGATTTGGATAGGAGGTAGCTGCTAAAATGGAAGTAAAGGCCATGCCCACATTTGTGCTGATGAAAGATGGTGCTCGAGTTGACAAGCTAGTGGGTGCCAATCCAGAAGAGATAACGAAAAGGATTGATGGTTTTGTTCAGTCCATTCGAGTGGCTTAAGATCTATGTGGATCTCTGATGGTTTACAATATGTGGTTGTTCTGGTTGATCCAGCATTTGATGCAGATAAGGAGTCGGTTGGTGTGGCTTGTCTTTGAAATTTCAGTGTCAAATTATGTATGTTTAAACTGTTGAAAACTTCATAGTTTTCGAGCGTGTATACAAGCTCCTTTTTTTTTTTTTTTTTTTCCTTTTCTTAAAATCATTTTGTGAAGACACACGGGCAGGTCAAATTAAAGTCCGAAAAGCCTACTTACTTAGTTACTGTCTCGACAAAAAGGATTGTTTGTAATTAGGTTAAGTATAACTTGTTAAAAAAGTAAAAGAAAAAAAATACAAAATATAAATGTAAATAGAGAATAAAATAGATGTAATATTTGAAATATATTTGATATTATGTTTAAATATAATTTTTGTTTTTATAAATAATATTTTAATACAATAATTTAACAATTTATAACAGATATTTTTTTAAAATATAATAAAATTTTTTACTAATTTGTATTTTAAATAATAAGATAATAAAAATAATCTTAATTTATTTAATTTAATAATTTCTAATAAAAGAAGAGAAATAACAAAAAAGGATATTTTTTAATGTGTATATAAATGAACAAGCAGATTTTTTTTATATTATTTTAGTTTAATATTTTATAAAAATAAATATTATAAATAAAAATAATAATTAATATTTATGATGATTTTATTAATATAACAGTTAGTATTTAGACAATTAGTTTTCTAGTAATTAAAAATGACTAGTTAAAAATAGTTAATTTGATGAATAGAATTTGAAAGATTTCAAAAAGTTTAAGTTTTGTGTTGTATAGGGGTTATATTGAGTCTGTTATACTAGGTCTAAGTTTTAAGTCATTTACTTATGCATAAGGCCTTTATTGGTTTTTTTTTTATAATATAAAACAAATGTTGTTTTATAAATAAAAATAATAAAGTTTATTATTTCCAATGTAAGATATAAATCTTTTAAAGTGTACTTATTTTCTAGCATTTTCTCATAAATTTTAAAAAGTTAAACTTTGATGAATTAATTAATAAGTATATAACATATAATATTTGATGTTTTTTGCACTGTGACCTAAAGATTAGGATATATAAAATTCAATATTCAAAATGATGGTGAAATTAAAACTTTTTATAAAGTATGACTTTTTAATGAATAATAGTAAATTTATCTCTATATTATATTCTTTAAGATCATATTATTAAACTTAGTTTAGTATTGTTAAGTCTTGCACTTGCCTAGTTTATTCTAAAGATCTTTCTATTCTACTCTCATATAGTTTAATTTATTAAATATGCATTTTAGTAATACATCACTCATAAAAACTATAAAATTTATTAAAAGTATAACTTAACTTTAAAGATTGAAATTATTATATTATCTATACTATAGAAAAGACTTTATAATTTTGATAATACATACAAAGTCAATCAATAACTTGTTATTATGTATATAAATTTACTTTAAGAGATCTTTTATCATATATGCTAAATTCCCATCACTTTTAACTATACTTTATAGACATTAATTTCATTTCTCTTAATGTATTTTTCATTAACTTTTTGCCTAATAACTTTTTGCCTAATAGTTTAGTTAGAGGATTAGTTAGATTCATTTTCGATCTTATGAAATCAAGTGATATCATTTTATTAATTGCTTTATTATTAGTATTTTAAATGAATATATCTATTTTTTCTATTATATGATTTGTTCTTTGTATGAGTAATAATAACTTAACAATCATAATGCATAGACATTGATGGTGTTGGTTTCACTTACAATGGAATATCCATTAGCAAATTTCTCAATCAAATTGGCTCCATATTAGCTATTTACAAAGTTGTAAATTTAGATTTCATAGTAAACCTAGTAATAATTATTTACTTGTTAGATTTCTGAATCATTGCTCTACCTTAGAGAGGGAAAAAAATGATTACTTATGGATTGTATTTCATTTGAATTAGAGATCTAATTAGTGTTATTATATCCTTCTAGTATCACAAAAAATTCATTATAAAATATATTATACTTTATTATACCTTTTAAATATTTCAAAATTCTCGTCAAAATATTCCAATAATCATAATTTGAATTATATATATCTACTTAATTTATAAAATATAGTTCCAATGACTTAGTTCTTTAGTCATTCTCTTTTGAATGAAGTTTTGTTTTTTTGGAATCTTTTTATTTTATATGATATAATATAAATATTATTTATAAATAAGTATAATAATTTTTTTCATTTTTGGCGTGAAATACAAAAATTTTAAAATATACTTATTTTTCAATATAATGTTATTTATTATACCATAGGAAGATTAGTGCATGAGACTGTCCATTACTTTACCAATTGAAAGTGAGAATCTTCATTCATTTTCCCAACTAAGAATTTTATTTTCCTATGGATCCTAATTTTTTGAAGTTATAAGAAATTTTAATGGATTGAGCTTAAGTCCATTTTAGCGCACCAAAATAATGAAATTAAGACCACCAAACTTTTTAAGTAGATTTTTTGCACAATGAGTACAAAAAATGAAAATTTTTTTACAAGAAGAAATTATTGTGTAAGTCAATTTAATGAATTTAAATAAATTCATCTATATTGATAATATTTTTAAAAATATATGCTTTAGTTTTTTTTTTTTTTTGCAGAAAGGTTTTAAAGAAAATTTGCATATTATTGTAGACCATAGAAGTATAGAAAGAAATTGAAATGAAAAAAAATACTTTTATTTCCATTCATCATGGAATGTTTACAAAAAGGAAAAAAAAAAAACTCTTCACAAACAAAAATATCAATAGGAAAAAACAATGAGCTAGAAAGTGCAAGAGAAGAAATTGCAGGAGAGGGAATTCGGTGATGCATATTCATACTTTATATGGAGGATCGTCTCTTGCTAGTAAGCCCATCTCAATAGATTACAAGATGCTCAGTCTCGGCCTATTTGTGCTTGGATCGATTGAATAAAGGTGGAGGCCCAACCAGTAGCCCTTTTTTCAAAAAATAAAAAAAAAAAGGAAAGCCCTCTAAAATAAAAAGAGTCGGACAACTATTTATTTAAGGAGATCGGTCCTTAAATGACTACCGAAACAATTGTATACACATCATTTTCAGGCTGATTTTAGGTGGTAGCGCCGACCCAATAGACACATGAAGCATCCAATACAAGTCATTTTGTTATGGGGTTAAGATACACAGACGCAGATTTCAATCGCAATCGACACTGCAAATGACATTAGCATCTATAAAAAGATTTTTTTTTTTTTTGAAAATTCAAATTTTACTTAAAAAATAACTACAAGTGCAATAAGATTGTTTCAAATGCACAATAAAATCACTTCATCTATGCAGCGAGACGTTATTGGATTTTTTAAAATTTATTATACATTCGAAATGGTATTTTTATATATTCAAAGTCCTCGTCTATATATCCTATCATTCATTTTATTTTAAAAGAAAACTAACATTTTAATGTAGATGACGTCAATTGCGTTTTTGATTGGCGCTGAAGCCTCTGTCCATAAAACCGTATGTTATGCCTTGTTTTGTCCCTTCATCAAATGCATTCTTTAAGCTAGGAAAAACAAAACAAGCTTCCTCTCTATGTTCATATTGAAGTGCGGATACCTTTTTCGGTTTGTGATCTCTTTTGGGCCGTTTACTCTTTATGTATTCAGTGAAATTAACGTTTCTTTCACTTTCTATTAGAAAAAATTTTCCTAGAATTTTTTGACTCCTAATGATTGCCGCAGATCTCATTTTAGTTCTTTTTATCCAGAGGGCTATTTTATGCAAGCAACTTTCGAATGTTGCTCAGGAAGACAATTTCTTTGTCGAAATAAAGAAAACAAGAATAAGGGTCGCGTATATATGACCTTTTTTAAATTTCACAGTATGACTATCTCGTGTATTGAAAACACCGTAGACTTTAGTGTTACTTGTACATTCTGTGATTATTCGATAACTGGAGGGCAAGTGCAGTCAGGTGGGCATTTGTCCTGCCAGTTGGCAATGTTATTCCACACAGATTGCATTCACTTTTGATCAGAGAAGCTAGCTGGGATTCTTAATGATTTAGGCTAATCCACATGGGGTAGAATGAGGCTGAAAGATGCTGCTAAAGTAAAGAGAGAGAAAAAAAAAGGGTATCTTTTTCAGGCATGTGTACACAGCTTTAAGCCAGCAGGGTAGGAGACACTAGATGGAGGTTGCTAAATGGAGCACCTATTTAGAATAGAGCTGCCAAAGATGAAACTAAACTCATGAAAAAGAAAGAGATGAAGCAGAATGAGGCACACATGGATTGATCTATAGAAGAGCTGGAGATATTAATTGATATCCACAGAACATATGCCGAGTCAAAAATTATTCTGATTGCTGAAAACAAAATAAAGCAAAAATTAAGAATGATCTATGTTTTAACTATCAGGAAGCAGATGCTATCGATTGATCTGAAGTGACAAAGGCCGTTCCCATCCCTGATGTTGAAGATCAATCAGATATGGCTGTAAACCTGGAGTCTGGTGGTATGGATTGTCGAGGAAGGTTTACTGATTTACTACAAGCATGAGAGCAACCGCTGATATGGTGGGCCTTTCTGCAGGATCATGTTGAACACATAACAATCCAATGTGGATCCATCTTTAACCCTAACTTGTTGGACAATCAACTATAATTGGGTCTACCGTCTCCTCTCCTCTGTCTTTATTCCACGGTTGTCAGGCGTGTGCGGGGTGACATTCACTGAGTTCATTATCAGAGAAAGCGACGGTCGATGATGATCTTCTAATTTGATATAAGGAAGAATGCAATGATTAGCCAGTCAATTAGAGGAATTTTTAATCCAACTTATTTGAAAAGTAAATTAAGTTAACTCAATATTATATATAAAAGAAAATAAAAATTTTAAATAAAATTTAATTATATATATATATAAAATTTAAGATAATAAATTTTTTATATTTAAAATATAAATATAGTGAATATTTAATTTAAAATATTTTTAATTAAAAAAAAAAAGTCTATGCCTTTAATTTAATTCAAACTAACATATGCCTGGAAGAAATTTTGATGGAGCTACTTGTTTTGTAATTTTTGTTGATGATTATCCGATAAAAGAGTGAGTTTTGCAAGAACGCACGAGTAGAACAGGTGAGGAAGAACGATAGCATAAGTCTTACTTTTCTTTGCTGCCACGCCAACAAATTAATGATAACTTGATGAAGTTTACAAACCAGAGACTCGATTCAATACTAAACAACAGGTTTGTACATGGTTTTGCCACGAAACAAAGACTCGACCGAATATGATAATTTTCACAAAGTATAAGATTCTTTTAGTCAATGACCCTGTAAATGAATGGTCGCATCATTTAACTAGCATGACGAGAAAGCGCACACAAACAATGTAGGAGCTTTAATTAATGTTCACTAATCAACTTAAATTATTCGATAGCACACTCCTTCGCGTTCCGTTTCCTCTGGCAACGCTTTGAATAAAGGCTTCTCCAACACCTTCTCCAAGCCCTTCAATGAGACCTCCAACGAATTCAACCACAGCCTGAGAAGCCAGCCGAGCTGCAGTCCCAAGCATGCTAGGCTTTTTCGGGTACTTGATCCCATTGGCTTGAAGACCATTGACCATGTTCTTAGCACAAACTGCGTGCAGATGATACTGACAAACCGTGCAGCGGTATGCTCGCCCTGATCTCCTTCTATTGCACTCACCACAAGCAAAAGCACTGGTGGGGTCGCCGCCGCCGTTAGGCAAATTCATGGTGGCCGGTAGGAGCTTAAGTGGGTGTGGATGGATCGAAATGTTAATTTCGTTAGACAGCTTTGCGCAGCAAGGGTGCATCTGATAGCTGCATGCGTTGCATTTGAAAGTGTAGCCTTTTGTTGCTTTCCCACAGAGATCACACTTCGATTTCAGAATTCCACCCTTAACTGTGGATGAAAATTGACAATTCACTAGTTAAATAATCATTAAGAAGCCATGTAGGTCTATCAATCCCTACGAGAAGAATGGCCATTAGAGATAATTAAGTAGTGAAGAATATGATTTTTGCCCCACTATCTAAGTTTTTGAGGTAAAAATTTTATTTGCCATTGCAATTTGAATTATTGTCTCAAAAAAAAAAAAAAAACTAATATTTGCCTCAGTAAAATTTAATTTTTGTCTCCAGGGAATGATTTAGAGGCAAAAGTAGAATTTGTCTCAACAAATATGTTTTTTTTTTTTCTTTTATGTCACTCTGGAGAAAGATGATTTGGAGACAATGAAATACGACTCCATAACTATTGTTTTTTGTATCATAAACAAAGATTTAGGGGAAATTGAGACGCGCCTTTATGGTTATTAATTTTTCATCTAAAAAAAAAGATTTATAGCTATTAGTTTTGTCCCAGAAGCAGTATTTTTAACTGGTTTAAGTAAAAATTAACTGACTTCTATAAATATAACATATACTTATGCATACGAAGAGATAAGAAACTAAAGCTGTAAAAACATAAAATAAAATAAAATAAAAAATATAACACATACTTGTGCTGTAAAAACATTAAAAAAATGAAAGAAGGGAAAAAAAAAGAAAGAGGAAAACTCTCTCACCAGGTTTAGAAGAGAACAAAAGCTGGTGATGCATGTGGAAAGGATGGGCCTTGAGAGCAGGAGGAGCCAAAACGCAGAAGTCGTGCAACTGAAAGTCGCATTGTTGGCAAGTGAAGCGCTTGCCGGAGCCGTACTCCTTGCAGCCTGCGCACTTGAAGAGGTCCGGAAGGTCAAGATGGCACAAGGGGTGCTGAGGATGGCTGGAGTGAAGTGTTAGTTCTCCCGGAGACAGAGGCTCAGGTGAAGTGGGAAAGTCAATGAAATAAGCCTTTTTTGGGACATGGGGCTGCGCAGAACGTTCCGCTAGAGAATTGTTATTTGGGAGGAGTGGTTTCATTGAAGCAGAATGCTTGGAGAGAAATGAAGTCGTCTTCTTCAATGGATTGTTGCTCACGTTCTTTCTGGCTTTGCTGTTGTTGGGATATGCCTTGGTAGCGTGGTGTGGATTATTAGGAACATTTATAGCTGCAAAGTCACTAGTAGTCCCAGCTAATTGTTATATTTATTTATTTTTTAAAAATATAATAAATTTATTATCTTCAATTATATTCTTTTTTTTATTTTAATAACATTTTATTTAAATTTTTGTTTTTTTCCTGCAAAACATTAATTTATTTTGACTTTTTAAATGAATCGAATTGAAAAAGAGAGAACATTTTGAGATGCTTCCTTTGCTAATTAGTCGTTGCCTGAATCACTTGTCAGTCTTGTCGCGCTAAAGTTTTCGGAAAAAGATGATCCAAATAGATTTTTTTTTCCCCTTTTTCCCAGTTTCAAACTTATTTAGTCTTCACTGTTTACAGATTATTCCATTAGAAAGTAAATGTATGCCTATACAAACTATGGGACAGCGATGGAACCGTGCACCTGCAAGAAGGGACAGTTTGGGTGCTGGCATTGTGGGTGAATTTAGCACTCTTGGAATTTTTATGACTCAGGGAGCGTGGAATGAGGAGAGAGAAAGAAGGTTAGGAGAGAGATCGACTATTATTATGGTGATTATTATTTTTTAACTCCAACTTTTCATTTATAAGAACAAAATATCATTTTTACACCAAACCGGTATTGGAAGATTAAGTTGTGCAAAAATGTCATATTTTATACTACCGCCTATCAAGCGTCTTTGGCTAATTTATGTTTCCACTGACACCAAGTCAACTTCCGGATCATCTTAAGGGCACATCACTCACATCAGTCTGGTGCGTTCAGAAATTATTTCTTGAAACTTACCTTTCATTTGCAAGCTTTTTTTAATTTGAGATTGGCCATAATCGAACTCCCATCAAGCGCCCAAGGAAACTATGCTCTTGATGGTGCCTATCTCAGCCATCAGAAATTAAGCCCCTCTTTGAACGATCTTAAGAAAGGATCCCTCACAGAAGTCTGGTGCGTTAAAAAACTACTTCAAGGTGTTTGC
Source organism: Bruguiera gymnorhiza (assembly GCA_020883675.1). Taxonomy (NCBI): domain Eukaryota; kingdom Viridiplantae; phylum Streptophyta; class Magnoliopsida; order Malpighiales; family Rhizophoraceae; genus Bruguiera; species Bruguiera gymnorhiza. The sequence goes on along the minus strand of JAIRCJ010000017.1, from coordinate 808,172 downwards.
TCTAACATTTAATAGCTAAAGTATAATATATAATTTATATTATAAATCTCATTGAATATTTTAAAATTTTAGATAAAATAATTTTTTTAATAATATATCAAAATTTTCGTAATCAAATAATTATGCATTTCAATTTCATTATTTTTATAACCTTCAATTTAACTTTTAACGCAAGTAAATTGAATTTTTATGTGAAAAAGTGTATTAAAATGTAATACATGATACATATTATGAATATCACCTAACAAATTAAGCCACTAGTGTACGGAGCATGCACAAATTGTGGAACCTATCTTAAATTTGGAAGATTTTTGCAATTGAGGCCAACTCGGCCAGCACAGTGGTTAAAACATTGTTCTTTCCCCACAGTAAATTCTGAATTATTATGTTATGGATACAGACGAGGGACCCAGACACATTTCTGGATTTCTTTTCAGCAGCAAAAATGGGATGCCGTTGCAGCAAAGTCAAGGACTCGGTTTTCTTTCAAAGACTTTTCAAATCTTAGGGCCAAAGCAAGGCATACAGATTCTTTTTATGGGCTTCTCCAGCTTTGCAGACTAAACGTACCTGCAGAATCCCAATAACCCCTCAGGATTCCAGTATTCCTTTTTCCCCAACACTTTAATTAGATGTTGAATTTTTCACCCAAAAATAGAATCACTTTGCTCTAGACAGAGACGTGCACTCACCAATTATTTGTTTTGAGGCGTAGAGCATATTTGAAGGATCCCGCTAACATGGTCAAGAAAAAGGATTGTTAAAATATATTGAAACAAAAGGCATGGATGCAACCTAAATAAAGAATATAATATCTATAGCATACCCAACACTGTCGATATGAATAGTTTTGTTTCTATAAACAAAGTTTCAGTACAATAACTTGTAGCAATTATTTTTTTTTTACGATACAGTAAAATTTTCTTATTAGTATACATTTACAAATGAAGTGACAAAACAATTTCAAATTCAGTTAGTCTATCACTGTATAAAACGTATGGTAGAGAGAATGTAGAAGTAATTAAATCTGGAAGAAGAAGGTTGGTCTCTATATGTTGTCTAGTGTGGTCAGTCATAAAGGAACATTATAGAGAGGCAAATAATGTTTAATAACTATCAACTATCAAGAGGCATAAAAGCACATCATAACTGTTGAAATTGCCACTTTATTAGAAAAATTTGAACTAAGTCTTTAAACTTTAACTAAAAAACAAGTTAGTTAAGTTTCTTAATTACAGGTTAGTAAGATTAGTTAAATGTTGTTGTCTTTATTATTATTTTTTTAAATTAATATACACATTAATTAATAGTTTTATATCTTTTAACATATTTATGATAATCTTTCATAATTCATAAATACTAATTTAGTAATTTTAAATTTTTTTAATAAATTTAATTCATTGTTAAAAAATATTAACAAATTCTATTAATGTATATAGATAAGATGTCACCATATAAAAAACTAATCCCGTAACATGTCAAGTAACTTTTATTTAAAAGTTAGAAATAAAAATATTATTAAATAAAAATACATAAAATATTCAAAAAAATTCTCTCCTCGCCTTCCTATTTTATCCTTCCTCCCTTCAATCGGTGTGACGATATTAACTTCAAGATTCTCTTCTCCAATTATTGTTCACTCCTAGAGTAGAGATAGGGGGAGAGAGAGAGAGAGGACAGTAACTTTGAGTTGGAAGGATAACAATTAGCTGAATGAAGAAGAGGTCTTGGGCACGATGGAAGCGGATGAAATCATTGGAGGATACGACGACAACAAAGAGACAAGTGAATTAACAACTGCGGTTGTTGACAGGGAGTGAGCTCTTCGTTGTGCTTCGGTACAAGTGGACTGCGCCTCTCCGCTCGTAGCATTTGGGGTTATAATCAAGGTCCGATTGAGTTGTCGTGATGGTTGAGGTAATGGAGAAGGTGACCTCATCGTCAAGAGCGAGCATGTAGTTGGGGTCCATTGAGTGAACTCGGATGACAAACATTATTATTTTTACGATTTTTGCTTGAGGGAGCATTGGAGATTACAGGGGTCTTGGAGGAGGTGAAGAAGTAGTAGCGGTGGTGGTTGTGGAGGAGGAATGGGCTGTAGACCCGATGCTGTCGTCATCGGTAGAAGGGAGGAAGAAGAAGAGAAAAATGCGGGAGAGGATCTTTTTAAAATATTTTTTGCATTTTTATGTCGTATAGTTAATTTGTTATAAGTATCACGTGTATTTATTAATATAATTTATTAATATTTTTTAATAATAAATTAAATTTATTAAAAAAATTTAAAATTATTAAATTATTATTTATAAAAATTATGATAAATTTGTTAAAAAATATAAAATTAAAAATAAATTTATATAGTAATCTATTTTTACAGTAATAATATTTTTTAATAGTAAATTAAATTTGTTAATTTTTTTAAAAAATTATTAAATTATTATTTATAAAAATTATGATAAATTTTTTTAAAAATATAAAATTATAAATAAATTTGTATATTAATTTTTTTAGTGATAATTTATTTTTTAAAATATTTTTATATGTAATTTTATATTTATCTTTATAAATTATATTTTTTATAATTATTTATAATTTATTTTTATTTTTTGTAAAACTCTTATATAATGTAGCATTTGAATTAATGGGGAAAAATATTTTTTTTAATTTCATTTTTTTAATTACGTCTCTAGACATTTTTCTTTACCATAAATGATTTTTTTTTCCTTCGCTCTTACTCTTGAGTTTTATCAAAATTTTAATAACAAATTGAGTTAAAAAACTTTATGCTTTCCATTCAAAAAACCTAAAATAACCCGTGACTCAACAATTAACAAAGTTAGTCAATAATAAGTTGTTTAATTGAGGGTAATTTGGAGGAGTGAAAAATTATAGGTTTGGAGGTAGACTACAACTTGGTTTTGGGTCTCCTAAATTTAGGTTGAATGTGAGCCATTTAGGCCTCATTTTTTTATAAAATTTATAATAACTAATTATTAATAAATTCTTTTGACTTCACTCATGTTTCCAATATTGGAGGAAACTTTTTAAGGGTATGATTAGATTGATTTAAAAGTAATAAGTTTAAATGGATATAATTTATTAATATAATATAATATAATATAATATATTTTATATATAATATAAAATTTTATTATATCTCTTTAATTATGTTATTTTTAAATTAATTTACATTTTCTCTATTTTAAAATATAACAGACTCATAATATAAATCACTATCATATTTTATCATATATTGCAAGAGAGTTAGTAAGTAGTACTGATTATCTTAGTTGGGTGTTTTGGCAAATGATACCAACATCATGTCAAAGGACAGAATAGTCGTGAAATACAAGATTATTTACCTTAAACTATGGCATCGTGCAAGAATATAATACTTGACAATAAATAGAGATATGCAAACAACTTTTGCCACATGGGAAAAACCTTTTCATCTAGTACAAGAAAAAAGTGATGAATTCCACGAGCAACTCTATTATAAAGTCAGCAAAATAAAATGACGAAAAGTTAAATAGAGAAACATAAATGGGAAAAGCAACTTGCCAATGCTCTAAATCCAAAACCCAATTGCAAATGCCAAGCAAATTCCACAGAGCAAAAAATAACCACCTAAAAATGGGAAAACAGTTGCACAAAAAGCCTCACTAGCCATAAAACACTTAAGAATTATGGGCCTGAGAAACTTACTTATAGACATATGGGCAGATGTTGGAGGAGCCCAAGTGTCTGGCCCACTTAAACCTTACAAAATATGAATGAGCTATATGATCATCTTTTTTAGATATATTTAAAAAAGAAAAGTGCTCTTTTAAGGTTTAAAGTGAGAATAACCAAAAAATAAAAAGGAAAAAAGTTCAAAGTGAGAAAAAATTGTAACTAGACATCAATGGTAAGGTACAATGTATATAAAGTAAATTAAATATATATAATAAATAATTAATTATATAAAATAAATATAATATATTAAAAATAGGTATTATGCATATATAATGGAAGAAACCATATTTTTTGTACATAAGATATGTATAGCCCGAGTGTTAGAATCATCTATTTTACTTCTTTTTTCCACTTTTCCCTTAATCTTTGAACTTCCACATGACATTATTTGAAATTGATGTAAAAAAGATTAATAAGAGTTGAAGTAATAGCTAATTACATATAGAATTAAGAGTATAAATAAATAATTTAATTTTTTTGGTACAATAAATAACAAAATTTTATTTAAATGATAAGAATATAAACAAATAATTGAGATTTAATTAATATAATAAATATTACAATTAAAGACATATAAGGGTTTAATTGAGAGATTTTAACAGATTGAGAAGAAGAAAATAGATATTGTGAAAAAATAAAATAGATTGAGTTATATTTTAAGACTAAAAAATTGTTGCTATTAATTAAATTTTTATTTTCAAAAGTTTAAATTCTAATTTTATAAGAAGATATAAAATTAATAAAAATAAAGAAATTACTCAAATTATATAAGTTACAATTAAATAGATTTATAAAATATAAAAATAATTCTTGTATTTTTAGTGATTTTTTTTCCTTAAAATCAACACAATGGTCAAATAATATATTTCTATAAATATTTTTATTCAAAAATGATATTTCTAGTTTTGGTTAGTTTGGTTTTTCTAAGAATTTAAGTTTAAATTATAATTTTTAAAAAGGAAAATCGTAGCTAAACTACTTTCATAATTTTAATTTTAATTCTGAATTTTACTTAATTAAATTATAATTTAATTTTTAGTTGAACCAAAATTGTCTTTATGCCAATCTAAAAAAAAAAAAAAAAAACCGCGTTGGGTATTTGTAGAAACTCTTGGTGGGTGGGAGGTTGAGTTAGATGGGGTTATTAAGAACACTACAAAAGAAGCAGGCTGGTTCTATAGGCCTAAAGTTAGCATTTTGTACTTAAATTTACTGATTGTGGAGAGAAAGGAACAGAAGACAACATGGGGGCACTCTTTCAAGTCTTAACAGTTGTATACTTTCTGTTATTAGGTTTAAAGCCAAATGTGGAGTTGTGAGTGACTCAGGCTTAAGAAGGACAGTTTATGATTAATCCTCTAACGGGAATTTAGTTTTGTAAGTGGTTAACAATCCTTCTTGTATTTCAAGTTCTTCGATAATGAAAACTTTTTCACTTGTCGAAAGAAAAATGAAAAATGAAAATCACACGATCTCCTATCTTTTTTCTTCAATTTTCATGTTTCGAAGAACAACACATACTCACATGGTAGCTATCTAGAGTCCAATCCTCTCGGTGATACAAGTACGTGTATCTAACTTTGACAGGGTTGACTATTGAAAACCTCACAAATCCGGAGTGGCCATTAATAGGGATAAGAATGGTAAAGACAAGGAGGGACCAAAAATAATAGCTTCCTAAGTTAATGAAGCACAAAAAAGTTCGTACATTCTCCCGTAATTCATTTTGGGTTTATATATGGTGAAGTTAATGCATGTTCCTTTTTGTCAAAGAAAAACTCAGGAAGTTCCCAAGTGGTTAGCTAGTTATTGGTTACGAATTTAGATATTTAATTCAAATTTTAAAAGGGGAATGAGAAACTTATGAACAAAAACAAAAAAGAGAATAAACCTTCTTGTATAGTTTATGGGAGTCTCTATATTAAAAAAATAAATATGGGAAAAAAAAAAAGAAACAAAAGAGATGTTATGCATACATATATAACAAATACAAATATATTATTTTTGTTGAACACATAGAAATGACATTTCTACGAGGACCATAAACTTATCGCGGATGCAACTCTGTAATTGAAACCTCATTCCTTGACAATGGGACAACTTCGTCAACTTTGGATTGTAAAGAGGATGGCAAATCTGATGTAATGTTGTTGTCCATGAAATATGCTGGTTGTAAGGGTATTGGTAAAGTTATAGAATGACTGTTCAGCATGAGAACAACTGAATTCATGGTGGGTCTAGCAGCTGCATTTTCTTGAACACATAATAAGCCTATATGGATGCATCTAATCATTTCAGTTCTTGAGCCAGTGTTCAACATGGGATCTATAACATTTTCTGAAGTGCCTTGCCTCCAATTCTTCCATGCCTGCAAAATTTAACAGCTTGTAAAGTGAACTAATTCAACAATCAAAAGATCAAAAGAAATTTTCCAAATGGAATAATACAAATATATGATCATCATTACATATCCCAGAAGGTCTTCTACTCTCTGCCCATTGCGGAAATTGGTGTTTTTTTGACCACTCACAATCTCCAATATTAGCACACCAAAACTGTAAATATCGGACTTAACTGAAAATTGTCCATGGAATAAATACTCTGGAGCCATATAGCCACTGCATTTCAACAAAATTTTAACTCGCACTGTTAATTGATTGACACAATATGGTCTATGAATGTGAGGTTGGAGTTGATAAAACCAATAACAAGTCATTTAGTCCAGGCTTTTGGTATACTTACTAGGTCCCAACAATTCTACTTGTATTGTCTTGAGTTTGATCCATCGCAAACAACCTTGCCATGCCGAAATCTGCAATCTTGGGGTTCATTTCTACATCTAACAAGACGTTACTGGCTTTGAGGTCACGGTGGATGATACGCAATCGAGAGTCTTCATGAAGGTATATAAGTCCTCGGGAAATGCCAACAATGATCTTGTAACGCCTCTCCCAGTCTAAATATACACGCTTCACTCGATCTGCATGTTCACAAGATTGCATCAATCAATGTAATTGATCAACAAAATTCTGATATGTACTGCTTAATATTGACTAGTTTAGTGGATTAGTGGCCTCACCGAATATGAAACAATCAAGGCTGGTGTTAGGCAAAAACTCATATATAAGAATCCTTTCATTTCTTTCTAAGCAGAAACCGAAAAGCCTAACCAAGTACCTGTGTTGTAGCTTGGCTACCAATAGGACTTCATTTTTAAACTCTAGATCACCTTGTTCTGAATTCTTAGAAAGCCTTTTAACGGCTACCTCTTGTCCATCAGGAAGGATACCCTGTGAAAAGTTGTAATAATGGTTTCAGTGTCTGGCATTCCAACAAGTTCAGGATTTAAGGTTTTGATTATTCTGACACATTTCAATTGAGACGCATATGAACATATGCACGGAGTATTCAACTTTACCTTGAAAACAACACCAAATCCTCCTTTTCCTAGCTTATTTTCCTCAGAAAAGTTATTTGTTGCAAGGCTGATAGTGCTGAAGTCGAATTGCAAAGATTCTGCACTTTTTATTTCATCCACGGCTTCATAAAAAGCAACAGTTAACACACAACAAAATAAAATGCAGTGCATATTTCTTAAACCTAATTACCAAGAAATGTGAAACAAGAACAATAAGAATATGTTCGTAGGATGCAAGGAGAAGAGTTCATGTGATAGACAACCCTTTCACAACTCTCAAATAGCGGGAAGGGTTGTGCACTAAGATGCCATTTCACTTCTATTTAATAATTAGGTTAACTTGATTACTTGATCATTTCATACTCATAGCATCACTGTATTCTAGGTATAAAATAGACCACTTAAATTTGAACATAACAAGGGGCTAATGCATGACTTACTTTCAACATTTTTCCTTGGTTTTCTCAGTCTCAGGAATATGCAGATGCAGAAAATAAGTATTACAACACTGACACTTGGAATGACGATGACACTGATAGTCCGTGTCTTGTTACTGCTCTTTCCTGTTGAAATCAATACAATACTACATGTTATAATCATCAAATATTGAACTTGAGTGTAGGCATACTGTTGTTCAAACTTCATGAGAGGACCAAGGGTGCAAAGCCGTCACTTTTGTCCTCGTTTCCATTGTTGGAATTTGGCAATAACACAGGACATTGTAAATAGGGCAAACAAGTTTCCATCTACTTAGAAATTAGTGGGCTATGCTAGGAATTGAAGTCAAAGTGTGTGTGTGTGCGCCATGGATCATGTATATTCCAATAATTGAAAGATAAAGGATGAAATTGCAGGTGAAAAACCTACGGTGATGATCAATTACAAGACTTATGTTTATTGTGATAAGCCCCACTGGCTCCGTTAGATGTACTTGGGTGGATTGAATTAAAATGGTACAAGATGTTCTTGTGGACTTAGTCCATTAAAGATTATTTTTTCCAATTTGATCATGTTTTTGTTACATCATACTACTCTTATGATAAAAATTTTACAGTATTTAAAAATTTGAATAACTTAAAATTAAGGTTTATTTTTTATAAGAAATTTCAATATCTAAAATATTACAATGAAAATTTATATTAAAATATGAATTTATGAAAAAAAATATTTTATCGTTAAAAATTAATTATAACATAATTAAAAAATATAGATTAAAAAATATCATCATTAATAATATGTTATAAATTATTTTTATAAAAAATGTTTTATTAAATTAAGTGATATAATATTTAATTATTTTAAAAATATTTATATTATGTGAATTTTTTTATTAACGCTTTTTCATTATAATAATGAAATATACGGGACTGACGAAAACAAAAAAACGAATCTAGGGGAAAAGCGTCGAAGCACATCTACCTTCCGGACGTGGAGGAGCCACAGCAGCAGGAGGCGATTGTGGTGGTTGCGGCAATGATGGCGTTGACTCAGGAGTAATTGAAAAAAACCTGTGAACGTCATACCCGTAAAAGCAGCTTGGTGTTATTAAATTTGCTGCAGTCTTAGTCCCATTCCCTGGAATCCCGCTGAAGGCCTCAACAAGGCAATCAACGCACTGCTGGTCAGACAAGTCAGGAGTGCATTGGACAAGTCCAAATATGGTATCAAATCCTGAGGATTCATTTCCCGTCGCAAATTTTTTCAGGGAGTTGCCTGCTGCGGCAACTCCTCGAAGCCTAACCAACAACCTTAGCACTGCCTGTCTGAACTCACCCACATTCGAGGCATCGTTACGATTCCACACAGAGAAAGAAGGCAGCCCCTCCACGGCATGGAAAATCGATCTGTTGGAGTAGCGGAGGCGACAGAAATCATAAACTCCAGTTGCCTCCTTCTGGTAAGGACAGATTTCTAGGATCTGGCGAGTGGAATTGGCGACGCAGCCTCGACAATCATCCACGGAAACATCACCTCTGCAGAGTGCAATTGCGTTTACTTGGTCAGGTGCTTGGCCAGCAGAGAAATTGTAGAATCCATAATCGATGTTCGTGTCAGAAGCCAGAGAAGACAAGATCGTGTTGAGGTTTGCACGGTAGGTGCTGCCACTTGTGTAATTACCTCTGTTGTTGTCACAAAACTGGTGGACAAAGGGGTGCTGCTGAGCCCGAGCAATGGCTAGAGCAGACACGTAACAACAGAAAAACAACAGTTTTAGAGAACCCATTTTGCTAAATGGCTAAGGCTCAACCTATTCCTTATGAGGACGTGAACTGGAAATGAAAATTTTCCCACTTTTTCTATGTTCTAACAGAAGAGTCCACACAACCCTGAAGTTTCCAGGGTTTAATATTCCCAGTCAAACTTTTACGTCGCATAATTTGGAGTTACTTTAGCTTGTATGAAGTACTTTTTCTTTCCTAAATCAGTCAATGATATTTTGAACAAACATTTGAATATTGAATTAAGTATATCTTCTGAATCAAATTAAAATGAAACATTTTAACCTTCGTATCAAAAGTAGCCATAAGTTTAATTTTAATTTTTCTTAAATATTCACTATAATATAAGATTAAATTAGAGTCTTATATATTTTTACACGGTATTTTTAAATTTATTACCTTTTTTTTTCACTAACTTCTAACAAATTAATAACTAACTTTTTTTATATTAAAAAATTAAGCATTTATATTAAAAGAGATGATTATGGAATTTATAAATGGAAAATCTTTTTTGAAAACAAATTTTAGTAATTCATTTGAACACATTAGATGTTAGAGATAATAAAATTATATGTTCATTTAGTTGAATCCTTATTAAAATGGGTAAAACTTTAGTTTGTGGGGAAGGAAAATGATACAAATACTTATAACAACCAATATTTTGATAAAAATTTGAATCTTAATATTTGTTATAATAGAGCAAAATATTTTTATTATTATATCACATCAATTAATGATAATATAATACAAATATTTAATATAATTATAAATTTTTGACACAATACTCATTTTATTGATTATAATAATTTATTTAACATAAATTATATAATGTTTATGACATGTAATGTAAGTATTAAACTATTTTATTGTGATTTTTTTAGGTTAAGTCCAAAAAAATTTTAAAAATTATTATCAATCTCAAGTATATCAAATTTTATTAATAGAACAACTTTTGTTAGAAGTATCAAATATGTAAGTTATAAAGAGATTTTTTCGTGGATAAGAAGAAAAGGAAATAAAATAAAATAAAATAAGAGATAGAGAGAATTCATCTGAATTGATGAAAGAGTACTGTATGTATGGGAGACTCTGGAGTAGCTTGACTAAATGAAAATGTCCCAGTCAATCGCCACCCAACCCCACAAGAATGATATATTCATTGTTGCAGAACAATGGCTAGGAAAAGTCAAAATTGTTAGGAATATGTCAAATTCGTGGAAATTTGAACTGAGACAAATTAATGATGAGGACAGAAGTGATACATCCGTTTATCAGGTCGCCTCGAAATTAATATTAATATTAAGGGAGAAATTATATTAATACATAACTTCATAAATACATTTACATATTTTATAAAAAACAGTATGTGTTAAAAATAGTTTTTTAAGATTAAATTTTATAGTACTTGATTTCTTGTTTTTAGGTATTAGCAACCAAGACTTTGTCAAAGTGTTAAAACCAAACAACACGCTACTTTTTATGTGGGGCTAATATCCGGGAAGAACATTTTCCTTTTCTACTCTTTTGGGTCAATTGTGGGGCTAAGTATTTAAGCCATCTATTGGGGATAGATTTCTTTCATCTGAGTCCTCGTTGCTACCGTTGATCCGAGGAGAACATGGATTTTCTGGGAGCGTTGAATAGTCCACAATGCCCTGTTGACAAGTTAAACCGATTGGCTTATCGGAAGGCTCCGCAATGCCCTGTTGACAAGTTACCATGCCAAATGTGTCCGAAGAAGAAGAGCAGAGCAAACGAAGCATGTACAGAAGTAAACCAACCCCTTGGACTGCTACGAAAAACACCATCGGATTTCAAAGTAGCACGATCTAATTAAAAAATTTCACCCAATTGCGCGCGTCTAGCTACCGATTTGCTTATCGGAAGGCTCCACAATGCCCTGTTGACAAGTTGAACCGACTGATTTATTAGAGGGCTCCACAATGCCCTGTTGACAAGTTGAACCGATTGGATCCGCCACCAACTAGTACCTCTAGCATCTCAGCTAAGTATCGTATAATTTGTTATGGAATTTGTTCTACTCGTGTTTGAATCCAGCCATTAGTATTTTTACTAAGTTCTTAGTGCCAGGATATAATTTATTATAAATTTTTTAATCCAGATATAAATGATTTTTTTTATTTGAATGGAGAAAATTTATTTAATATAGACCGAAAATAGAATAAAATATCATAATATTAAAAAATTAAATTTTTACTATTTCACACTCTCAACTTTCTTTTTTCCAATAAATATCACTTATTAGTCTCTAACTATTGATTAAATCGAACGATTTGAAGTCTTTAAAATTTTCCACAACTTTCTACCAACGACAACAATAAAAAAACCGCCCCAACAAATTGTTACCTACACCATCATATTCATCTGTGCATCCTTTGAAAATTTCAATAACATTGATGACATAAATTTATACAAATCGATTGGTCTCCCAGCCCTATAGGGGGAAAAAAGGAACACATATAAATATAAAATAACCCAATATTTGGAAATTGCTATTTGATTGAGGCCTTTCTTTTAGTCATTAAGAAAGCAACTCAGTTTTAATCTTGCTTTATTATATTTTCAAATGCTAAATCCAAACGATGAAAAGACATAAAGGAAAATTAAAAATGTTGAACTCGTTGGTATTGATTGAGACCTTGTTATTTTATAAATGAAGAATCTAGTTCGGGTGAACCGGCCTACCTTCCCATATCGACCTTTTGCCAGTGTCGGATGTCCGGTTACTTGAGCAAAACAACAAGGTGATTTTCTTATTGCAGAGATAAATCGGAATGATAATAATTTATTATTAATTACAAAGCAAGGAAAAATGTTAGTTGAATCCTTCAAACCAGATTAGTCCCCACATCCCAGAAACTAATATATATCAAGTAATTGGACTTGAACAACGGTACACCAGAGAGTCACAACTGTCGCCCCATGTTGCATGGCGCCGACGAGGAGAATATAAATGTCACACTTAACATGAATACGAAGATACCTTAATTAAAAAAAAAAATCAGACATAAATAGGGGATATAGACATCCGTGTACGCACCGCACACACATGATGTGTCTATATATATGTGAGTGGAGGGGGGGGGAATATTATTGGTTTAATTATATTTTATTATAAAAATAAAATGTGTGTATAAATATTCTTAATAATAACATTTTGTTTCGGTACATTTCATGGTGCTCTAAACTACATGATAAACGTTATCTTTTCTATTTATCTTGAATTTCAAGCATTTCCTCTTCAACATTTGAATTTGAGATCTAAAAAATGAACATTTAAACTTAATGGTCATTGATATAGTAGATTCATATACAAGATATTATTATCAAATTATATGTTCATTTTGGGGGATCTCACGACTGAAAAAAGTACCAAGAAATTGGTTAGTGACCAATTAAAAAATGTCTGCCTTAACGCCAAAAAGTTTTAAGCGATCGGATTATCCAATATAAACTTTAAGATTCCAAAGAAAACGTACATAGCCAGCATTGATTCAGCCACAATAAGGAAACCAAACTAGAAAATTTCAACTAAACAAATTAAGGAAACCAAACTTTCACAAAAAAAAAAAAAAAAAAAAGAAAAAAGAAAAAAGAAAAAGAAAAAAAAAAGTAACACTTGCAAAATGCCGGCGTCTAAAGTTCGAGCTATGTTACTTCCTGTTACTACCTGTTCCTTCAAAAACTGACCAATGAGATGTGGTTAGTGATCGATTAATGTTGTGATATTGTGATAAATCTTGTTTTTTTTTTGTTATAAATCTATTTTAAAAAAAAAGACAAATAAAACTTGCTTAGAAGATCGATTACTGCTTAATGTCGCAGCAAAACGAATGATTAGTAACAGTTCGTGTTTTATTAAATCAATTATTCAAATAGTGACTCGTGATTTTGTAATGGGTTGACACGATCTATATGGTCCGCCGATGACTGGAAGTGATTCTATAAATGTTTTATAAGAAATTGTTGTAATTTCTACAATCCCTGTTATGGTCGCAGTACTAGTTGTTGGTGGAGGTGCAGCAGGAATTGCAAGCGGCGGAGATTGAGCCACCAACTCGGCAGTCGGATCATAGAAATGTAACTCTCATACCTGAAGATACAACTAGGTGAAAGAACTTCTGCCTCCACGCTTCCCATTACAACATCCTACAGTGAATTGGGTGGCCAAATTCAAGCAAAGAGCAGACGAATCCTTAGACAAATCAGGAGTGTACTGCACCGTTGCATCCACAGGAAGGTTATCTGGGGCCGTGGCGTTTCCTGCCGCGAACTTGAGGTGAGAATCGCCGGAGGCAGCGCGGGCCATCAGGTTGTCTAGCAAGTCATTCAGCACTAGATGGAACTGGTTTACGTGGGATACTTTGTAAATATTGCTCGTCCAGGTAAAAGGATTGAACTCCATTTTCCCAGATATGGTTCGGTTGGAGTACCTTAACATGCAATCATCGTACCAGACAATGGCTTCTATGCTGTCGGGGCAGACCTGTCTGAGAGCATGGCTAGATTTGTTGATGCAGCTAACGCATTCATCCGGCTTTGTGTATCCTTTGCAAAGCGCGATTGCTTCCACTTCATTGTGATTTCGCAGAATGAGGTGTTGACAAACCCGTAGTTGAATTCTGGGCCGGATGGGAGGCCGGTGAGGAGGTGGTCGAGGTTTGACTCGTACGTACTATTGCTGGTGGTAAGTAGACTTAAGACAGCGGGCTTTTGTGTTCATTTGGGTAATACATATTACCAGTGCTAGTTAACAACTGTCAGATGTAATTGATTCAACTGAATAGCATAACCGTAAAGAACATTCCAGCAGAACCCGAAAATGCTGTCTTAAGAGTAATTAAATCAAGAGTATACTGTGTTTCAGCGGTTAAATACAAAATATTAGCAATTGGGGTTCTCTCAATATCCATACCAAGAGGTATAACAAACATAGTTGTATTGGGGGAATCACATTTTAACATTAACTATAACAATAACATGCAAAGAATTTCCCTTGCAGGGCGGTGCAAGAACAGGGGAGTGGTTAAGAAAGGAAAAAAACATAAAACGTGAGTACTGGAAAAGAAAATGGATAATTAGGATATTAAAGTTAGAGCTAACCCGAATGAAGTTAAGAAAATAAGAGTCGATGGAGCAGTAACATCGCGTACCTGGTGTCACATGAATATAACGTGTCCAAACACTTGTTTTGGACTCGGATATTTTATATATATATCTATACTGAATGTAATAATTGATTTAGGTAGTACTTTACTATTCACAACTTCGCAAATTGCATTTCATGTCAATTTCGTGTAGGCTGCTTTGTTTCTTTCGGAAAGTTTCAGCCACCTTGACCACGCTGCTGCCGTAGTAGCAGCATTCGAGGCCAATGAAGGCCAACCCAGCCAGCTTACGCAGAGTTGGGTGGCCGTTCAACAAGTGTTAATTTTGGATCTTATCAACTAGCATATTGGATTCGGCTACGAAAATGTGGAAAGGTGCTTGTGCCATACAATGAGCCAACCGTACATATAAATAGGAACTATACCGTAACTTTTCAGTAACAAGTAAATTGCATTTATTTAGAGTACACTTGAGCAGATCCATACATTGGGCTGAATACCTTCAATCCCGATAAAGGTAGAAGTTCTAATGAACGAACTCACATGGTCATACCGTCATCTATCGTGGGTATACTTCAGTAATTGACCCTTCGTCTACAGAGCATGACACTGATTGACTTGTAGACTGACTGGAAGCCAACCCTTTCACCTGCATGTTCTCTGTTGTACTACTGTGGAAAAATGCTGGCTCCTGAGGCAATTGCAGACTGACAGGGTAACTATCGAGCATGAGAACAATATTTGCCATTGTGGGTCTATCAGCACCCGGATCTTCATGGACGCATAACAAGCAAATGTGGATACACATAATAACTTCGTTTCTTGAATATGTATCTGCCAGAGTAGGATCCAACACCTCCGAGGGTGTCCCATCTCTCCAGTGTCTCCAAACCTACAAGATTGTCCAACACAGCAGAGATGTTACACCTTCCCAATCTTGATGGTATTGAGCATAAAAGGCGGAGATAATGTTTATTGTAATGAAGAAAACTTCATACTCAAGTAGCTCCCGAGGTCGGTTGCACCATGTTTTTGAAAGAAAGAACTGTTTTTCTTTCCACTTATTATCTCAAGTATCAAGACACCAAAACCATAAGCATCTGATTTCACCGAAAATTGTCCACGCATTGCGTATTCTGGAGAAATATAACCACTACAAAAGACCAAAAGATGACAGAGCAAAACACAGTTATTGAACCATATTCTATGTCAAGAAGGGTGAGGAATGAAATCTGAAACTTACTCTGTCCCAACAATTCTATTAGTATTTGCTTGAGTTTGATCAACTCCAAAAATCCTAGCCATGCCAAAATCTGAAATTTTCAGGTTCATATCTGCTTATAACAAAATATTGCTGGCTTTCCGATCACGGTGGATAATCCTAAACCGAGAATCCTCATGAAGATAAAGAATTCCGCGTGCAATCCCTCCGCTTATTTTGTATCGTCTTGACCAATCCAACTGCCCTTCCTTTTCAGGGTCTACAAATTCATCGTAGAGATCAGAAATTCAATTCAGTGTACGGGGATTTGAAAATGTGAAAAGAAAATTCACATGAGTTCAGAATGTCCAGACCAAATAGAAAGTAGTCGAGGCTTTTGTTGGGCACATATTCATATACAAGTATCTTTTCTTCTCCAACTAAGCAAAATCCTAGCAGCCTCACTAGATTTCTATGTTGTAGCTTGGCTACCAAAACAACCTCATTCTTGAATTCTTCTACACCTTGGCCCGAATGTCTTGACAACCTCTGGACAGCTACTTCTTCTCTATTAGGTAGTGTACCCTGAGAATGCAGTTTAACAAATGTCACAGTCTCCTTCATTGCCAAGTATATTTCAGAAAAATTTAGGAAGAGATTAGAGGTTACAAAATAGTATATTTCAAAAAATTTAGAAGAGAGTAGAGGTTACAAAATAGTATAATTCAGAAAAATTTAGAAGAGATAAGAGGTTACAAAATAATCACCTTGTAAACCTCACCAAATCCACCTTCTCCTAACTTGTTATCATTGGAGAAATTGTTTGTGGCAGTTTCAATCGTTGCAAAATCGTATTCCAAGGAAAATTTGTGGAATGACACAGTAGGAGAGAAATGTACTTTAAAATAAAAAAAAGAAAAACTTATTTTTATGCTTGTACCATTATCTTCCGGAACAGGATTATACTTTTTCCGTGCCCGCCTGCGTAAGAAAACACAGCCAATGCAGAAAAGCACAACAGATACAGAAATTGGAGCAACAATGGCTACCGTTGCAGCTGTTGATATACCGCCTTTTCCTGCATAAACAAGCAAACGAACCAAGCACATGCCATGTTACCAAGCCTTGTGCTAAGACCGCTATTTTCCTGCACTAAGATATTTCATAACCAGCAAATTATTGCTCTTGAGTTACGGCCTAGTATAAGTTTGTATCCCGTTATTAAGAACTAGAACTTTCAAATTTAAGCTCATAATTTCAAAATTTCCGCTGCATATGGGAAAAGAAATATATGAGATTAAGAGGGGCCACCATCTTTTTTTATACCACTTACCTAAATAAATTTATTCTTAGATGACTGGAAAAAGAAAATGGAACTGGGATTTAATTTCAAAAAGAGGCATTAAGCAAACATCCAAAATAGTTCATGGACACTGGCCAGAGTTGCACCCAAAATATTAGATAAACAAAAGTAGCTTTTACGCCACTAAACATCTTAGTGAGCACTTTTCTTTGTGGATAGTGGATACATAGATGAGCACCTTATGATCCAAGACATACCTCAATTTCTTCAGTTTATGTACCTCTTCTTGAGTTCTATCAAAATTTCAGTAGCAAATTTAGTTCAAAAACTTCATGCTTACCATTAAAAAAAACCTAAAACAACCAATGACCCAACAGTTAACAAAGTTAGTCAACAGTAGGTTTTTTAAGTGATGGTAATCTGAAGGAGTGAAAAATTATAGGCATGGAGGTAAACTACGACTTGGTTTCCAAATTGGGTCTCCTAACTTTAGGTTGAATTTGAGCCATTTAGGTCTCACCTTTTATAAAATTTACAACAATTAATCATTAACAAATTCTTCTTACTTCACTCACGTTTCCAATATTGGAGGTAACTTTTTAAGGGTATGATTAGATTGATTTAAAAAGAATAAGTTCAAATAGATGTAATGTGTTGTTATACTATATCTAAAATATAAATATAATATAATATATTTTATATATAATATAAAAATTAATTATATCTATTTAAATATGTTATTTTTAAATTTATTTAAATTTTCTCTTTTTTAAAACACATAAACTCATAACATAGATCACTACCATATTTTATCATATACTCCAGGAAGGTTAGTAAGTAGCACTGATTATTTCAGTTAGTAGGGGTGTGGGCAAATGACACCAACATCGTGTCACTGATGGATGCTGCAAAATCAAAGGAATTGTACAGCCTTGTAATAATTATATATATTTAGAAAGCACCACACACACACATATATATATATATATTCAAAGTACGGAATAATCATGAAATACAAGATTATTTACCTAAAACTATGACATCTAGCAAGAATATGATACCAGACAAGAAATAGAGACATGCAGGCAACTTTTGCCACATGGGAAAAACCTTTCATTTAGTACAAGAAAAAAGTGATGAATTCCGCAAACAACTTTATCATAAGGTCAGCAAAATAAAATGACCAAAAGTTAAATAGAGAAACATAAATGGGAAAACCAGCCTGCCAATGTTCTAAATCGAAAACCCAACGCTAAATGCCAAGCAAATTCCACAGAGCAAAAAATAGCCACCTGAAAATGGAAAAACAATTGCACAAAAATCCTCAACAGCCATAGAACACTTAATAATTGTGGGCCTGAGAAACTTACGTATATGGACGGATGTCAGAGGAGTCCAAGCGTTTGGCCCACTCAAACCTTACAAAATATGAATGGGCTATATGATCATCTTTTAAGATATGATAAATAAATAAATAAAAAGTACTCTTTTAAGGTTAAAAGTGAGAATAACCAAAAAGAAAATTAAATGAGATAAAATTGTAACTAGACATATTAATGGTAAGATATAATGTATATAAAATAAATTATATCAATACAATAAATAAAAAATTATATAAAATAGATGTAACATATTAAAAATAGGCATTATGCATATATAATGGAAGAAACCAAATTTTTTGTCCATAGCATGTGTATAACCCAAGTGTTAAAATTGACTATTTTACTTCTTTTTTCTACTTTGCCCTTAATCTTTGAACTTCCACGTGACATTATTTGAAACTGATGTAAAAATAAATAAATAATAGTTGAAGAGCTAATTGTGTATAGGATTAAGAGTATAAATAAGTAATTTCATTTTTTAGTACAATAAGTAACAAAATTTTATTTGAGTGATAAGAACATAAACAAACAATTGAGATTTAATTAGTATAATAAATATTATAACTAAAGATATATTAGAATTTAATTGAGAGATTTTAAGATATTAATAAGAAAAAAATAGATATTGTCTTGAGAAGAATAAAATAGATTGAGTTATGTTTTAAGACTAAAAAATTGTTGTTATTAATTAAATTTTTATTTTTAAAATTTTAAATTCTAATTTTATAAGAAGATATAAAATTTATAAAAATAAAAAAAATTACTCATAAAATTGAAAGCCTCACAAATCCGGAGTGGCCATTGGTAGGGATGAGAGTGGTAAAGACAAGAAGGGACCAAAAAATAACAGCTTCCCGAGTTAATTAAACACGAAAAAGTTTGTGCATTCTCTTGTAATTCATTTTGGGTTTATGTATAGTGAAGTTAACATATGTTCCTTTTTGTCAAAGAAAAACTCAGGAAGTTCCCAAATGTTTAGCTACGTTATTAGTTAAGAATTCAAATTCTAGAAGGTAAATGAGAAATTTATGAAAAAAAAAAAAAAACATGAGAACAAACCTTCTTGTATAATTTACAAGGGTCTTATATTAAAGAAATAAAAATGGGGAAAAAAAATGAAAAAGATGTTATGCATACATGTGGTAAATTAGAAGTACTGCGAATCAAATCTTACAAACAAATAATACAAATATATTAATTTTTGTTGAACACATAAAAATGGTATTTATGCGGGGACCATAAGCTTATCGAGGATGCAACTCTGTAATTGAAACCTCATTCCTCGACAATGGGACAACTTCATCAACTTTAGATTGTAAAGAGGATGACAAATCTGATGCAATGTCGCTATTCATGAGATATGCTGGTTGTGAGGGTACTGGTAAAGTTAAAGAGTGGCTGTTTAGCATGAGGACAACTGAATTCATGGTGGGTCTAACAGCTGCATTTTCTTGAACACATAGTAAGCCTATATGGATGCATCTAATCATTTCAGTTCTTGAACCAGTATTTAAATTGAGATCTATAACATTTTCTGGAGTGCCTTGCCTCCAATTCTTCCATGCCTGCAAAATTTAACAGCTTGTAAAGTGAACAAATTCAACAATCAAAAGAAATTTTCCAAATGGAATAATAAAAATAAATGACCATCCTTACATATCCCAGAAGGTCTTCTACTCTCTCTCCATTGCGGAAACTGGTGTTTTTTTGACCACTCACAACCTCCAATATCAACACACCAAAACTGTACACATCTGACTTAACCGAAAATTGTCCATGGAATAAATACTCCGGAGCCATATAGCCACTGCATTCCAACAAAATTTTAAACTCATTGTTGATTGATTGACACAATATGGTCTATGGATGTGGGATTAGGGTTGATAAAACCAATAATAAGTCATTTATTCCAGGCTTTTGGCATACTTACTAGGTCCCAACAATTCTGCTTGTATTGTCTTGAGTTTGATCCATTACAAACAATCTTGCCATGCCAAAATCTGCAATCTTGGGGTTCAACTCTTCATCTAACAAGACATTGCTGGCTTTGAGGTCACGGTGGATGATACGCAATCGAGAGTCTTCATGAAGGTATATAAGTCCTCGGGAAATGCCAACAATAATCTTGTAACGCCTTTCCCAATCCAAATATGCACGCTTCACTCTATCTGCGTTCACAAGATTGCATCAATCCATGTATTTGATCAACAAAATTCCCATATATACTGCATAATATTGACTAGTTGAGCGGATTTGTGACCTTACCAAATATAAAACGATCAAGGCTGGCATTAGGCAAAAACTCGTATATAAGAAGCCTTTCATTTCTTTCCAAGCAGAAACCCAGGAGCCTAACCAAGTTCCTATGTTGCAACTTGGCTACCAATAGGACTTCATTTTTAAATTCTAGATCACCTTGTTCTGAATTCTTAGAAAGCCTTTTCACGGCTACCTCTTGTCCATCAGAAAGGATACCCTGTGAAAAGTTGTAACAATGGTTTTGGTGTTTGTCATTCCAATAAGTTCATGATTTAAGGTTTTGATTATTCTGACACATTTCAACCGAGATACGTAGGAACACAAGTGCAGAGTATCCAACTTTTACCTTGTAGACAACACCAAATCCTCCTTTTCCTAGCTTATTTTCCTCAGAAAAGTTATTTGTTGCAAGGCTGATACTGCTGAAGTTGAATTGCAAAGATTCCGCACCCTTTATTTCATCCACAACTTCATAAAAAGGAATAGGTTGACACACAGCAAAATAAATTGTGGTGCACATTTCTTAAGCATAATTACCGAGAAATGTGGAACAAGAACAATAAGAATCTGTGGATAAAATGCGAGAAGAAAAGTTCATGTGATAGATAACCTTTTCATAACTCTCAAATAGCGAGAAGGGTCGTGCACTAAGATGCCATTTCACTTCTAGTTAATTGATAGGTATAATTGATTACTTGATCATTACATACTCATAACATCACTGTATTTGTATTTAAAATAAACTACTTAAATTTGAACATAAAAAGGGGCTAATTTGTGACTTACTTTCAACATTTTTCCTTGGTTTCCTCAATCTTAGGAACATGTAGATGCAGAAAATAAGTATTACAGCACTAGCACTTGGAATGACAATGACAATGATAGTCTGTGTCTTGTTGCTTCTCTTTCCTGTTGAAATCAATACGATATTATATATTATAATCGTCGGAAAGTGAACCTGAGTGCAAGCATAATGTCGTTCAAACTTCATAAGAGGACCAAAGGTGCAAAGCCATCGTTAAAGTCCTCATTTTCATTGTCGGAATTTGACAATAACACAGGACATTGCAACCAGGAAAAACAAGTTTTCATCTACTTTGAAATTAGTGGACCATGCTAGTAATTGAAGTCAAAGTGTGTGTGTGTGCCATGGATCATTTATATTCCAATAACGGAAAGGTAAGAGACAAAATTGCAGGTGAAAAACCTATGTTCATGATCAATTACAACACTTATGTTCATTCTTATAAGCCCCACTCACTCCACTCAATTAGATGTACTTGGGTGGATTGAATCAAAATGGTACAAGATGTTCTTGTGGACTCAGTCCACCAAAGATTATCTTTCCCAATTTGATCATGTTTTTGTTACATCCTACTTCTCTCTTGTAATAAAACTTTTACAAGTCTTAAAGGAGTTTGGGTGGCTTAAAGATTAAGATTTATCCTTTATGAAATGTTTTTAATATCTACAATATTGTAATGAAGATTTATATAAAGGCATGAATTTATAAATTAAAAAAACAACTTATTTTTAAAAATTAGTCATGACGAAATAAAAATATATAAATTTAGATCAAATAATATTATCATCATTAAATATTTTAAATTATTTTTAAAAAAATAATTAAATTAAGTAATATAATATTTAATTATTTTAAGAGTCTCTTATTAATATTTATATCATATGAATTTCTTTATTTAAATTTATGTTATGTGAATTTTTTTATTTAAAATTTTTCATTCTAATAATCAAATAATATACGGGACTCACGGGAAAATATATATATATATATATAGGGAAAAAAAGTCGAAGCACATCTACCTTCCGGAGGCGGTTGTGGTGGCTGCGGGGATGATGGCGTTGACTCAGTCGGTGGTAGAAGGGAAGGAAGAGCCATCGGCGGAGGAGACGGCGCCACCGTCAACGTCTCATTGTAAAAAGGATAGATTTCGTACCGAAAGTTACAGCTTGGGAACATGACTCTTCCTCCTTGCCTCCCATAATAGTAGTTGGGATACTTCGATATAGCACTTCGAAGACAGCTATCACAGTCGAGGCTCGACAAGTCCGGCGTGCACTGCACGAGGCTGTACAGGTTGTTGTACGGCGTGAATTCCACTTGCTTGACCGCAAACTTTTTGGCACCCGACGGAGCGGCGGCAGCCACCGTGGTTGCCTGACCCAAAGTGGTCCCCACCAGCGAGATGAAACGCGTTGGGTCCTCAGGGACGTTTTTATTATTCCGCATATACACAGTAGGACTTTCATCCACTTTGGAAAACAAGGACTGGTTTGAGTAACGTAAAAGGCAATCATCGTACCATACAATGGCCACTTTTTCGACAGGACAGAGTTGGACTATATCGTGGACGGCCTGTCCGACGCAGTCCCTGCAAACCTCGGTGCTGCGGTCGCCCCGGCATAGAAAAAGGCCGTAAACATCATCCGGGTCGACCCCAGACGAGCTGTTGCGGAACCCATTGAGGTAATATTGAGTGGAGTCCGTGGAGTTTGAAGATAGAGAAGAGAGGAGGCGGCCGAGATTGGTCTTGTAGGTGCTGTTGCTCGCGAAAGTTGCCGTGTTCGAGCAAATTGTATAAAGGGGATGGGCGGCTTCAGCGAAATTGGCAAAGCTAAGCAAAGCGAGAATTGGTAGAATTATGGAAAATTTCTTGAGAGGCTCCATGTATGGATATTCTTGATCCAATCTATATCCGCTCTGCTTTTGCTTTTGCTTTGGAAGATTGTCTACTTTCCTTGAGCATTGGTTGGCATTTGCTTCTCTTTGGGCTTTGCCTTTATTATATCATTAGAATTCTTACAGTTTGGCTAGAATGTAACCCCATGAATTATTTGAAAAGGAGAGTTGGAGTACGCAAGTCTTTCTACAGTATTAAGTCAACACCATGCATTATATTTGAAATTTAATTTTATTGATAATTTTGGTCGATAAATTGGCTTCTAAACTATACAAAATAAATAAATTAGAAACTTAGTAATAATTCTCAAGACTTTAATTGTTTACTAAATAAAAATTTTTGTACCAATAAGCATGATTATTTTTTAATAATAAAAAATTTGAAGTAATGTTTTACTCTTTTTACTAGAGAAAATTAGAATAATTTGTCTAAAAAAATATTTAGTAAATTGAAATTAAATACACTTATATTTAGTGATAATTTGTCTAAAAAGTATTTGTTGAGATAAATTTTTACAAAAAAATAAATTATTTTTACTATTTTATTGTATTATTAAAAATATTTTTCTAATTTTAGTTGTTATAGAGTTAACAATTTTAATATAAATTAATTGTTATTATAAATAAAAATGCATCAACACCATGCATTATATTTCAAATTTAATTTTATTGGTAATTTTGGTTGATAAATTAGCTTTTAACTTATAAAAAGTAATAAATTTAGAAACTTGATAATTATTCTCAAGGTTCTAATTGTTTACTAAATAAAAATTATTGTACCAATATTTATGCATAAATAAGAGCAAACCACAAAAATTAAGTACAATTATTTTTTGTTTTAAAAATATAAAAATTATGAGTAATATTTTATATTCTTATAAATAAATTACCTAAACTTATGTTTAATTTTAATAAATATTTTGATTAAAATTTAAGTCCTAAGTTTTTTTTAATAAGAAAAAATCTTGTTAACATATAATTAAAATGGTTGACGATAATATAATACAATTATTTGATATTATTATAGATTTTTAACACAATATTCATCTTATTGATTGTAATAATTTATTTTATTTAAATATTATAATATTTATAATATAATGCTAATATATTATTTTTTAACGACTTCTCTTATAGATTAAATTTAAATATTTTAAAAATTTTTTATCAAACTCATGGATACCAAATTTTATTATTGGAACCGCTTTTAATAAAAGTATCAGATATCCAAGTCATAAGGAGATTTATTCGTTGATAAGAACAGAAGGTAAAAAAACAAAACAAAGATAGGGAGAATTCATCTAAATTGATGCAAGAGTAATGTTTGCATAAGAGGAAAAGTCGCAGTCAATCGCCACCCATCCCCACAAGAATAAAATAGCCATTGCCGCACAGCAATGACAAGGAAAAGCCAACGCTGACAGGACTATGTCAAATTGTTATTATTTATTAATAGAATAAATATTTTATTAATTATATATTTTCAATAAAAAATTATCTCATCTCCTTAACATCAATATCAATATTAATATTCAACACCTAATCACCCCTTTTGCGCGCCGTATACTTCCTTTTAACAATTTGACATAGTCCTGACAGCGTTGGCTTTTCCTTGTCATTGTTGTGCAGCAATGGCTATTTTATTCTTGTGGGGATGGGTGGCGATTGATTACGACTTTTCCTCTTAGGCAAACAGTACTCTTGCATCAATTTAGATGAATTCTCCCTCTTTTTTTTTTTTTCTTTTTCCTTTTGTTCTTATCAACTAATAAATTTCTTTATGACTTGGATATCTGATACTTTTATTAAAAGTGATTCCAATAATAAGATTTGGTATCCATGAGTTTGATAAATTTTTTTAAAAATATTTTAAATTTAATCTATAAGAGAAGTCACTATAAAATAATAAATTAGTGTTATATATCATAAATATGATAATATTTAAATAAAATAAATTATTACAATCAATAAAATTTAGGTGTTGAATATTAATATTGATATACCCCTTTTGCGCGTCGTTTACTTCCTTTTCCTAGAACATAATTAAAAGCGTCTCCACTTTTTGGCTTTTTTTTTTTTTTCAGAAGACACTTTTCACTTCTTTCTTCTTTTCATTTTCTTTTTGGATATTCTTTAAATTTTATTTATTTGTTTTAAATTATATTAATTCATTTTAAATTTTATTATAAATTAAAGTATTTTAAATATATATTTTATTTATTTATTTATTATATATTAATTTGTATTAAGAGTATAGAAATTTTTAATATATAATATTTGTACATACAAAGGGAAAACTTATATAGTGTGTAATTTGCACAAACAAAGTAGTATATATGTGTAATTTGCATATATTTGTGTATATAATGTATAAATATAAAAAAATTAATAAGTTAAAATAAAAAATAGAATAAAAATTTTGATATTTTTTTTACAAAATAAAATAAATACTTGAAATTATAGAAATTATGTTTTTTTGTATATAAGATCCTTAGTTCAAGTATTAAAATTTTTAACTTGTTTTGTTTTTTTTTTTTGAGTTGTTTAATTTGCAAATTAATTTAATTTTAACTTGACTTGACCCTAAATTTTTTAGTTAATCAGATTCAAGTCATTTTTTTATTCAAGTTGAAAATATAAGACCTAACCTTAATTTTTTTTTTTTATTTGTAACAACTTGTAATTTGATACCTTTACAACGTATGCTTAAATACTTTATCAACCTTTGAAAATCATTTCATTTCATTTCATTCCATTTTCAATATATAGAGCCCCTGCTTTGCTTATATCTTATATCACTAGACATGTAGAACTAATAGTTCATAATTCCTCAAAAACAGAGTTTGCTTATACAAGTGGATCTTTCTATTTTTGGCTTGCCTCCTGAGGAGGTGTTGCGGAAGCCATTAAGGCAAATATTGAGTGGAAGTAGTAGAATTTGAAGATAGAGAAGAGAGGAGACGATTAAGATTGGCCTTGTAGATGCTGTTGTTCATGAAAATCGTTGTGTTTGGGCAGACATTGTAGAGGCCCCATAGGGGGATCGACTTCAGTGAAATTTGCCAAGATAAGTAAAACGAGCTTTGGTAGAATTAGGGGGAATTTCATAAGAGACTCCATGGATGTATATTTTGCTTTGGAAGATTGTTTACTTTTCTTGAGCATGGGCATTTGATTTTGTTTTTGCCTTTTTTGTTTTTGTAATAATGAGAGTAAACAAATCATAAATATTGAAACTATGCAAATATTAGCTAAGCCACACATAAAAATGATTACTTCCACTATATTTGCTTGCAAAATAATGTCCATAATAAAAGGAGGATTATTTCAAACTATTATAGAATTGAAGCAAGTCGCTTTACACTTGGTTATGAAGTGTACGGGGTCGAATGTTGACACTCTGAAGCATTGGACCGATAAAATGTGAGAATCATTCTAATTGTGCAAAATAAGTTTAGACCAAAAACATAAAGTTACTAATAATATGATAATATTATGAACTTTATATGAAATTAAATTTTATTAGTAATTTTTATCAATAAATTTATTCTTATAATTTAAGATATAAAATATAAATAAATTTATATACTTAGTAATTATTTTCAAAATTTCAATTTAATTATTAAGAAAAAGAGACTATGTTAATGTTTTTATAAAAAAAAGAAAAAAAATAGATTTACAGTAGAATTATTTGATATGATAACTTAAATTTAAATTTAAATAAATAGTTAATTTGATTAGTTATAATAAATTTGATACAAATATTAAAATTTTCATTGAATGTGATTCGTTTTATACATTTTGTTTTTAACAACAATATGTTATAATATAGTTGCATTGTTTAAATCAATAAAATTTAAGAAAAAAAATTTAATTATCAATTTTATTGATTTTATAAATACCATAATTAATTTTATTAATTGAATTATTTTAAATATGAGACATTAAAGTCTTTTGAGTAAACAATTTATTTGTTGATGAGGAAGAAAAATTCATAACTAAATTAATAAAATAATATTGTGAACAGAAAACTCTAATGAGTCGCCTGACTAAAGTGGAAAAATGGGCTCCGCCAGAGGAGAATGGCTGTTGTAGTCGATGGAAAAGCATGAAAAGGTGAGAAATGAGAGACTTGAAGGAACACTTGAGAGCGACCGGCGTGAGAAAAGTAGTCGTCCTAATTCCATTCTGCCCACCCACAATTTAATATGCAAACATGTAATCACGTCGTTACTTCCCTTGATTAGTCCTCGTGCGACAGTTCAGACGTGGACGGTGCGGGCGTATATTATACAACGTGTTTTTAATCGTGCGGAACGACGCTGCGTCAACCAAGTTGTGTAGTCGTAGTTGTCCGTGACGTTTATTATATAATAAGAACGCTAGGACATAGTGCAGCCGTCGGTCGCGTTTACTATAATGAGAACGCTGAGACATAGTGCAGTTGTCGGTGACGTTTATTATAATAAGGCCGCCGAGATGCTATCAGCGTGGACTAGGGTTTTACTTGTGGATGATTTAGAAAAATAACGGAGGGGGTGACAGCGGAGTGAGCGTTGGGCTCGTTGGTTGGTGACGTCCATACAATGTCGTTTTATTAAGTGCAATTAGACCTTGTTCTGTTATATGGGCTGTGCGTCAAATTTTGAATCACGTTTCTTTTTTCTTTTATTGCTTTTCTCTCTCTCTCTCTCTCTCTCTCTCTCTCTATATATATATATAGATTGAATTTAATATAAATTTAATTATATTTTAAAAATAAATATAAGTGTGAAATTTCAAGTAGAAGAATAATAAAAAGATGAAACCACTAAAAATGAATAATATCTTATCGTTATAAAAAAAAGAAAAAGATGATGTGTAAATAAAAAAGACAATTCTTTGAGACGAGAATAATGAAAGACACAAAGGCCATAAAAAAGCGAAAGCAAGGTTGTTATGAAAAAGAAAGAAAGAAATAGGCAAAACATGGCATTACTGTTCTCAATAGAGTCAAAGTTGCTTACAATCGAAAGCATTATTAAGTATAGTTTAGCACCAAGCCAGGGGGTACTATACATTTATAATTTTTTTTTTTCTATTAGCAAGTTTATTGGGTCATGTATTATATAATGGTGATAATTGTTTTTATTATTATAAATCTTATATATATATTTTTTTTCAAGATTAAAATTTAAAACTTTTAAAATAAAAATTTAAATTTTTAACTACTAAAAATAGCTCCAAAAAGTACATTTATAAATTCGTTATGATTGAATTCATTATAAATTCTTCACGAGCATAACTCTGTACCAAACAATCACATATTGAGGTGGGCTTTTGCCATTCTCATAAAAAAGTATGCTTTTGCTCTCTGTGAGGAGGTGCTCGAGAGGGTCAGAGTTCTGTTGTGCTCGGATCCGTTGCGCCACAAGCTATTGTACTGAAAAGATATTGACACCGAAGTATTCGTAACCTTTTTTATATTTCAAGGGAACACCGAAGTGTTTGAAACTTGTTTAGCTAATACCTGAAAACAAGAGATCAAGTACAACTAATACGTAATAGTTAGAAGTACTCCCTTTCAACCCCGTCCATGACACTCCCTGTCAACGTGACTTGGACCAAGTCTTTGTTTCTTTTTTCTTTATTTGGATGGAGAAAATTTATTTAATATAGACAAAAAAAACAAAGTTAAATAGAATGAAAATACTATAATGCTAAAAAATTAATATTACTAATAAATTTAAAATCAAAATAAATTAACTTGTTGTTATCAAATTTCCTAATAATTATTTAATCATGTTTTTTTTTTAATACATCCATTTCTATTTCATGCCTTCCACCCCTTTTCGTTTTCTTTGTTCGTTTTGTTCTCTATGGACATTTCATCCATATTGACCACGTAAACAAATAAATAAGTGTCCCTTTCCTCCTTCTCATAAGAAATTACTCTCTCTCTCTCTCTCTCTCTCTCTCTCTAGATATATATATATATATATATTCGTTCTCTTGGGAACCGCAAGAATCTTGAAGTGTTAAGGGCGGTGGAGTAAACAAAGGCGGATGCCATGACCTGCACGTAATTCAGTGACATTTAAAAAAAAAAAAAGATTCTGAACTATCCTTCCATTTCTGATTTTTGTAGGGAGAGGAAGTAACATCTATGTTACTTTTGGGACATTTCTCATCCTCATTTGTGGTTTAAAGAGACTCCAAACCTTAGGGATCTCCAACCGATCTCATGCTGTATTGGCGTTCACTTAGGTTCTTCATCATTGTAATCTCAGAGAGTGTAACGATAGGTCTCCAAGTCTTCTAGAGATGTTTTGTGACCAAAAACAGAAATTATTACAAAGTGTTTTTGTTTTTGTTTTCCCTCATAATTAGGCTTTATATATTATTGCGAATACAACTGTCTTATTTACCACAAAAGAACAGAGGCTTGATTTCACTTGTCCTACCTCCCATGGGTCTTCCAGCTGTGAGATTTAAACACATTTTCTCCATGACCTTAGAACGTGCAAAGATAATTAAGGTAGTGGATGAGGATAAATTACAAAAAGTTCAAGTTAATGAACTTTGTTGTTGATCACATGTGAGGATATTGAATTTAACTTCATATATTTTGGTTCATTAGAAATTAAAGTATTTAACAGAAATGGATTTTAGAAACCAACAGATAATTGCAAAACAAATTTTAGGAGTTTGTTTTAATATAAATTATTTTTTGGTAATTATTAATTTGATTTAATAGAAAATTTCATGATAATTGACCGAGGTAAAAAAAGACAAGAGATTGATTATCTAGTAATTCACAGTATGTAAATATAATATAAATTTTTTGTTGAAATTAGATGGGACTATAATTTGATTACATTAGTAATTAGTTGTAAAAAATTTCTTAAAATTTAATTTGTTTAATATTTGACGAAGAATTTCTTAGTTGAGAATTGAATACCTACAAGATAAAAAAAGACTTAAAGAGGCAATTTTTTCCTTTTTTTTGTTACTCTCGAGAAGAATGATTTTGAGACAATGACATACGACTCCATGGCTATTAGTTCTCGTATCATAACGAAAATCTAGGGGCAATTGAGACGCGGATTTATTTTTTGTCTAAAAAAAGAAAAAAGATTTATAGTTATTAGTTTTCTACCAAAAGCAAGTATTATTTACTTGTTTAAGGAAAAATTAACTAACCTCTGTAAATATAACACATACTTATGCATACGAAGAGACAAGAAACCAAAGCTGTAAAAACATTTAAAAAAATGAAAGAAAAAAAAAAAGAGGAAAACTCTCTCACCAGGTTTGAGTGGTGCCTATCTCAGCCCTCAGAAATTAAGCCCCTCTTTGAACGATCTTGAGAAAGGATCCCTCACAGAAGTCTGGTGCATTAAAAAAACTACTTCAAGGTCTTTGCTCTAACATTTGAATTAAAGTATAATATATAATTTATATTCTAAATCTCATTTAATATCTTAAAATTTAAAATAAAATATTTTTTTAATAATATATCAAAATTTTTGCAATCAAGTAATTATAAATTTCAATTTTATTATTTTGATAACTTTCAATTTAACTTTTAACTCAAGTAAATTGAATTTTTGCAATCAAGTAATTATGAATATCACTTAACAAATTAAGCTACTAGTGTACGGAGCATGCACAAATTGTGGAACCCATCTTAAATTTGCAAGATTTTTGCAATTGAGGCCAACTCGGCCAGCACGATGGTTAAAACATTGTACTTTCCCCACAGTAAATTTTGAATTATTATGTTATAGAGACGGATGAGGGACCCAGACACATTTCTGGATTTCTTTTCGGTAGCAAAAATGGGATGCCGTTGCAGCAAAGTCAAGGACTCGGTTTTCTTTCAAAGACTTTTCAGATCTCAGGGCCAAAGCAAGGCATGCAGATTCTTTTTATGGTCTTCTCCAGCTTTGCAGACTAAACATACGTGCAGAATCCCAATGACCCCTCAGGATTCGAGTATTCCTTTTTCCCCAACACTTTAATTAGATGTTGAATTTTTCACCCAAAAATAGAATCACTTTGCTCTAGACAGAGACGTGCACTAACCAATTATTTGTTTTAAGGTGTAGAGCATGTTTGAAGGATCCCGCTAACATGGTCAAGAAAAAAGGATTGTTAGCATACCTAACACTTTCGATATGAATAGTTTCGTTTTTATAAACAAAGTTTCAGGGCAATATATTGTGGCAGTGATTTCTTTTTTCACGATACAATAAAATTTTGTCACTGTACATTTGCAAGTGAATTGACAAAACAATTTCAAATTCAGTTAGCCCATCACTTTATAAAACGTATTGTAGAGAGACTGTAGAAGTAATTATATCTGGAAGAGGAAGGTTGGTCTCTGTATATTGTCTAGTGTGGTCAGCCATAAAGGAGCATTAGAGAGAGGCAAATAATGGTTAATAACGATCAGAGGTATAAAAGCACATCATAACTATGAACAATTTGAACTAAGTCTTTAAATTTTAATTAAGAAACAAGTGAATTAAGTTTTTTAATTACAAGTTAGTGAGATTAGTTAAAATGTTGTTGTCTTTATTTATTTATTTTTTTGGAATTAATATACAAATTGATTAATAATTTTACATTTTTTAATAAATTTATTTTAATTTTTCACAAATAATAATTTAATAATTTTAAAGTTTTTTAATAAATTTAACTTATGGTTAAAAAATGTTAACAAATTCTATTAATCTATATACATGAGATGTCAACATGTAAAAAACTAATCGCATAACATGTCAAGTAGCATTTATTTAAAATTTAGAAATAAAAATATTATTAAATAAAAATACATAAAATATTTTAAAAAAATTCTCTCCTCTGTTTCTCTCTCCTGTCCTTGCTCTTTTATCCTTCCTCCCTTCAACCGGCGTGACGATATTAACTTGGAGATTCTCTTCTCCAATTATTGTTCACTCCTAAAGTAGAGAGGGGGAGAGAGAGAGAGAGAGAGAGAGAGGTCGTGGGCACGATGGATGTGGGGACCATAGAAGCAGATGAAATCATTGGAGGACACGACGACAACGAAGAGAGAAGTGGATCAACAACTAGGGTTGTTGTTAGGGAGTGAGCTCTTCGTTGTGCTTCGGTACAAGTGCACTACGCCTCTCTGCTCGTAGCATTTGGGGTTATAATCAAGGTTCGATTGAGTTGTCGTGATGGTTGAGGTAATGGAGAAGGTGACCTCATCGTCAAGAGCGAGCATGTAATTGGGGTCCATTGAGTGGACTCGGATGACAAACATTATTATTTTTACGATTTTTGCTTGAGGGAGCATTGGAGATTACAGGGGGACTTGGAGGAGGAGAAGGAGTAGTAGCGGTGGTGGTTGTGGAGGAGGAATGGGCGATAGACCCGATACTGTCATCATCGGCAGAAGAGAGGAAGAAGGAGAGAAAAAGAGGGGAGAGGATTTTTTTTTAAATTTTTTTTGTATTTTTATTTAATAATATTTTTATTTTAAAATTTGAAGTAAATGGCACATGGCGTGTCATGTAGTTAATTTTCTACAAGTTAACGTATCACGTGCATAGATTAATATAATTTATTAATATTTTTTAATAGTTAATTAAATTTATTAAAAGAATTTTAAAATTATTAAATTGTTATCTATGAAAAATTATGATAAATTTATTAAAAATATATAAAATTATAAATAAATTTATATTTTAATATATTTTTTATAATAATAATAATTCTAAATTTATTAACAAAATTTAACATTATTAAATTATTACTTATAAAAAAATCATGATAAATTTATTAAAAAATATAAAATTAAAAATAAATTTGTATATTAATCTTTCTTTTTATAGTGATAATTTATTTTTTTAAATTATTTTTACTAGTAACTTTATATTTATTATTGTGAATTATATTTTATGTGATTATTTTTAATTTTTCTATATTTTTGTAAGACTCTTATATAATATAACATTTGAATTAATGAAAAAAAATTATTTTTAACTTTATTTTTTTAATTATGTCTCTAGATATATATTTTTTTCTATTATAAATGATTTTTTTTTTCATTCACTCTTATTCTTGAGTTTTGTCAAAATTCTAGTTACAAATTTAGGTCAAGAACTTCATGCTTTCCATTAAAAAAACCTACAATAATCAGTGATCCAGCAGTCAACAAGGCTATGTTGTTTAATTGATGGTAATATAGAGAAGTGAAAAATTATCGACTTGGAGGTAGATTACAACTTGGTTTCCAAATTAGGTCTCCAAAATTTAGGTTGAATTTGAGTCATTCCTCTTTTATAAAACTTACAACAACTAATTATTAATAAATTCTTTTGAACTTCTTCTAGTGTTAGAGGTAATTATGATTAAATTGATTTAAGAGTGATAAATTCAAATATATGTAATTTATTTTTATATTATATATAAAATATAAATATAATATAATATATTTTGTATATAATATAAAAATTAATTATATCTATGAATATGTTACTTTTAAATTTCTTATTTTTAAATTTATTTAAATTTTCTCCTTTTTAAAATACATAAACTCATAATATAGATCTCTATCATACATTATCATATACTACGAGAGGGTTTGAGTATTTCGGTTAATAGGGGTGTGTTGGCAAATGACACCATTATTATGCCAATGATGGATGCTGCAAGATTAAACGAATTGTAGAACCTTGTAATAATTATATATATTTAGAAAGCACCATTTATATATATATTCAAAGGACGGAATCGTCATGAAATACAAGATTATTTACCTAAAACTATGACATCGAGCAAGAATATGATACCAGACAAGAAATAGAGATATGCAGGCAACTTTTGCCACATGGGAAAAACCTTTTCATTTAGTACAAGAAAAAAGTAATGAATTCCACAAGCAGTTCTATCATAAAGTCAACAAAATAAAATGACCAAAAGTTAAATAGAGAAATATAAATGGGAAAAGCTGCCTGCCAATGCTCTAAATCCAAAACCCAACGGTAAATGCCAAGCAAATTCCACAGAGCAAAAAGTAGCCACCTGAAAATGGAAAAACAATTGCACAAAACGCCTCCACAGCCATAGAACACTTAATAATTGTGGGCTTGAAAAACTTACGTACAGACATATAGATGGATGTTAAGAGGAGGCCAAGTGTCTGGCCCACTCAAACCTTACAAAATAAGAATAAGCTATATGATCATCTTTTTAGATATATTAAAAAAAAAAGTACTCTTTTAAGGTTTAAAGTGAGAATAACCTAATAAGAAAAAAAGAAAAAAAGTTTAAAGTGAGATAAAATTGTAACTAGACATGTCAATGGTAAGGTATAATGTATAAAAAATAAATTAAATATATATAATAAATGAATAAATCATATAAAATAGATTTAATATACTAAAAATAGTCGTTATGCATATATAATGGAAGAAACCATATTTTTTGTTCATAAGATGTTTATAGCCCAAGTGTTAGGATCATATATTTTACTTCTTTTTTCCACTTTGCCCTTAATCTTTGAACTTCCACATGACATTATTTGAAATTGATGTAAAAATAAATAAATAAGAGTTGAAGTAATAACTAATTGTAGATAGGATTAAGAGTATAAATAAATAATTTAATTTTTTTGGTATAATAAGTAATGAAATTTTATTTGAATGATGAGAATATAAAGAAATAATTCATATTTAATTAATATAATAAATATTACAATTAAAGACATATAAGAGTTTAATTTAGAGATTTTAAGAGATTGAGAAGAAAAATATACATATTGTGTTGAGAAAAATAAAATAGATTGAGTTATATTTTAAGACTAAAAAATTGTTGTTATTAGTTACATTTTTATTTTTAAAATTTTAAATTCTAATTTTATAAGAAGATATAAAATTTATAAAATAAAAAAATTACTTGCACTATATAAATTACAATTAAATAGATTTATAAATATAAAAAATAATTCTTGTATTTTTGGTGTTTTTCTTTTCCTTACAATCAACATAATAGTCAAATAATATTTTTCTATAAATATTTTTATTCAAAAATGATATTTCTATTTTTGGTTAGTTTGGTCTTTCTAAAAATTTGAGTTTAATTATAATTTTTGAAAAGGAAAACTTTAGATAAACTACTTTCATAATTTTAGTTTAATTTTAAATTTCACTTAATTAAATTTTAATTTAATTTTCAGTTACCCAAATTGTCTTTAGGCCAATCTAAAAAATAAAATAAAATAAAATCGCCTTTGATATGGTTATTAAAAATTCTACAAAAGAAGCTGGCTGGTTCTATAGGCTTGAGATTAACATTGTGTACTTAAATTTACTGGTTGCGGAAAGAAAGGAATAAAAGACAACATGGGGGCACTCTTTTAAGTCTTAACAGTTGTATACTTTCTGTTATTGGGTTTGAAGTAAATTGTGGAGCTGTGAGTGACTTGGGCTTAAGTAGGACAGTGTACGACCAATCCTCTGGTAGGGATTAAGTTTTATGAGTGGTTAACAATCCTTCTTGTATTTCAAGTTCTTTGATAATGAAAACTTTTTCACTTGTCAAAAGAAAACAGAAAAAATAATCACACGACCTTCTATCTTTTTTCTTCAATTTTCATGTTCCAAGAACAAGACATACTCACATAGTAGCTATCTAGAGTCTAACTCACGACATTATAAACTCTTGGTGATACATGTGTGTGTATCTAACTTTGACAGGGATGATTATTGAAAGCCTCACAAATCCGAAGTGGCCATTGATAGGGATAAGAGTGGTAATGACAACGAGGGACCAAAAAATAACAACTTCCCGAGTTAATTAAACTCGAAAAGGTTCGCGCATTCTCCTGTAATTCATTTTGGGTTTATATTTGCTAAAGGCAATGCATGTTCCATTTTGTCAAAGAAAAACTCAGGAAGTTCCCAAGTGGCTAGCTACATTATTGGTTAAGAATCTAGATATTTAATTCAAACTCTAAAAGGGGAATGAGAAATTTATGAAAAAAAAAAAAAAAAACAACAAACCTTCTTGTATAGTTTATAGGAGTCTTTATATTAAAAAAATAAAAATAAAAATAAAAATAAAAGAAACAAAAAGAGATGTTATGCATACATATGGTAAATTAGGAGTAATGCGAATCAAATCTTACAAACAAATACAAATATATTATTTTTGTTGAACACATAGAAATGACATTTATGTGGGGACCATAAGCTTATCGAGGATGCAACTCTGTAATTGAAACCTCATTCCTTGACAATGAGACAACTTCGGATTGTAAAGAGGATGACAAATCTGATGCAATGCTACTGTCCACGAAATATGCTGGTTGTGAGGGTACTGGTAAAGTTATAGAATGGCTATTTAGCATGAGAACAACTGAATTCATGGTAGGTCTAGCAGTTGCATTTTCTTGAACACATAGTAAGCCTATATGGATGCATCTAATCATTTCAGTTCTTGAGCCAGTGTTCAAAATGGGATCTATAACATTTTCTGAAGTGCCTTGCCTCCAATTCTTCCATGCCTGCAAAATTTAACAGCTTGTAAAGTGAACTAATTCAATAATCAAAAGAAATTCTCCAAATGGAATAATAAATAGATGACCATCATTACATATCCCAGAAGGTCTTCTACTCTTTCTCCATTGCAGAAACTGGTGTTTTTTTGACCACTCACAATCTCCAATATCAGCACACCAAAACTGTACACATCTGACTTAACCGAAAATTGTCCATGGAATAAATACTCCGGAGCCATATAGCCACTGCATTTCAACAAACTTTTAAACGCACTGTCCAAATGATTGACATAACATGGTCTATGAATGTGAGGTTAGAGTTGATAAAACTAATAACAAATCATTTAGTCCAGGCTTTTGGTATACTTACTAGGTCCCAACAATTCTACTTGTATTATCTTGAGTTTGATCCATTGCAAACAATCTTGCCATGCCGAAATCTGCAATCTTGGGGTTCATCTCTGCATCTAACAAGACGTTACTGGCTTTGAGGTCACGGTGGATGATACGCAATCGAGAGTCTTCATGAAGGTATATAAGTCCTCGGGAAATGCCAACAATGATCTTGTAACGCCTCTCCCAGTCTAAATATACACGCTTCACTCGATCTGCATATTCACAAGATTGCATCAATTCATGTACTTGATCAACAAAATTTTGATATATACTGCTTAATATTGACTAGTTGAGCGAATTAATGGCCTCACCGAATATGAAACAATCAAGGCTGGTGTTAGGCAAAAACTCATATATAAGAATCCTTTCATTTCTTTCCAAGAAGAAACCAAGTAGGCTAACCAAGTTCCGGTGTTGTAGCTTGGCTACCAGTAAGACTTCATTTTTAAACTCTATATCACCTTGTTCTGAATTCTTAGATAGCCTTTTCACGGCTACCTCTTGTCCGTTAGAAAGGATACCCTGTGAAAAGTTGTAACAATGGTTTTAGTGTCCAACATTCCAATAAGTTCAGGATTTAAGGTTTTGATTATTTTGACACATTTCAATCGAGATACATATGAACACATGCATGGAGTATCCAACTTTTACCTTGAAGACAACACCAAATCCTCCTTGTCCTAGCTTATTTTCCTCAGAAAAGTTATTTGTTGCAAGGCTGATAGTGCTGAAGTTGAATTGCAAAGATTCTGCACTTTTTATTTCATCCACAACTTTATAAAAAGGAACAAGTTAAAACACAACAAAATAAAATGCAGTGCATATTTCTTAAGCATAACAACCGAGAAATGTGGAATAAGAATAATAAGAATCTGTTTGTAGATTGCAAGGAGAAGAGTTAATGTGATAGACAACTTTTCACAACTCTAAAATAGCAGAAAGGGTGGTGCACTAAGATGTCATTTCACTTCTATTTAATAGTTAGGTTAACTTGATTACTTGATCATTGCATACTCGTAGCATCACTGTATTCTGTCTTTAAAATAAACTACTTAAATTTGAACATAACAAGGGCTAATCTGTGACTTACTTTCAACATTCTTCCTTGGTTTCCTCACTCTCAGGAACATGCAGATGCAGAAAATAAGTATTACACCACTAGCACTCGGAATGACAATGGCAATGATAGTTCGTGTCTTGTTTCTGCTCTTTCCTGTTGAAATCAATACGATACTATACATTATAATCGTCAAATATTGAACTTGAGTGCAGGCATACTGCTGTTCAGACTTCATGAGAGGACAAAGGGTGCAAAGTCGTCACTTTTGTCCTCGTTTCCATTGTTGGAATTTGGCAATAACACAGGACATTGTAAATAGGGAAAACAAGTTTCCATCTACATAGAAATTAGTGGGCTATGCTAGGAATTGAAGTCAAAGTGAGTGTGTGTGTGCCATGGATCGTTTAAAGTTCCAATAACCGAAAGGTAAGGGACGAAATTGCAAGTAAAAAGCCTATAGTCATGATGTATTACAAGACTTATGTTCATTGTGATAAGCCTTACTGGCTCCATTCAATTAGATGCATTTGGGTGGACTCAGTCCACCAAAGATTAATTTTCCCAATTTGATCATGTTTTTTTGTTATATCCCACTTCTTTCTTGTGATAAAATTTTTGTACTCTTTAAGAGTTTGAGTGGTTTAAAATTAAGATATATTTTTTATGAGATATTTTCAACATATAAGATATTATAATGAAAATCTATATTAGGATATAAATTTATGCAAAAATAAATTCTATTAAAAATTAATTATCACCGAGACCAAAAAAAAAAAAAGATCAAATAATATTATCATCAATAATATATATTAAGTTGTATTTATAAAAAATTTTATAATCTTCAAAAGTTGGGTGGCTTAATTTGGGTAAGTTTTAAGCACTTGCTCAGGATTGGGGAACTTTTTGCCTTGCTCTTTTATGAAATTCTTCCTAAAATTTTAATTGCCCCCTAGCACTACTCTAATTTGGTGATAAAAAGCCAACCTATTTAATATATTAAAAAAGATGATTACTAAAAATATTCTTTCGATAATTTCTATTCAAAGTTGAAAATTACTTTTGTTTGCTAAATAAAGGAACAAAGGTACACAGCATGAAATTGACCTCACCTCCGGTTCTTGGCGGAGGGGAAGGAAGGACAACCGACGGAGGAGACTGCGCCACCAACAACGTCTCGTTGTAGAAAGGATAGATTTCGAACCGAAAATTACAGCTTGGGAACAAGACTCTTCCTCCTAGCCTCCCATTACTGTAGGTGGGATGCCACGATATAGCCTCTTGAAGACAGCTATCACAGTCGAGCCTCGACAAGTCCGGCGTGCACTGCACGAGGTTGAACAAATTCATGTACGCCGTGAATTTCACTTGCCTGACCGCAAACTTTTTGGCACCCGACGGAGCGGCGGCAGCCACCCTGGCCGCCTGAGCCAAAGTGGTCCTCGCCAGCGAGTCGAAAAGCGTTGGGTGCTTAGTGACGTGTCCAGGATTCTCCATATGCAAAGTAGGCCTGTCATCCACGGTGGAAAACAAAGACTGGTTTGAGTAACGTAAGAGGCAATCATCGTACCATACAATGGCCACTTTTTCGACAGGACATTTTTGGACTATATACTGGAAGGCCTCTCTGACGCAGTCCCTGCAAACCTCGGTGCTAACGTCGCCCCGGCATAGAAAGAGGCCGTAAACGTCATCCGGGTCGAGCCCAGACGAGCTGTTGCGGAACCCATTAAGGTAATATTGAGTGGAGTTGGTGGAGTTTGAAGATAGAGAAGAGAGGAGGCGGTCAAGATTGGTCTTGTAGGTGCTGTTGCTCAGGAAAGTTGTTGTGTTCGGGCAAAAGTGACCAAGGGGAATGTGTTCAGCGAAATTGGCAAAGCTAAGCAAAGCGAGAATTGGTAGAATTATGGAGAATTTCATGAGAGGCTCCATGTATGTATATTCTTGATCCAATCTACCTCTGCTCTGCTTTTGCTTTTGCTTTGGGAGATTGTCTACTTTCCTTGAGCATTGGTTGGCATTTGCTTCTGTTTTGGCTTTGCCCTGTTATTATATCATCAGAACTCCTATGCTTGGCTAGAATGTATCCCCATTAATTATTTGAAAAGGCGAGTTGTAGTACGCGAGTCTTTCTACAGTATTAAGTCAACACCATGCATTATATTTGAAATTTAATTTTATTGGTGATTTTGGTCGATACATTGGCTTTTAAACTATAAATAATAAGTAAATTTAGAAAATTGGTAATAATTCTCAAGTTTCCAATTGTTTACTAAATAAAAATTTCTGTACTAATATTTGTACATAAGAGTGGAAGTACGATTTTTTTAATAATAAAAAATTAAAATAATATTTTACTTTTTTATTGGAGAAAATTAGATATTATCAAAATAGTCAATTAAATACACTTATATT
Organism: Bruguiera gymnorhiza; assembly: GCA_020883675.1. Taxonomy (NCBI): domain Eukaryota; kingdom Viridiplantae; phylum Streptophyta; class Magnoliopsida; order Malpighiales; family Rhizophoraceae; genus Bruguiera; species Bruguiera gymnorhiza. The sequence goes on along the minus strand of JAIRCJ010000017.1, from coordinate 767,447 downwards.
TAGTAAAAATTTTTCTATAAAAAATATTTATTGAGATAATTTTTTACAAAAAATAAATTATTTTTATTATTTTATTGTATCATTGAAAAATATTTTTTTAATTTTAATTATTATAGAGTTAAAAATTTTAAAATAAATGAATTATTATTATAAATAAAAATACATCGGCACCATGCATTGTATTTCAAATTTAATTTTATTGGTGATTTCGGTAGATAAATTGACTCTTAAACTATAAAAAGTAAATAAATTTAGAAACTTAGTAGTTATTCTTAAAGTTCCAATTGTTTGTTAAATAAAAATTATTGTGCTGATATTTAGACATAAATAAGAGCAAACCACAAAAATTAAGTACAATTATTTTTTATTTTTAAAATATAAGATAATGAGTAATATTTTATATTCTTATAAATAAATTACCTAAATGTATGTTTAATTTTAATAAATATTTTGATCAAAAATTTAAGTCCTGACTTTTATTTTAATAAAAAGAAACTTTTTCAACATATAACTACAACTATTGGTGACAATATAATAAAATATTATTATAAAAAATTTTGACATAATTTTCATTTTATTGATTATAATAATTTATTTAAGTTAAATTTTATAATATTTATGATATATGATGACAACATACTATTTTGTAATAATTTCTCTTATAAATTAAATTTAAAATATTTTAAAAAATTATTATCAATCTCATAGATACCAAATCTTATTAATGGAGTTGCTTTTGTTAAAAGTATCAAATATCCAAGTGATAAAGAAAATTATTTAGGAAAATAAATAAATAAGAGATAGAGAGAATTATTAAGAAAAAATTTTTAATTATTAATTTTATTTATTTTATAAATATCATATAAAATTTCATTAATTAAATTATTTCAAATATAAGACCTTACTATTTGTTCATTAAAAACAAAAGTCTTAATTAAATTAATAAAATAGTATTGCGAATAGAAGATTCTAATGAATGGCTTGACTAAAAGGAAAAGTCTCGAGTCAAGCACCCCCGCCAGAGGAGAATAACAGTTGTCGCATAATAAAATGCAATTTGTATCGGGAGCAGGAAGATTAAGAATTTCTTAGTCAAATCCGTAGAATTGAAGGAATTTATGAGGACGATCGGAGTGAAAAGGCGACCATCTTAATTCTATTCCGCCTCCTGATTTGCCTGTCGGCCCACCACAGTTTAATATGCAACATCTAATCACGCCGTTGCGCAACAGCTAAGATGTTTTGTCGAAGAAAAAATGAAGAAAATGTCAAAAAGATAAGAGACTAATTATTTAGTAATTTACATTATATAAATATAATACAAAATTTTTATCAAAATTAAATTCATCATGATTTCGAATTAGTTTATTTTTAGGTTATAAAATTCAATTTTTTTGATATATATCAATAATTTTCGACATTCGATTTGTTTGATATTTGGTAAGAAATTTTCTAATTGAAAACAGGATACCTACAAGATAATGCAGGCCTTCCGTGCCTTCTAGGTTATAATTCGGGGCTTCCGTGCTTTTTAGGTTAGAGAAGAATCAAGAGAGATAAAATAAATACTTAAATGCAGTAAAAGAGAGTACCTCGGTTGGACTAAAGTGCCGTGTGTAGTTGTAGGGTTCTTTGAAGGCTCCCACTGATCGGTGAGCAATTTACAAGTTAGGTTGACGCAACGGTTAAATATTCTTGACGGACGGTTATATAACTTGTTTTTAATTGAGTGGAACGACGCTGCGTCAATCAAGTTGTGTAGTTGTTGGTGACGTTTATTATACTAAGAAAGACATAGTTCGTTTATTATACTAAGAACGCTAAGATGGGGAAGTGGTTAGTGTTTTGTTTTGTTTTTTTCTTTTTTTTTTTATTCAGTGGTGACGATGAAGCGTTTACTCAGGGGTGATTTACGGTGGGGGTGGTAGTGGAGCTGATTGGTTGGTGACGTCCAAGCAATGTCGTTTTATTAAGTGCAATTAGACCTCGTTCTGTTATATGGGCTGGGCCCAGTTCGGACAGATTCTATTATGATCTTGTTCTAAATTTAAACTGACTGTTTGGACCACCTAGCCTGTACGTAGAATTTTGAATTATATTTCTTTTTTCTCTTAATCCTTTTCTTTTATATATATATATATATATATATATATATATATATATATATATATATATATAACAGCATATTATCTTATAGTGATCTCTTTTACAAGTTAAATTTAAGAAAATTTAATCAATTATGATCAATCTCATAGATACCAAATTTTATTCGTTGATAAGAACAAAAGCAAAAAACTAAATAAATAAATAAATAAGACAGAAAGAATTTATTTAAATTGATGAAAGAGTACTGTTTGCCTAATGTATGTATGGGAGACTCTGGAGTAGCCTGCGACTAAGAGGAAAAGTCGTCGTCAATCGCCACCCATCCCCACAAGAATAAAATAGTCATTGCCGCACAGCATTGACAAGGAAAAGCCAACGCTGACAGGAATATGTCAAATTATTATTATTTATTAATAAAATAAATATTTTATTAATATATATATATATAGAATTCAATAAAATATTATCTCATTTCTTTATTTAATATATATTTGTATTATACACATTATATATATTTTTTATGTAATATTTGTACATATAAAAGAAAAACTTATATAATGTGTGTAATTTGCACAAACAAAGTAGTATATATGTGTAATGTACTTATACTTGTGTATATAATGTATAAATATAAATAAATTAATAAGTAAAAATAAAAAATAAAATAAAAAATTTAATATTTTTTTAGAAAAATAAAATAAATACTTGAAATTATAGAAATTAGGTTTTCTTTTTTATATATAAGATCTTTATTTCAAATATTAAAATTTTTTACTTTACTTCTTTTGTTTTTTCTTTTTTTTATTGAGTTATTTAATTTACAAATTAATTTAACTTTAACTTAATTTAATCTTAAATTTTTTAATTAATTAAATTCAAGTCATTTTTTATTCATGTCGAAAATATAATACTTAATTTTAATTTTTCTCTATCACATCAAGTTAACTTGTAATTTGATACCTTCTACATCGTATGCTTAACTACTTAATCAACCTTTTAGAATCATTTCATTTCATTCCATTTTTAATATATAGAGCTCCTGCTTTGCTTATATTTTATTTAAAGTGATTGTTATACTTACTCATTTATTTTCTTCATATAATAAATTTATTATTATAAGTTACATATATTTTCTTTTATTTTAGTTGAGTTCTACTTATAATTTTTATTTTTTGATATATACAATATTTAGTTAATTTAATTTAATTTTTAAAGAAATTAAATTAAAAAATTTTCAAATCTTACCGGCATAATAAAATTGTACGTTCGTTTAATCGGGTCTTTAATAAGAAAAAAGGTCCCTCTTTAGTTTGTGGGGGACGAAAATGACACAAAACATGTTCAGTCAAAAGCAAGACTAACCAAAGATGCAACGACCCAAGCAAGAACTTTCGACAAAGCAAACAAATCGAAAGCGGGCAAACGTGTGAGTATGGTAATAATTCAGAATTCGGATTGTTTCAATTAACTATGTGCCGTCTATGGTCTCAAGGAGCTTTGTTTTGCTTTCTTGTCGAATCTGAAATGTTGTGATTAACGACTCCAATTGGCATGTTGCTCTTTGGACAGTCCCTACATGTCAAGATATAGACTCTCTGCAAATGGTATATCCTTGGAAAACTAGGCATTTGGCCATGCCCTTTGGTACGGAGCAATGGTAAGTTGACTTAAGACAGCGGCTTTTGTCTTCTTTTGAGTAATACATATTACCAGTGCAAGTAAACGATTTTCAGATGTAATTGATACAACTGAAGAGCATAACGTAAAGAACATTCCAACCGAACCAGAAAATACTGTGTCTTAAGAGTAATTAAATTAAGAGTATTTAGGGGCTAAATACAAAATATTAGCAATTGGGGTTCTCTCAATATCCATATCAAGAGAGATAACAAATATAGTTGTATTGGGGGAATCACATTTTAACATTAAATATAACAATCACATGCGAAAAAGTTCACTTGTATGTATGGTATCAATGAGTTGTGGCAGGGCGATGCAAGAACAGGGGAGTGCTTAAGAAGGGAAAAAAAAAAAAACATAAAACGTGAATACTGGAAAAGAAAATGGATAATTAGGAATATTAAAGTTAGAGCTAACCCGAATGAAGCTAAGAAAACAAGAGTTGATGGAGCAGTATAAAGTGTCCACACACTTGTTTAAATAGTATACACTGAATATAATAACTGATTTAAATAGTAATTGTATGTGTCCAAACACACTTATTTTTTAACTCAGTTATTATGCATTATGTATATAATGAGTATAATAATTGATTTAGGTAGCAACCATTCGGTGATACTTTATTATTCCACTTTTGCATACTGCATTTCGTTTCAATTTCGTGTTGGCTGCTTGGTTTTCTTTCAGAAAGTTTCAGCTACCTTGTCCAAGCTGCTGCGGTAGTAGCAGCATTCGAGGCCAATGAAGAACAACCCAGCCATCTTATGCAGAGCTGGGTGGCCGTTCAACAAATGTTAATTTTGGCTCTTATCAACCAGCATATTGGATTTGGCAACGTAAATGTGGAACGGTGCTTGGGCCACACAATGAGTCAACCTTATATTTAAATAGGAACTAGACTGTAACTTTCCAATAACAAGCAAATTGCATTTATTTAGAATATACTTGAGCAGATCAATACATCTAATAGACAAGTTATCTATGCACTATAATCAGGCATGAACTGATGATTGAGCTGAATACCTTCAATCCCGAGAAAGGTAGGAGTTCTAATGAACGAACTCACACAGTCATACCATCATCTATCGCGGGTATACTTCAGTAATTGATCCTTCGTCTACAGACCATGGCACTGATTGACTTGTAGACTGACTGGATGCCAACCCCTTCATCTGCATGTTCTCTGTTGTACTACTGTGGAAAAATGCTGGCTCCTGAGGCAATTGCAGACTGACAGAGTAAGAATCGAGCATGAGAACAATATTTGCCATTGTGGGTCTATCAGCCGGATCTTCCTGGACGCACAACAAGCCAATGTGGATACACCTAATAACTTCGTTTCTTGAATATGTATCTGCCAGAGTAGGGTCCAACACCTCCAAGGGTGTCCCATCTCTCCAGTGTCTCCAAACCTACAAAATTGTCCAACACAGCAGAGATGTTACCCCTTCTCAATGTTTGTGGTAGTGAAGAAAACTTCATACTCACATAGCTCACGAGGTCGGTTGCACCATGTGTTTGAAAGAAAGAACTGTTTTTCTTTCCACTTATTATCTCAAGTAGCAAGACACCAAAACTACAAGCATCTGATTTCACTGAAAACTGTCCATGCATTGCATATTCAGGAGACATATAACCGCTACAAAAGACCAAAGAACAGAGGGCAAAACATAGTTATTTATACTTGTCTGAACCATATTGTATGTCAAGAAGGGTGAGGAATGAAATCTGAAACTTACTATGTCCCAACAATTCTATTAGTATTTGCTTGAGTTTGATCAACTCCAAAAATCCTAGCCATGCCAAAATCTGAGATTTTCGGGTTCATATCTGCGTCTAACAAAATATTGCTAGCTTTCAGATCACGGTGGATAATCCTAAGCCGAGAATCCTCATGAAGATAAAGAATTCCGCGTGCAATCCCTCCAATTATTTTGTATCGTCTTGACCAATCCAACTGCCCTTGCTTCTCAGGGTCTACAAATTCATGGTAGAGATCAGAAATTCATTTCAGAGTACAGAGATTTGAAAATGTGAAAAGAAAATTCGCATGAGTTCAGAATGTTCAGACCAAATAGAAAGTAGTCAAGGCTTTTGTTGGGCACATATTCATATACAAGTATCTTTTCTTCTCCATCTAAGCAAAATCCTAGCAGCCTCACTAGATTTCTATGTTGAAGCTTGGCTACCAAAACGACCTCATTCTTGAATTCTTCTACGCCTTGGCCAGAATGTCTTGACAACCTCTTGACAGCTACTTCTTCTCGATTAGGTAGTGTACCCTGAGAATGCAGTTTAACAAATGTCACATAGTCTTCTTCATTGCCAAGTATATTTCAGAAAATTTTAGAAGAGATTAGAGGTTACAAAATAATCACCTTGAAAACCTCACCAAATCCACCTTCTCCTAACTTGTTTTCATTGGAGAAATTGTTTGTGGCAGCTTCAATGGTTGCAAAATCGTATTGCAAGGACTCCACAGTTGTAATTTCATTTCCAACTACTCAATGAATTAGATAGATATGCAGTGAACTTGGTGAAATGACACAGTAGGAGAGAAATGTAATAAAAAAAACAAAACTTTCTTTTAAGCTCGTACCATTATCTTCCGGAACAGGATTATACTTCTTTCGTGCCCGCCTGCATAAGAAACAACAGCCAACACAGAAAAGCACAACAGACACAGAAATTGGAGCAACAATGGCTACAATTGCAGCTGTCGATATGCCGCCTTTTCCTGCATAAACAAGCAAACGAACCAAGCACATGCCATGTTACCAAGCCTTGTGCTAAGACCGCTATTTTCCTGCACTAAGATATTTCATAACCAGCAAATTATTGCTCTTGAGTTGTTGCTTATTATATGTTTGTATCCCGTTATTAGGAACTAGAACTTTCAAATTTAAGCTCATAATTTCAAATTTTCAGCTGCATATGAGAAAAGAAATCTATTAGATGAAAAGGGGCCAGCATCTCTTTTTATACAACTTACCTAAATAAATTTATTCTTAGCTGACTGGAAAAAGAAAATGAAACTGGGATTTTATTTCAACAAGAGGCAGTAAGCAAACTTCCAAAATCAACAGAACAAAATAGTTCATGGACACTGGCCAGAGTTGCACCCAAAAAATTAGATAAACAACAGTAGCTTTTACGCCACAAACCATCTTGGTGAACACTTTTCTTTGTGGATAGTGGATACATATATAAGCACTTTATCATCCAACACATTCCTCAATTTCTTCAGTTTATGTACCTCTTTTTGCCCACTTCATTCAACTTTTAACTGATTAAAATGATCACATCCGGTTAATCATTTTTCCAATCTCTTTAGTCAAATAGAGTTGGGTGGCTTGATTTGGGTAAATTTTAAGTACTTGCTCGGGAATGGGGAACTTTTTGCCTTGCTCATTTTATGAAATTCTTCGTAAAATTTTAAATACCCCTAGCATTACTCTAATTTGGTGATAAAAAGCCATCCTATTTAATATGTAAAAGAAGATGATGACAAAAAATATTCTTTTGATAATTTCTATTCAAAGTTGAAAATTACTTTTGTTTGTTAAAAGGTACAAAGGTACACGTCACGAAATTGACCTCACCTCCAGTTCTTGGCGGAGGGGAAGGAGGGACAACCGGCGGAGGAGACGGCGCCATCGACAACGTCTCGTTGTAGAAAGGATAGATTTCGTACCGAAAATTACAGCTTGGGAACAAGATTCTTCCTCCTGGCCTCCCTTTACAGCAGCTGGGATACTGCGATATAGCTATTCGAAGACAGCTATCACAGTCGAGCCTCGACAAGTCCGGCGTGCACTGCACGAGGCTGTACAGGTTCTGAGACGCCGAGAAAGTCACTTGCTTGACCGCAAACTTTTTGGCACCCGACGGAGCGGCGGCAGCTTCCCTGGCCGCCTGACCCAAAGTGGTCTCCGCCAGAGAGTTGAAACGCGTTGGGTCCTCAGTGACGTTTCCAGTGTTCCACATATGCACACCAGGGCTATTATCCATGGTGGAAAACAAGGACTGGTTTGAGTAACGTAAGAGGCAATCATCGTACCATACAATGGCCACTTTTTCGACAGGACAGAGTTGGACTATATCGTGGACGGCCTGTCCGACGCAGTCCCTGCAAACCTCGGTGCTGCGGTCGCCCCGGCATAGAAAGAGGCCGTAAACATCATCCGGGTCGACCCCAGACGAACTGTTGCGGAACCCATTAAGGTAATATTGAGTGGAGTTGGTGGAGTTTGAAGATAGAGAAGAGAGGAGGCGGTCAAGATTGGTCTTGTAGGTGCTGTTGCTCAGGAAAGTTGTTGTGTTCGGGCAAATGTAAGAAAGGGGATCGGCGGCTTCAGTGAAATTGGCAAAGCTAAGCAAAGCGAGAATTGGTATAATTATGGAGAATTTCATGAGAGTCTCCATGTATGTATATTCTTGATCCAATCTCTCTCTGCTCTGCTTCTGCTTTTTGCTTTGGGAGATTGTCTACTTTCCTTGAGCATTGGATGGCATTTCCTAAGTTTGGCTAGAATGTGGATCCCATGAATTATTTGAGAAAGGGCGTTAGAGTCCGCGAGTCTTTCTATAGTATTAAGTCAACATCATGAATTTTATTTGAAATTTAATTTTATTGGTAAAAAATAAATAAATTTAAAAATTTAATAATAATTCTCAAAGTTCCAATTGTTTGTTAAGTAAAAACTTTTGTACCGATATTTATACATAATAACGGAAGTAAGATTTTTTTAATAATAAAAAAGTTAAAGTAATATTTTACTTTTTTATTAAAAAATTAGATATTATCAAAATAATAAATTAAATACACTTATATTTAGTAATAATTTTTTTAAAAAAATATTTATTGAGATAAATTTTTGCAAAGAAATAAATTATTTTTACTATTTTATTGTTTTGTTAAAAAATATTTTTAATTTTAAGTATTATAAAGTTAAAAATTTTAATATAAATTTATTATTATTATTATAATTATAAATAAAAATATTAAAAAGAAAAATTTTGGCTAACTTCTTGTAAAAAAGAAGAGATTTTAGCATTAAATGACAAGACAAAAAAAAAAAAAAGAAAACTTACAGTAACAATGAAATTGACTTTAATATACAAGAATGTAAGTATACAAGCTTTATGTCATTCAAGTGCAAGCTTTAATATACAAGAATGTAAGTATACCCGTTAAGCATTAAGAGAAAACAAAAAAATCATGCAACATCTACAACCTTGAGAAATGTTAGGTCCGGTAATACAGAACAAATATACTTTCCTCAATAATGCTAATTGCCGTTACTCCATCCAAGAAAATGATGAGATTTTGCCAAATATTCGTTTGGGTGAATTAGTGCGTATGACTTTCTTTTTCACTATTAGTGCGGTGGGTGCATTTGATATATGAGATACAATAAGATAATGCAGGATAACTTTGTCTTATCTGATAATATATAGAAGAATATCAAACTAGTCTACGGTAGACTATCCTACTATCCAAGATGAGGTCTAGTCTTTCCATAACAAATACTCCTAAAAGAGAACTAAGAAACCGACAACCAATAAAAAGACTCGTATAGAAAGGAAAAAAACTCATACAAAGAGGTTCATTTTCATCAAAACCAATCTAACTATGAGCCAAATATCTGTCACTAACCATCTTGGTGAGCACTTTTCTTTGTGGATAGTGGATACATATATAACCACCTTATCATCCAACACATACCTCAATTTCTTCAGTTTATGTACCCCACCTCATTCAACTTTTAAGTGATTAAAATGATCTCATCTGGTTAATCATTTTTCCAATCTTTTTAATCAAATAGAGTTGGGTGGCTTGACTTGAGTAAGTTTTAAGCACGTGCTCAGGAATGGGGAACTTTTTTTCCTTGCTCTTTTTATGAAATTCTTTGTAAAATTTTAAGTGCCCCCTACCATTACTCTAATTTGGTGATAAAAAGCCAACTTATTTAATATGTAAAAAAAGATGATCCCTAATAATATTCTTTTGATAATTTCTATTCAAAGCTGAAAATTACTTTTGTTCGATGAATAAAGGAACAAAGGTACATACCATCAACTTGACCTCATCTCCAGTAGGTGGCGGAGGGGAAGGAAGAACAACCGGCGGAGGAGACGGCGCCCCCAACGACGTCTCGTTGTAAAAGGGATAGATTTCGTACCGAAAATTACAGCTTGGGAACAAGACTCTTCCTCCTGGCCTCCCTTTACAGCAGGTGGGATACAGAGATATAGCTATTCGAAGACAGCTATCACAGTCGGACCTCGACAAGTCCGGCGTGCACTGCACGAGGCTGTAAAGGTTCTCAGACGCCGTGAAATTCACTTGCTTGACCGCAAACTTTTTGTCACCCGACGGAGCGGCGGCAGCCCCCGTGGCCAGCTCACCCAAAGTGGTCTCCGCCAGCGAGTTGAAACGCGTTGGGTCCTCAGTGACGTTTCCAGTATTCCACATATATATACTAGGGCTACTATCCATGGTGAAAGACTTGTTTGAATAACGTAAGAGGCAATCATCGTACCATACAATGGCCACTTTTTCGACAGGACAAAGTTGGACTATATCGTGGACGGCCTGTCTGACGCAGTCCCAGCAAGCCTCGGTGCTGCGGTCGCCCCGGCATAGAAAGAGGCCGTAAACATCATCCGGGTCGCGCCCTGACGAGCTGTTGCGGAACCCATTAAGGTAATATTGTGTGGAGTTGGTGGAGTTTGAAGATAGAGAAGAGAGGAGGCGGTCAAGATTGGCCTTGTAGGTGCTGTTGCTCAGGAAAGTTGTTGTGTTCGGGCAAATGGTATAAAGGGGATCGGCGGCTTCAGCGAAATTGGCAAAGCTCAGCAAAGCGAGAATTGGTAGAATTATGGAGAATTTCAAGAGAGGCTCCATGTATGCATATTCTTTATCCAATCTATCTCTGCTCTGCTTCTGCTTTTTGCTTTGGAAGATTGTCTACTTTCCTTGAGCATTGGTTGGCATTTGCTTCTGCTTTGGCTTTGCCCTGTTATTATTATCATTAGAAAGGGCGTTAGAGTACGAGTCTTTCTATAGTATTAAGTCAACACCATACATTATATTTGAAATTTAATTCTATTGCGAAAAATAAATAAATTTAGAAATTTAATAATAATTCTCAAAGTTCCAATTGTTTGCTAAATAAAAACTTTTGTACCGATATTTATACATAAGAATGGAAGTACCATTTTTTTAATAATAAAAAAGTTAAAGTAATATTTTACTTTTTTATTAAAAAAATTAGATATTATCAAAATAATAAATTAAATACACTTATATTTAGTAATAATTTGTCTAAAAAAATATTTATTGAGATAAATTTTTACAAAGAAATAAATTATTTTTACTATTTTATTGTTTTGTTAAAAAATATTTTTAATTTTAAGTATTATAAAGTTAAAAATTTTAATATAAATTAATTATTATTATAAATAAAAATATAAAAAAGAAAAATTTTGGCTAACTTCTTGTAAAAAAAAAAAAAGATTTTAGCATTAAATGACAAGAAAAAAAAAAGAAAAGAAAACTTACAGTAACAATGAAATTGACTTGTGACGGACAATTAGTGATTGATAAGAGTAATAATAAAAATAGTCGGCAAGTGATGAAATTGGTAATAATTTAAATATAATTTATTTTCTTTTTGATACAAGGATGACTATGTTTTTTTTTTCTAACTCATGCTTTTTCTTTTCTTTTACTCGTCACAACGTTAACAAAAAATAACATCTTTTAAGTTTGTCTAATAACACCTTTTGAGTGGAGGTCATTTATGTAAAAAGTTATTATTTTTTGTTAAATTCATAATTATTTTTTATTAATTATACTTTTTAAATTTATCAAATACAAAAAACTAAAAAAAAATAAAAATATTTTACTAAAAACAGATAGATTTATACTAAAAACAAATAAACTCTAAACTTAAAGCACAATATATGTTTATACATCATAACTAAAAGTAAAAAGTAAAATATAAGTATTTTGAAAAAAAAAAAAACACTTTTATGCTCTCCATCAACAAAAAAAATTATTAAAAAAATAAATTTTATAAATTTATATTTAACCTCATTGGTTCAAATTCTAATATTAATTATAATAAAAATAAAATTTATCATTAAATTATAATATTAAATAATAACATAATATAATTATTTGATATAATTATAAATTTTAATATAATATTGATTTTATTTATTATTTATGAAAAAAATATATTATTTTATAACAAAATTTTTTACAAATTAAATTTAAATTTTTTTTAAAATTATTATTAATATCACTAATACTAAATCTGATTAATGGAACCACTTTTATTAGAAGTGCCCGATAATCGAAGTCATCTAAATTGATAAAATAGTAGTGTTTGCCTAATCAATGTATGGGACACTCTGGAGTCGCTCAAAGGAAAAGTCTAAGTCAAGCTCGCCCGTCAAACTAGGAAATAGTCATTCTTGCAGAAAAATAACAGGGAAAAGCCAAAATTGTCAGGAAGATGTCAGTCAAATTGTTGGAAATCTGAACAGTCAAATTAAGGAGGATGAAAGAAGTGAGAAATGGGACGTCCCTAATTCATCTGCCCATCTGGTCGACCAAAAATTAATATTAATGCTGAAGGATTAATACTTAATTTCATGGACACATTATACATATTTAATAAAAAATCATGTGTTAAAAATATTTTTTAAAATTTAAATTTTATAATATTTTTCATTATTTATTAATAGAATAATTATTTCATTAATTATATTTATATATATTTAGGGAATCCAATAAAAAAATGGTCTCATTTCCCTAATATCAATATTAATATACAACACTTAATTACACCATGGCTGCTCCTGATTGGACCCCGCGCAACAGCCAAGGTTTGGCTGAAGGAAAAGTCCATAACGACGGCAGTCCCCTTCCGTGTTGTTTACTTTCCTTTTCGAGAACATGATTGATCAAATTTACTGAATATTTCAAGTATTATATCTTTCAAAAAAAATTAATTATAAGTTATTATAAAATTATTCAAAAGAGATTTGATTTTAATAATATTAATTAATTATTAATTTGGTTTCAATTAAATTAGATATTCAAATTATTAAAATTTCACATAATAAAAATAAATCATATTAAATTTTATATATTTACATTTTAAATATTAATTTTTTTAATAACAAATACTTTTGTCAAATAACACCAATTGTCTAATTTTTTGTCAAGCTAACACAAAATTACATTAAGTTATTAAGTATAACAAACTATATAATATCATACAAATTTTTCATATATTTATTTTAAAATTTGTATATTCATCTGTCAATTTTAATACAATTCATAAATTTATTTTTATAATAATCAAATATAAAAATATCAATAAATTTTAAAATAGATAAATCAAATTGTAATTTTAATTAAATATTTAATAAAATTAAAAAATATAAATAATAGGTTACATCTTTTCATCCTAATTTAAATTTTTAATTGTTTATACCAAAAATCATAAATAAACAAATATTAAATACCTTTAAAATTATATTAAAAGAAAAAAAATTTTTTAAAAAAAAACTTTTATATTAATTAGCCTCAAGCTTTCAATAATTATTTTTTAATTATATTTTTTTATTTTAAGAATTTTCTTTTTTCCTCCCCTAGGTTCTCTTTGTCCTTATGATATTAATAAGAGTCTTTTAAAATGATAAAATGATTAAAAACAAAATCACTTAATATTTTAAAAATATGCAGCAAATCAACCTCTAATTAGTTTTACAACCGATAAAGTTAAATAAAGGGAGAATTGGTAGAATTATGAGAATTTCATAAAGAGGCTCCATGTATTTATATTCTTGATCCAATCTATCTCTGCTCCGATTTTGCTTTGGAAGACTGTCTACTTTCCTTGGACATTGGTTGGCATTTGCTCCTGTTTCGGCTTCGCCCTGTTATCAGCTCCTCAGAATTGGCCATGTTTGGCTAGGATGCGTCCGAGATAGAATGTGGATCCTGTGAATTATTAATAAAAAGGAGTTGGGTGTACCGGAGTCTTTCTACAAAATTTACATCGACACCATTCATTATATTTCAAATTTAATTTTATTAGTAATTGTGGTCGATAAATTGGCTGTTAAGTTATAAAAAGTAAATAAATTTTAAAATTTGGTAATTATTCTCAAAATTCCAATTATTTACTAAATAAAAATTATTGTGTCCATATTTATACATAAATAAGAACAAATAACAAAAATTAAGCACAATTATTTTTTACTTTCAAAATATTAAAAATATGAATAGTACTTTATATTTTTATAAGTAAATTATATAAATATATGTTTAATTTTAATAATTATTTTGATAAAAATTTAAACTTTGACATTTATTATGAATCGCTTTTGTTAGAAGTATCACTATCCAAAGTCATAAAGAGACTTATTCGTTGATAAGAACAAAAGGAAAACAATAAATAAAAAAGAGATAGAGAGAACTCATCTAAATTGACGAAAGAGTACTGTTTGCCTAAGGAATGTATGGGAGACTCGTGAGTAGCTTGACTCAAAGAAAAAGTCCAAGTCAATCGCCGCCCATCCCCACAAGAATAGGAAAAGCCAAAGCTGTTAGGGATATGTCAAATTCGTGGAAATTTGAACAGGGATAAATTAATGAGGAGGACAGAAGTGATAATCTGCTTATCTGGTCCCCCGAAATTAATATTAATATTAAGGGAGCAATTATATTAATACTTAACTTCATAAATACATTATACATATTTAATAAAAAAGTTTATGTTAGAAATAATTTCTTAAAATTAAATTTTATAATCTTTGTTATTATTTATTAAGACAATAAAAAAATATCTCGTTTCCTTAATATCAGTATTAATATTCAACTCCTAATCACACTATTGTTGCTGTCCGCGCGCAACAACCGAAATTTGGCTAAAGGAAATGAAGGAAAAGTAAAAAATGGCGACAGTTCTGTTATGCGCCGTTTACTTCTTTTTTCCAGAATATAATTAAATGCGTCCCCACTTTTGGCTTTTTTTTTTTTTTTTTTTCCTTCAGAAAACACTCTTCACTTCTTTTTTCTTTCTTTCTTTTTTAGATATTCTTTAAATTTTATTTAGTTTTTTATTATTTTAATTCATTTTTTAATTTTATTATAAATTTAATTATGCCAAAAATATATATCATTTATTTATTTATTATATATTAACTTATATTAAGATTATATAAATTTATAATATATCACACAAAATACATTTTTGTATCTTACACATTATATATATTATGTAACATTTATATATTTAAACAAAAAAAGTATATAATGTATATAATTTATGGAAACAGAATAGTATGTAAATATAATGTATGTATAATTGTGTATATAATGTGTAAATATAAATAAATTAATAAGTAAAAATAAAAAATTAACTAATAAAATTGATAGTTAAAATTATAGAAATTATATTTTCTTTTTTTCATATATAAGACTCTTAGTTTAAATACTAAAATTTTTTATTTTACTTTTTTTGTCTTTTTTTAAATTATCTTATTTACAAGTTGATTTAACTTTTACTTAATTTGACTCTAAAATTTTTAATTAATTAGATTCAAGTTATTTTTTATTCAACTCAAAAACACAAACTTAATAGTAATTTTTTTTGAGTAACATTTGGTTAGATTTTAATTTAATACCTCTATAATGTATTCTTAACTACTTAATCAGCCTCTTAGAATATTTTCATTTCATTCCATTTTCAATATATAGAGCCCCTACTTTGCTTATATTTTATATCACTAAACATGTGGAACTAACAGTTCATAATTCCTAAAAAGCAGAGTTTGCTTATATAATTGGATCTTTCCATTTTTGGCTCACTTTCGAAGGAGGTGTTGCGGAAGCCATTAAGGATATTGAGTGGAAGTAGTAGAATCTGAGGATAGAGATGAGAGGAGACGATTAAGATTGGCCTCGTAGGTGTTGTTGTTCATGAAAATTATTGTGTTTGGGCAAACGTTGTAAAGGCCCCAGAGGGGATCGGCTTCAGTGAAATTTGCCAAGTTAAGTAGAGCGAGCTTTGGAAGAATGAGGGAGAATTTCGTAAAAGGCTCCATGCATGAATATTTTGCTTTGGGAGATTGTCTACTTTTCTTGAGCATGGGCAATTGATTTTGTTTTTGCCTTCTTTTTTTTTTTTTTTGGAATAATGAGAATAAACAAAATACAATTGAGAATATACAAATATCAGCTAACCACTCCTAAAAATGATTATTTTAACTATTTCTACTTGCAAAATAACACCTATAATAAGAGGAGAATTATCTCATATTATAATAAAATTAAAGCTAGTTGTTTTAAAATGTTATTATAATATCATTATAATTGGCTAAACTTGGTTATGAATTGTATGAAGTAGAATGTGGACACCATGAAGTATTGGACGGACGAAATGTGAGAATCATTTTAATTGTACACAATAGGTCTAAAGTAGAAAAACAAAGTTTTTAATAATATAATAGTAATATAATTTTACATAAAATTAAATTTCATTTGTAGTTTTTGCCAATAAAATTGTTCTTATGATTTAACATATAAAATATAAATAAATTTATGAATCTAGTAAATATTTTCAAGATTTCAATTTAATTATTAAAAAACAAGTGATTATGGTGACCTTTATGCAAATGAACAAAAATAATTAAATAAATAAATTTATATTATAATTATTTTATATGATAATTTAAATTTAAATTTGATTTTATTAATTATAATAATTTATTTAATACAAATATTACAATTTTTATTCTATGTGATTCATTTGATGCAAATGGATTTTGCTTCTAGCAGAACATGCTATGTCATTGTTGCACTACTTATGAAGTTAAATCAACAAGTTTTAAGAAGAAATTTTTAATTATTAATTTTATAAATATCACAATAAATTTTATTAATTATATTATTTTAAATATGAGACATTTAAGTCATTTGAGTAAAATAATTTATTTGTTGATAAAACAAAAAAAAAATATAACTAAACTGATGAAATATTGTTGCGAATGGAAGACTAATGAATTGCTTGACTAAAAGGAAAAGTTTCAAGTCAGGCTCCCCCATCAGAAGGAAATAGCCACTGTTGCAGAATAAAATGCAATTTGTATCGTGAGCAAGAGGGTTAGGAATATCTCAGTCAAATCGGTGGAAAATCTTAAAAAGATGAGAGATGAGAGACTTGAAGGAACTTTCCTAATTGGTCCTCACGCAACAACCGAGATCTTTCATTGAATGCAAATGAAGAAAAAGTAAGAAGGATAAGGATTGATTCTCTACTAATTCACATTATGTTAATATAATATAAATTTTTTTGTCGAAATTTGATTAAACTATAACTTGATCACATTCGCAATTAATTTATTTTTAAGCCATAAAATTCAATTTTTTTGAGATATAAAAAATTTCTTAAAATTTAATTTGTTTAATATTTGACGAAGAATTTCCGGGGAGGGAATCGAATAACTACAAGATAAAAAAAAAAAAAAAAGACTTAAAGAGGCAATTTTTTCCTTTTTATGTCACTCTCGAGAAGGATGATTTCGAGGTAATGAAATACAATTCTATGACTATTAGTTCTTGTATCACGTATAAAGATTTAGGGGGGCAATCGAGACGCACCTCTAGGTTGATTAATTTTTTGTCTCAAAGAAAAGAAAAAAGAAAAGATTTATAATTATTAGTTTTGTCCCAAAAGCAGTATTCTTAACTGATTTTAAGGAAAATTTAATTGCCCACTATAAATGTAACATATACTTATGCATACGAAGAGATAAGAAACCAAAGCTGTAAAAACATAAAATACAATAATATAACACATTCTTATGCTGTAAAAAATTAAAAAAAAATGAAAGAGAAAAAAATAAAAGGAGGAAAACTCTCTCACCAGGTTTAGAAGAGAACAAAAAGCTGGTGACGCATGTAGAAAGGATGGGCCTTAAGGGCGGGAGGAGCCAAGGCGCAGAAGTCGGGCAACTGAGAGTGGCATGGGGCTGCGCAGTGGGAAAGTCAATGAAATGAGCCTTTTGCTGGGACATAGAGCTGCGCAGGACGTTCGACTAGAGAATTGGCATTTGGGAGGAGTGGTTTCATTGAAGCAGAATGCTTGAAGAGGACTTTTTAAAGTCGCTCGTATTTGTAGCTATTTATTACACTCTTTTTTAATATAACAAATTCACTAATTTGAATAATATTTTTTCTTTTAATTAAAATTTATTTAAATTTTTAATTTTGTCTCGTACAGATCATTGAGTGAATTTAATTTTTTAAATAAATCAAATTAAAAAAGGAAGAATATTTTTAGATGCTTCCTTTGTTAATTTGTCGTTGCCCGAATCATTTGTCAGTCTTTTTGTGTTAAAGATTTTGGGCAAAGATGAACCAAACAGACTTCTTTTGTTTTTTTTCCATTTTCTCAGTTTCGAACTTATTGATCTTCAATGTTTACAGATTATTCTATTAGGAGGTACACGTATGTCTGTATAATCTACGAAAGAGCGAATCTTGAACCTGCAAGAAGGGACCGTTTGGGTGCTGGCATTGTGGCCGAAGTTAGCACCCATAAAACTTTTATGATCAAATAATTATAAATTTAAATTACATAATTTTTACAAGTTTTAACCTAAATGAGTTAAATTTTTATGGAAAATAAATATAATATATATATATATCTTAAATTTCACTTACTAATTTAAATTAATAATGCGGGGAGTATGCATTAATTGTAGAACCTATCTTAACTTTGCAGGATTTTTGAAATTGAGACCAACTCGGCCAGCACAGTGGTTAAAACAATGTTCTTTCTCCACAGTAAATTTTGAATTATTATGTTATAGATACAGATGAGGGACCCAGAGACATTTCTGGATTTCTTTTCGGCAGCAAAAATGGGATGCCGGTGCAGCAGAGTCACGGACTCGGTTTTCCTTCAAGGATTTTTCAAATCTCGGGGCCAAAGCGAGCCATACAGAGCCTTTTTATGGGTTTCTCCAGCTTTGCAGACTAAACGTACCTGCAGAATCCCAATGACCCCTCAGGATTCCAGTATTCCTTTTTCCCCAACACTTCAATTAGATGTTGAATTTTTCACCCAAAAATAGAATCACTTTGCTCTAGACAGAGACTTGCACTCAACAATTATTTGTTTTGAGGTGTAGAGCATATTTGAAGGATCCCGCTAGCGTGGTCAAGGGAAAGGATTGTTGAAAAATATTGAAACAAAATATAATATTTACAGTATGCTTATCACTGCCCATATAAATAATTTTCTTCTTATTAACAATATTTTAGTACAATAAATTATGACAATTATCTTTTCTATAATATAATAAATTTTTTTTACTAGTGTTCATTTACAAGTTAAGTGACAAAATTATTTTAAATTCAATTAGCCCATCACTGTATAGAACATATTATAAAGAGACTGCAGAAGTAATCATATCTTAAAGAGGAAGATTGATCTCTATATAATGTCTAGTGTGGTCACTCATAAGGCAGTATTATAGATGGGCAAATAATGGTTAACTACTAGAGGTATAAAAGCACATGATAGCAGTTAGAATTGTCATTTTGCTAAAAAAATTTGAACTAAGTCTTTAAATTTTAACTAAAAATTAAGTTAATTAAATTTCTTAATTATAAATTATTAAAAAGAGTTAAATATTGTCTTTATGTTTTTTTAATAATAATAATTTATTTTTTAAATGTCATTACTTGTATTTTATTTTTATTATTATGGATTATTTTTTATAATTATTTTTAATTTGTCTTTCTTTTTGTAAAACTCCTATATAATATAGCATTTGAATCAACAAAGAAAAAAGACAGAATAGTCATGACATACATGATTATTTACCTAAAACTATGACATCGAGTAAGAATATGATGCCATACATGAAATAGAGATATGCGGGCAACTTTTCTCGCATGGGAAAAACCTTTTCATTTAGTATAAGAAAAAAGTGATGAATTCCACAAACAACTTTATCATAGGGTGTGCAAAATAAAATGGCCAAAAGTTAAATAGAGAAACATAAATGGGAAAAACAGCCAACCAATGCTCTAAATCCAAAACCCAACAATAAATGCCAAGCAAATTTCACAAAGCAAAAAATAGCCACCTGAAAATGAAAAAATAGTTGCACGAAAAGCCTCGACAGAAATAGAACACTTAATGATTGTGGGTCTGAGAAACTTGCTTGTTGAGATATGGACGGATGTCAGAGGAGCCCAAGCATATGGCCCATCCAAACCTTACAAAATATTAGGTTATACACAACCAATATTCTTTTGGGCCCTTAAGAAATCTCTTATCAGCCACCCGAAAACTCTGAAATCCTGTATCGTGGGTCACGTGGGCCTGTCTCGCCCTTTTCTTTCCAAATTTCAACGAGTTCCCCAGTGTCAATTTTCACTCATATTGGGGACCTTTACTATATGTATATATTCCTAAACATAGACATTTATTTTTTGACTGCTCATTTTCTGAGACTTTGTGGAAGAGAATTTTGCAAGCCTCTGGTATTTGTAGAAACTCTTGGTGGGTGGGAGGTTATTAAGAATTCTACAAAAGAAGCAGGCGGGTTCTATAGGCCTAAGGTTAACATTGTGTACTTAAATTTACTGGTGAGAAAGGTACAAAAGACGACATAGGGGCACTCCTTCAAGTCTTAACAGTTTTATACTTTTTGTTACTAGGTTTGAAGTCAAATTTGGAGTTGTGAGTGACTTAGGCTTAAGCAAGACAATTTACAACCACTTCTCAGGGATTCAATTTTGTGAGTGGTTAACAATCCTTTTTGCATTTCAAGTTCTTTAATAATGAAAAATTTTTCACTTGTCAAAAAAAAAGATAAAAACTAAAAAGCACATGATTTCCTATTTTTTTTCTTTAATTTTCATGTTCCAAGAACAACACATACTCATATGATAGCTGTTAGCTCCTTAAGTCCCTTAACAGAAAAATACAAGTAGTTGGTGGCACCTTGCACCAATACTTGATATAAAATTTGTGTAAGATGAGCATGTCAAATGAAACAAAGTGAAAGAGAAGTGGGCAGCATATTGTGGCCTTGTAATTAAGAAAAAAAGCATGTTTGGTTAGTCAAGAAGGCAGTGGTGCCAAGTAGAGTGGCAACAAGCTACTGGTTGGGAAAATTGATGCAGGGGCTAAGAGCAAGGATAACAAGGTGCCTTTCAGTAAACACGTATGTACTAGGTGTGTATACGTGAGAGACTCGATAGCTGTAATCGTTTCCAGGTTGTCATTGTCTTAAGTCTCACAAAATTAAAAAGATCATAGGTGATGCTCCTTAAGAACATAAGCAATGTGGGTTGGAATTATTTGCAAACTATTATGATTTCAAACTCGACAAAAATAAAGAGATCATAGGTAATATTCCCTAAAACTGTGAGTAGTATGGATGAGTGGGCTGTTAAAGGCAATTGGGATCTAAATCTAACTCCTTATAGATAGCCAATTATAGGGAGTTACTAGCAAAATATGGGAAAGCTTAGAGTGGGCGAACTATGCCACCTAAGTAGGAGAGAAGTGGGGAAAAGTATATGGATGCACGAAATGGAGAAGTGAGGGCAATTTTTAGACCACTAACCCTTGATTTAATGTAATCTACTAAGATATAATTGGTTTAGTAGTGAAGTTATGCAAACCTAAATAGTTAGGGGTGTTAACTACAACTCTATAAATAAATAGGAGTAACTAAGGGCTCTAATACCTAGAGAGAGAAAATGAGGTACAAAGAGTAAGGGAACACATAAGGAGAGTGTGAGAGGTATTTGATATTTTATTTTTTATACTTTTATGTAAAATAATTAAAAGTTAAAAAAATTTTCGTATATATTTGTATCTATTTTTTTACTTGTGCAATTATGTGTAGATTACTTATTTGTCATCTCATGTGTGGATTTGACTAAAACTAAGTGGACCATTTAATGTCATTATAAAATCAAAAATTTATGTGAGACTTTTAGCCACGAGATAGTTGCTATCTAGGGTCTAACTCATGACATTGTAAATTCTTGGTGATACACGTATGTGTATCTAACTTTCACAAGGTGACTATTGAAAGCCTCATAAATTCGAAGTGGTCGTTGATAGGGATAAAAGTGGTAAAAACAAGAAAGGACTAAAAAATTAAGGCTTCCCAAGTTAATTAAATACGAAAAAGTTCATGCATTATCTTGTAATTCTTTTTGGGTTTATGTATAATGAAGTTAAAACATATTCTTTTTTAAAAACTCAGGAAGTTCCCAAGTGGTTAGTTACGTTATTGGCTAAGAATGTAAATATTTAATTCAAATTCTAGAAGAGGAATGAGAAATTTATGAAAAAAAGAGAGAGAGAGAACAAATTTTCTTATATAATTTATAGGGGTGTTTATATTAAAAAAATAAAAATAGAAACAAAAGAAATGTTATGCATAAATGTGATAAATTAGAAGTACTGCATATCAAATCTTACGAACAAATAATACAAATATATTATTTTTGTTGAACACATAGAAATGGCATTTATGCAGAACCATAAGTTTATCGAGGATGCAACTCTGTAATTGAAACCTTATTCCTTGATAATGGGACAACTTTGTCAACTTTGGATTGTAAAGAGGATGACAAATCTGATGCAATACTGCTATCCACGAAATATGCTGGCTGTGAGGGTATTGGTAAAGTTACAGAGTGGCTGTTCAGCATGAGAACAACCGAATTCATGGTGGGTCGACCAGCTGCATTTTCTTGAACACATAGTAAGCCTATATGGATACATCTAATCATTTCAGTTCTTGAGCCAGTATTCAAATTAGGATCTATTACATTTTCTGAAGTGCCTTGCCTCCAATTCTTCCATGCCTGCAAAATTTAACAGCTTGTAAAGTGAACTAATTAAAAAACCAAAGAAATTTTCCAAATGGAATAATAAAAATAAATGGTCATTCGTACATATCCCAGAAGGTCTTCTACTCTCTCTCCATTGTGGAAACTAGTGTTTTTCTGACCACTCACAATCTCCAATATCAATACACCAAAACTGTACACATCTGACTTAACCGAAAATTGTCCATGGAATAAATACTCCGGAGCCATATAGCCACTGCATTCCAACAAAATTTTAAACGCACTGTTGATTGATTGACACAATATGGTCTATAAATGTGGGGTTAGGGTTGTTAAAACCAATAACAAGTCCTTTAGTCCAGGCTTTCGGCATACTTACTAGGTCCCAACAATTCTGCTTGTATTGTCTTGAGTTTGATCCATTACAAACAGTCTTGCCATGCCAAAATCTGCAATCTTGGGGTTCAACTCTGCATCTAACAAGACATTGCTGGCTTTGAGGTCACGGTGGATGATACGCAGTCGAGAGTCTTCATGAAGGTATATAAGTCCTCGGGAAATGCTAACAATGATCTTGTAACGCCTTTCCCAATCCAAATATGCACGCTTCACTTGATCTGCGTTCACAAGATTGCATCAATCCATGTATTTGATCAACAAAATTCCCATATATACTGCATAATATTGACTAGTTGAGCGGATTAGTGACCTTACCAAATACGAAACGATCAAGGCTGGCATTAGGCAAAAACTCGTATATAAGAAGCCTTTCATTTCTTTCCAAGCAAAAACCAAGGAGCCTAACCAAGTTCCTGTGTTGTAACTTGGCTACCAATAGGACTTCATTTTTAAATTCTAGATCACCTTGTTCTGAATTCTTAGAAAGCCTTTTCACGGCTACCTCTTGTCCATCAGAAAGGATACCCTGTGAAAAGTTGTAACAATGGTTTTAGTGTTTATCATTCCAATAAGTTCGTGATTTAAGGTTTTGATTATTCTGACACATTTCAACCAAGATACGTAGGAACATAAGTGCAGAGTATCCAACTTTTACCTTGTAGACAACACCAAATCCTCCTTTTCCTAGCTTATTTTCGTCAGAAAAGTTATTTGTTGCAAGGCTGATACTGCTGAAGTTGAATTGCAAAGATTCTTCACTCTTTATTTCATCCACAGCTTCATAAAAGGAAGAGGTTAACGCACGACAAAATAAATTGTGGTGCACATTTCTTAAGCATAATTACCGAGAAATGTGGAACAAGAACAACAAGAATCTGTGGGTAAAATGCGAGTAGAAGAGTTCATGTGATAGATAGCACTTTCATAACTCTCAAAGAGTGGGAAGGGTCGTGCACTAAGATGCCATTTCACTTCTATTTAATTGATAGGTATAATTGATTACTTGATCATTGCATACTCATAGCATCACTGTATTCTGTGTTTAAAATAAACCACTTAAATTTGAACATAACAAGGGGCTAATTTGTGACTTACTTTCAACATTTTTCCTTGGTTTCCTCAGTCTTAAGAACTTGTAGATGCAGAGAATAAGTATTACAACACTAGCACTTGGAATGACAATGACGATGATAGTCCGTTTCTTGTTGCTTCTCTTTCCTGTTGAAATCAATACGATACTATACATTATAATTGTCAAATATTGAACCTGAATGCAGCTATACTGTGGTTCAAACTTCACAAGAGGATCAAGGGTGCAAAGCCATCGCTTTTGCCCTTGTTTCCATTGTCGGAATTTGGCAATAACACAAGATATTGTAAACAGGGAAAACAAGTTTCCATTTACCTAGAAATTAGTGGACTATGCTAGTAATTGAAGTCAAAATGTGTGTCTATGTGCCATGGATCATTTATATTCCAATAACCGAGAGGCGAGGGACGAAATTGTACGTGAAAAACTTATGGTCGCGATCAATTACAAGACTTATGTTCATTGTGATAAGCCCCATTGACTCCGTTAAATTAGATGTACTTGTGGACTCAATCCACCAAAGATTATTTTTTTCAATTTGATCATGTTTTTGTGACACCTTACTTTTCTCTTGTAATAAAAATTTTACAGGAGTTTAGTTGGTATAAAATTAAGATTTATCTTTTATGAAAAATTTTCAGTATTTGGGATATTGTAATGAAAATCTATATTAGGTCATGAATTTATGCAAAAAAAAAAAAACAATTTGTGGTTAAAAAATAATTATAATACAATAAAAAATATAAATTTAAAATAAATAATATCATCATCAATTATATATCATAGGTTGTTTTTACAAAAAGTTTTTTTTTTATCAAATTAAGTGATATAATATGTAATTATTCTAGAAATGCCTCATTATTATTCATATTTATTTTTATGTCATGCGAATTTTTTTTATTAAATCTTTTTCATTATAATAATCAAATATACGGGACTGACAAAAACAGAATATATATAGGGAAAAAAGTCGAAGCACATCTACCTTCCAAAGGTGGAGGAGCCACAGCAACAGGAGGCGATTGTGGTGGCTGCGGCGATGATGGCGTTGACTCAGGTGTAATTGAAAAAAACCTTTGAACGTCATACCCGTAATTGCAACTTGGTTTTATTAAATTTGCTCCAATCTTAGTCCCATTCCCTGGAATCTGGCTGATGGCCTCAACAAGGCAATCAACGCACTGCTGGTGGGACAAGTCAGGAGTGCATTGGACAAGTCCAAATATGGTGGAAAATCCTGAGGATTCATTTCCCGTCGCAAACTTTTTCAGGGAGTTGCCAGCTGCGGCAACTCCTCGAAGCTTAACCAACAACGTTAGCACTGCCCGTCTGAACTCATCCACATTCGAGGCATCGTTAAGATTCCACACAATGAAAGAAGGCCAGCCCTCCACGGCATGGAAAATCGATCTGTTGGAGTAGCGGAACCGACAGAAATCATAAACCCCAGTTGCCTCCTTTTGGTTGGGACAGATTTCCAGGATCTGGCGAGTGGAATTGGCAACGCAGCCTCGACAATCATCCACGGAAACATCACCTCTGCAGAGGGCAATTGCGTTGACTTGGTCAGGTGCTTCACCAGCAGAGAAATTGTAGAATCCATAATCGATGTTGGTGTCAGAAGCCAGAGAAGACAAGACCGTGTTGAGGTTTGCTTGGTAGGTGCTGCCACTTGTGTAATTACCTTTGTTGTTGTCACAAAACTGGTGGACGAAGGGGTGCTGCTGAGCCTGAGCAATGGCTAGAGCAGACATGTAAGAACAGAAAAACAACAGTTTTAGAGAACCCATTTCGCTAAATGGCCAAGGCTCAACCTATTCCTCACGAGGACGTGAACTGGAAATGAAAATTTTCCTTTTCTTCTATGTTCCAACAAAAGCGCACAAGAGTTCACACAACCCTGAAGTTTCCAAGGTTTAATATTCCCAGTCAAACTTTTACGTCACATAAATATTATAAGTATCAGATATTCAAGTCATAACGAGATTTATTCGTTCATAGGAACAAAAGGAAAAATAAAAAATAAGAAATAGTCAGAGAGAATTCATCTAAATTGATGAAAGAGTACTGTTTGCCTAATGAATGTATGGGAGACTCTGGTGTAGCTTGACTAAAAGGAAAAGTCCAAGTCAACCGCCACCTGTCCCCAGAAGAATAAAATAGTCATCGTTGCAGAACAGTGGCAAGGAAAAGCCGAAGCTGTTAGGAATATGTCAAATTCGTGGAATTTGAACAGAGGCATACTAATGAGGAGGACAGAAGTGATAAATCTGCTTATTAGTTCGCCCCGAAATTAATGTTAATATTAAGGGAGCAATTATATTAATAAGTGACTTCATAAATACATATTACTTATTTAATAAAAATTAGTTTCTTAAAATTAAATCTTATAGGACTTGTCATTATTGATTAATAGAATAATTATTTTTATTAATTTTTATGTATAAAAGAAATTCAATAAAAAATTATCTCATTTTTATAATATTAATATTAAATTCAACACCTAATCACACCTGTTGCGTGCCGTTTACGTCCTTTTTCTGGAAATAATTACCCACTTTTGGATTTTTTTTTTCTTTTCCAGGAGACACTTTTCACTTCTTTCTTCTTTTCTCTCTCTCTTTTTTTTTGATATTCTTTAAATTTTATTTCTTTTATGTTTATTATTTTAATTCATTTTTAATTTTATAATAAATTCAATTATACCAAAAATATATATCATTTATTTATTTATTATATATTAACTTGTACTAAAAATATACAAATTTATTATATATCAGACTAAATATATATTTATATTTTATGTATTATATATATATTATGTATCATTTGCATGTAGAAAAGAAAAACCTTATATAGTGTGTGTAATTTATACAAACAAAGTAATATATATATAATGTGTATATATATTGTGTAAATATAAATAAATTAATAATGAAAAATAAAAAATTAATTTTTTAACAAAATAAACTTAATAGTTAAAATTATAGAAATTATATATATATATACATACATATAAGATCTTAGTTCAAATATTAAATTTTTTATTTTACTTCTTTTGTGGTTTCTAATTTAAATTATCTAATTTATAAGTTTGTCTAATTTTAATTTAATTTAACAATAAATTGTTTAGTTAATTAGATTCAAATAATATTTTATTTAAGTAAAAAATACAAGATCTATCCTTAATTTTTCCTCATCACATCAAGTCAGATTGTAATTTAATACTTCTACAACTATACTTAACTACTTAATCAACCTTTTAGAATCTTTTCATTTCATTCCATTCTCAATATATAGAGCCCCTGCTTTGCTTACTGGACATGTGGAACTAACAGTTCATAATTCCCAAAAAGCAGAGTTTGGTTATATAATTGGATCTTTCTATTTTTGGCTCGCCACCGGATCCGGAGGAGGTGTTTTGGAAGCCATTAAAGTAAATGTTGAGTGGAAGTAGTAGAATTTGAAGACAAAGAAGAGAGAAGACGATTATGATTGGCCTCTTAGGTGCTGTTGTTCATGAAAATTTTTGTGTTCGGGCCAAACGTTGTAAAGGCCCTAGAGGGGATCAGCTTCAGTGAAATTTGTCAAGCTAAGTAGAACGAGCTTTGGTAGAATTAGGGAGAATTTCATAAGAGGCTCCATGTATGACTATTTTGCTTCGGGAGATTGTTTACCTTTCTTAAACATAGGCATTTGATTTTGTCTTTGCCTTTTTGTTTTTGTGTTTTTTTTTTTTTGTAATAATGAGAGTAAACAAAACGTAAACATAAAAAATATACAAAGATCAGCTACCAGTCCTAAAAATGATTACTTCGACCATGTTCATTTGCAAAATAACACCGATAGTAGGAGATTGTTAAGGAATCAAAGCTAGTCATTCTAAACTTGATTATGAAGTGTACGAGGTAGAAAGTGGACACCATAAAGCATTATTGGATGGACAAAATGTGGGAATTCTTTTAATTGTACAAAATATATCTATATTAGAAAAATAAAGTTACTAATAATATGATAATAATATAAATTTTATATAAAACTAAATTTTATTAGTAATTTTTACCAAAGATTTATTCTTATAATTTAAAATATAAAATATAAATAAATTTATGAACTTAGTAATTATTATCAAAATTTCAATTTAATTACTAAAAATCAAGTGAATATGTTAACCATTTTATAGAAAAAAAATAATTAAATGAATAAATTTATATTATAATTATTTGGTACGATAATTTGAGTTTAAATAAATAGTTGGTCATATTGATTATAATAATTCATTTGATATAAATATTATAATTTTTATTAAATATGATTCGTTAGATGCATATAAATTTTGATTCTAATAACAATATATTATATCATAGTTATGTTGATTATGAGACTAAATTAACAATTTTTTTTAAAAATTTTAAATTATCAATCTTATTAATTTTATAAATATCATAATAAATTTTATTAATTTGTTTATTTTAAATATGAGATAGTTAAATTTATTTGAGTAAAATGATCTATTTGTTAATAAGAAAAAGAAAAAAAAATTCATAACTAAATTGATGAAATAGTATTGCGAATTGGAGACTCTAAGGAGCCGCTTGACTGAAAGGAAAAGTCTTAAGTCCAGCGCCCCACCAAAAGAAAATAGCCATTGTTGCAGAATAAAATGTAATTTGTATCGTGAGCAAGAGGGTTAGCAATATCTTAGTCAAATCGGTGGGAAATCTTAAAAAGATGAGAGACGAGAGACTTGAAGGAACGTATGAGGACAACCGGAGTGAAGGAAGTGACCATCTTAATTCGATTCCGACCCCTGATTTGCCTGCCAGCCCACTCACAGTCTAATATGCAACATCTAATCGCACCGTTACTTCTCCTGATTGGTCCTCGTGCAACAACTAAGATGTTTTCCTGAAGGCAAATGAAGAAAAAGTCAAAAAAAAAAAAGGATTAATTATCTAATAATTTATATTAGGTAAATATAATATAATTTTTTTGTTGAAATTAGATCGGCTGTGAGTCAATTATAAGTTACATTATAGGGTTCTTTGAAGGCTCCCATTGATGGGTGAGCAATTTACAAGTTACGTTGACACAACGGTTAAATATTCTCGACGGACGGTTACATAACATGTTTTTAATTGAGTGGAACGACGCTGCGTTAATCAAGTTGTGTAGTTGTTGGTGACGTTTATTATATAATAAGAAAGACATAGTGATCTCCTTTATATATATAACAGCATATTATCTTACAGTGATCTCTTTTACAAGTTAAATTTAAAAAACTTTAATAAATTATGACCAACGAAAACGTGGACAGGTGTCTTATACGTAGGGACGACGTGACGGTCCGGGGAAGTGGTTAGTGTTGAGATTCGTTTTATTAAGTGCAATTAGACCTTGATGTGGGCTGCGCACAGGTCCCGACAGATTTTATTATGATCTTGTTCTAAATTTAAACCGACTGTTTGGACCACCTAGCCTGTACGTAGAATTTTGAATTGTGTTTCTCTGTTCTTTTATTCCTTTTCTTTTATAAATAAATTAAAATATATTTTAAAAATAAATAAATAAATAAATACGACTATAAAAATTTAAGTCAAAAAATAATTAAAATATGAAACCACTGAAAATGAGCAAGGTAAATGAGATGAGACGTGCAGATAAGAAAGGCAATTCTTGAAAATGAGAATAATAGAAGATACAAAGGTAGGTCATATATTATTAACAAAAAAAGAACTAGGCAAAACATAATATTACTGTTCTTAAAAGAGTTGATATTGCTTAGAAACGTAAGCAGATTTAAATATAGTTAGCACCAAGCCAGGCGGTCTTGAGGTCGGAAAGAGAGCTGTATACCCTTTCATCCGGGTACTATACATTTATAAATTTATTTTATTTTTTTTCTATTAGCAAGTTTATCGGGTCATTTATTATATAATGATGATAATTTTTTTATTATTATTATAAATTTTTTTTTTCAAGATTAAAATCTAAAATTTTTAGCTATTAAAAATACCTTCAAAAAGACATTATGATTGAATTCGGCCGAGAAGCAGAAATTGACACTAAACCAAATCTTACTAGGCTGTCTTGGAAGAATTTAAGTTATTTTGGGCGTAGCCCAGTCTTCATGGGCATAACTCTGTCCCGAACAATCCATATATTGAGGTGGGCTTTTGCCATTCTCATAGAAAAGTATGCTTTTCCTCTCTGTGAGAGGGTCAGAGTTCTGTTGTGCTCGGATCCGTTGCGCCACAAGCTATTGTACTGAAAAGATATTGACACCGCAGTATTCGTAACTTATTTTATACTAGAGAGAAACGAAAATAATTAAATAAATAAATTTACATTACAATTATTTTATATGATAATTTAAATTTAAATAAATAGTCGATCTTATTAATTATAATAATTCATCTATGAAACAGCGAACCGTGAACCTGCAAGAAGGGACAGTTTGGGTGCTGGCATTGTGGCCGAATTTAACACTCATAAAATTTTTATAATTAAATAATTATAAATTTAAATTACATAATTTTTACAAGTTTTTGTCTAAATGAGCTGAATTTTTATGAAAGAATGTATTAAAATATACTATATATATATATATAAAATTTAAAATTTAAAATTAGTAGTGTGAGGAGAATGCACATTGTTCTTTCCCTACACTAAACTTTGAATTATGATGCTATGGATACAGATGAGGGACTCAAGCACATGTCTGGATTTCCTTTCAGCAGCAAAAATGGGATGCCGTTGTAGCAAGGTCAAGGACTCGGTTTTCTTTCAAAGATTTTTCAAATCTTGGGGCCAAAGCAAGGCATAAAGATTCTTTCTATGGGTTTCTCCAGCTTTGCAGACTAAACATACGTGCAGAATCCCAATCGCCCCTCAGGATTCAGTATTCCTTTTTCCCTGACACTTTAATTAGAAGTTGAATTTTTCACCCAAAAATAGAGTCCCTTTGCTCTAGACAGAGAAGTGCACACAACAATTATTTGTGTTGAGGTGTAGAACATATTTGAAGGATCCCGCTAACATAATCAGGAGAAAGGATTGTTAAAAAAATATTGGGACAAAATATAATATCTACAGTATACCTAACACTGCCGGTACAAATAATTTTGTTCTTATAAACAAAATTTCAGTGTAATAAATAAATTATAAAATTTATTTTCTCACAATATAATAAATTTTTTACTAGTGTACATTTGCAAGGGAAATGACAAAATAATTTTAAATTCAATAAGTCTATTACTGTATAGAATATATTGTAAAGAGACTGTAAAAGTAATCATATCTAAAAAATTGTTGGAATTGCCACTTTACTAGAAAAATTTAAACTAAATCTTTAAATTTCAACTAAGATACATGTTAGTTAAGTTTTTTAATTATAAGTTACTGAGAGCAATTAGATGTTATCTTTATTTCCCTTTATAGTGATAGTTTCTTCTTTTTTAAAATATTTTTACTTATAATTTTATTTCTATCATTGTGAATTATATTTTTCATTTGTCTTTATTTTTGTAAAATTCCCATACAAGGTAGTATTTGAATTAACTAAGAAAAAATATATTTCTAACTTCATTTTTATAATTATGTCTCTAGCCATTCTTCTCTACTATAAATAATTTTTTTTCTTCATTCACTCTTGTTCTTAAGTTTTGTAAAAATTTTAGTTATTATATTTATAAAAAATAAAAATTAATTCTAATTTATTATAAAATTAAATAAAATTATTCAAATAAATTTAATTTTAATAAAAATAATTAATTATTAAATTTATTTCACTTAAATTAGATATTAAAGTTATGAAATTTCACTTATTAAGATTATATTTACAATTTAAATATCAATTTTTTTAATATCAAATTTTTTTTATCAAATAATACTTATCATATTTAATTCATGTATAATTTTTTTTGTCAAACTAATACAAAATTACATCAAATTATTAAGTATAAGAAACTATACAATATCATATAAATTTTTCATACATTTGTTTTAAAATTTATATATTCATCGGTCAATTTTAATACAAGTCAAAAATTTATTTTCATAATGATCAAGTATAAAAATATCAATAAATTTTAAAATAGATAAATCAAATTATAATTCTAATTAAATATTTAATAAAATTAAAAAATAGGAATATTTTATAAAAATTCAAGTAAACTAATTTTAAAATAAATTATATTTTTTCATCTTAATTTAAATTTTTAGTTATTCATACTAAAAATTATAAATAAAAAATATTTTAATATTTTTAAATTCATATTAAGATAAAAGTAAAAGGCGAATAAAATTTTTATGTCAATTGACATCACACCTTTCAAAATTAATTTTCAATTGTATTTTTTTTTTCTTTTAATTTTAAGAATTTTTCTTTTTTCCTTCCCTCGGTCTTCTTTGTTATTATGATATTTATAAGAGTCCTTTAAAATAATCAGACTATCCTTTAAATGTTTAAAAACAAAATCACTTAACATTTTAAAAACATGCAGCAAATCAGCTTCTAACTAATTTTACAATTGATAAAGTTAAGCAAAGCGAGAATTGGTAGAATTATGAGAATTTCATAAAGAGGCTCCATGTATCCGATCTATTTCTGCTCTAATTTTCGTTTGGGAGACTGTCTACTTTCCTTGAACATTGGTTGGCATTTGCTTCTGTTTCGGCTTCGCCCTATTATCAGCTCCTCATAATTGGCCAAGTTTGGCTAGGATGCATACGAGATAGAATGTGGACCCTACGAATTATTAATAAAAGGGAGTTAAGTGTACCCGAGTCTTTCTACAAAATTTACATTGACAGTATGCATTATATTCAAATTTAATTTTATTGATAATTGTAGTCAATAAATTAGTAATTAAGTTATAAAAGTAAATAAATTTAGAAATTTAGTAATTATGTTCAAGATTCCAATTATTTACTGAATAAAAATTATTGTGTCAATATTTAAACATAAAGAAAAGCAAATAATAAAAATTAAGTTCAATTTTTTTATTTTTAAAATATAAAAAATATGAGTATACTTTATATTTTATAAGTAAATTATATAAATATATATTTAATTTTAATAAATATTTGATAAAAAGTTGAACTTTGAAATTTATTATGAATCGTTTTTGTTAGGAGTATCAATATCCAAGTCATAAAGAGACTTATTCGTTGATAAGAACCAAAGGAAAAAAATAAATAAATAAGGGACAGTGAGAACTCATCTAAATTGATGAAAGAGTACTGTTTGACTCGGGAGTAGCTTGACTCAAAGAAAAAGTCCAAGTCATTCGCCCCCTATCCCCACAAGAGTAAAGTAGTCCTTGCCGCAGAACAATGGCAAGGAAAAAAGCCGAAGCTGTTAGGAATATCTCAAATTCGCGGAAATTTGAACAGAGACAAATATTAAAGGAGCAATTATATTAATACGTAACTTCATAAATATATTATACATATTTAATAAAAAAAAGTACATATTAAAAATAATTTTTTAAAATTAAATTTTATAATTCTTGTCATTATTTATTAATAGAATATTCAACTCCTAATCACACCATAGTTGCTGTCCTCGAGTAACAACTGAAATTTGGCTAAAGGAAATGAAGGAAAAGTCAAAAATGGCGACAGTCCTGCTGCGCGTCGTTTACTTCTTTTTTTCAGAACGTAATTAAATGCGTCCCCATTTTGGGCTTTTTTTCTTTTGTTTTTTTTAAGACACTTTTCTCTTTTTTTTCTTCTTTCTATTTTCTTTATAAATATTTTTTAAATTTTATTTATTTTTTATTATTTTGATTCTGATTTTATTATGAATTCAAGTATACTAAAAATATATACTATTTATTTATTTATTATATATTAACTTATATTAAAAATATATAAATTTATAATATATCAGACTAAATATATATTTATATTTTACACATTATATTTATTATGTAATAGTTATAAATATAAAGGAAAAAAAATATTATATAATGTGTGTAATTTATAGAAATAAAGTAGTATGTAAATATAATGTGTATATAATTGTATATATAATGTGTAAATATAAATAAATTAATAAGTAAAAATTTTAAAAAATTAACTAATAAAATTGATAGTTAAAACTATAGAAATTATGTTTTTTTTGTACATAAAACTCTTAGTTCAAATATTAAGATTTTTTTATTTTACTTCTTTTATCCTTTTTTTATCCTAAACATAGACATTTATTTTTTGGTTGCTCATTTTTTGAGACTGTATGGCAAAGAATTCTACAAGCCTTCCATATTTGCAGAAACTCTTGGTGGGTTTGAGCTTGAGTTAGATGGGGTTATTAAGAATTCTACAAAAGAAGCAGGCTGGTTCTAGAGGAGTAAGATTAGTATTGTGTACTTAAATTTACTAGTTGTGGAGAGAACGGAACAAAAGACAACATGGGGGTACTCCTTCAAGTTTTAACAGTTGTATACTTTCTGTTATTAGATTTGAAGTCAAATGTGGAGTTGTGAGTGATCCAGGTTTAAGGAGGACAATTTATGACCAACCATCTGATGAGGATTCAATTTTGTGAGTAGTTAACAATCCTTCTTGTATTTCAAGTTCTTTGATGATGAAAGATTTTTCACTTGTCGAAAGAAGAAGGAAAAAGCTCAGCAAAGCGAGAATTGGTAGAATTATGAGAATTTCAAGGGAGGCTCCATGTATTTATATTCTTGATCCAATCTATCTCTGCTCTGATTTTGCTTTGGAAGACTGTCTACTTTCCTTGGACATTGGTTGGCATTTGCTTCTGTTTCGGCTTCGCCCTGTTATCAGCTCCTCAGAATTGGCCATGTTTGGCTAGGATGCGTACGAGATAGAATGTGGACCCTGTGAATTATTAATAAAAAGGAGTTGGGTGTACCGGAGTCTTTCTACAAAATTTACATCGACACCATTCATTATATTTCAAATTTAATTTTATTGATAATTATGGTCGATAAATTGACTGTTAAGTTATAAAAAGTAAATAAATTTAGAAATTTAGTAATTATTCTCAAAATTCTAATTATTTACTAAATAAAAATTATTGTGCCCATATTTATAAATAAATAAGAACAAATAACAAAAATTAAGCACAATTATTTTTACTTTCAAAATATTAAAAATATGAGTAGTACTTTATATTTTTATAAGTAAATTATATAAATATATGTTTAATTTTAATAATTATTTTGATAAAAATTTAAACTTTGACATTTATTATGAATCGCTTTTGCTAGAAGTATCACTATCCAAAGTCATAAAGGGACTTATTCGTTGATAAGAACAAAAGGAAAACAGTAAATAAAAAAGAGATAGAGAGAACTCATCTAAACTGATGAAAGAGTACTGTTTGCCTAATGAATGTATGGGAGACTCGTGAGTAGCTTGACTCAAAAAGTCAATCGCCCCCCATCCTCACAAGAATAGGAAAAGCCAACGCTCTTAGGGATATCTCAAATTCGTGGAAATTTGAACAGAGACAAATTAATTAGTTTCTTAAAATTAAATCTTATAGGACTTGTAATTATTTATTAATAGAATAATTATTTTATTAATTTTTTATGTATAAAAGAAATTCAATAAAAAATTATCTCTTTTTTATAATATTAATATTAAATTCAACACCTAATCACACCTGTTGCGTGCCGTTGAAGTCCTTTTCTGGAACATAATTACCCCACTTTTGGATTTTTTTTTCTTTTTCAAAAGCCACTTTTCACTTCTTTCTTCTTCTCTTTTTTTTTTTGGGTATTCTTTAAATTTTATTTATTTTATTTTTATCCATTTTAAATTTTTCAATAAATTCAATTATACCAAAAATATATATTATTTATTTATTTATTATATATTAACTTGTATTAAAAATATACAAATTTATTATATATCAAACTAAATAAGTATTTATATTTTATGTATTATATATATATTATGTATCATTTGTATGTAGAAAGGAAAAACCTTATATAGTGTGTGTAATTTACACAAACAAAGTAATATACATATATAATGTGTGTATATATTGTGTAAATATAAATAAATTAATAATAAAAAATAAAAAATTAATTTTTTTAGCAAAATAAAATTAATAG
The DNA here is from genome assembly GCA_020883675.1 of Bruguiera gymnorhiza. Lineage (NCBI taxonomy): Eukaryota > Viridiplantae > Streptophyta > Magnoliopsida > Malpighiales > Rhizophoraceae > Bruguiera > Bruguiera gymnorhiza. The sequence continues at coordinate 731,158 of JAIRCJ010000017.1, read as the reverse complement.
TTAAAATTATAAAAATTATATATTTTTTGTACATAAAATCTTAGTTCAAATATTAAATGTTTTATTTTACTTCTTTTTTTATTTAAGTTATCTAATTTGTAAATTCATCTAATTTTAATTTAATTTAATTCAAAAAAATTTAGTTAATGAGATTAAAATAATATTTTATTCAGGTAAAAAATACAAGATCTAGTCTTAATTTTTCCTCATCACATCAAGTTAGATTGTAATTTGATACTGCTACAACCTATGCTTAACTACTTAATCAACCTTTTAGAATCTTTTCATTTCATTCCATTTTCAATATAAAGAGCTTATATCTTATATTGTGGAACTAACAGTTCATAATTCCCAAAAAGCAGAGTTTGGTTATATAATTGGATCTTTTTATTTTTGGCTCGCCTCTGGAGGATGTGTTTTGGAAGCCATTAAGGTAAATGTTGAGTGGAAGTAGTAGAATTTGAAGACAGAGAAGAGAGGAGACGATTAAGATTGGCCTCCTACACGTGCTGTTGCTCATGAAAATTGTTGTGTCTGGGCAAACTTTGTAGAGGCCCTTGAGGGGATCGGCTTCAATGAAATTTGCTAAGCTAAGTAGAGCGAGCTTTGGTAGAATTAGGGAGAATTTCATAAGAGGGTCCATGTATGAATATTTTGCTTTGGGAGGCAGTTTACTTTTCTTGAAAATGGGCATTGATTTTGTTTTTGGCCTCTTTTTTTATGCAATAACGAGAGTAAACAAAATGTAAAAATCGACAATATACAAACATTAGCTAGTCACTCCTAAAAATGATTATTCCAACTATATTTACTTGTAAAATAACACCCATAATAAAAATATAATTTGTTTATATTATTACAAAATCAAAGTGTAAGAGGATAGACAAAATGTGAGAATTGTTCTAATTGTATACAATAGGTCTAGACCAAGAACATAAAATTACTAATAATATGATAATATTATAAATTATATGTGAAATTAAATTTTATTATTAATTTTCACCAATAAATTTATCCCTATAATATAAAATATAAAATATAAAATATAAATAAAATTATAAATTTAGTAATTATTTCAAAATTTTAGTTTAATTATTAGAAAAAAGTGATTATGTTGACCTTTTAAAAAAATTAAGTTTATGTTAGAATTATTTAATGTGATAATTTGAATTTAAATCGATATTATCAATAACAATATATTTAATACAAATATTATAATTTTTATTAAATGTGATTTATTTGATACATATAAATTTTGTTTATACTGTTTATAAAACTAAATCAACAAGATTTAAGAAGAATTTTTAATTATCAATTTTATTGATATTATAAATATTATAATAAATTTTAGTAATCAAATGATTTTATATATGAAATATTTAAATCATTTGAGTAAAATGATTTATTTGTTGATAAAAAATTTTTAAAAAAAATCCATAACTAAATTAATGAAATATTATTGCGAATGGGAAGACTCTCACGAGTCGCTCGACTAAAAGGAAAGGTCTCGAGTCAAGCGCTCCTACCAGAAAAGAATAAGATGCAATTTGTATCGTGAGCAAGAGGGTTGGGAATATCTCAGTCAAATCAATGGAAAATCTCAAAAAGAATTTGTTTTTTTTTTTAGGGAATACCGAAGTATTTGTTACATGTTATATAACATGCCCTTGTTTTTTGTCTTTTTCTTTTTTCTTAATGCATGATCACAACTAACATACAGACTATAAATATATAATAAACTGTTATAACGGTGTGAATTCAATTGGGTGTATTCCACGTGCATGTAACGAAGTCATTTTTATTTTATTTGTCTTCTCTACGTTGAGTTTGTTGCCATCATCCGCAGGTTCCGATCCACAAATGGCAACTTGTCTTCTAATGAACCAATCGGTTTAACTTGTCAACAAAGCATTGTGGACTATTCAACGCTCCCAGAAAAGCCATGTTCTCCTCGGTTCAACGATAGCTACGAGGACTAGGATGAAAGAAATCTATCCCCGATAGATGGCTTAAACACTTAGCCCCACAATTAACCCAAAAGAGTAGAAAAAGAAAATATTCTTCACAGATATTAGCCCCACACGAAAAGTAGCGTGTTGTTTGGTCTTAACACTCTGACCCAGTCTTGGAAGCTAATACCTAAAAACAAGAGATCAAGTACAACTAATACGTAATAGTTAGAAGTACTCCCTGCCTACGCCTTCCATGAACGTCAAGTCTTCCTAGCAAAACCCTTTAAACATTACGCCCATAAAAGGCAGAAGCTGCCTCCCAATTCCAAGAGGGCAGAAAATCATAGAAAACATGTTCAGTCAAATGTAAGACTAACCAAAGATGCAACGACCCAAGAACTTTCGACAAATCAAACAAATCAATTGGTGTCCCACTCCTATAGGGGGAAAAAGAATAACCCAATTTTTGGAAATTGCTATTTGATTGAGGCCTTTCTTTTAGTCATTAAGAAGGCAACTCAGTTTTCATCGCGCTTTATTATATTTTCAAATGCTAAATCCAAGCGATGAAAAGACAGAAAGGAAAATTAAAAATATTGAACTCGTTGGTATTGATTGAGACCTTGTTATTTTATATATGAAGAATCTAGTTCGGGTGAGCCGTCTAACCTTCGCATATGGACCTTTTGCCAGTGCCGGATGTCTTGTTACTTGAGCAAGACAACAAGGTGATTTTCTTATTGCAGAGATAAATTCTAAATGATAATAATTTATTATTAATTAGAAAGCAAGGGAAAATTTTAGTTGAATCTTTCAAACCAGATTTGTCCCCACATCCCAGGAACTAAGATATATATCAAGTAAATGGGACTTGAACAACGGTACATCATTGAGTCACGACTATCGCCCCATGATGCATGGCGAAGATGAGGAGAATATAACTGCCGCACATCACAGGGGGGAATATTATTGGTTTAATTATATTTTATTATAAAAATAAAATGTCTATATGTGTGTATAAATATACTTAATATTTTGTTTTGATACATTTCATGGTGCTCTAAATTACATGATAAACAGTATATTTTCTATTTATCTTGAATTTTAAGCATTTTCTCTTTAAGATTTGAATTTGATATCTCAAAAATGAAGATTTAAGTTTAATAGTCATTGATACAGTAGATTCATAAATAAGATATTATTATCGAGTTATATGTTCATCTTTGGGATCTCGCGACTGACAAAAATATTGGGAAATTATTTAGTGACCAATTAAAAAAAGTTTTAAGCGATCGGATTATTCAATATGAATTTTAATTTTAAAAAAGATGCTCTTAAGATTCCAAAGAAAACGTGCATAGCCATTATTGATTCAGCCACAAAATGTATATTAAACTAGAAATTTTCAATTAATTTCTACAAAGCAAATTAAGGAAACCAAGCTCTCTCTCTCAAAAAAAAAAAAAAAGAACCCAAGAATGAAATTGGTATTTTTCTCTCTCAGCGTAGGAGTCTTCGTAAAGTACCCCAAAAGTAACCCCTGCAAAATGCCGGCGGCTAAAGTTCGAGCTATGTTACTTCCTGTTCCCACAAAAATTGACAAATGAGATGTGATTAGTGATCGATTAATGCTTAGAAGATCGATTATTGCTTAATGTCGCAGCAACGAATGATTAGTATTGTTATAAAACTGTAATCGTGAAGTAATATTCTTGGATATAAATAAGAAGTGACGAAAATTTTTAAAACGCAGTTGAAAATAGACCCCAGAGACATACTGAGAATGATGATCATGTTAAGAATTGTTACCAACAGTTCGTGTTATATTAAATCAACTATTCAAATAGTGACTGGTGATTTTGTAATGGGTGGACACGATCTATTTGGTCCACTGATGACTGGAAGTGATTCGATAAATATGATAATTATGTTTCATAAGAAATTGTTGTAATTTATACAGTGCCTGTTACGGTTGCAGTACTAGTTGTTAGTGAAGGTGCTGCAGGAATTGCAGGCGGCGGAGATTGAACCCCCAACTCGGTAGCCGGATCATAGAAAATGTACCTCTCATACCTGAAGTTACAACTAGGTGAAAGAACTCTGCCTCCACGCTTCCCATTACAACATCCTACGGTGAATTGGGTGGCCAAATTCAAGCAAAGAGCAGACGAATCCTTAGACAAATCGGGAGTGCACCGCACCATTGCATGCACAGGAAGGTTATCTGGGGCCCTGGCGTTTCCTGCCGCGAACTTGTGGTGAGAATATTCGGAGGCAGCGCGGGCCGTCAGGTTGTCTAGCAAGTCATTTAGCATTCATCCGGCTTTGTGTATCCTTTGCAAATCGCGATTACTTCCACTTCATCTTTGTTTTCGCCGAATGAGGCGTTGAGAAACCCGTAGTTGAGTTCTGGGCTGGATGGGAGGCCGTGAGGAGGTGGTCGAGGTTTGACTCGTACGTGCTATTGCTGGCGAAATTTCCATTTTGTGAACAGATGTAGCTCATCGGCTCTGCCTGTGCAGTTGTCAAGCAGATAAGTCGAACAAGAGTGAGAGAGAAAGGAACATGAGCACTGGCAGTCTCGAAGAACCCATTTCATTCGATGGCATAGCCATGGCAATGCAGAGGGGTAATAATTCAGAATTCGGATTGCCAACAATATTGTTTCAAGTAATTATGTGCCGTCTATGGTCTCAAGGAGCTTTGTTTTGCTTTCTTGTCGAATCTGAAATGTTGTGTTAACGACTCCAATTGGCATGTTGCTCTTTGGACAGTCCCTACATGTCAAGGTATAGACTCTCTGCAAATGGTATATCCTTGGAAAACTAGACAGTTGGCCATGCCCTTGGGTAATACGTATTACCGGTGCTAGTAAACAACTGTCAGATGTAATTGATTCAACTCAAGAGCATAACGTAAAGAACATTCCAACCGAACCAGAAAATGCTGTGTCTTAAGAGTAATTAAATTAAGAGTATTTAGCGGCTAAATACAAAATATTAACAATTAGGGTTCTCTCAATATCCATATCAAGAGAGATAACAAACATAGTTGTATTGGGGGAATCACATTTTAACATTAAATATAACAATAACATGCAAAGAATTTCACTACCAATGAGTTATGGCAGGGCGGTGCAAGAACAGGGGAGTGCTTCAGAAAGGAAAAAAAAAAAAACATAAAACGTGAATACTGGAAAAGAAAATGGATAATTAGGAATATTAAAGTTAGAGCTAACCCGAATGAAGCTAAGAAAACAAGAGTTGATGGAGCACTATAAAGTGTCCACTCACTTGTTTGAATAGTATTCAGTGAATATAATAACAGATTTAAATAGTAACTGCATGTGTCCAAACACACTTTTTTTTTAACTCAGTTATCATGTATTATGCATATAATGAGTATAATAATTGATTTAGGTAGCAACCATTCAATGATACTTTATTATTCACAATTTCGCATAATGCACTTCATGTCAATTTCGTGTTGGCTGCTTTCCTTTCTTTCAGAAAGTTTCAGCTACCTTGTCCAAGCTGCTGCGGTAGCAGCAGCATTCGAGGCCAATGAAGAACAACCCAGCCAGCTTATGCAGAGCTGGGTGGCCATTCAGCAAATGTTAATTTTGGCTCTTATCAACCAGCATATTGGATTTGGCTACGTAAATGTGGAACGGTGCTTGGGCCATACAATGAGTCAACCTTATATATAAATAGGAACTATACTGTAAGTTTCCAATAACAAGCAAATTGCATTTATTTAGAATACACTTGAGCAGATCCATGCATCCCATAGACAGTTCTAGTTATCTATGCACCATAATCAAGCCTGAACTGATGATTGACCTGAATACCTTCAATCCCCAGAAAGGTAGAAGTTCTGAAGAACGAACTCACACAGTCGTAACATCATCTATCGCGGGTATACTTCAGTAATTGATCCTTCGTCTACAGACCATGGCACTGATTGACTTGTAGACTGACTGGATGCCAACCCCTTCATCTGCATGTTCTCTGTTGTACTACTGTGGAAAAATGCTGGCTCCTGAGGCAATTGCAGACTGACAGAGTAAGAATCAAGCATGAGAACAATATTTGCCATTGTGGGTCTATCAGCCGGATCTTCCTGGACGCACAACAAGCCAATGTGGATACACCTAATAACTTCGTTTCTTGAATATGTATCCGCCAGAGTAGGATCCAACACCTCCAAGGGTGTCCCATCTCTCCAGTGCCTCCAAACCTACAAAATTGTCCAACACAGCAGAGTTTTTACACCTTGCCAATGTTTATTGTAAGGAAGAAAACTTCATACTCACATAGCTCACGAGGTCGGTTGCACCATGTGTTTGAAAGAAAGAACTGTTTTTCTTTCCACTTATTATCTCAAGTAGCAAAACACCAAAACTATAAGCATCTGATTTCACCGAAAACTGTCCATGCATTGCGTATTCTGGAGACATATAACCACTGCAAAAGACCAAAAGATCAGAGGGCAAAACACAGTTATTTATACTTGTCCGAACCATCTTCTATGTCAAGAAGGGTGAGGAATGAAATCTGAAACGTACTATGTCCCAACAATTCTATTAGTATTTGCTTGAGTCTGATCAACTCCAAAAATTCTAGCCATGCCAAAATCTGAGATTTTCGGGTTCATATCTACATCTAACAAAATGTTGCTGGCTTTCAGATCACGATGGATAATCCTAAGCCGAGAATCCTCATGAAGATAAAGAATTCCGCGTGCAATCCCTCCGATTATTTTGTATCGTCTTGACCAATCCAACTGCCCTTGCTTTTCAGGGTCTACAAATTCATCGTAGAGATCAGAAATTCAATTCAGCGTGCAGGGATTTGAAAATGTGAAAAGAAAATTCACATGAGTTCAGAATGCTCAGACCAAATAGAAAGCAGTCGAGGCTTTTGTTGGGCACATATTCATATACAAGTATCTTTTCTTCTCCATCCAAGCAAAATCCTAGCAGCCTCACTAGATTTCTATGTTGTAGCTTGGCTACCAAAACAACCTCATTCTTGAATTCTTCTACGCCTTGGCCGGAATGTCTTGACAACCTCTTGACAGCTACTTCTTGTCTATCAGGTAGTGTACCCTGAGAATGCAGTTTAACAGATGTCATATAGTCTCCTTCATTGCCAAGTATATTTCAGAAAAATTTAGAAGAGATTAGAGGTTACAAAATAATCACCTTGTAAACCTCACCAAATCCACCTTCTCCTAACTTGTTATCATTGGAGAAATTGTTTGTGGCAGCTTCAATGGTTGCAAAATTGTATTGCAAGGACTCCACAGTTGTAATTTCATTTCCAACTATTCAATGAATTAGATAGATATGCGGTGAACTTGGTGACATGACACAGTAGGCGAGAAATGTAATAATAAAAAAAAAAAAAACTTTCTTTTATGCTTGTACCGTTATCTTCCGGAACAGGATTATACTTCTTTTGTGCACGCCTGCATAAGAAACAACAGCCAACGCAGAAAAGCACAACAGATACAGAAATTGGAGCAACAATGGCTACAATTGCAGCTGTCGATATGCCGCCTTTTCCTGCATAAACAAGCAAACGAACCAAGCGCATGCCATGTTACCAAGCCTTGTGCTAAGACCGCTATGTTCCTGCACTAAGATATTTCATAACCAGAAAATTATTGCTCGAGTTGTTGCTTATTATAAGTTCGTATCCCGCCATTAAGAACTAGAACTTTCAAATTTAAGCTCATAATTTCAAAATTTCAGCCACGGAAAGAAATCTATGAGATGAAAAGGGGGCAGCATCTCTTTTTATACAACTTACCTAAATAAATTTAATCTTAGCTGACTGGAAAAAGAAAATGGAACTGGGTTTTAATTTCGAAAAGAGGCAGTAAGCAAACATCCAAAATCAACAGAACAAAGCAGTTCATGGACACTGGCCAGAGTTGCACCCAAAAAATTAGATAAACAAAAGTAGCTTTTACGCCACTAAACATCTTGGAGAGCACTTTTCTTTGTGGATAGTGGACACATAGATAAGCACCTTATCATCCAATGCATACCTCAATTTCTTCTGTTTATGTACCTCTTTTTGCCCACTTCATTAAACTTTTAAGTGATTAAAATTATCACATCCGGTCAATCATTTTTCCAATCTTTTTAATCAAATAGAGTTGAATGGCTTGATTTGGGTAAGTTTTAAGCACTTGCTCAGGAATGGGGAACTTTTTGCCTTGCTCTTCTTATGAAATTCTTCCTAAAATTTTAAGTGCCCCCTCTCATTACTCTAATTTGGTAATAAAAAGCCAACCTATTTAATATGTGGAAAAAGATGATTACTAAAATTTTTTTATAATTTCTATTCAAAGTTGAAAATTACTTATGTTTGTTAAATGAAGGTACAAAGGTACACAGAGCATGAAATTGACCTCACCTCCAGTTCTTGGCGGACGGGAAGGAAGGACAACCGGCGGAGGAGACGGCGCCACCAACAACGTTTCGTTGTAGAAAGGATAGATTTCGTACCGAAAATTACAGCTCGGGAACAAGACTCTTCCTCCGGGCCTCCCATTACAGCAGCTGGGATACTGCGATATAGCACTTCGAAGACAGCTATCACAGTCGAACCTCGACAAGTCCGGCGTGCACTGGACGAGGCTGTACAGGTTCTGGGACGCCGTGAATTTCACTTGCTTGACCGCAAACTTTTTGGCACCCGACCGAGCGGCAGCCACCGTGGCGGCCTCACGCAAAGTGGTCTCCGCCAGCGAGTTGAAACCCGTTGGGTCCTCAGTGACGCTTCCAGTATTCCGCAAAGACACACTAGGGCTATCATCCATGGTGGAAAACAAGGAATCGTATGAGTAACGTAAGAGGCAATCATCGTACCATACAATGGCCTCTTTTTGGACGGGACAAAATTGGACTATATCTTGGACCGCCTGTCTGACGCAGTTCCTGCAAACCTCGGTGCTGCCGTCGCCCCGGCATAGAAAGAGGCCGTTAACATCATCCGGGTCGACCCCAGACGAGCTGTTGCGGAACCCATTAAGGTAATATTGAGTGGAGTTGGTAGAGTTTGAAGATAGAGAAGAGAGCAGGCGGTCAAGATTGGTCTTGTAGGTGCTGTTGCTCACGAAAGTTGTCGCGTTCGAGCAAACGTAATAAAGGGGATCGGCGGCTTCAGCGAAATTGGCAAAGCTAAGCAAAGCGAGAATTGGTAGAATTAAGGAGAATTTCATGAGAGGCTCCATGTATGTATATTCTTGATCTAATCTACCTCTGCTCTGGTTTTGCCTTTTGCTTTGGGAGATTGTCAACGTCCCTTGAGCATTGGTTGGCATCTGCTTCTGTTTTGGCTTTGCCCTGTTATTATTATCGTTTGAATTCCGAAGTTTGTCTAGAAGGTGGACCCCAATAATTATTTGAGAAAGGGCGTTGGACTAGGCGAGTCTTTCTATAGTATTAAGTCAACACCATGCATCATATTTGAATTTTAATTTTATTGGCAAAAAAAAATAAATTTATAAACTTGGTAATAGTTATCAAAGTTCCAATTGTTTACTAAATAAAAACTTTTGTACCGATATTTATACATAAGAACGGCAGCACAATTTTTTTAATAATTAAAAAGTTGATGAAATATTTTTTACAAAAAAAATATATTTTTACTATTTTATTGTATTATTAAAAAAATATTTTAAATTTTAATTATTATAAAGTTAAAAATTTTAATATAAATTAATTATTATTATAAATAAAAATATAAAAAAGAAAAACTTTGGCTAACTTCTTGTAAAAAAGAAGAGATTTTAGCATTAAATAATAAGAAAAAAAATTTACAGGAACCATGAAATTGACTTGTGATGGACAATTAATGATTGATAAGAGTAATAATAAAAATAGTAGGTAAGTGATGAAATTAGTAATAATTTAAATATAATTTATTTTCCTTTTTATTCAAAGATATTTTTTTTTCTAAATCATGCTTTTTTTTTTCTTTTACTCATCACAACGTTAATAAAAAAATAATATCTTTTCAATTTGTCTAATAACACTTTGTGAGTGGAGGTCATTTTTGTAAAAAGTTATTTTTTTTGTTAAATTCATAATTATTTTTTATTAATTATAATTTTTAAATTTATCAAGTACAAAAACCTAAAAAATTTTACAAAAAAAAAATTACTGAAAACAGATAAACCTATACTAAAAACCAATAAACCCTAAACTTAAAGTAGAATGCATATTTATAAATAATAACTAACAGTAAAAGATAAAATATAAATATTTTGAAAAAAAAAGAATAATATTTGTATATTTTCCAACATCAAAAAATCTTTAAAAAAATTAATTTTTTTTAGTTTATATTTAGTTTCATTATTTCAAACTCTAATATTAATTATAATAAAAATAAATTTTATTATCAAATTATAATGTTAAATAATAATATAATATAATTATTTGATATAATTAGGAATTTTAGTACAACATTGATCTCATTTATTATTTATGAAAAAAGTATGTTATTTTATAATAATTTTTTTCATGATTTAAATTTAAAAATATTAAAAAAATTATTATCAAACTCATTAATACCAAATCTGATTAATGGAACCACTTTTATTAGGAGTGCCCGATAATCGAAGTCATCTAAATTGATAAAATAGTACGGTTTGCCTAATCAATGTATGGGGACACTCTGGAGTGGCTCAAAGGAAAAGTCTAAGTCAAGCTCGCCCGTCAAACTAGGAAATGTTCATTCTTGCAGAACAATAACAAGGAAAAGCCAAAATTGTCAGGAATATGTCAGTCAAATTGTCGGAAATCTGAACAGTCAAATTAAGGAGGATGACAGAAGTGAGAAATGGGACGTCCTAATTCATCCGCCCATCTGGTCGCCCAAAAATTAATATTAATACTGAAGGATTAATACTTAATTTCATGGACACATTATTCATATTTAATAAAAAATCATGTATTAAAAAATTAAAATTAAAATTAAAATTTTATGATATTTTTCATTATTTATTAATAGAATAATTATTTCATTAATTATATTTATATATATTTAGGAAATCCAATAAAAAAAATGGTCTCATTTCCTTAATATCAGTATTAATATACAACTCTTAATTACGCCATGGCTGCTCCTGATTGGACCCCGCGCAACAGCCAAGGTTTCGCTGAAGGAAAAGTCCAAAACGACGGCAGTCCCATTGCGTGTCTTTTACTTTCCTTCTCGAGAACATGATTGATCAAATTTACTTAATAAATGATAATAAGAGAATAGAATGAATATTTTAAGTATTATATTTATAAAAAATAAAAATTAATTATAATTTATTATAAAATTATTCAAAGAAATTTGATTTTAATAATAATTATTAATTATTAAATTTATTTCAATTAAATTAGGTATTAGAATTTTAAAACTTCATTTATGAAAATTATATTTACAATTTGAATATCAATTTTTTTAATAACAAATCTTTTTATCAAATAACACTCATCATATTTAATTTATATATAATTTTTTATCAAACTAATACAAAATTATATTAAATTATTAAGTATAAGAAATTATATAATATCATACAAATTTTTTTTACATTTATTTTAAAATTTATATATTTATCGATTAATATTAATATAACTCAAAATTTTATTTTTATAATAATTAAATATAAAAATATTAATAAATTTTAAAATAGATAAATCAAATTATAATTCTAATTAAATATTTAATAAAACTAAAGAATATAAATATTTTATAAAAATTCAAGTAAACTAATTTTAAAATAAATTATATTCTTTCATCTTAGTTTAAATTTTTAGTTGTTCATACCAAAAATTATAAATAAAAATATTTTAATATTTTTAAATTTATATTTAGAGGAAACTAAATGACGAATAATATTTTTATATTAATTGATATCACACACTTTTGATAATCAATTATCAATTATAATTTTTTTCTTTTAATTTTAAAAATTTTTCTTTTTTCCTCCCCTCACTTCTCTCTATCATTATGATATTTATAAGAGTCCTTTAAAATGATCAAACTATCTTTAAAATAATTAAAAACAAAAACACGTAACATTTTAAAAATATGCAACAAATTAGTTTCTAACCAGTTTTATAATTGATAAAGTTAAGTAAAGTGAGAATTGGTAGAATTATGTGAAATTCATAAAGAGTTTTCATGTATTTATATTCTTGATCCAATCTATCTTTGCTCTGATTTTGGTCTGGGAGTCTGTCTACTTTCCTTGAACATTGGTTGGCATTCGTTTCTGTTTCGGCAAGGAAAAGCCAAAGCTCTTAGGAATATCTCAAATTGGTGGAAATTTGGACAGAGACAAATTAATGAGGACAGAAGTGATAATTTGCTTATCTGGTCGCCTCAAAATTAATATTAATATTAAGAGAGCAATTATATTAATAAGTAACTTCATAAATATATTATACATATTTAATAAAAAAGTACACGTTAAAAATAGTTTTTTAAAATTAAATTTTATAATTCTTGTTATTATTTATTAATAGAATAATTATATATATATATCTTTAGTGAATCCAATAAAAAAATTGTCTTATTTTCTTAATATTAGTATTAATATTCAACTCCTAGTCACTCCATAGCTGCCGTCCCCGAGCAACAACTGAAATTTGGCTAAAAGAAATAAAGGAAAAGTCAAAAATGGCGACAGTCCTGTTGCGCGCCGTTTACTTCTTTTTTAATTAAATGCGTCCCAACTTTTGGTTTTTTTTTTCTTTTTTTTTTAGAAGATACTTTTCATTTCATTTTTCTTTCTATTTTATTTATAAATATTTTTAATATTTTATTTTATTTTTATTTTTTTAATTCTAATTTTATTATGAATTCAAGTATGCTAAAAATATATATTATTTGTTTATTTATTATATATTAACTTATATTAAAAATATATAAATTTATAATATATCAAACTAAATATATATTTGTATTTTACATATTATATATATTATGTAACATTTATACATATAAAAGAAAAAATATTATATAATATGTGTAATTTATAAAAACAAAGTAATATGCAAATATAATGTGTGTATAATTGTATATATAATATATTAATATAAATAAATTAATAAATAAAAATATAAAAAATTAACTAATAAATTGATTTTTTAACAAAATTAAATTAATAGTTAAAATTATAGAAATTATGTTTTTTTGTAGATAAAACTCTTAGTTCAAATACTAAAATTCTTTCATCCTTTTTTTTTAAGTTGTATTATTTGCAAGTTGATTTAACTTTTACTTGAATTGATTATAAAATTTTTAATTAATTAAATTCAAGTCATTTTTTATTCAAGTCAAAAATAAAAAATCTAACAATAATTTTTTTGAGTAACATCTAGTTAGATTGTAATTTGATACTTCCACTAGGTATTTTTAACTACTTAATCAACCTTTTAGAATCTTTTCATTTCATTTCATTTGCAATATATAGAGCCCCTACATTGTTTATACCTTATGTCACTAGACATATGGAACTAACAGTTCATAATTTCTAAAATGCAGAGTTTGTTTATATAATTGGATCTTTCCATTTTTGGCTCGTCTCCAAAGGAGGTGTTGCAAAAGCCATTAAGATAAATATTGAGAGGAAGTAGTATAATCTGAGGATAGAGAAAAGAGGAGACAATTAAGATTGGCCTTATAGGTGTTATTGTTCATAAAAATTGTTGTGTTTGGGCAAACAGTGTAAAGGCTCAATAGGGGATCGACTTCAGTGAAATTTGCCAAGTTAAGTAAAGCGAGCTTTGGTAGAATGAGAGAGAATTTCATAAGGGGCTCCATGTATGAATATTTTGCTTTAGGAGATTGTCTACATTTCTTGAACATGGGCATTTGATTTTATTTTTACATTTTTTAATAATAAAAATAAATAAAATATAATTGCAAATATACAAATATCAGCTAATCACTCTTAAAAATAATTATTTTCACTATTCTTTTCTTACAAAATAACACTTATAGTAGGAAGAGAATTATTTTATATTATAATAAAATCAAAATTAGTTATTTTAAGATATCATTATAATTAGCTAAGTTTGGTTATGAAGTGTAGGAAGTAGAATGTGGATATCAGGAAGCATTGGACGGATGAAATGTGAGAATCATTCTAATTGTACACAACAAGTCTAAACTAGAAAAATAATGTTACTAATACTATAACAACAATATAAATTTTACATGAAATTAAATTTTATTATTAGCTTTTTGCCAATAATTTTGATTTGTTTAATATTTCACTAAGAATTTTCTGGTAGAGAATTGAATACCTGCAAAATTAGAAAAGACTTAAAAAGGCAATTTTTTTCCTTTTTATGTTACTCTCAAGCCAATGAAATACGATTCTATGGCTATTAGTTCTTGTACCATGAATAAAGATTTAGGTACAATTGAGACGCGCCTCTACTTTGATTAATTTTTTGTCTTCAAAAAAAAAAAAGAAAGAAAAGATTTATAGTTATTAGTTTTATCCCAAAAGCAGTATTCTTAACGGGTTTTAAGGAAAATTTAACTGCCCACTATAAATATAACATATACTTATGCATACGAAGAGATAAGAAACCAAAGCTGTACAAACATAAAATAAAATAAAATAAAAAATATAACACATACTTATGCTGTAAAAACATTTAAAAAAATGAAAGAAAAAAAAAATAAAAGGAGGAAAACTCTCTCACCAGGTTTAGAAGAGAACAAAAGCTGCTGACGCGTGTAGAGAGGATGGGCCTTAAGAGCAGGAGGAGCCGAGGCGCAGAAGTCGTGCAACTGAGGGTGGCATGGGGCTGCGCAGTGGGAAAGTCAATGAAATAAGCCTTTGCTGGGACATAGTGCTGCGCAGGACGTTCGACTAGAGAATTGTCATTTGGGAGGAGTTGTTTCAGTGACTTTTCAAAAGACGGAATAGTCGTGACATACATGATTATTTACCTAAAACTATGACATCGAGTAAGAATATGATGCCAGACAAGAAATAGAGATATGCGGGCAAATTTTCTCGCATGGGAAAAACCTTTTCATTTAGTACAAGAAAAAAGTGATGAATTCCACAAATAGCTTTATCATAAGGCGTGCAAAATAAAATGGCCAAAAGTTAAATAGAGAAACATAAATGGGAAAAGCAGCCAACCAATGTTCTAAATCCAAAACCCAACAGTAAATGCCAAGCAAATTTCACAAAGCAAAAAATAGCCACCTGAAAATGAAAAAATAGTTGCACGAAAAGCCTCGACAGAAATAGAACACTTAATGATTGTGGGTCTGAGAAACTTGCTTGTAGAGATATGGACGGATGTCAAAGGAACCCAAGCGTCTGGCCCACCCAAACCTTACAAAATATTAGATTATACCCAGCAAATATTCTTTTGAGCCCTTAAGAAATCTCTTCTCGGCCACCCGAAAATTCTAAAATCCTGTATCGTGGATCACGTGGGCCTATCTTGCCCTTTTCTTTCCAAATTTCAACGAGTTCCCAAGTGTCAATTTTCACTCATATTGGGGACCTTTATGTATATATTCCTAAACATAGACATTTATTTTTTGATTGCTCATTTTCTGAGGCTGTATGGCAGAGAATTCTACAGGCCTCTGGTATTTGTAGAAACTCCTGGTGGCTGGGAGTTTGAGCTAGAT
Source organism: Bruguiera gymnorhiza (assembly GCA_020883675.1). Taxonomy (NCBI): domain Eukaryota; kingdom Viridiplantae; phylum Streptophyta; class Magnoliopsida; order Malpighiales; family Rhizophoraceae; genus Bruguiera; species Bruguiera gymnorhiza. Next base: position 715,521 of record JAIRCJ010000017.1, on the reverse strand, counting down.
GGGGTTATTAAGAATTCTACAAAAGAAGCAGGTGGGTTCTATAGTGTACTTAAATTTACTGGTTGTGGAGAGAAAGGTACAAAAGACAACATAGGGGCACTCTATCAAGTCTTAATAGTTTTATACTTTCTGTTACTAGGTTTGAAGTCAAATTTGGTGTTGTGAGTGACTTAGGCTTAAGCAGGACAGTTTACAACCAATCCTCTGATTGAGATTCAGTTTTGGGAGTAGTTAACAATTCTTCTTGTATTTCTAGTTCTTTAATAATGAAAAATCGTTCACTTGTCAAAAGAAAAAAAAAAACACATGATCTCTTATCTTTTTTTTTTTTCAATTTTCATGTTCCAAAAACAACACATACTCACATGGTAGATGTTAGTCCGCTAAGTCCTTTGGTAAGGAGATAAAGCAATCAGTGGCACCTTACACTAATACTTGGTATAAAATTAGTATGAGGTGAGCATGTCAAAAGAAACAAGGTGAAGGAGAAGAGGGCTGCATACTATGGCCTTGTAATTAAGCAAAAAGCATGTTTGGTTAGTTGGTGAAGAAGGCAGTGATGCACGGGAAGAGTGGCAACGGGCTACTGGTTGGGAAAGTAAGTGCATAGGTTGAGGGCTAGGCCAATAAGATACCTTACAGTAGACACGTATGTGTTAAACATACATGTATGAGAGACTCATGACTGTATGGATGCATGAAATGGAGAAGTGGGGGTAGTTCTAAACTCTTAACCCATAATCTCATGTAATTAACTAAAATATAATTAACTTAGAAACTAAGTTATGCAAATCTAAATAATTGGGAGTATCAACTACAACTTTATAAATAGGTAAAAATAACCAAAAACTTTAGTACCAAAGAGAAAGAGACATTAGGGTGCAGAGATTAAAAAGACATACAAGTAGAGTGTGAGAAGTATTTAATATTATATTTTTTATATTTTTTTGAAAAATAATAAAAAGTTAAGAAGGTTCTAATATATGTTTATATTTATTTTTTTATTTGTGTAATTGTGTGCAGATTACTTATTTATCATCTCGTGTGTGAGTTTACTTAAAACTAAGTGGACAATTTAGTATCATCATAAAGCCACAAATTTGTATGAGACGTTTGACGGTGTGACAGTAGCTATCTAGAGTCCAACTCATGAAATTGTAAATTCTTTGTGATACATGTGTGTGTATCTAACTTTGACAGGGTGACTATTGAAAGCCTTATAAATTCGGAGTGACCATTGATAGGGATGAGAGGGGAAAAGACAAGGAAGGATCAAAAAATAACAGCTTTTCGAGTTAATTAAATACTAAAAATTTTGTGTATTATTTTGTAATTCTTTTTGGGTTTATATATAATGAAGTTAAAATATGTTCCTTTTTAAAAATTTAGAAAGTTTCCAAGTGGTTAGCTACATTATTGACTAAAAATGTAAATATTTAATTCAAATTTTAAAAGATAAATGACAAATTTATGAAAAAAAAAGAGAGAGAACAAATTTTTTTATATAATTTATAGGAATCTTTATATTAAAAAAAATAAAAATAAAAATGAAAGAGATATCATGCATATATGTGATAAATGAGAAGTACTGCATATCAAATCTTACAAACAAACAATACAAATATATTATTTTTGTTGAACACAAAGAAATGGCATTTATAAGAGACCATAAGTTTATCAAGGATGCAACTCTGTAATTGAAACCTTATTCCTTGACAATGGGACAACTTCGTCAACTTTGGATTGTAAAGTGGATGACAAATCTGATGCAATACTGTTGTCCACGAAATACGCTAGCTGTGAAGGTGTTGGTAAAGTTGCAGAATGGCTGTTCAACATGAGAACAACTGAATTCATAGTGGGTCGAGCAGCTGCATTTTCTTGAACACATAATAAGCCTATATGGATGCATCTAATCATTTCAGTTCTTAAGTCAATATTCAAATTGGGATCTATTACATTTTCTGAAGTGCCTTGCTCTGCATTTTCTTGAACACATAGTAAGCCTATATGGATGCATCTAATCATTTCAGTTCTTAAGTCAATATTCAAATTGGGATCTATTACATTTTTTGAAGTGCCTTGCTCCAATTCTTCCATGCTTGCAAAAATTAATAGCTTGTAAAGTGAACTAATTCAAAAATCAAAAGAAATTTTCCAAATGGAATAATAAAAATAAATGACCATCTGTACATATCCTAGAAGGTCCTCTACTCTCTCTCCATTGTGGAAACTAGTGGTTTTCTGACCACTCACAATCTCCAATATCAACACACCAAAACTGTACACATCTGACTTAACCGAAAATTGTCCATGGAATAAATACTCCGGAGCCATATAGCCACTGCATTCCAACAAAATTTTAAACTCATTGTTGATTGATTGACACAATATGGTCTATGGATGTGGGGTTAGGGTTGATAAAACCAATAACAAGTCATTTATTCCAGGCTTTTGGCATTAGGGTTGATAAAACCAATAACAAGTCATTTATTCCAAGCTTTTGGCATTAGGGTTGATAAAACCAATAACAAGTCATTTATTCCAGACTTTGGGCATACTTACTAGGTCCCAACAATTCTACTTGTATTGTCTTGAGTTTGATCCATTACAAACAATCTTGCCATGCCAAAATCTGCAATCTTGGGGTTCAACTCTACATCTAACAAGACATTGCTGGCTTTGAGGTCACGACGGATGATACGCAATCGAGAGTCTTTATGAAGGTATATAAGTCCTCGGGAAATGCCAACAATAATCTTGTAACGTCTTTCCCAATCCAAATATGCACGCTTCACTCGATCTACGTTCACAAGATTGCATCAATCCATGTACTTGATCAAGAAAATTCCCATATATACTGCATAATATTGACTAGTTGAGCGGATTTGTGACCTTACCAAATATGAAACGATCAAGGCTGGCATTAGGCAAAAACTCGTATATAAGAAGCCTTTCATTTCTTTCCAAGTAGAAACCCAGGAGCCTAACCAAGTTCCTATGTTGTAACTTGGCTACCAATAGGGCTGACTATTGAAAGCCTCACAAATCCAGGGTGCCATTGATAGGGATAAGAGTGGTAAAGACAAGGAGGGACCAAAAAATAATGGTTTCTCAAAGTTAATTAAACATGAAAAAGTACGTGCATTTTCCTGTAATTCATTTTAAGTTTATGTATGCTGAAGTTAATGTATGTTCCTTTTTGTTAAAGAAAAACTCAGGAAGTCCTCAAGCGGTTTGCTAATTTATTGGTTAAGAATCTAGATATAAAATAAATAATACAAATATATTATTTTTGTTGAACACATAGAAATGACATTTATGTGAGGATCGTAAGTTTATCGAGGATGCAACTCTGTAATTGAAACCTCATTCCTTGACAATGGAACAACTTTGTCAACTTTGGATTGTATAAAGGGTGAAAAGTCTGATGCAATGCTACTGTCCATGAGATATGCTGGTTGTGAGGGTACTGGTAAAGTTACAGAGTGACTGTTCAACATGAGAACAACTGAATTCATAGTGGGTCTAGTAAGCCTATATGGATGCATCTAGTCATTTCAGTTCTTGAGCCAATATTCAAATTGGGATCTATAACATTTTCTGAAGTGCCTTGCCTCCAATTCTTCCATGCCTACAAAATTTAACAACTTGCAAAGTGAATTAATTCAACAATCAAAAGAAATTTTCCAAATGGAATAATAAAAATAAATGACCATCCTTACATATCCCAAAAAGTCTTCTACTCTCTCTGCACTGCGGAAACTGGTATTTTTCTGACCACTTACGATCTTCAATATCAGCACACCAAAACTATACACATCTGATTTAATCGAAAATTGTCCATAGGATAAATACTGTGGAGCCATAGAACCACTGCATTTCAATAAAATTTTAAATGTAATGTTAATTGATTGACACAATATGGTCTATAAATGTGGGGTTAGAGTTGATAAAACCAATAACAAGTCATTTAATCCACGCTTTTGGTATACTTACAGGGTCCCAACAATTCTACTTGTATTATCTTGAGTTTGATACATTACAAACGGTATTGCCATGCCGAAATCTGCAATTTTTGGGTTCATCTCTGCCCTGTTGAGGTTTGCTTGGTAGGTGCTGCCACTTGTATAATTACCTCTGTTGTTGTCACAAAACTGGCGGACGAAGGGCTGCTGCTGAGCCTGAGCAATGGCTAGAGCAGACATGTAACAAAGGAAAAACAACAGCTTTAGAGAACCCACTTTGCTAAATGGCCAAGGCTCAACCTATTCCTTACGAGGACGTGAACGGGAAATCAAATGTTGGATTTCTTATGAAATTCTCGTACTTTTTCTATGTTCCCGCCGAAGCATAAGAGTCCACACAACTTTAAAGTTCCCAAGGGCTAATATTCCTAGTCAAACACATAATTTGGGGTTACATAGGCTCGTTTGACGTACTTTTTCTGTCATAAATTAGTCAAATGACATTTCGAGCAAACTTTGAACATTAAATTAAATATATCTTCTTGATCAAACTAAAATCAAGTATTTTAGCCATCTCGTCGGGTGACGCACGGAGTCCAACTCCCGTGTCCTGCAAATACCTATTATAATAAGAGATTAAATTATAGTATTATGTAATTTTTGTGATGTATTAGAATCTTTCCACAGACTAATTATTAACTTTTTTTTATGTTAAAAAACAAAAAGTATTTATTTATATTAAAAAAATTGTCAAAATTAAATTTTATAAATTCATTTGAACAAATTAAATTTTAAAGTAATTATTATACTTAATCATTTATTTTGTTCGTATAATAAATTTATCATTGTGAGTTACATATATATATTTTTTATTTTAGTTGAATTCTACTTATAATTTTTATTTTTTTCTATATACAATATTCAGTTAATTTAATTTAATTTTTAAAGAAATTAAATTAAAAATTTCAATTCTTACCGGCATAATAAAATTGTCCGTTCGTTTAATCGGGCCTTTATTAAGAAAAAAAGGTCCCTCTTTAGTTTGTGGGGGACGAAAAATATACAAAACATGTTCAGTCAAAAGCAAGGCTAACCAAAGATGCAACGACCCAAGAACTTTCGACAAAGCAAGCAAATCGAAAGCGGGCAAACGTGCGAGTGGACGGTAGCCTTTGCCCTCACTAAAAAAAGAAAAAAAGATATTGATCCTTATAGCAATTCAAGTAGACGGAGAATTGAATTTATTTAATTTGATTGTTTTACTTATATTCAATCTCAATTTCAAAAAATAATAACTAAATAACTAATAATGCAAATAATTAAAAGTAAATGGAGATAAAAAAAGAATATATATAATAATTTAATTTAAATTAAAAACATATTTTTATTTTTCATGATTATTTTTTAAAATTTTAATTTCATTAACTTTTTTTTTCTCTTATAGGATAAAAACAATCTCTTATACCATATCACTTTAACTTAAACCACAATAATATTTTTGCAAACCTTTCATAAGAAATTTTCACAATTTAAAAGCTCATATTCAATCACTTTTAACTAAAATTTTTATTCTTCTCAAAATTATAATATAAATGATCTTTACTCTCTTATACGCTCAGCTTTTCAATTACTTTTATTTTTTCATTAAATATATATAATAGATAGTACTTATTAGCTTTTAACTTTATTTACAAAATAATTCTACTTTATTTTTGTACATAAATATAATAAATTAGTTGTTACATGTTAATTTTTATACAAATTAATTTTTTAAATAAGATTTTTTTTTCTTTAAAATATCAGTCAACTACCATATTTAGACTACTTGATTGGCTCAAATTTTTGTAATTTTATTAGACTTTTATACTTCTAACTTATTCAATCCTATCAGTCAACCGGTTTGAAATTTTTACACTTTTCCACAACCTTCTGCCAACGACAAAATGAAAAAACGGCCACGACCATATTATAGGTAACTACACCACCATATTCATCTGTGCATCCTTTGACAACTTCAATAACATTGATGACATAAATTTATACAAATCGATTGGTCTCCCAGCCCTATAGGGGAAAAAAGGAACACATATGCATATAAAATAACCCAATTTTTGGAAATTGCTATTTGATTGAGGCCTTTCTTTTAGTCATTAAGAAGGCAACTCAGTTTTTATCATGCTTTATTATATTTTCAAATGCTAAATCCAAACGATGAAAAGACAAAGGAAAATTAAAAATATTGAACTCGTTGTATTGATTGAGTTGTTATTTTATATATGAAGAATCTTGTTCGGGTGAGCCGGCGTGCGTTCCCATATCGACCTTTTGCAAGTGCCGGATGTCTTGTTACTTGAGCAAAACAACAAGGTGATTTTCTTATTGCAGAGATAAATTCGAATGATAATAATTTATTATTAATTGCAAATCAAGGTGTCCAAACACACTTTTTTTTGAACTCAGTTGTTATGTATTATGTATATAATGAATATAATAATTGATTTACGTAGCAACCATGCAACGATACTTTATTATTCACAATTTTGCATACTGTATTTTTGCATACTGTATTTCTTGTCAATTTCGTGTTGGCTGCTTCGTTTTCTTTCAGAAAGTTTCGGCTACCTTGTTCAAGCTGTTGCCGTACTAGCAGCATTCGAGGCCAATGAAGAACAACCCAGCCAGCTTATGCAGAGCTGGGTGGCCATTCAACAAATGTTAATTTCGGCTCTTATCAACCAGCATATTGGATTTGGCTACGTAAATGTGGAACGGTGCTTGGGAGTCAACCTTATATATAAATAGGAACTAGACAGTAACTTTCCAATAACAAGCAAATTGCATTTATTTAGAATACACTTGAGCAGATCCATGCATCTCATAGACAGTTCTAGTTATCTATGCACTATAATCAAGCCTGAACTGATGATTGAGCTGAATACCTTCAATCCCGAGAAAGGTAGAAGTTCTAATGAGCAAACTCACAGAATCATACCATCGTCTATCGTGGGTATACTTCAGTAATTGATCCTTCGTCTACAGACCATGGCACTGATTGACTTGTAGACTGACTGGATGCCAACCCCTTCATCTGCTTGTTCTCTATTGTACTACTGTGGAAAAAAGCTGGCTCCTGAGGCAATTGCAGACTGACAGAGTAACTATCAAGCATGAGAACAATATTTGCCATTGTGGGTCTATCAGCCGGATCTTCCTGGACGCACAACAAGCCAATTCGGATACACCTAATAACTTCGCTCCTTGAATATGTATCCGCCAGAGTAGGATCCAACACCTCCAAGGGTCTCCCATCTCTCCAGTGTCTCCAAACCTACAAAATTGTCCGACACAGCAGAGTTTTTACACCTTCCCAATCTTGATGATATTGAGCATAAAAGGTGGAGATAATGTTTATTGTAAGGAAGAAAACTTCATACTCACATAGCTCACGAGGTCGGTTGCACCATGTGTTTGAAAGAAAGAACTGTTTTTCTTTCCACTTAATATCTCAAGTAGCAAGACACCAAAACTATAAGCGTCTGATTTCACCGAAAACTGTCCATGCATTGCGTATTCTGGAGACATATAACCACTACAAAAGACCAAAAGATCAGAGGGCAACACACAGTTATTTATACTTGTCCGAACCATATTCTATGTCAAGAAGGGTGAGGAATGAAATCTGAAACGTACTATGTCCCAACAATTCTATTCGTATTTGCTTGAGTTTGATCAACTCCAAAAATCCTAGCCATGCCAAAATCTGAGATTTTCGGGTTCATATCTGCGTCTAACAAAATATTGCTAGCTTTCAGATCACGGTGGATAATCCTAAGCCGAGAATCCTCATGAAGATAAAGAATTCCGCGTGCAATCCCTCCAATTATTTTGTATCGTCTCGACCAATCCAACTGCCCTTGCTTCTCAGGGTCTACAAATTCATGGTAGAGATCAGAAATTCAATTCAGAGTGCAGAGATTTGAGAATGTGAAAAGAAAATTGACATGAGTTCAGAATGTTCAGACCAAATAGAAAGTAGTCGAGGCTTTTGTTGGGCACATATTCATATACAAGTATCTTTTCTTCTCCATCCAAGCAAAATCCTAGCAGCCTCACTAGATTTCTATGTTGTAGCTTGGCTACCAAAATGACCTCATTCTTGAATTCTTCTACGCCTTGGCCAGAATGTCTTGACAACCTCTTGACAGCTACTTCTTCTCGATTAGGAAGTGTACCCTGAGAATGCAGTTTAACAAATGTCACATAGTCTTCTTCATTGCCAAGTATATTTCAGAAAATTTTAGAAGAGATTAGAGGTTACAAAATAATCACCTTGTAAACCTCACCAAATCCACCTTCTCCTAACTTGTTATCACTGGAGAAATTGTTTGTGGCAGCTTCAATGGTTGCAAAATCGTATTGCAGGGACTCCACAGTTGTAATTTCATTTCCAACTACTCAATGAATTAGATAGATATGCAGTGGACTTGGTGAAATGACACAGTAGGAGAGAAATGTAATAAAAAACAAAAAAAAAAAAAACTTTCTTTTAAGCTTGTACCATTATCTTCCGGAACAGGATTATACTTCTTTCGTGCCCGCCTGCATAAGAAACAACAGCCAACACAGAAAAGCACAACAGATACAGAAATTGGAGCAACAATGGCTACAATTGCAGCTGTCGATATGCCGCCTTTTCCTGCATAAACAAGCAAAAGAACCAAGCACATGCTATGTTACCAAGCCTTGTGCTAAGACCGCTATTTTCCTGCACTAAGATATTTCATAACCAGAAAATTATTGCTCTGTTGTTATGGCCTATTATAAGTTGGTATCCCGTTATTAAGAACTAGAACTTTCAAATTTAAGCACATAATTTCCAAATTTCAGCTGCATATAAGGAAAGAAAGCTATGAGATGAAATGGGGCCACCATCTCTTTTTATACAACTTACCTAAATAAATTTATTCTTGGCTGACAGGAAAAAGAAAATGTAACTGGGATTTTATTTCTAAAAGAGACAGTAAGCAAACTTCCAAAATCAACAGAACAAAATAGTTCATGGACACTGGCCAGAGTTGCACCCAAAAAATTAGATGAACAAAAGTAGCTTTTACGCCACTAACCATCTTGGTGAACACTTTTCTTTGTAGATAGTGGATACATATATAAGCACACATTCCTCAATTTCTTCAGTTTATGCACCTCTTTTTGCCCACTTCATTGAACTTTTAACTGATTGAAATGATCACATCCGGTTAATCATTTTTCCAATCTTTTTAATCAAATAGAGTTGGGTGGGTTGATTTGGGTAAGCTTTCAGCACTTGCTCAGGAATGGGGAACTTTTTGCCTTGCTCTTTTCATTGAAATTCTTCGTAAAATTTTAATTGCCCCCTAGCATTACTCTAATTTGGTGATAAAAAGCCAACCTATTTAATATGCTAAAAAAGATGATTACTAAAAATATTCTTTTGATAATTTCTATTCAAAGTTGAAAATTACTTTTGTTTGTTAAATAAAGGTAAAAAGGTACACGTGATGAAATTAACCTCACCTCCAGTTCTTGGCGGAGGGGAAGGAAGGACAACCGGCGGAGGAGACGGCGCCACCGACAACGTCTCGTTGTAGAAAGGATAGATTTCGTACCGAAAATTACAGCTTGGGAACAAGACTCTTCCTCCTGGCCTCCCTTTACAGCAGGTGGGATACAGAGATATAGCTATTCGAAGACAGCTATCACAGTCGGACTTCGACAAGTCCGGCGTGCACTGCACGAGGCTGTACAGGTTCTGAGAGGCCGTGAAATTCACTTGCTTGACTGCAAACTTTTTGGCACCCGACCGAGCGGCAGCAGCCCCCGTGGCCAGCTCACCCAAAGTGGTCTCCGCCAGCGAGTTGAAACGCGTTGGGTCCTCAGTGACGTTTCCAGTATTCCACATATATATACTAGGGCTACTATCCATGGTGAAAGACTTGTTTGAATAACGTAAGAGGCAATCATCGTACCATACAATGGCCACTTTTTCGACAGGACAAAGTTGGACTATATCGTGGACGGCCTGTCTGACGCAGTCCCTGCAAGCCTCGGTGCTGCGGTCGCCCCGGCATAGAAAGAGGCCGTAAACATCATCCGGGTCGCGCCCGGACGAGCTGTTGCGGAACCCATTAAGGTAATATTGTGTGGAGTTGGTGGAGTTTGAAGATAGAGAAGAGAGGAGGCGGTCAAGATTGGCCTTGTAGGTGCTGTTGCTCAGGAAAGTTGTTGTGTTCGGGCAAATGGTATAAAGGGGATCGGCGGCTTCAGCGAAATTGGCAAAGCTCAGCAAAGCGAGAATTGGTAGAATTATGGAGAATTTCAAGAGAGGCTCCATGTATGCATATTCTTTATCCAATCTATCTCTGCTCTGCTTTTGCTTTTTGCTTTTGCAGATTGTCTACTTTCCTTGAGCATTCGTTGGCATTTGCTTCTGTTTTGGCTTTGCCCTGTTATTATTAGCATTAGAATTCCTAAGTTTGGCTAGAATGTGGACCCCATGAATTATTTGAGAAAGGGCGTTGGAGTACGCGAGTCGTTCTATAGTATTAAGTCAACGCCATGAATTATATTTGAAATTTAATTTTATCGGTAAAAAATAAATAAAATTAAAAATTTAATAATAATTCTCAAAGTTTCAATTTTTTGCTAAATAAAAACTTCTGTACCGATATTTATACATAAGAACGGAAGTATGATTTTTTTAATAATAAAGAAGTTGAAGTGATATTTTACTTTTTTATTAAAAAATTAGATATTATCAAAATAATAAATTAAATATACTTATATTTAGCAATAATTTGTTTAAAAAATTATTTTTTGAGATAAATCTTTACAAAGAAATAAATTATATTTACTATTTTATTGTATTATTAAAAAATATTTTTAATTTTAATTATTATAATTTTAAAATTTTAATATAAATTAATAATTATTATTATAAATAAAAATATAAAAAAATTGGCTAACTTCTTTTAAAAAGAGATTTTAGCATTAAATGACAAGAAAAAAAAAAACTTACCGTAACAATGAAATTGACTTGTGTCGAATAATTAGTGATTGAGAAGAGTAATAATAAAAATAGTCGACAAGTGATGAAATTGGTAATAATTTAAATATAATTTATTTTCTTTTTGATTCAAAGATGACTATTTTTTTGTTTTTACCTCATGCTTTTTCTTTTTAGTTTGTCTAATAACACCTTTTGAGTGGAAGTCATTTTTGTAAAAAGTTATTACTTTTTGTTAAATTCATAATTATTTTCTATTAATTATACATTTTAAATTTATCAAATAAAAACTAAAAAAATATTTAAAAAAATATTTTACTAAAAATACTTATACTAAAAACAAATAAACCCTAAACTTAAAGTATAATATATGTTTATACATAATAACTAAAAATAAAAAGTAAAATATAAGTATTTTGAAAAAAAAAACACTTTTATGTTTTCTATTAACAAAAAAATTATTAAAAAAATAAATTTTATAAATTTATATTTAATTTCATGAGTTCAAATTTTAATATTAATTATAATAAAAATAAAATTTATCACTAAATTATAATACTAAATAATAATATAATATAATTATTTGATATAATTATAAATTTTAATATGACATTAATTTTATTTATTATTTTGTGATAAAAATATATTATTTTATAATAAAATTTTTAAAAAAATTATTATTAATATCGCTAATACTAAATCTGCTTAATGGAACCACTTTTATTAGAAGTGCCCGATAATCGAAGTCATATAAATTGATAAAATACTACTGTTTGCCTAATCAATGGATGGGACACTCTGGAGTCGCTCAAAGGAAAAGTCTAAGTCAAGCTCGCCCGTCAAACTAGGAAACAGTCATTCTCGCAGAATAATAACAGGGAAAAGCCAAAATTGTCAGGAAGATGTCAGTCAAATTGTTGGAAATCTGAACAGTCAAATTAATGAGGATGACAGAAGTGAGAAATGGGACGTCCTAATTCATCTGCCCATCTGGTCGACCAAAAATTAATATTAATGCTGAAGGATTAATACTTAATTTCATGGACACATTATACATATTTAATAAAAAATCATGTGTTAAAAATATTTTTTAAAATTTAAATTTTATAATATTTTTATTATTTATTAATAGAATAATTATTTCATTAATTATATTTATATATATTTAGGGAATCCAATAAAAAAAATGGTCTCATTTCCTTAATATCAATATTAATATACAACACTTAATTACACCATGGCTGCTCCTGATTGGACCCCGTGCAACAGCCAAGGTTCCGCTGAAGGAAAAGTCCAAAACGACGGCAGTCCCATTGCGTGTCGTTTACTTTCCTTCTCGAGAACGTGATTGATCAAATTTACTTAATAAATGGTAATAAGAGAATTTAGTGAATATTTTAAGTATTATATTTATAAAAATTTAAAATTAATTATAATTTATTATAAAATTATTTAAATAATTTTTTAATAAAAATAATTAATTATTAAATTTATTTCAGTTAAATTAAATATTAAAATTATAAAATTTTACTTATTAAAAATATATTTAGAATTTAAATATTAATTTTTTAATAAAAAATATTCTTTATCAAATAACACTTATTATATTTAATTTATATGTAATTTTTTATCAAACTAATATAAAATTATATTAAATTATTAAGTATAAAAAATTATATAATACCATATAATTTTTTTTAATTTTAAAATTATTTTTTCCTTTTCTCTGTCTTCTCTGTCATTATAATATTTATAAAAATCTTTTAAAATAATTAAACTATCCCTAAAATGTTTAAAAACAAAATTACATAACATTTTAAAAACATGCAGCAAATCAGCCTCTAACTAATTTTATAATTGATAAAGTTAAGTAAAGCGAGAATTGATAGAATTATGAGAATTTCATAAAGAGGCTCCATGTATTTATATTTTTTATCCAATCTATCTTTGCTCTGATTTTGGTCTGCGAGACTGTCTACTTTCCTTGACCATTGGTTGGCATTTGCTTCTGTTTCGGCTTCGCCCTGTTATCGGCTCCTCAGAATTGGCCAAGTTTGGCTAGGATGCATACGAGATAGAATGTGGACCCTATGAATTATTAATAAAAGGAAGTTGGGTGTACCCGAGTCTTTCTACAAAATTTATATTGACACCATGCATTATATTTAAATTTAATTTTATTAATAATTGTAATCAATAAATTGGTAATTAAATTATAAAAAATAAATAAATTTAAAAATTTAGTAATTATTTTTAGGATTCCCATTGTTTGCTAAATAAAAATTATTGTGCCAATATTTATACATAAAAAAGAGCGAATAATAAAAATTAAGTACAATTATTTTTTATTTTTAAAATATAAAAATATGAGTATATTTTATATTCTTATAAGTAAATTAATAAATATATATTTAATTTTAATAAATATTTGATAAAAATTTGGACTTTGAAATTTATTATGAATAGTCTTTGTTAGAAATATCAATATCCAAGTCATAAAGAGACTTATTCGTTGATAAGAACCAAAGGAAAAAAATAAATAAAAAAGAGATAGTGAGAACTCATCTAAATTGATGAAAGAGTGTTGTTTGCCCCGTGAGTGTACGGGAGACTCGGGAGTAGCTTGACTCAAAGAAAAGTCCAAGTCAATCGCTCCCCATCCCCACAACAATAAAGTAGTCCTCGCTGCGGAACAATGGCAAGGAAAAGCCAAAGCTCTTAGGAATATCTCATATTCGTGGAATTTTGGACAGAGACAAATTAATGAGGAGGGCAGAAGTGATAATTTAATATTAATATTAATATTAATATTAAGGGAGCAATTATATTAATACGTAACTTCATAAATATATTATACATATTTAATAGAAAAAGTACATGTTAAAAATAATTTTTTAAAATTAAATTTTATAATTCTTGTCATTATTTATTAATAGAATATTCAACTCCTAGACAGCAACAACTGAAATTTGGCTAAAGGAAATGAAGGAAAAGTCAAAAATGGCGACAGTCCTGTGCGCGCCGTTTGCGTCTCTTTTCCAGAACATAATTAAATGCGGCTTTTTTTTTTTTTTTAATAAGACACTTTTCTCTTCTTTTTTTTTTCTTTCTATTTTCTATATAAATATTTTTTAAATTTTATTTATTTGTTATCATTTTAATTCTAATTTTATTATAAATTTAAATATGCTAAAAATATATACCATTTATTTATTTATTATATATTAACTTATATTAAATATATATAAATTTACAATATATCATACTAAATATATATTTGTATTTTATATACATATAAAAGAAAAATATTATATAGTATGTATAATTTACAGAAATAAAGTAATATGTAAATATAATGTGTGTATGATTTTATATATAATGTGTAAATATAAATAAATTAATAAGTAAAAATAAAAAATTAACTAATAAAATTAATTTTTTTAACAAAATAAAATAAATAGTTAAAATTATAAAAGTTATGTTTTTTTGTACATAAGACTCTTAGTTCAAATATTAAAATTTTTTATCTTACTTTTTTTGTTTTTTTTAAGTTGTCTCATTTATAAGTTAATTTAAATTTTACTTGATTTAATTCTAAAATTTTTAATTAATTAAATTTAAATTATTTTTTTATTCAAGTCAAAAATACAAAATCTAACAATAATTTTTTTGATTAACATCTAGTTAGATTGTAATTCGATACCTCTACGACATATTTTTAACTACTTAATTAACCATTTAGAAACTTTTCATTTCATTCCATTTGCAATATATATAGAGCCCCTACTTGGCTTATACCTTATATCACTAGACACGTGGAATTAACACTTAATTCCTAAAATGCAGAGTTTGCTTATATGATTGGATCTTTCCATTTTTGGCTCGTCTATGAAGGAGGTGTTGCGGAAGCCATTAAGGTAAATATTAAGTGGAAGTAGTAGAATTTGAGGATAGAGAAGAGAGGAGACGATTATGATTGGAGAAGAAGGTGCAGCGGAGTATAAATAATGCAAAAAAAAAACTTCTTTCACTTATTTAAACTTGTGAGAAGATGAATGAATAACAAAAATGACAATACAAATGAATCATGTAAAAAATATACTAATTTTACATAAAAAATTTCTTCAAATTAAAAGGAAAAAAAACTATGGATCCTCTGAATTAGAAATCAGTTTCACTATAATCAAGTGAGTACAATAAAGTTATACAATTTCAATTATATCAAACAAATTGAATAAATTTAATTTGAATTAAACGAAAGAATAATGAGTCAAGTAAAACAGGTCAATTATATGTTGTCAACTACAACTTAATAATTAAATTTCAAGACAATAATCTAATTATTCAAGATGAATTTCTAGATGTTTCTTATCAATTGTCTAAATTTCAGTTTAATCAAATCACAAATCAATAATTATCTCTTCATAGTTTCAAATAAATGGAAGAAGTTTTTTTTTTTAGACTATTTATACTTCGCTACGCCTCTCGCCATCAGATTAAGATTCGCCTTGTAGGTATTGTTGTTCATGAAAATTGTTGTGTTTGGGCAAATGTTGTAAAGGCCTAACAGGGATCAGTTTTAGTGAAATTTGCCAAGTTAAGTAGTAGAGCGAGCGAGAATTTCATAAAGGACTCCGTGTATGAATATTTTGCTTTGGGAGATTGTCTACTTTTCTTGAACATGGGCATTTGATTTTGTTTTTGCCTTTTTTGTTTTTTGAATAATGAGAGTAAATAATATGCAATCAAAAATATACAAATATAAGCTAATCACTTTTAAAATTAATTATTTTTAAGAAGAGAATTATCTCATATTATAATAAAATCAAAATTAATCATTTTAAGATATTATTATAATTAGCTAAGCTTGGTTATGAAGTGTAGGAAGTAGAATGTGGACATCAGGAAGCATTGGACGGATGAAATGTGAGAATCATTCTAATTGTATACAACTGGTCTAGACTAGAAAATAAAGTTATTAGTAATATAATAACAATATAAATTTTATTATTAGTTTTTTACTAATAAATTTATTTTTATAATTTAAAATATAAAATATAAATAAATTTATAAATTTAGTAATTATTTTCAAGATTTCAATTTGATTATTAAAAAATAAGTGATTATGTGGATCTTTTTATAAAAAAAATAATTAAATAAATAAATTTATATTATAATTATTTTATATGATAATTTGAATTTAAAGTTAACTTTATTGATTATAATAATTTATCTAATATAAATATTATAATTTTTATTCAATGTAATTTATTTGATGCATATGGATTTTGCTTCTAACAGCAACATGCTACGTCATGGTTGCACGACTTGTGAAGTTAAATCAACATGTTTTAAGAAGAAACTTTCAATTATTAATTTTATTGATTTTATAAATATCACAATAAATTTTATTAATGATATTATTTTAAATGTGAGACATCTAAATCATTTGAGTAAAATAATTTATTTGTTGATAAAAAAAAAACTAAAGTGATGAAATAGTATTGCGAATGGAATACTCTAATGAATTGCTTGACTAAAAGGAAAAGTTTCAAGTCAATCGCCCCCATCAGAAGGGAATAGCCACTGTCCCAGAATAAAATGCAATTTGTATCGTGAGCAAGTGGGTTAGGAATATCTCAATCAAATCGGTGGAAAATCTTGAAAAGATGAGAGATGAGAGATGAGAGACACGAGGGAACTCGTGAGAAGGACCCGAGTGAGAAAAGTGACCATCCTAATCACACCGCTACTTCTCCTAATTGGTCCTCACGCAACAACTGAGATCTTTTATTTAATGCAAATGAATAAAAAGTAAGAAAGATAAGGATTGATTATCTAGTAATTCACACTATGTTAATATAATATAAATTTTTTATCAAAATTATATCGGACCATAACTTGATTGCATTAGCTATTAGTTTATTTTTAAGCCATAGAATTTAATTTTCTGATATATAAAATTTTTTTAAAATTTTGATTTGTTTAATATTTGACTAAGAATTTTCTGGTAGAGAATTGAATACCTGCAAAATTAAAAAAGACTTAAAAAGGCAATGTTTTCCTTTTTATGTCACTCTCGATAAGGACGATTTTCGAGGCAATGAAATACGATTCTATGGCTATTAGTTCTTGTATCATGAATAAAGATTTAGGGGGCAATTGAGACGCGCCTCTACGTTGATTAATTTTTTGTCTTCAAAAAATTTAAAAAAAAAAAAGAAAAGATTTATAGTTATTAGTTTTATCCCAAAAGCAGTATTCTTAACTGGTTTTAAGGAAAATTTAACTGCCCGTTATAAATATAGCATATACTTATGCATACGAAGAGATAAGAAACCAAAGCTGTAAAAACGTCAAATAAAATAATATAACACATACTTATGCTGTAAAAATATTTAAAAAAATGAAAGAAAAAAAAAAAAAGAGGAAAACTCTCTCACCTGGTTTACAAGAGAACAAAAGCCGGTGATGCAGGTAGAAAGGATGGGCCTTAAGGGCGGGGGGAGCCGAGGCACAGAAGTCGTGCAACTGAGAGTGGCATAGGGCTGCGCAGTGGGAAAGTCAATGAAATAAGCCCTTGCTGGGACACAGTGCTGCGCAGGAAGTTCGACAAGAGAATTGTCATTTGGGAGGAGTGGTTTCAGTGACTTTTCAAAAGACGGAATAGTCGTGACATACATGATTATTTACCTAAAACTATGATGCCAGACAAGAAATAGAGATATGCGGGCAAATTTTCTCGCATGGGAAAAACCTTTTCATTTAGTACAAGAAAAAAGACATGAATTCCACAAATAGCTTTATCATAAGGTGTGCAAAATAAAATGGCCAAAAGTTAAATAGAGAAACATAAATGGGAAAAGCAGCCAACCAATGCTCTAAATCCAAAACCCAACAGTAAATGTCAAGCAAATTTCACAAAGCAAAAAATAGCCACCTGAAAATGAAAAAATAGTTGCACGAAAAGCCCCGACAGAAATAGAACACTTAATGATTGTGGGCCTGAGAAACTTGCTTGTAGAGATATGGACCGATGTCAAAGGAGCCCAAGCAACTGGCCCACCCAAACCTTACAAAATATTAGACTATACCCAACAAATATTCTTTTGGGCCCTTAAGAAATCTCTTATCGTGGATCACGTGGGCCTGTCTTGCCCTTTTCTTTCCAAATTTCAACGAGTTACCCAATGTCAATTTTCTCTTATATTGGGAACCTTTACTATATGTATATATTCCTAAACATAGACATTTAATTTTTTATTGCTCATTTTCTGAGACTTTATGGAAAAGAATTTTACAGGCCTCTGGTATTTGTAAAAGCTTTTGGTGGGTGGGAGGTTATTAAGAATTCTACAAAAGAAGCAAGTGGGCTCTATAGGTCTAAAGTTAGTATTGTGTACTTAAGTTTACTGGTGAGAAAGGTACAAAAGACGACATAGGGGCACTTTTTCAAGTCTTAACAATTTTATACTTTTTGTTACTGGGTTTGAAGCCAAATTTGGAGTTGTGAGTGACTTAGGGTTAAGCGGGACAATTTACGACCACTCCTCTGACAGGGATTCAGTTTTGTGTGTGATTAACAATCCTTTTTGTATTTCAAGTTCTTTAATAATGAAAAATTGTTCACTTATCAAAAGAAAAAAAAAAGCACATGATCTCTAATCTTTTTTCTTCAATTTTCATGTTCCAAGAACAACACATACTCACATAGTAGCTGTCAGCCTCCTAAGTCCCTTGATAGGAAGATACAAGTAGTTGGTGGTAGCTTACACCAATACTTGATATAAAATTAGTGTAAGGTGAGCACATCAAAGAAAATAAGATGAAAGAAAAGTGGGGCAGCATACCGTGACCTTGGAATTAAGTGAAAAGCATGTTTGGTCAAGAAGGCAGTGGTGCACAGGCAGAGTGGCAACAGGCTGCTGGTTGGGAAAATCGATGCATGGGCTGAGAGTTAGGCCAACAAAGTGCCTCACAACAGACACGTAAGTGCTGGATGCGCATGCGTGAGAGACCTAATGTATGTAATGGTTTCCAGGCTGTCATCGTCTTAAGTCTTACAAAAGTAAGGAGATCATAGGTGATCCTCCCTAGGAATGTGCATAATGTAAGTTGAAACCATTTACAAACTGTCAAACTTTATAAAAATGAGGAGATTATAGGTGATACTCCTTAAAAACTTGAGCAATGTAGATGAGGACAACTGAGATTTAAATATGACTCTTTATAAATAACCAGATAACCAATTATGGGGAGTTGTTAGTAAAGTATGAGAAAACTTAAAATAAATGAATTGTGCCACCTAAGTAAAAGAGAAGTGGGGAAAAGTTTATGAATGCACAAAATGGAGAAGTAAGGGATAGTTTTTAGACCGCTAACTCCTAATCTTATGTGATTTATTAAAATATAATTAGTTTGATAGTTAAATCTTACAAATCTAAATAGTTAAGAGTATTAATTATAACTTTATAAATAGATGGAGCAACCAAGAGCTCTAGTACCTAAAGAGAGAAAATGAAGTGTAAATAATAAGGAAATATATAAAGAGAGTGTGATAAGTATTAGATATTATATTTTTTATATTTTTTGTAAAGAATAATAAAATGTTAAAAAAGTTTTCGCATATATTTATATTTATTCTTTTACTTAGATAATTGTGTGTGAATTACTTATTTGTCATCTCATGTGTGGATTTAGCTGAAATTAAGTAAGCAATTTACTATTATTACAAAATCAAAAATTTGTGCGAGACTTTTAGCAGCGTGACAATAGCTATTTAGAGTCCAACTCATGACATTGTAATTTCTTGGTGATACACGTGTGTGTATCTAACTTTCACAAGCTGACTATTATAAGCCTTGCAAATTCGGGGTGGCCCTTGACAGGGATAAGAGTGGCAAAGACAAGGAAGGAACAAAAAATAAAGGCTACCCCAGAAAATTAGACACAGAAAAGTTCATGCATTATCTTGTAATTCTTTTTGGGTTTATGTATAGGGAAGTTAAAACATGTTCCTTTTTAAAAACTCAGCAAGTTCCTTAGTGATTAATTACGTTATTGGCTAAGAATGTAAATATTTAATTCAATGAATGTAATAATTGATTTAGGTAGTGACCATTCAACGATACTTTATTATTCACAATTTCGCATATCGCATTTCATGTCAATTTCGCGTTGGCTGCCTTGTTTTCTCCCGGAGAGTTTCAGCTACTTTGTCCACGCTGCTGCCGTAGTGGCAGCATTCGAGGCCTGAAGGCCAACCCAGCCAGCTTACGCAGAGTTGGGTGGCCGTTCAACAAATGTTAATTTTGGCTCTTATCAACCAGCATATTGGATTCGGCTACGTAAATGTGGAAAGGTGCTTGTGCCATACAATGAGTCAACCTTATATATAAATAGGAACTAGACTGTTAACTTTCCAATAACAAGCAAATTGCATTTATTTAGAATACACTTGAGCAGATCCATGCATCTCATAGACAGTTCAAGTAATCTATGCACCATAATCAAGCCTGAACTGACGATTCAACTGAATACCTTCAATCCCGAGAAAGGTAGAAGTTCTAATGAACGAACTCACATGGTCATATTGTCATCTATCGTGGGTATACCTCAGTAATTGATCCTTCGTCTACAGACCATGGCACTGATTGACTTGTAGACTGACTGGATGCCAACCCCTTCGTCTGCATGTTCTCTGTTGTACTACTGAGGAAAAATGCTGGCTCCTGAGGCAATTGCAGACTGACAGAGTAACTATCGAGCATGAGGACAATATTTGCCATTGTGGGTCTATCAGCCGGATCTTCCTGGACACACAACAAGCCAATGTGGATACACCTAATAACTTCATTTCTTGAATATGTATCTGCCAGAGTAGGATCCAACACCTCCATGGGTGTCCCATTTCTCCAGTGCCTCCAAACCTACAAAATTGTCCAAAATAGCAGATATTTTACACCTTCCCAATCTTGATGACACTGACATAAGAGGCTGAGATAATGTTTATTGTAATGAAGAAATCTTCATACTCACATAGCTCAGGAGGTCGGATACACCATGTGTTTGAAAGAAAGAACTGTTTTTCTTTCCACTTATTATCTCAAGTAGCAAGACACCAAAACTATAAGCATCTGATTTCACCGAAAACTGTCCATGCATTGCATATTCTGGAGACATATAACCACTACAAAAGACCAAGAGATCAGAGGGCAACACACAGTTATTTATGCTTGTCCGAACCATATTCTATGTCAAGAAGGGTGAGGAAAGAAATCTGAAACGTACTATGTCCCAACAATTCTATTCGTATTTGCTTGAGTTTGATCAACTCCAAAAATCCTAGCCATGCCAAAATCTGAGATTTTCGGGTTCATATCTGCGTCTAACAAGATATTGCTAGCTTTCAGATCACGGTGGATAATCCTAAGCCGAGAATCCTCATGAAGATAAAGAATTCCGCGTGCAATCCCTCCAATTATTTTGTATCGTCTCGACCAATCCAACTGCCCTTGCTTCTCAGGGTCTACAAATTCATGGTAGAGATCAGAAATTCAATTCAGAGTGCAGAGATTTGAGAATGTGAAAAGAAAATTGACATGAGTTCAGAATGTTCAGACCAAATAGAAAGTAGTCGAGGCTTTTGTTGGGCACATATTCATATACAAGTATCTTTTCTTCTCCATCCAAGCAAAATCCTAGCAGCCTCACTAGATTTCTATGTTGTAGCTTGGCTACCAAAATGACCTCATTCTTGAATTCTTCT
Organism: Bruguiera gymnorhiza; assembly: GCA_020883675.1. Taxonomy (NCBI): domain Eukaryota; kingdom Viridiplantae; phylum Streptophyta; class Magnoliopsida; order Malpighiales; family Rhizophoraceae; genus Bruguiera; species Bruguiera gymnorhiza. The sequence continues at coordinate 693,743 of JAIRCJ010000017.1, read as the reverse complement.
ACGCCTTGGCCAGAATGTCTTGACAACCTCTTGACAGCTACTTCTTCTCGATTAGGAAGTGTACCCTGAGAATGCAGTTTAACAAATGTCACATAGTCTTCTTCATTGCCAAGTATATTTCAGAAAATTTTAGAAGAGATTAGAGGTTACAAAATAATCACCTTGTAAACCTCACCAAATCCACCTTCTCCTAACTTGTTATCACTGGAGAAATTGTTTGTGGCAGCTTCAATGGTTGCAAAATCGTATTGCAGGGACTCCACAGTTGTAATTTCATTTCCAACTACTCAATGAATTAGATAGATATGCAGTGGACTTGGTGAAATGACACAGTAGGAGAGAAATGTAATAAAAAACAAAAAAAAAAAAAACTTTCTTTTAAGCTTGTACCATTATCTTCCGGAACAGGATTATACTTCTTTCGTGCCCGCCTGCATAAGAAACAACAGCCAACACAGAAAAGCACAACAGATACAGAAATTGGAGCAACAATGGCTACAATTGCAGCTGTCGATATGCCGCCTTTTCCTGCATAAACAAGCAAAAGAACCAAGCACATGCTATGTTACCAAGCCTTGTGCTAAGACCGCTATTTTCCTGCACTAAGATATTTCATAACCAGAAAATTATTGCTCTGTTGTTATGGCCTATTATAAGTTGGTATCCCGTTATTAAGAACTAGAACTTTCAAATTTAAGCACATAATTTCCAAATTTCAGCTGCATATAAGGAAAGAAAGCTATGAGATGAAATGGGGCCACCATCTCTTTTTATACAACTTACCTAAATAAATTTATTCTTGGCTGACAGGAAAAAGAAAATGTAACTGGGATTTTATTTCTAAAAGAGACAGTAAGCAAACTTCCAAAATCAACAGAACAAAATAGTTCAGGGACACTGGCCAGAGTTGCACCCAAAAAATTAGATAAACAAAAGTAGCTTTTACGCCACTAACCATCTTGGTGAACACTTTTCTTTGTGGATAGTGGATACATATATAAGCACCTTATCATCCAACACATACCTCAATTTCTTCAGTTTATGTACCTCTTTTTGCCCGCTTCATTCAACTTTAAGTGATTAACGTGTTCACATCCGGCCAATCATTTTTCCAATCTTTTTAATCAAATAGTGTTGAATGGCTTGATTTGGGTAAGTTTTAAGCACTTGCACAGGAATGGGGAACTTTTTGCCTTGCTCTTTTTATAAAATTCTTCGTAAAATTTTAATTGACCCCTAGCATTACTCTAATTTGGTGATAAAAAGAAGGTACAAAGGTACACATCATGAAATTGTCCTCACCTCCACTTCTTGGAGGAGGGGAAGGAAGGACAACCGGCGGAGGAGACGGCGCCACCGACAACGTCTCGTTGTAGAAAGGATAGTTTTCATACCGAAAATTACAGCTCGGGAACAAGACTCTTCCTCCAGGCCTCCCATTACAGCAAGTGGGATACTGCGATATAGCCCTTCGAAGACAGCTATCACAGTCGAGCCTCGACAAGTCCGGCGTGCACTGCACGAGGCTGTACAGGTTCTGGGACGCCGTGAAATTCACTTGCTTGACAGCAAACTTTTTGGCACCCGACGGAGCGGCGGCAGCCACCGTGGCCGCCTCACCCAAAGTAGTCCCCGCCAGCGAGTTGAAACCCGTTACGTTCTCAGTGACGTTTCCACTATTCCACATATACAGAATAGGGCTATCATCCATGTTGGAAAACAAGGACTGGTTTGAGTAACGTAAGAGGCAATCATCGTACCATACAATGGCCACTTTTTCGACAGGACATTTTTGGACTATATCGCGGACGGCCTGTCTGACGCAGTCCCTGCAAACCTCGGTGCTGCGGTCGCCCCGGCATAGAAAGAGGCCGTAAACATCATCCGGGTCGCGCCCGGACGAGCTGTTGCGGAACCCATTAAGGTAGTATTGAATGGAGTCGGTGGAATTTGAAGATAGAGAAGAGAGGAGGCGGTCAAGATTGGTCTTGTAGGTGCTGTTGCTCACGAAAGTTGTCGTGTTCGAGCAAATGCTATAAAGGAAATCGGCTTCAGCGAAATTGGCAAGGCTAAGCAAAGCGAGAATTGGTAGAATTATGGAGAATTTCATGAGAGGCCCCATGTATGTATATTCTTGATCTAATCTATCTCTGCTCTGCTTTTGCTTTTTGCCTTGGGAGATCGTCTACTTTCCTTAAGCATTGGTTGGCATTTGCTTCTGTTTTGGCTTTGCCCTGTTATTGTACCATTAGAATTCTTTTGGCCAGAATGTGGACCCCCTGAATTATTTGAAAAAGGGAGTTGGAGTACGCGAGTCTTCCTACGGTATTAAATCAACACTCTGCATTATGTTTGAAATTTAATTTTATTAATAATTTTGATCCATAAATCGGCTCTTAAGTTATAAAAAATAAATAAATTTAGAAATTTAGTAATAATTCTCATGGTTCCAATTATTTACTAAAGAAAAATTTTTGTGCCGGTATTTATACATAAATAAAAACGAACAACAAAAAACAAACTACAATTATTTTTATTTTTAAAATATAAGAAATATAAATAATTTGTTATATTCTTGTAATTAAATTACATAAGTATATATTTAATTTTAATAAATATTTTGATAAAAATTTAAAAATTTTCATTTGTTATGATAAAAAAATTTCAATATATAATTAAACTATTGATAATAATATAATATAGACTTTTGGCCAACTAACTATCTTATCAATTATAATAATTTATTTGGTTCAAATATTATTATATTTATGATATATAATAATACCATATTATTTTATAGTAATTTTTTTATGAATTAAATTTAAAAATTATTATCAATTTCATAGATACCAAATCTTATTAATGAAACTACTTTTGTTAGAAGTATCAGATATCCAAGTGATAAAGAGATTTATTGATTGATAAGAACAAAAGAAAAATAAAATATTAAAAAAGAGATGGAGAGAATTCATCTAAATCGAGGGAAGAGTTGTGTTTGCCTAATGAATGCATGGGAGACTTTGGGGTAGCAAAAGTCCAAGTCAAGCGCCCCCCAACCCCACAGGAATGGAATAGTCGTCGTTGCAGAACAATGGCAAGGAAAAGCCAAAATTGTTCGGAATATCTCAGTCAAATTGGTGGAAATTTGAACAGAGACAAATTAATGAGGAGGACAGAAGTTATAAATTTGAGGTTGTAATTCATCTGCTTATCTGGTCGCCCAGAAATTAATATGAATATTAAGGAAGCAATTATGTTAATTACATAACTTCATAAATACATTATGCATATTTAATACAAAAATACGTGTTAAAAATAGTTTTTTAAAATTAAATTTTATAGGACTTGTCATTATTTAGTAATAGAATAATTATTTTATTAATTTTTTATATATAGGAAAACCAACAAAAAATTGACTTATTTCCTTAATATTAATATTAATATTCAACTCCTAATGGCACCGTAGCTGCTGTCCTCGTGCAACAACTGAGAATTGCCTAACGGAAACGACGGAAAAGTCAAAAAAGGCCACAGTTGTCTTGCGCGTCGTTTACTTCATTTTTTCGGAAATAATTAAATGCGTCCCAACTTTTGACTTGTTTTTTTTTTTTTTTTGTCAGAAGACACATTTCACTTATTTCTCTTTTCAATTTTTTTAGATATTTTTAAAATTTTATTTATTTTATCTATATTATTTTAATTTACTTTTAATTTTCTCATCAGTTCAAGTATGTCAAAAATATATATAACATTTCTTTATTTATTATATATTATTTTCTATTAAAAATATACAAATTTATAATATATAAAACTTTCTACACATTATGTATATTATGTAATATTTGTACATACAAAAGAAAAACATTATATAGTGTGTGTAATTTACATAAACAAAATAATATACATATGTAATATATGTACCTGTGTATATAATGTATAAATATAAATAAATTTATAAATAAAATTAATTTTTTTAGTAAAATAAAATTGATAGTTAAAATTATAAAAATTATGGTTTTTTTTTACATAAGATTCTTAGTTCAAATATTACAATTTTTCATTTTACTTCTTTTGTCTTTTTTTTTTTAAGTTGTCTAAGTTACGAGGTGCTGTTGTTCATGAAAATTGTTGTGTTTGGGCAAAAGTTGTAGAGGCCCCAGAGGGGATTGGCTTCAGTGAAATTTGCCAAGCTAAGTAAAGTGAGCTTTGGTAGAATTAGGGAGAATTTCATAAGAGGCGCCATGTATGAATATTTTGCTTTAGGAGATTGTCTACTTTTCTTAAACATGGGCATTTGATTTTGTTTTTGCTTCTTTTTTTTCTGTAATAATGAGAGTAAACAAAATACAAAAATTAAAATATACAAACATCACCTAGTCACTCCTAAAATTAATTAGTTCAACTATGTCTACTTACAAAATAACACTTATAATAGGAAGAGAATTATCTCATATTATAACATAATCAAAATAAGTTATTTTAAAATCACGAGTCACTATTTGAATAGTTGATTTAATATAACACGAACTGTTAGTAATAATTCTTAACATGATCATCATTCTCAGTATGTCTCTCGGGTCTATTAAACTTAAATGTTTATTTTTGAGATTTCAAATTCAAATTTTAAAGAGGAAATACTTGAAATTCAAGATAAATAGAAAATATATCGTTTATCGTGTAATTTATAGCACCATGAACTATATTGAAACAAAATATTATTATTAAGAATATTTACACACACATACACACATTTTATTTTTATGATAAAATATAATTAAACTAATAATATTCCCCCCGCCCTGTGAAGTGTGCGGCATTTATATTCTCCTCATCTTCGCCATGCACCATGGGGCGATAGTCGTGACTCAATGATGTAGCGTTGTTCAAGTCCAATTACTTGATATATATTAGTTTGTGGGATGTGGGGACAAATCTGATTTGACAGATTCAACTAACATTTTCCCTTGCTTTCTAATTAATAATAAATTATTATCATTCGAATTTATCTCTCCGATAAGAAAATCACCTTGTTGTCTTGCTCAAGTAACAGGACATCCGGCTCACCCGAACTAGATTCTTCATATATAAAATAGCAAGGTCTCAATCAATACCAACGAGTTCAATATTTTTAATTTTCCTTTCTGTCTTTTCATCGTTTGGATTTGGCATTTGAAAATATAATAAAGCGTGATGACAACTGAGTTGCCTTCTTAATGACTAAAAGAAAGGCCTCAATCAAATAGCAATTTCCAAACAAAGGGTTATTTTATATGTTTATGTGTTCTTTTTTCCCCCTATAGGAGTGGGACACCAATTGATTTGTTTGATTTGTCGAAAGTTCTTGGGTCGTTGCATCTTTGGTTAGCCTTGCTTCTGACTGAACATGTATTCTATGATTTTCTGCCATCTTGGAATTGGGAGGCAGCTTCTGCCTTTTATGATGCCACTGACAGTACCCTTTTATATTGCACATGCATGGCTGTAATGTTTAAAGGGCTTTGTTAGGAAGACTTGACGTTCATGGACGGGGTACGCAGGGAGCATTTCTGACTATTACGTATTAGTTGTACTTGATCTCTTGTTTTTAGGTATTAGCTACCAAGACTGGGTCAGAGTGTTAAAACCAAACAACACGCTACTTTTCATGTGGGGCTAATATCTGTGAAGAATATTTTCTTTTTCTATTCTTTTGGGTTAATTGTGGGGCTAAGTGTTTAAGCCATCTATTGGGGATAGATTTCTTTCATCCTAGTCCTCGTAGCTATCGTCGAACCGACGGGATCATGGATTTTCTGGGAGCGTTGAATAGTCCACAATGCCCTGTTGACAAGTTAAACCGATTGGTTTATTAGAAGACGAGTTGCCATTTGTGGATCGGAACCTGCGGATGATGGCGATAAACTCAACTTAGATTAGACAAATAAAATAAAAATGACTTTGTTACATGCACGTGGAATACACCCAGTTGAATTCACACCGTTCTAACAGTTTATTATATATTTATAGTCTGCATGTTAGTTGTGATCATGCATTAAGAAAAAAAAAAAAGGGCATGTTATAACAAGTTACAAATATTTCGGTGTCAATATCTTTTCAGTACAATAGCTTCTGGCGCAACGGATCCGAGCACAACAGAACTCTGACCCTATCTAGCCCCCCACCCTCTCACAGAGAGCAAAAGCATACTTTTCTATGAGAATGGCAAAAGCCCACCTCAATATATGATTGTTTGGGACAGAGTTATGCCCATGAAGACTGGGCTACGCTCAAAATAACTTGAATTCTTCCAAGACAGCCCAGTAAGATTTGGTTTAGTGTCAATTTCTGCTTCTCGGCCGAATTCAATCATAACGAATTGATAAATGTCTTTTTGAAGGTATGTTTAATAGTTACAAATTTAAATTTTTATTTTAAAAAAAGGTAAAAAAGAATTTGTGACCCAATACCATGAAAATCTCACAACAAGGTTCACGTTACTCAGTTTTATCATTCTACATTTTTTCTGATTAATTTTGTGACATTTAATAATTGATTGGAAACTCATATAATTTGTATTGAAGTCTATTAAGACAGAAAAATGTTAGGTATATTTGATTACTTGATCATTGCATACTCATAACATCACTATATTTTATATTTAAAATAAACCACTTAAATTTGAGCATAACAAGGGGATAATTTGTGACTTACTTTCAACTTTTTTCCTTAGTTTCCTCAGTCTCAACAACATGTAGATGCGGAAAATAAGTATTATAGTACCAGCACTTGGAATGACAATGAAAATGAACCGCTTTTGTTAGAAATATCAGATATCCTAAGTCATAAAGAGATTTATTCGGTGATAAGAACAAAAAGATAAATAAATAAGAGATAGAGAGAATTCATGTAAATTGATGAAAGAGTACTGTTTGCCTAACGAATGTATGGGAGACTCTCGAGTAGATTGACTAAAAGGAAAAGTCCAAGTCAAGCGCCCCCCAACCCCACATGAATGAAACAGGCATCGTTGCAGAACAATGGCAAGGAAAAGCAAAAATTGTTAGGAATATGTCAAATTGTTATTATTTATTAATACAATAAATATTTTATTAATTATACAAATATATATATATATATTAATATTAATATTCAACACCTAATCATATTTGTTGATTAATATAAATAATAAATAGAGTTAAATATAATAAAATATCATAATATTAAAATTTAATTTCACTAATAAATTCAGTATCATAACAAGTTAAAATTTTACTAATAAATTTAGTATCAGAACAAATTAACTTGTTGCTATCAAATTTTCTAATAATTATTTTGTTGTGCTTTTTCTTTAATATATTCATTTCTCTTTCATGCCTTCCACCCCTTTTTGTCTTTTTTTTTTGTCCCTCTATGGACATTTCACCCATATTGACCACATAAACAAATAAATTATTGTCCCTTTCATCCTTCTCATAGGAAATTGCTCTCTCTCTCTCTCTCTCTCTCTCTCCCTTGCTCTCTCTCTCCGCGTGTATTTTTGTTCTCTTGGGAACCGCAAGAATCTTGAAGTGTTAAGGACGGTGCAGTAGACCAGGGCGGATGCCATGGCCTGCACGAAATTCATTGACTTTTTTTTTTTTAAAAAAAAAGATTGACCTAAAATCTTCAAAAACAAAAATTTACATGCCTTGTATATGTCACAATATTTTGAAAAAATATTTTATGCTAAGATTTTCTTTGTCTAAGTTGGAAATTACTAATTTATTGCTGCTCAACGAGCATATATTGAACAAGTTCTAAACTATCCTTCCATGTCTGATTTTTGTAGGAAGAGGAAGTAACATCTATGTTAATTTTGGGACATTTCTCATCCTTATTTGTGGTTTAAAGAGACTCCAAACCTGAAGGATCTCCAACCGATCTCATGCTGTATTGGCGTTCACTTAGTTTCTTCGTCATTGTAATCTTAGAGAGTGTAATGATAGGTCTCTAAGTCTTCTAGAGATTATTTATGTTTTGTGACCAATAACAGAAATTATTCCAAAGTATTTTTGGTTTTTTTTCTCATAATTAGGCTTTATATATTGTTGCAATTATAACCTTCTTATTTACCACAAAAGAACATCAGGCTTGATTGCACTTGTCCTACCCTCCATGGGTCTTCCAGCCATGAGGTTTAAACACATTTTCTCCATGACCTTAGAATGTGCAAAGCTAATTAAGATAGTGGATAAGGATAAATTACAAAAAGTTCAAGTTCATGAACTTTTGAATTTAAGTTTATATAGTTTGGTTTTAGAAATTAAAGTATTTAACATAAATAAACTCTAGAGACTAACAGATAATTGGAAATAAATTTTAAAATTTTGTTTTAATATAAATTATTTTTTGGTAATTATTAATTTTATTTAATAGGAAGTCTCTTGATAATTGACCGAGGGACTGTGAGGTAAATAAAAAAAAATCTAAATGTTTGGAATTAAAATTTAATGTAGTTAAGGGCAATCAGAAACTCCCTTCTTTCTTATGTTTGATGGCATTGAGACGTTTTCGAAGATAACGGAAAAAAAAAAACGTGTAGTGTAATTATAGCTAACAGAGTGAGAAATAGTTTGCACTCGGCAGAGGTGTGGTTATCAGTTAGGTTGTTGATCCGAGCAACTGGATTTAAATCTTAGGACCAATTAACGAAAAAAAAGAAAGTTGAAAAGAGCTCGTTAACTCTACTAAATATCTCTCTTCTTTTTAACAACTATGAAACCTAGTTATGCCATCAAGTCCATTATAATGATCGGGTGGGGATAATGATTCGAGGGATATGAAAGAAAGGTTTTCATACACTCAAAAAGAATGCAGGGAATTTGCAACGCTAGAAAAATCAGTAAAAATATAAAAAATTCATATATTTTCTTTTTACTGCAACATTACAATTGTTCAATGGGACCTCATGGTCCTTAAATTCCATTTCCCATACACACCCATGCAGCTAATAGATAGAAAATTCAGATTTTTTTTTTTTTAAACAACCTTAGCATTGTTCAATGGGATCTAGTGGTCCTTAAATTCCAGGTCCTAGATGCACGATGCAACTTAACCTTTTTATTTCTACCTGATATCTTCCCGTCCGAACCAATTGGAAGACTACCCTGCAATCTGATTCGATGATGCTTACCCTTAAACCCAAGAGTTTTGAATCGAAACCCACCTAGTAAACCAACCTTCAATTCAGTGGTTGCATTTGCTACCGCCCTGGCAAAAGCTCGCCATGGCCGTGGATTAACGCCCACGTAGTCCATCACTTCCGTTGTTGTATCCCTTTTTTGCTTGAAAGAGAATTTTCTGCTTTCTCCCACCGTGTCCTGCCCGTAATAGAATACCAAGAACATGTCATCATAGTAAATGGCGGAGTCTTTGTTTGGATTTGTGATTTGTAGGGTACAATGGATGGTGTCATTCGAATTATTTTGATTATATGTTGTTGAGATGGAGAAGTCCACGACGGTGTAGTTGGGATTTCTGGGACGCGTGCTTAGCCATAAAATAAGAACAATGAGGCCTAAAAGGCCTACAATTTGAAGAAGCCACAAATAGAAGCTTTTGATTACGAACATTTGTTTTTATCTTGGTAGTGAGAGAGCCTCAAGGGAAGTTTCAAGATCTTATTTGCACTCCATTACAGGATCCAGTGCTGTTAAAATATTGGGGATGGAATGGTGCTTTGAGTGAGAACAAAGGCAAGAATTTTGGTTAGCTTAATGGTTGAATGATAATAGTTGTATGTATTGTAGATTTGTGAACTCAAATCAAGGAGTAGAAATGCGCCTTTTCTTTTGAGGTGCTTTTGATCCTCGGTGATGCAACGCGGAACCCATGTTAGTAGATTAGAAAAAGGCAAGGGGGAAGTATCTCCTTCATGCCTAGAGTTTGCCGTAACTTCGGGAAGAAGCATATATAATCACTTAAAGTTTTATATATTAGCCAATATCTTAAAAAAAAAAAAAGGGAAAAAAAGAATTTGTGACCCAATACCATGAAAATCCCATAACAAGGTTCACATTATTTAGTTTTATCATTTTAATTTTTTTTAATTAATTTTGTAATATTTAATAATTAATTTAAAAACTCATTTAATCTGTATAGTAATTTATTTAGACAAAAAAAATGTTATTGTCTATTAATTTATTTGCTGAAATTAGCAATGGTTTGACTTGTTATGAATAATAGCAGAAAAATTATTTTGAAATAATAAAAAATTATTATAAATTGACAATATAAATAAATAAATAATAGTTGAATAAAGAATTATTTTGTTAAATATATTGAGAAAAGTGTACTAAATATCATTAATAACAGATTAAACATTGATTTTATAACGCGTTGGAGATATAACAACTCGTTGAGGTCAATTGTAAAATGTACTTAATTTTCTAGAAATTATTGTAGTTAATTTCTTTATGTGCTTTTGGGCTCTATGTTTAAAAAAAAAAAAATTGCCTCCATACCTCCGGCTCCTAGACCGACCCGCCACTTGGGCCTTACGCATGACAGCTAAATCGTTGACATATGGGTTGGCCTAAGCTGGGTTCGGATGGGCTTAGATTATCAATAACGCAGCTTCTAAGAATTCCAGGGCCAGCCCAGGTTACTCTGTTTATTAGATGAACAACAATAAGCTGAGAGCCGAACGTTCTGAAGTAGTAATAAAAAGTCGGTTTATTGACATACCAAAGTTCATGGATTTGAATGAGTTTGAATTTCCGTCAAAGCGTCACGGAATTCGTAGCTCTTCTGGTTGAGTTTTAAGCTCAATAGTCGTGTTTCCTGCCATACTTCCATTGAGAGCAATTGGCACATAGCCCTGAACTTTGACCGGCCCATACTTTGTCTCTGTCCTGAATATCTTATACTTGAACTTCACTGATGTCTCCAGGCAAGCTCTGATGCCAATTTCTTCACCTGTTCTTCCACTCCACAATTGGGGTTGGTGAGAATTCACCAGCACATAAAGCCGAGTTTGGTTTCGCATTCTGTAGCCGTGAAAGAACCTTGGCAGGGAACTGTTTCCAATGATAGAGCCATTGAAATCCAAGGTTATATTGACGGCATCATAGTAAATACTCATCCCTTTGTTGAGATTTGAGATTTCCAGAACGACTGAGGTGTTCCGAGTAGCATTAACGTGAGCGAATGTTGAATTCAAATCCAGGGCTGGAATGTAGGCATCGGTGATGGTACAAACAGGATATTTTGGAATTAAACATAAGTGGATAAGGAAGGACATTGCAGCGAAGGCAATGAAAACCTCGAGAAAGAAGAAACAAACAGAGAGTTGAGATTCTGAGGCTTCTGGGTGAGCCATGAAGAGGGGAGTTTTTCTCTTGGAGTGACACTGCTTAAATATTAAGAGTAATATTTGTGTTATGTAATGGGTCCAATTTCATTGCAGTCTTTTGGGCTCAAAAAAAGAAATACATGTACAGGTACATGCAAGATGTCAATTTCACAATTATAATATCATAACAAATGGTTTCGATCCAAGTCTTTACTAAAGCAAGAAGACTACTAGTCATTCCATAATCCATTAAACACGTGGCATTTCAAAGCTTAATGTTTCTGTGACACGGTTTTCCACTAAGCAAAATGCTTGTTGGCAAAGCATGCGTGTAACTTTTTACTTCCCGTCCATAGCAACACTCTTGCTCCTCTCTGGACGTGGTTGTATTCTGCATTTTCCTTTTTCGCTTTTCTTTTACTAAAGACTCATACTAGCCCACGTAGCTTACTCAGATAGTTAATCGGTTCACACGACGCTTAAGAAAATGTGGAAAGATAAAGGAAATTAGGCTTTTTGTTAAGCAATCTAGAAGGGATTTTGGTAATGTAATTGAAAACAAATATATATATATATATATATATATAATTTTGTTACGAGGAAGAAAGATGTATTATAATTTTATTTGAATATTAATTTTTTATTAATGAATTTAAATTAACTTCAATAAAATGTGTGTGTGAGAGAGAGAGAGAGAGAGAGAGAGAGAGAGGGAGAGAGAGACTATTAATGCTATAATATCTTTTTGATCATCTTCATTTTCATATGTAAGGCCCTTCCCTCCATTTGATACTTTTTTTATAAGCTTTATACAGTTAATCTCTATAAATCAATAGATGTATATTCAGTAAAGGTAATTTAGTTAGTTCTTGTGTAAACTTTCCAAGTTATATTAGGTTTTCCTTCATTTCCATAGAAAACATACTTTTGTCATTTTATTCTATTTGATTTTTCTTTTTTTTTTCCAATTTTTTTCAGTATCATTAGGGGTATGAAAATTAACAAGAAAAAAAATCTCTGGTTCAACAATTAGGTTTAACATTGTCTTCAAATTTTTACCATAACAATTCAATTTTTTGAATTTAAACAATTATATATTGAAAAATGCAACGTAATTGTTTGTCTATAATTGTTCATTTTAATTTTTATTTCATCCTATAGCGATCCATTCTATACAGTACAATGGACCTTTTTTTTTTTTTGGCTCATGGTAATATGGCTTTTTTAACATAAAATTCTACTCTTTTTTTTTTTCCTCTTAAGAAATGTTGCATTTCTGCTTAATTTCAAAAATAAAATTAAGTTTATTGTTCATATAGCACGGATCGGTGACTAATTATAGTTGATGCTCAAGGCTATAATTTCCTGACGGGTATAATGCCTGACAAAAATTAGAACCACAAACTAAAAGATTATTAATTAAAAATATCTCGATTGTAGCGTTGGAAGGCACTTATATTATCCAACCCATTTGCTGAATTGGACTTTTGAGGGCATTGGCTCCAACAAAATTTCTTTTCCATTCACCAATTCCCTGTCACAGGATCAACTTCATTAAAGCTTTGTCCACATCAAGCCTTCACTTACGTGTTAGCCATAAAACGAAAAGCTTGGCCTCTCCTTAGAGGTGAAGAAACGAGGTAAAGCCAGAAAGAAATATTTTTGTTGACCAAAAAACATGGTGAAGCCCCTTTAACATTTGGACTCCATTAAGAAGACTCAATGATGTTATACAGAAGTGTATATATATAGATATATATATATATATATATATATATATATTTTTTTTTTTTTTTTTTTACGGTTTCAATTCGAATAAGAACCGTCCTCCCTTCCACTCTCGTGTATATGCATGCATTTTTCTCATTTTAGAAAAATAATGCATAAAATATGCCCCAATTTTATAAATTTGTGGCTAAATATTTTTGATCAAATATACTACATTTTTAATAAAAATAAAAGCACACGGTATCAGACTTTGCAATGTCATCGAGGCTATGCAATACATTTTTATTTTTTATTTTTACAACAAATTTGCCACCCATCTCAATACAAATTCAACCCCCAATATGTAATAAATTGTAAAAAAAAAAACAAAAAAAAAAAAGTTAAAACCAAGGAAATAATTACATCAGGTGAAATAGACAGGACATCGCTTATCCACATTACTCGCCAAGATCTGACCATCAGGGCCCACGGTGACGTCACAGTTGGCATGCATCCGATGGCGCTTGCTATCCCACCACGAAGACACCTTAAATCGGATGATGGACGTTATATCTAAACGGAACACGACCATCCCTTGATTACGATCGTTGACGAACTCCATCCAACGCTGGCTATTCACTGCAAGTGTGGCCCCACTCAACACCTTGTATATAACAGTGGTATTCTTGGGCTCTTGATAAAATGGGCTCAACAATGGCGTGGAACCAATCTGCTGGTCCTTGTAAAAAACCGACCCATCTACGGCACCATAGAAAAACCCGATACGTTGGTTCGAGTTTCGGGCCGTAACATTGAAGCTTATTTCGGCGTTCTCGAACCCGTTGGGTTGACCTAAACCAGGGACCGAAAAGCTCTGGACATGGAACCGGGGCCGATGTGGGCGTAGACTGAGCCATAAAATAAAAGCAACCAGGCCCAAAACAAAAAGAAGGGACAAGATTATGGAACATACGACTTTTGAGACCCTGGTGGTGAGGCTTTCCCGGACCCTGCGGGCGAGGTAGTGGGCGTTGTGTTGGCGCTTCGGGGCTCCAGGGAACATTGTGCTGGCTATGACTCCTTAGACGGGGGTCTCCGACGATGCTTTGACGTGAACAGAAGCATTTTTTCTGAGGTGTTTATGTAGTGACGGAGGGGATTGATAAAGGAGAAAGCGAAGCTGGTTGAAGGAATGCGGGGAGTGCTTTGCATGGAGAAGAAAGGAATATCTTCGTTGTTTCGACTTGGGGTTGCCTGTTCCGCAATCAAAACACACCTACTTTTCTAGCCAATCACCATAAAGATTTTTGGGTGAATTGAATTTGCCACCAGCCAGAAATTATAACAAAAAAAATCACCGCGGCTCCTGCTTCATTGGTTGCACGTCACATCGGTCGAACCTAGAGCAATATGATCGTGATCTTCCTCGCACGGGCGCGCTAAATTCGATGCATCTTAGATAGAAAACACACGAACATAATATCTTAATTGTTGCACGCTTTTGTTTACCAAGTAACTTGCATTTGATGACTTGATCAGAATCTGCAACAAAAGCTACATAATACTTTGTTTACTTGAACGAATAAGGTATAGCCGACGGCTACAGAATTACAATTATATGACTTTGGAGAAGTCTGTGAGTTGCGGTGCCATGTAGGAGCGGGTCTTAAAGCCCTCCTATCCTATCCTTCTAGAGAATGATTATTGCACAAGAGAGTTTCACAAACTCAGTACTCGGTGGGTTGTCCAATCAAAGTTAACAACAATTTTTTTTTCTTTCTTTTGTTTGAACTGCAAAAACCAATTTCATTTATTGCATCCTCGATCGAAAAGACATCCAACTACCTATATACATCACAATCATCCAATCAACGATGCAACTCCTCTTGTACGTAGCATAATCGGTACAAGACAAAAATGAACCAAACTTTTTTCTGTTAAAACGACAATTCCTAGGAGCTACGAAACAAAAAATTCACAAGTTAAACAATTAATTAGTAGTGGATCTATGAATGGGAAGTTGTAGAACCTAGAGATTGGGGATGAGTTTTTGCAAAATAAAAATTTAAGTTAACACAAATTATATAGATTTAAGTGAATATAAAAGTTTTATGTTATATTTTTATATGTTTTTATTACTCTAATTTACACTAATATAATATAAAATGTAAAAATATAATATAATTTTTTTTTATATTCACTCAATTCTTTTAAATTTGTTTCCACCTAATTTTTGTTCTTTAGGAAAATAGGAATTGTGACCCAATAGGGCCAATAACCGTAAATTAAATCCTGACAACAACGAATAGAAATACACATATTCTCCTATTATTGAATTAATGTGAGCAAGAGAATTACCCCTTAGTATAACTTCTTGTTCAATAAACCTTCAATGAACAACGAAAATAATTGCAAATTTAAAGATTGATTTTCTTCTACCAATATAATACTTTAAAATCGAGAAATATCATTGAACTCTTTAGTTTTCAAGACTAAAGGTTGGAAACATAATAACTGTGCTGTAATAGGGATCGGAGAAAAATGTGACCGATTTCTTTTAGCACTAAACGTACATACATTATTTCAAATTTGTTACTCACCTAATCAAAGGTTAGAAACCTAACAACTACATTAATTTATGATCCAATCACATGTGCCTGACCGGCTAGTTGGGCAACAATGTGAAACTTGAACACGGGAAGCAACTTAATCATGATTTCATCCTTGTGGACAGCAAATTAGAAAATACTTTTTTGTTTCCTTAAAAAATGGGAAAAGATGATTACACATGGCCCAAATAATTGGTGGCAGTCTTCAAAATTCATTGAAGACGATGGGGTGTGAGCTCTAGTTAGTTTGGAACCGGCTGTTGACTAATATTGTCAGTCTTTTTTTTTAGATTCTAGGGCTTAACATCCCGACCTACGGCGTCTTGTAAGGAATGCAGTGTTTCATTATTAAATGCGGCTCTGAGAAAGTTTGAAAAAATAAAATTATATTTTAACTAATAGTTTAACTTTTTAGTACCATGATAAGTATTTTGTCTTAATAATTAATATTAGGGTGAGATCATGGATCCAAGGCTCTCAGGTAACACCGAGGGGAGATTGTTGGCTAATATTATTAACTTTCCTTTTGAGCTCTAGGTTTAATATTTCAACCTATTACACCTTATAATGTGTGCAGCTCATCAATACGAGATGTAATTCTGAAAAGGTTTTTTTAAAATTTTTGGTGCAACAGCAAGCGTGGATCCAAACACCGACATATTGGGAAATTAGTCTTAAAAAATCCACTACCTATTATGACGCTGCAGGTGGGAAGTTGTCATGCAGTGATGACTGTAAAAGAAATTGGAGATGGCCTTGGCAAGGATTAAATCAATATGTAACAGTGGTCCATGGAACCTTAAATGTCTGACATAATCTTAACAGGAGAGAAATTGTTAATTATCTCAAGGGCTATTTGACACAATGAGCAGTGCTCAGGTTGTATGGTATAGTGTATCCGATTCGATTATTATTAATTGTCAATACAGCTATGCTGGATACTATTACAACATTTTAGCTTTGGTTCTCGGTAGCTTTACTTGCCCTTTACACAATGCATGCCCCCTTCATATGCGACGTGTTTCTTTGGCATTAATTAAAATACCTGTACCCGCAAGACATGCATTGAGTTTCCATTTGCGTTGAAGCCAGTGAATTTTTTTTTTAATAAATTGTATGATTTTAATTTAAGCATTTATATTTACACCTAGTCAAAAGTTTTTTGAGGAAAAATTTTCATTTTGTTAAGAGTTTTTCTTTTTTTCTTTTTTTTTTTACTAATTTAGATTGATAATATGTTTAAGGGTATTGCCATTTGTACAACTATTCAAAGATTCTCATTGGATTAAATTATTACATTAAACGTAATATATAGTATTACATTCTCATAAACATTCTCAGTCATCTACTTTAAATACGAAGTCAAATTCCAAACTATTTTTTCCGGTAATTTGACATTTCGATCTATTATTATCTTGTCATTTCCACTTTAAATGGCCCTAACCATTGATATTATGCCAAGGACGTGTTGGAAAAGTATTGATCACGTTAACCCAGTAGCTCAGAGAATAGGGCAGAGCCATACATCTGAAAATGAAAGTCCAAATTTCTAGTGGTCAAGAGTTGAACCCAAGAACAGCCGGGTTGTCACTTGGGCGAAATTTATGATTTAGTTCCTAGAATTAGCAGTTGTTTCTGATTGTAATTTACTAGTCACATATTGAGCATGTTGGATCTAATTAGTTCATATTGAACTAAAATCACTTCATTGATAATTAGCAACTAATCGTAATTATGCAGATTAGAGATGCTCAAAGAATTTATTCATTCCAGATTTGAGTTTTAGCCTAATATTTGCTGTTGAGAACTGGCCCGACAATTAAAATTTTACTTAAAAAAAAAAAAAAAAAGAAAAGAAGAAGAAGAAGAAGAAGAAGAAAAGGCCTTGTTATTTTTATTAACAAAGAGAAAATGTCTTATCATTCTTATTCAAATTATTGAACACTTTACAATAAGGACATCATTTTTGCAGTGAAATTAAGACTCTCTGCCACAAGAAGAGCAAAGTTTGAAACTCACAACGAATGAAAATCATACTATATAGTAAACCCTCAAAGCCAAATCGACAAGTACAAATTCTCAAAATTTCCTTCCATCATTTTAGTTGACATTGTAGCACACTTTCCGGATTTCACCTGCACTACCTGTAAGAACACCAATCCTGCCCATGTTTACCATGGATACACCAAAGTCTTTAAAGAAAGTTGATCCATGGGTGGCAGCCTGAAGTTTAACATAAGCTTTGGTTTTAGGATTGTCAAGCAGGGCTGCATCAGAAGTGAACAGACCCCTTCTCTTCAAAACAAGTGTATAATAGGCTTCATCAAATGTCCTGACGCTCCCGGGATCCATCTCCACAAGGCTAGTATTATCTCCTGGCTTGCATTTGCTCCTCAATTTCGGTACATATTCGGAGTCTAATGTGGGATCAGGGCGGCCAGTTGCACTAAAGTTGTAAAGGCGGGAATCGAATGAAGAGCAGTGAGAAGTGCCAATGGTGTGTCCACCTGCATGCAAAAGGAGCGATTTATTGTCAAAATCTGATCACAATTGGAACTTAGCCGACCAACATGGCCACAAAAACCCTGTCAAATGAAAATTTGACAAATCTATTATGGATTCCGTAGAATTAGGCTATGCAACCAGGTTTATGTTGCAAAAACAGTATTTTCTTCTATATAACTGTATGAATTGACTCTTCCCAACTTTCTCAAACCTCACGGTATAGGATTCTCGTACATTAAAGGGCGCTTTGTTGCTTCACGACTTTGTTAAAGTTTTTTGTTGGAAGGTTTGAAAGTACCTGATAGCACCACCAAGTCCTTCACGCTTAGGCCCTTAGCTTGGAATCCAGATATCAGTGTAGAAATGTTTGCAAAAGGTGGTATCAGGTTGCTTAAGGCCTCCTTTGCTTTGGAAACCCTTCCATCTCTCCGTCCAGTTTCAACTTCATAGTACGTTCCCTTGGTCTAATTAAGATGATAGAAACAGAATACGGTCAGTTCGTGCACATTGGTTTTTTTTTTTTTTTTTGATAAAACAGTTCTTGAATTGAATTGAACGAAATTCATTACCGCCACCGTGACATCCCTAGCTACAATGGCCACGATGTCCGCACATGATACCACCCTAGGACACGCCTTCTCCAATGCAGATTTCACTCTATCGATAATCTGGAAACCACGCAAGGATAAATTCGGAACTGCGTTTTTTTCAGCTTGCTTTGTTGGGGAGTTTAGCAGCACTGAACCATCACAACCCTGCAGACATTTTAACATTTTAGCAATGTTCTGTTCTGCTGCGTAAGAATTAAGGACAATGCACAGCATAATGCCATTAAGATAAGTTTCGTTTACTTACCCTAACAAAACAGTCATGAAAATGCATCCTCAACAAAGGTCCACTAAGGCTAGGAGCCACGGACATGACCTGATCAATAACCCTCTTAGCAGTGGCCTCCGCATGAGGACATGTGTTCGAATAAAACCCGACTTTTAATTGCGCGTCTGTAGGGATTAAAACGAGTTGCAGAAGGATAAATTGAAGCAAAAGACCAGAAAAAAGCTTAGAAGCAGCCATGTTGAAGGATTAGGACCACGTCAATGCAATGCAGTGCAATTTAACTATGAAGTGCTCCATTATATACATGTTTTTGCGTGCTGACCATTTGATGTCAAGGCTGTCACTACGTGAGATTTGACCTGCCTTTCTCTTCGAAAAATTGAGCAAACTCCCAGTTTGCATAGTTTAATTCTCGGATTGGTTGAAATAAATATTCCGATTACCTATTGACTTGTCTTTTTGCGGCAAAACATGGCTCCATTCAAGGGAAATTGAGTCGATTAAAGCCCTTGAAACTTTCCTTGTGACGTAATGTTATGAATCAGATTGATGGCTCCTGCCCAACGGAGCCACCTCACGGGACAAACAGCTATACTATAAAACTCCACGTTCAAGCCACACCGAGTGTTGACTTTGCAAAATGTAACACGTTCCACAGCTGTGTGTTAGCTCAACTGCCGAACCCTTTTTTTTAAACAGAAGTTGGTAGGCAAGAGCAAAATCAAATGGCCCAATGTGTTGTACCTTGGCATGGAAATTGTTCCTTATAATCCACTCGCAATTTAAATCCAACGCACGGAAGATAGAGGTAAACACAATTATGATTGTCTTAACTAAGGAGAATGATAATTAATTGCTAAGAGACTATGAATCCTTATGTCCATATGTTTGTCTTAACTAAGGAGAAGAATTAAAGTGCATTACGTGTAAAGCACATTATAATCCACAAGATCAATCCACATGGGGTCGGCCATTTCATTCCTGCCATCATCGTTAAAGTGGATCTTGTTCAAATCTCTTTTGTTCACATTTCAATTCGTCCAGATCCGAAATTCATATCTTAATATTTCTGGCCGGCAATATTCTGCCAAGAGGCTTGAAGGTTATTATTATTATTTTTTCTTTTTGGTCGGATCCAAATACCAGCCTGGTGTAGGGATTTAAAATTTATCCGGATATTTTTTTTTTTTCTGGATCTGCATAAAGAAAGGGAGTTGTTGTATCTACGTATTGATATTCTTACAATAAAAGCAAAATCTAACTAACACACATTTTGAAACAGTATCAACCCGTGAAACCTTAAACAATTCAAACACTACAGCGAAGTCCCATCAAATTTTATATTGGATGAATGGAACATTAGTGCTTGATCCGTTTATTGGCATTTGAATGAAAATACGAGCACAAGGCTCAATTCCCTTTATCACTTTAAATGTGTTTTTGATCCCTGCTGTACTTAGAACTGTGTTACCAAGACACCAACGAAAATCCGTGTCTTAAGGCTGTAGGGACGCTCTACCCAAATCCTCCAACACAAAATTGGAAAAAATAAAATAAAATTAAAAAGCTATTAGAACAGTGATGAATCCAGAAATTTTTTTCAGGAGGGGGAAAAACAACCGTCACTAAGTTTTAATTTCACGTATACTATTGTTGCATTTTTTTGTTTCTCTTTCTTTTTCGTTACGCCTTACTCATATTCATATACCTAAACTGATTGGCAAAAAAATTATATTTACTTGATAATTTCTTATAATGTAAAAGACTAAAAGCTCCCTTTTTTATAATAATTATCTTATTTTTTTTGAAAGGGCAACAAAGTTTAAAGGGGGAGAACAAATGTTTTTGGCAGGGGGTAAATTCAAAAAAAAAAATAATAATAATAATAAATAAATAAATATATATATATATATATATATTTTTTTTTTTGGGGGGGGGGCGCACCAAGGTAGGCAATTGACCAAATACTGCATCCGTCCCTGTATTAGAAGAATGGATGGGTAAATCACCTTGTTGTAAATCAAATTAGTTAAATTTACCAGTATC
This sequence comes from Bruguiera gymnorhiza, assembly GCA_020883675.1. Lineage (NCBI taxonomy): Eukaryota > Viridiplantae > Streptophyta > Magnoliopsida > Malpighiales > Rhizophoraceae > Bruguiera > Bruguiera gymnorhiza. Next base: position 672,728 of record JAIRCJ010000017.1, on the reverse strand, counting down.
TGGGATTTGACCTCTCCCCCTCAAGGATCTTAAACCACTTGAAGTGTCTTACTTCTTGGATCCCTTACTAACTACTGAGTATTAATTTGACTGTCAAAAAAGAAAAAAAAAAGTTGCATTCATTGTTATAGCCATGTTACTTTCTCTTGGTCCCTCGAATTGCAAGATGTAACAAAAGCAAACTTACCAAGTAAATTAATGATCAAAAGGCCACAAATTAAAATGGCAATTCACTGATTATTTTACCACAAGCTGGTATCAAATTTACTTGCCAAAACTTAAACTCATCAAGCACTTCCCACAAGAGTAAAAAAAAAAAAAATTGCAAAAACACTAATTAATGTGAGAACGCATTTGTTTCTCAGTTATAAGAATGATTCCTTTGCACTTTAATGGGCCTCCAGTCCAGTTCAATAATATTTGGTACATCCCTTTTCAGCTGGGCTTACTAAAAACTCTATTTATTTAGAGCAAATGCATCACCCTTAGACCTCATATATATATATATATATATTTCACCTAAATTATTTCTTTGATCATACAACAATACTTAAATTTAATTATAAATACTATAAGGTAGATATTAATTATTTTTTATTCATCAATTTTTATCTTATTGTATTCTTCGTTGGCTTAAAAATCAAAAGATTAATATGGGCTCTATGTCACACATTAATTGTACAAGTTATAGACTCGATTCAGTCACAATGTCTACACCATGCTCTCCTCAACTTCACTTCATCTAGATTTCTACTGGATCACTCAAAATAAAAAAAAAAATATAAAAATATAAAAATATAAAAACAAGAAAGGGAGAAGATGTCTAGCTGTACAATAATACTACACTTCAAAACGGCAATGCCCACATGGTAACCTTCCCTTCTGTTCATTGTTGCGGAGCCTTTCCAAACAGATAAAAACCAGGTAAGATCCGAACTAAAGATCTGTTGGGAAGCCCACTGAAGCCCAATATTGCGATCGCATTGAAAATTAAAACTAATTAAATTATCCATAGGGTCCACAATCAAAAAGCGAGTGTCACGAGAGCCTATTATTTGTCTATAGCTCCCATCTCTCTCTCATAATCTTAGCAAATGTTTTTGAAAACCAGATTTCAAAAACCAAGAAATGAGGGCATCGACAATTACACGTATTGCTCACTCAAACGTTTTGTTTTTGTTTTCTCCACTAAACGGCCTTTTTCTTTTTGTGTGGACATTTGGTCTAGGAATTCAAGTGCCCTCTGTCTATAGCTCCCATCTCTTAAGTCTATGTCACTTTCTCTTCGCACGTGCTTTTAAGTTTGAATTTTCTTTTTTTTTATGAAGAAAAATGATAGAAAAGTCTATGTCACTTTCTCTTGAGACATGCTTTTAAGTTTGATTTTTTTTTTTTTTAAGAAAAATGATAGGAAAAATTACATCGAATATACACTATAAAATAAGTTGGATCACTATATTAAAACATGAGGAAGCAAACTTCAGATAAAAATTATTGACTATTGTAATATTTTACAAAATATATTTAGTCTCACTAAATATTTTAACAAAAATGTAAACTCATTACTTCGTAATAAAGCCAAATATGTCAAATTACTAGACAACGAGGATTAATGATTACATTTAAAATCTTTGTCACCATTGCACGCCCCTTGTCCTACATCTCGTTCGCACGCCAAGTGACTCAGCTTCGATCTTGTTGCTTCTCCGCGGTTGATTCCACTGCAAAGGTCGGGACGGATAAGAGATGGTTGGCCCAAACTGCCATGCAGATTGGAAAATATTAGAAGACTCTAATTCTTTTGACACTTAAAATAGACTTTTGGACATTTATGGGGAAGAGAGAAAAGTGGACTTCCTCCATTGTGTTCCTTGATTGGTAGGGCAAGTATTGGTTAGGGCCATGCATAATTACTCGAACAATCTCTTTTTAAGGACCACGCTTACATAATCTCTCGTTGGTTTCCCCTTCAAGCAAATTGGTTCATTCTTCGTTTTTACGCATAGCCGTTGACATTATCATTTGGCTTTTTCACTTACATGAACATCTCTTGTGTAGTTAGCTTTCAAGCCAAAGTGAGTGGTTGGGAGATATTGCTTTTCCTGCTATTTTGTTCTCGAGATTAGAGGGGAAAGAGAATGTGTGAAAACACACTTACTTACTTACTTACTTACTTACCCAATTACTAAATTAATGACCCACCATCACTAAGTTTATTGACTTATTGATATTGCGGATATGCTCATATCCTCATTAATGAAAGTTCCTTTTCTTTTTGGTAATGAAATATCTTCTTTCTTTTTTTTTTTTTCTTATTCATCAGATATAACGAAAATTCAAATTTCTGATTCAAACTAACATTCCATATTTTTATCTGAAGCTCATATCCTCAATCTTTATTGTTCTTACAGTGATCCACATGTTTTATGTACAATTATAAAGAGAAAAGAAGAAATAATCCTAATTATAAGCCGACCGAAAAGATAAGGGAAGGAACCATGTATTGATTATGGGTTGGACAAGAATATTAATTGCCACCAAGATCCCATAGAAGGATATGTTTTTTTTTTTTTATATATATATCTTTTTATTAGAAAAGATGGTAATCCCGGAAGTAGGGCAATCCATGGCAATGGGATTTTTAATGTTACAGAAGAAACTTTGGGTCACTTTCAATCGGACGATCACTCTCATTGGATCTTAGCGAGCCATCCAAAAATTCCATGGGATCTATTAATGCTGCACCGGAAGAACAAACCTTCATAGTCGTTGTTAATTAGTCAATCACTCCCTTGGGAGATGGGAAATTTATTCGTTGTTCATAGTTGCTTTCAGAAAATGATGCAAAACCTTAACGCCCAGTGACAACCACTTGAAGCCTCGGAACAAGGTCGGTTTTAGTAAATTGCAACAAATTTGCTTTGAGACTCATTTATGTATTTATTGAAAAATAATTTATTTATAGAAAATAATTACTGAGTAAAATTTTTATAATAAAAATAAATTATTTTTTATTATTTAATTATATTATTAAAAAATATTTTCTTAATTTTAATTATTGTAGAGCAAAATTAAAACAATAAAATTAATGATTTTAATATAAATTAATTATTATTATAAATAAAAATATTTACAAAATTAACTATTTTTTTACAAAATAAAATAAATTTTGATACTAAATGACAAAAAAAAATAATTATCATAAGATGAATAAAATTAACTTACAATTAACAACTAGTAATCGATAAAAATAATAATAGAATTTGTTGCTAACTAGTGAAATTGACAATAATTCAATATGACTCTCTTTCTCTTTAAACCACACTCTTGCTCTCCTTTATTTGTTACAATGTCTATCAAAAATGACTTTTTACTTATTTTGAGGAAGAGATATTTTTCTGTAAAAAAAAATGTTATTTTTTATTAATTTTATAATTATTTTTTATTAATTAAACATTTTTAATTTGTCATATATAAACAAATTTTAAAAAAAAAATTACCAAAACAAACGGACCTAAATCTCATAAAATTTTCACCACCCTTTTGAAAATTTATTGTTTTTTATTTCACCTCTTTTCAAGAAAACCATCGACCAAAAATTTTTTTATAAAAATTTGGCCCTTTCAAGTAAATCCCTCGTAATTCAATAAATTGTCAAACAATCGTTTAACTAACACTTCCCCATACAGTCACTTAATTTTAAAAGCATTTATGTTTAATATATTTTATATTTTCCCTGTGAAAATTTTCCCTTTCCATTTTTATTTAATTAAAAACAATTAGTGATGAGAATCATCTTTTTCGATACTTGGCTGAATCAAGGTCAAGATCACCGAAAAGAGAAGTTAAAGAATACTAAGTCAAATTTTGAAATTAAAATTCTGATATTTAAGTTAGTAAGAAAAAAAATTCTATGAGAGTGAAAAATTAAAAAGTAGTATGAAATGAGAGGCATATCATGCGAAATGTAAGAATCCTCCTATTTATAGAATTTAGAGGGACATCAAACTTAATAAATCCCACTACTTTCGGTTGCCAACGTAGAAGTCGTGGAGTTTGTAAACAACTATGGTTGAGTTAGTGAGTCCGGACTAGAGAATTTCGTATCTCAGGCAGAGTCTTAAGAAAAAAAAAAAAAAAACGAGAGGAACCAAATTCAGAAACCCAACAGAACTAACTTAGTTTCGGCATTTATTGTAAACGGTAACACTTTTTGCAGTAAATGGGTCGTAGGTGCTTCAGTTTTAGAACTACAATGACCCAACGCAACTGTAAAATATCTCGGGAAAAAAACAGAAAAAAAAAAAAAAGTTTTTGCTAAACTGTCAACAAGTGTGTTCCACCACAAACCACATATCCTCCAGTCATTTTGGCCTAGCAGCTATTTCTCTGTGATTTTCAGAAGTTCTTTTTCTCGTCTGCTTTCCTCTACTTTCGAATGAATATTGCCAAGAAAGAAAACAAAAGGAAATGAAAAGAGTTGGGGACGGAAAATGAAAGAAATGAATACAAACAAACCTTTGTAATTGACCCCTTTGCCGTCCCATTTGTCACTGGTGGCGCCATGTTACTTACCACAATCCTGGCAAGGTGACCAAGGATTATTATCTTTGTACTTTATATGAAAAGAAAGATGCTATTTTCGCCCAGCTTTCTTTTTGTGAGTCATCCCAAATTAGCCCTTCTTAGGTTTTGATCTGTCTTTAATCCAGTGACCCATTATTTTATATTTCCAACAAAAATAAAAATTATGTAGAATTTTCTATTCCCACATTACAATATAAACTCCACGGTTTCTTTTTTTTTTTTTTTCAGTCAATACTTTGATTTTATAACGTCAGCTTCTTTTTTTTTTTCACTTTTTTTTTCTTTCCCATAGCAATTTAGATTAAATTTTCGTAATAAAATAAATGCTCGAAAGACAGACTAGAAAATGATGAAAAGTTGAAGAAGGACTTTCTTAGTTGATCAAACTTCAATTCTAAAGTTTGGAATGGAAATCTTAGAGACTGTCCCATTTCGCATATCACATCAAACTTTAATGTAAGGCACAAATGTAAAATAGATTTGTAGGATTTGAAATTTGAAATGTGTTTGATTCCATCTCTGAATCATTAAGTTTGTTTGAATTTTGAATTATGAATTGTCATCTAAATCTTTGTATTCAGATATTTTGAAAAACAAAAAAAAAAAAAATGGATGAGTAATTAATTCACTAACTAACTATGTTTCTTTTTTTAATAAAATCTAAATTTTTATGTTGAAATATTGTGGACTCACTACTTTTAACTTCAGAAATTTCAAACAATTTGCACTCTAACACGAACGGATGGTTCGGGTGGTTATGATGTTTACTCCTGGGTGACAACCCAAAAAATAAATGAATTTATTGAGGTGTGTTAATTAGTTGGCCCAGGCACAAGTCACACAACGTTTGTCCACAGCTTCTTTATCACTTTGACTAATACACTTTAACGTTTATATATATATATATAGAGTACATGGCTAAGTCGTTAAGGTTAGAATTTTCAAACTCGAGACTCTCAAAATTGAAGACCACTCGCGTTCTTCCAATGGCTAGTTTGCACTTATTCTGCTACATTCATCCTCTAACTCAGTCAAAAGTCTATCATCCACGTCGAGATCAAGTAATTCATAAGAAATTACCTTGTAACAATTTGCAACCTTGTTCCACACGCATCAAAATCTCAAGGTAAATAATATACTCACGTTACTAACTTAGGTTAATCCTTTATCTTCAGGCTGATCTGTCTGATCAAAATTTTGATATTAAAATTTTAAAATACCGAACTAATAATAAACAAGGTTGCAAAAGGATCAAACGAGCCATCTATGGTGTAGTAGCTTCTCTTGCTAGAGTTGTTAAAGCATCCATGTGCTATGATTCTCTAATCAATTAAATTAAAGAGAGCCCACTCCTACATGTCCTAGTCCAGTCACCTAATTTTTTTCAGGTACAGTAAAAATGGGCAAGCACGATCTCCATCATATGTAGTTGAAAGGCAAGCCATCGCTTCCTTGACACGCGCCACACGTATGTTCACTAATTGATTACCGTACTTGCTAATCTTCTTTTTTGATTGGAATCTTAATTAGTTTGCCATCATTCTACTAATTCATCATGTTCTTGTACTATAATTATTCAATCAATTCATTAGAACGATACCCATGTTTTTTTTTTTTGCAATCGGATGATATCACAAGTAAATTTTGGTATACCCCAGTCTGTATATTAATTCTTTCGATTTAAGTCAAAAACCTACCCCACCGTGACAATCAACTACCACACATGCATCTAATAACATATGCACCGATACATCTTGCCAGTGGAGTCTGCAACTTTGTAAAGGATGTGGCTTTTCTGCGTAATCTAATGTTTTGGTTGTGTTGTGTTGGCTGTCCGCACCGAAATGCAATATCCTGCTAGTACAATAGCCGGTGTTATTTTACTTCAAAATGCTTTTGGTGTTGTCTACACTGGCGGTGGGGGGGGGGTGCGTCCTCGCGGGGGCAGGGGTGCGATTCCTGCACGCACCATCCCCAAAGCATATGGATTGTTACAGGTCATATGCTTAGTTTTCTTTCTTAATTTATTCTTTTTCCCCTGATTCCGTTCAGAAAACGTCAGTGCCATTCCTTGCTTTCGTCAGTTTACCAAGATTTTTCCTTCTTGGTTCGTAAAGATTAGTAATCAAATCCCAAACCTTAAATTAAAAATTTTAGGTCACTCTACTATTTCGTAACTAGCGGTAGTTTACCATGTTTTTTCTTGTTAAATTGACCTCCCTAATCTGGTTTTAAAAAAAAAAAACCAAATCATGAATGTTTCTTTCGTTTCTTGGCCATTAAGAAGTTTCTTGATTTTTTCTTATTTTATAAATGTTATATTGTCCTCTTAAAATAAGAATTTAAATTTTTAAAAATAAAAATCTAAATTTTTGATTATTGTGATATTCTCTATCGGACGGCAAATCATGAATGTTAAACCCCATAAATTCTTCAAATATCAACAAAACATTCGACCAAAAATTTTAATGTTAGATAAGACAATAATAAATTACATATTAAACGTTAACTCTTAATTATATTATACACAAGACCACTAGATTGAAAGAATAAACAAAGCGTATGTCTTCCTTACCTGTGGAAATCACATAAACATAATCAATGGAAGAATGAGGGCAGCATGCTACCATGCAGGTCAATAAAACATTCAATTCAAAAAAAAGTTAAGTTATTAGTTGGGGTTAAGAATCTATGACATATCAAAAATTTACCTTCTCGTAGTCTTGTTTGGATATTTGAAATTTGATTGCCAAAGTGGAGTCAATTAGACTAACTCTTGCGTTAAGCTAACGTAAGATGTGACCTTCAAGTGACCATAATTTTCCCTTCATTCTTTCTCTGTTTTGCATATTTTTTCAATGAATTGCCGTGAGCCTTAAGTTATTGTGTTAAAGTCTGCAAACAGATCAGGATAAGCATAGAATTGGATGATCTCGATGGCTTATTGTGGCCACAACATCGCTGTTGGGTCACCATTGCCAAATGTAAATCATTCTAGAATTTTAGGTTTAGCACGCAATGCATCCATATCAACTACTGTTATAATGAGTTAGACATTCAACAATAAACTGTAGGTCCACCAGAGCATGAAGACATTATGAACTTGAATATCCTAAGCCAGTCATTGGAGAACACACAAGATCGACTTAATTTTCAAATTACTCTCTGTGAAGCCAAACGGCCGAAGTTTCATGGAAATCAGCTGGGCCTGAGCCTATTCCATTCCCACTATTGTCTATGTGTTAGATCTCTATTAGGTGTCATCTATTATGGATACCCAGTTCAAATAGATCTTAGGTCCTTTTGATCAAACTGTAGTGTCAAACATGGGCACAATTATTCATTTCTGTGTCTGAAAAGAAGCAGCGTTTGCAGATGTTTTTGGCAGTGAAACCATCACCATATCCGTATAATTTTCCATATTTGTTCTTTGGAGAATAAAATTGGGATAATTTAAGCAAGAAAATTTGTTTGGCTGTTAATTGAAGAAATTCCCAAATTTGGAATCGTTGCGTGATAAATCGATAATGACAACGATACCCATCAGCCAAAATGAGCATGTGTTAGTATGGGAGATGCAAATTTCAAAAAACCTTATCTGTTTCTAATGAATGCCAAAGTGTACAATTCCACCTACAAATTAATTAACTGCCATTTGAAATTCAGAATTTTTCTTCAAGCATTTAAAATTTTATCCTATGAAACAACAAAAAAGTTCATATCAGAGTATTATTTCAAAATTATAGGGCATAATTGTCAAAAGATACAACCTTTATGCATTATTTCACGTTTCAATAATATGTAGTGTTCCACTTCCCACTTGTACATGTCTATTAATTTTAGGTGGCAAATCCCAATGAAAGTACTAAATTATAATGAACAAGTCAAGCTAAGGGGCAGTGCCTCTGGTCTACTATCTATCCAAGAAAATATTAAATAAATACTTTTCCCCATTTTTTTAAAACGCCACACACTAAAGAACTCTCCAAAATAAACGAGAGAAGCAGCCTCCCAAGTCCCATGTAAGTAGTTCACAATTCCTCTGTTTCTATTCTTGTTTTTTCTCTCCGCAAACAGCAACACACTGTTCACAGTCTAACTCTCCCTTCACAATTCCTTAATCTTCTTCTTCTTCTTCTTCTTCTTCTTCTTCTTGTCAAAGAAAAGTAAAAAAAAAACAGAAAAACAAAGCCTCTTTCAAGCAAGACAAAACACAAAGTAGTTAGAAGTCGGTCCATCAAGAACATTTTCCGTCTGTCATTAAAGAAGACACCGGTACAGTTATAGCCTCCTACTGCTAAAGAGCAGGTGCGGTTGGAGAAGATTCAATACCAAACTCTTTGAAATCATGGTCTTGCTCCATTTGTATTTAAGGTTTATTATTGTTATTATCATTATATAATTATTTTTTAAGGTGAAATTAAGAATAAGAATTCTTACTTCTATGTTAGCTTTTTGTTTGATTTTTGAAATATCTTTTATGCGTACCAATAGGTCTCAACCTTTGACCTATAAAGGGTTCTCCTTTTTGACGCTGCACTATCTTGCTTTTTTTTTCTTTTTCCTTTCATTTTCTCGGGAAAGTGATGGAAATGGCGGATAATCCGAAGTTGGTGAGTGAAAATCCCTTTTCTCTTTTCTGGGTTTTCTTAAATAATTCTGGTTTCCTCGTAAAGGACGATTCTTTTTCATTCTAAGACGTTGTTTTGGGTTCTGGGTTTGTTTTCTTTTGCCATTTGTTAATTACTATACGGTTGTTTAATATCGTCATTTCTCAACAGAATCAACGATTCTTGTTATGCTTTTTCTCACCCACAAGCCTTTCTTTCTCTCTTGTTTTTTTTTTTTTTTCACTTTCTTGTTTCCTAATCTTCTTTATATTGGATTAGAAAATGGCTTGTTCGTCTGAGGCCGGAGCATTGGAAGAAAGCATGGAAACCCAGAAAATCTCTGTTTTTGATCACGCCAATGCTCTGCAATACACGGCGGATAAATCTGATAGTTTTGAGATTGATATGGAAAGTTTCTCACATGGAAGCAACAAAGATATGAATGCAAATTCAAGAATCACAGTAAGTTTTTGTCTCTCTTTCTTTTCTACCTTTTCCTTCTTCCTCGGCTGAATTCAAGGAGGATGTTACTGAATTTGTGTTTGTCTGTTGCATTCTTCATGTTGAGGTAGAGGGATACGTAAATTTTAAACTGTCTTTTTTTTTTTTTTTTGCCTATTTCTCTTTGTTCTTGTTGATTCTAATATTTGCTTAATGATGGTGATTAATTGGGTGTTCATAATCCTAATAGTTGCAGAGGAACCTGTCCAGGAAAGGGTCTCAACGAGGAGTGGAGACCAAGAAGATTAATAATCCCAATACATCTACCAATGATAGAGAGACAACTGTGGTTACTTCTTCGCCAAGAGGTAGGCAACACAGACTCTTGTGTTCTGTTTTATTTCCATCATGGGACGATGATCATTTATTGCTCTGTCTTAGCTTTTTACCTTGTTGCACTTGCTGACAGATTGACAGTTACCAAAGAAATAGACATTGTCTTTGTTCTTATTTTGATATAACCTAATGAAGAAAAATATTTACCAGTAATGCTTGTCTACAGATAATCTAATAGATTTCCCCAATTTCGTTTTTTATGGTTCAATTTCTTCTGGCTCGCTGGAACTTTGGCTCTTTTGTGAGGGAGACATTATCAGAAAATGACAATGGATGGGAAAAAATTTAGATTTCGTCGTACTGGGCGTTTGGCATGTGTCATATGGAAAAATACAAGCTTTTTAGTGGAGCTAATTTGTGAGGCTGATCCCACAATTGGCACTATTATTTTTAGAGGGTGATGAAAGTATTTATCTCTACTACTTTAGTTTTCTATGTTCTTTTTTCTTCATTAAGATAATCGTTAGTGTTGAAGAACTCTATCAATGTCTGCTATCTTAGTTACCTACACTATCATCAATTTACCTTTTCAATTAAGTGGGTCTTCATTCCCTGCTATGCCAAACACACACTATCGAGTTGGGAAGATGTCACTGAAGATTATTTACTACATATCTCCACTGTAATTATGATACAGTCTAGCTGCCACCATTATCAGATGGTTATGGTTATGAAAGTGAAGTGTTACCAAACTTTAGAGTCAACCACAGAAGAGGACAGAAACTGAATTTGTTACTTTGGTTGGTTTGGTTAGTTCACCTTACCATTACAGATTACACAGCACTAACCATTTGTTGTTACATTATTGGAAAATTTATAGTTTAGCTAAGTCGTACGACATGCATGATCCTTAATGGTTTCATTGATATGCAATTGCTTTAGCAGGGGCTAGCACTCCTGACAATGCTGCGGTAGTAGCCATAGGGACCCCTGATTATTCCAGCAACACACAAATCCAGCATCATCAGATCACCGTCACAACTGGCAACATCAATGCCTCCACAGAAGGCAGATGCACTTTAAGAAGAAATAGTTTCAAGCGTTCTGCACCATCATGGCTCCTTAATCCCAAAAGGGTTCTCTTCTTGTTTGCCACCTTGTGAGTTTTACAAACCCTTTTTGCCCCATTTCTTTTTTGGTATAATGGAGGCCATTTAATTACTGCCCACTGTCCAGTTACATTTTCAGTGGCTTTAACTATAATAAGGGACCACAATATTTAAGTGGATCGTACCTGTCTACTTTCTTCTTGTGGCAGGTCAAGCATGGGAACAATTCTGCTGATATACTTGACACTTTCAGTTGGTAAGCTAAGCCCAGGTGACAAGGCTCTTGATTAAAAAATAAAAAAGTAGCAACCATCGGCACTGTCTTGCCCAGAAAAGGAAAATAATCGTGGATCACCTTGGGAGCAAATTTTGAGATGAAAGCAATCAGGTGATGATAGGAGTCCTGCTTGTGAGAATCAGGCTTGTTTATGATAAGAGTCCTGCTTGTGAGAATCAGGCTTGTTTTGATGAGGTTTCAAGTTGAAATGCATGGCAGAGGGCACGGTCAAGAAAGAATCGAGGATGAAAGGTAACTTATGGCCACAGAATTCAGAGGCAGTGGCCCCCAACTTTTTCCAAGGCATATACCAAATTTCTTAAATGAAAACAAAGGCATAATGCGTAGCGGAAAAAGAAGGAATCTCCATTTTTATATGTACAGTAGGAAAAAAAAAGAAGGAAGAATGATGGTGCCTAATGTTGTTTGTGCATCCGCATAGCTAATGGAGAATGGAATAGTTGCTTTTGCTCTCCCTTTTTAAATACTTTCCTTTCCCACACGTTGTAATTCTGTTTGCTCTTTTTGGCATTCCCCCTTACTACTGACCCTTTTGGGTGTACATGGCTTTCATGTGCCTGATACAAACAACAGATTTAGAGGCAATAAAGAATTTATGTCATAAGCAAGCATGCGCACTCAAAAGTTTTTAAACTCTCTTGCCCAATATTGTGCGGTCCTCAAAGTGGCTCAGAGAGAAGGAAATGTCATAATAATATTCATTATGCATAGCACTGACTGGATGCTCACTCAAGGCTCAAGTTGGTGAGGCAACTGCAAGCATTCCCACCAAAGAGAAGCAATGGTCTAAGGACATCCTTCTAAAAGGGAACATACACTAAAATAGCTATCAATATTCAAGAGCTCAAAAAGCAAGCAGTCTCTCCGCGGGTCTTCCCAAACAATTGAACCTGAGGCAAATGCACTTCAAATTAAGTTACTATCTAAAGAAATAACGAGTACAACACGGCTTACATCCTTTCCCCCACTCCAACCCCTAGAACCCCAAAAACACACACAATTAGAAAATAAAGGAGAAGAAAGAATCAAACACAAGACAACAAAAGGAAAAAATAAGTAGCATAAGCGAAGTAGGGTAAGGAACACAAAAGGGTACATGAAGACCTGTTCTGCAACTGCAATAAATATTAAAGGCTGCAATAGTGCATCTAAAACAGATAAGTCCACGCACCCTCAAGCACGGTAAAAAATTGAAACATCCGTCTGATACAATATAATAACTATACCTCTGCAGAAGTTATGGCTGTTTTTACCAATATATAGATTGATAAGGTGCACAACAAAAGTTCCATCCAATTTAGGATAAATTACGCATCATTCAAAAAGATAATATTCCTTTACAATACTGATCTGCAATGTATACATGGAGTACCATATGATTTTAGTATCCAATCTCTTAATAGCAGAGGACACAGGTTCCCAACTTAGTATCGTTTTGAGATTCTGGGCATTGAACATCTGTGCTTCCGATCATGATAAAGCCTTAATACAACTGCAGCAGTTTCTTCTATTGCTTTTCCTGTAACTTCTGCAACCATGAATGAATAACAATCAAAGTCGACTTTAGCTTATTAAATCAAATAAAGCCTTAAAACTAGCTTTAGCCATCTATCTACTTTCAAGCCTTTCAATTTTCATTTTAAAAAGATTTGGAAAGGTAGTAACATTTATAATCCAGAACTGACAACTATTAAAAGTAAAGCATATTACCAATTACAGGCCAAACTGGATTCTGCGCAAAGATTTTGCAAGCAAATTCCAACTCTTCCCTTACATAATCCATCTCTGAATAATTGCTCCTTACTGCTTCACTAAATCCCAAACTCCTGGCTCTTGCTTTCCTAATGGTCTGTAAAACTACTGGGTTAATGGTCAAACCAAAAACCTTTTCAGGGTCTACTTTAAAGAGGCTTGTTGGCAGTTCCACACCCATAACAATAGGCACATTTGCCACTTTGTATCCCTTCTGGGCCAGATAAATTGACAATGGTGTCTTTCCTGTACGAGAAACACCAGTAAGAACAATGTCAGCCTTTTGCAAGTTCTGGGGTAAGGCCCCATCATCTTGCTTGATGGTGAATTCAATTGCCTCAATTCGTCTAAAGTATTCTTCTGAAAGTGGAAAATTCCTGCCAGGTGCTCCCCGGGGAAGACCGGAAGGCAACACGCCAAGGTGAGAAGCAATGGCTTCTGTGATAGGCCCCAATACATCAATAGATGGTATGCCCCATAGCTTGCAGGCTTTTCTGGCAGATTCAGCTACAGAAGGATCAGCTAAAGTGTAGACTAGCATTGCACCCTCTTTAGCTGCTTGCTTAATTATCTCCATTAACTTCTCTGCATCATCAATCTGCTAATTGTAGACATAACAACTATTAAATCAGTTCTCGAGCCAGAAGAATTAGCTCAAATTTCAAAGAAAAAAAATATACCAAAAAGGTATGTTCTTTTCCCCTTTAGAATTTTTAGAACAAAAACTTGTTTCTTTGACAGGATTGACAATAAGAAAAATAAAAAAAGGGCATTCCTGGTGCACGAGCCTCCCCCATTTGTAATATCTAAGAAAGAGTCAGACATACATAGTCCATGCAGCCTTACCCTTGTTGCTAACAAACAAATTATTTGCGCGACTCCAACGTGTGATCTCTCTAAGTCACAGTGGATTAACCTTTCTGATATATAAAGGCTCCCCCCCCCCCGGCCCCCTCCCTTTTAACAGAGTTGATATAAGAAAGCGCCTACAATTATCCCCAACAACCAAGTGTACACTAACATTGCACCTACTTCACGTTCTTGATTTATTATCACTATTAACCTCACGAATTCAGACACAACTAAATCAAAAAAGATGTCATCTTTTTTCATATTTCTTATAGCAAAATGTTGTTTCTTTAATAGGATTGATAAACAAGAAACTGAGTATTTGCTCTCAACAACAAATTACCTACCCCAGAAAACAAATGGGTATTTACTGGACAACCGTGGTCCACCAAACAGTGCTCGAACTGACCCAAGGCAGCGTTAACGGAGCGCTCCACCGTCCACCCCGTGCCGTCCGACACCATGTAAATAGACTTCCCAACCGCGATCTCCGCTTCATCGTCTCCGTCGCCACTTGCTAACCCTGCGGGTCCGCTGCCTCCGTCTCTGTCTCTGAGCTGTTGGCCCTGCGAATTCGGTTCTAGCGTCTGGGTCCGGCGACCGGGCCTGGGGTCTAGTTTGCGGCCGGACCGGATGGCACGAGCCCTGGACCAGCGATTGAGCTGAGCGCTGCCTTTCAGCTTCCGAGGCTGAGGCCGGGAGTCTGGTTCGGACAGGTTTTGGGTTGCGTGTAGAGCGAGAGCTTTCGGGTTTGATGGGTTGGACTTGGGTCGGGTACCGGAAGCGGAAGAGGATACCAGTAGACGCAGAGTGGAGAATGGAGAAGAAATCATTTTTTTAATTTATTTCCCCTTTTTCCTCTTATTTTAATTAGTATTTTGTTTGTCCAATTTGACATCGATGATTATTATATTTTATTTTTATAAATTTGTTGGTATTCCATCTTAAAAAAAAAAAACAAGGAAAATTAAGAAACAATGAAACATTTAAGCAAAGGTACATTAATAATAATTTATGCGTTAAAAAATAATTCATTTATTTTTTTTTATAAATTTCGAACGTTCAAAAATTTTTAAATTTTTAACTTTTAGTCATTAATTATA
The DNA here is from genome assembly GCA_020883675.1 of Bruguiera gymnorhiza. Taxonomy (NCBI): domain Eukaryota; kingdom Viridiplantae; phylum Streptophyta; class Magnoliopsida; order Malpighiales; family Rhizophoraceae; genus Bruguiera; species Bruguiera gymnorhiza. The sequence continues at coordinate 657,643 of JAIRCJ010000017.1, read as the reverse complement.
TAGATTAAATTAAGAAAACGTAAATTATTGGTAATTCATGTAGAAGGAAGAAAAATTGACCAACGAAACATCATGATCAAAACTCGAAACAAAAATTTCGAAAATGAAGATTTCGGTTTAAGGAGAGTAGGGTTTCTTTTCGATTCGTTAATAACGATCAAATTAAACTTAAGAAGGATCAAAGGATATTCTCTATGTAATGGAGCCATGAAGTCCGGACTATAGTCAGGAAGGGTTAGCCCAGTTACTAGGTCCGGGTTAGAAATCGGATCTGACCCATCTTTTGAGCCGCACAGGCGAGGCCCATCAGGATTTTGGCACCACCCTCTCCGATTCACGGTGGTCTTTAGCCATTGGCAAAAATTAGGTCCCAGAAGAACGCTTTACATTTTATCTAAATTTTTGGCTGCTAGTAACACGGTGGGAGTATGTTAATGTGATTTAATTTAATAAAAAATTTGTTGAATTAAATATATATATATTTCAAGGTTATTTTCTTTGTATAGGAATTGTCCATTAGAGCTTGAAATAGATCCAAAAAAAAAAAAAAAAACACACGCACACACAATCAGCAGAAATTCCAATAAACGAAACAACATCAATCTCTGAGCATGAGCATTGAGCCGAGCATTCACGCCTAGAATTACAAATAAAATGTGTTGTATCACTGTATTTTCATTTCCCGAAAAGCATTAATGAGAAAATTACAGTGCGTAAATAAATTCTTTCGCGGGAAAAGCCTGGTGGCGAGTAAGTAGACTAACATTTCATACTTTTCTTTTTTTCAAAAATAAAAATAAAAAATTTTTAAAAAAAAAACCTTTTCTTTATCAAATCCCTTTTTTGAAAAAAAGAAAAAAAAATACATGCATACTCACCGTATAATATATAGAAAAATTCATTTACTGCGAGTCATACAACAAGGAACCTTGGGAGCCCTACTTTGTCACCAAATTTTCGGACATCTTCTTGCACTTGTTGTCTGTACTCTCTAAAGCTAAACTTCCTATAAATCGAAGGCACACAACAGCTACGTATCTCTGTGTCATCTGAAGGACAGAAAAAATAAGCCGTGGAGAATCTCTCCACTTGCGGATTGGTAACAACCCGGTGTTGAACACTCTTATAAATGTCACTGCTCCAAGCCTGAATCATCAATATATGGGAAGGGGACTAAATTCATGATTCTAGGAGAATATTAAACAAAAAAAAAAATAAGGGAACAAAAATTTTGGGAGGGGCCAATGATATTGTTCTATGGAAATTAAAATGTTTCTGGCGCCATGGAATAGGAGGGTGTTAATCTTTTAATCAAGTTTAATGAGTGCTTGAAGAAATTAAAAAATAATAATAATAAAAGGTGTGTGTGTGTATTATGAATGAGATTTGCTGAGTCGTTGGGTCTTAAGTTTAAATTAAATTCTATTAGAACCACTTGATTAAAAAGGGGAAAAAAATGTAATGCATCTAATATACTTGTGTGGTCCATTAAAGAAAAAAAAAAACAGAGAGAGAGAGAGAGAGAGAGAGAGAGAGATCATAATTAAAGTACCTGAAACAAGTCTCCAATGTTGATTATTAAAGCTTCAGGATTAGGCTTAACAGCAAACCACTTGCCATCCTTCACCAATTGCAGACCACCAACTTCATCTTGGTGCAAAATCGTGAGGAAGTCACTGTCAGTGTGTGGCAAGAGGCCAAATACTTCCAAAGGGATTGGACATGGTGGGTATCGGTTCAATCGAAGATAGCAAGTGTTTGGCAAACAATTTTCTCGGAAGAAATTCGATTTCCGGCCCAATTTCTCTGCCAAAATTTCAGCTAGCCTTTGTGCTAAATGTGCAACTGTTGTGGCAAACTGTTCCACTGATGAACTGCACGAGCACAGTTGTTTGCAAAGAAAACAGAGTAAAAAAATTGGACAACTGAAGTAAAGTAAGCTATAATTATGCACAAGATGATAGAAAATCAGTTTATAATTACTAGCTTGAAAAAATAAAAATTAAAAAAAATACCAATTTAAAATTTCAAAATTTATAATAATTCATATAAGAATTATAATTTTATAAATATAAATTATAGTATTTTTTATTTACACGAGGCAACTGTTTCAAAAAAAAGGGGTTTTGCAAAACATTATGTTAAAGTGAACTTGCATTTTATGCAACTTTTATCGTTAATTTTAAGCAATTTTGTAGCATATCCCCATTTGTCATATACTCTATACATTAAAAAAAAAATTAAAAAAAAAAATGTTTCCAAACTCTGGGGACGTGGTCCACACTAACTTCTCTCCATTATTCACAAAGTGGGACCCATAAACACTGGAGGACTCGTCAAACTCTAATAGGCAGCAGACTGGCAACATTCTGACTTCCAGCAGCTAGTCGCCCCAATTTCTGGCATTCTTGCAGTTGGGGATTTTGCTGGTAATCTCTATATTCAATACAAGTACAGCACACGCTAGCGAATTAACCAACCGTCCAAGCAATGGAGAAGTTATCGTAATTTAGTATCCACTAAACATTCAATTTGAGGTAAATTTTAAAATTTAAATTTATAGACTACTTTATTTATAGTCATATTTCTCACTCCTAATTTAATTGGACAAAAATAAAAAAATAATAATAATAAATTTTTATATACATGTAAATTGTACAAATATCTTATACTTATTAAATTTTCATATAATCAGGAATATGATAGATGCAACGATTTTATCAATTCTATATTCTATTCACAAGATCTGTTAGCACAGAAAAAGTTGTAATTTATCTAAGAAATGTTTGGTGTGTGCCCACTCAGTCATTTTCTCTATCGTTATTTCTTATAGATTCTATTAGAATTTCTGTTCACACATTCGTAGACAGTGACTCATTACAAAAATTGAGTTATGGCAATAGATTAGGAGTACCCTATTACAGTATCACGTGAAGCTTACTGGTGTATGTGAATCTCTGGCTTCCCTGCTGTCAACATGTGCATGAACATCTGAAACACCTATGTTTTAACCTGTCTCACTATATTTAGCTAAATGTTTATATATATATATATAGTGTTTGAATAATTTCTTTCCCTTGAAGTTGTTATAAAGAAAATAGACTAAAAAATATTTTTAAAAAAATGCCTCAGCCCAGGTCCAAACCCGGGACCTAGAGTGTAACTAAATCCTTTTTGCTAACATCTAATCAGAGAATATATAAGTGATATTTAAATTAAGCAAAGAAAAAATGCAAAAAAGAAAGGGTGAAAAAGGAACTCCATCCTTGTGTGGGGCTTTTTTTCTTTTTTCTCTTTTCTTTTTTTGGGATTAAGATTCTCTAGCTTTGTAGCTTAAACAATTGTAATTATATACAATTTATGGGCCACAAAAATAAAAAAAAAGATAATTTTTTGTTTTTTAAAGGAAAAGGAAAAGTGATTACCTGAAGCTATTGGAGGAACCATTGGAAGCCGAAATATCAGCCATGGGAATGTGAAAGGCTTCAGACCAAGACAACTGCTGGGGACAAGTAGCTGTGGGAGTGCCCCATCGGTAAGTGCCAGTAGAGAAATTCAAGAACTTGTCTTCTCTGCTCTTCCTGTCAAAAGGTAGCTCGAACACTTTCACTTGCTCGCGCCTCATTTTCTCCAATATGTCAAGTGAAATCCCATGGTTCACCACCTGGAAGAACCCCCACTCCCTCGAAGCCCTAGCGATGTCATCCTTGCACTTCTCTTTCTCCTCGTCCCGGCCTAGTCCGCCGAGATCAATCAATGGAAGCTCGCAGTCCTCCACAGTAATATTGACAACAACCCCATTACAATTATTGTCCATTTCCGTGGACTTATGCAGAAGGGTCTTGTAGGTTTCCTGGAACGGTGGGTCGGTGTCCATGACTCGAGCCTGAAAGTTGATGAGAAAAGGAGACGAATGTTAGAAGCTCTTTGGACTAGAATGCGCCTAAAAGTGACCTTCAAGAAGAAACTAGAAACATACATGTATGTATATAACTACCTAGGAATTTTATTCACACGCAACACTTTTAACCTCATACACTGCAAAATTGATGCATTAGCTCTAGAAACCATTGTCTTAGATAGCTAATGCAGCGGTTTTGCGTGTGCATATATATCAATTCCCTAAGTAAAAGGTTGGATGGATCTGCTATGTGTCCGAAATTAACGAAGTTCCAAAAAGGAAGATTTAATTAATTAGGTCTCTAGTTGCTTGCTGGTATATTATTATCCCCCAATCAACAGTTGCAAATGAATGCAAACCGCCCATTTCACAAATCAATTTCTAAATTTAAGAAAAAGAAAAAAACAAAGAACGTCAAAATCTCCAATTTGGAAACCACTACCCCAAAAGCCTGTCTTTAATGTCTTGACTTTTATTAGCACCAGAAAACATCGGTCACGTCACCAATACTATCATATGCTAGTGATGCCAACCAAACCGCCCGCAAACCTAATTTTCCATTGCCCAAAATAACAAAGATTTTTTCCCAATGAAGCTACTTGCCCATCGACTGTGGGGTAAAGAAACCAGTACTGCCTACCATTTTTAGAATATTTGTGTGGTGTAGGAAACAAAATTTAATAAGTTTTTAAAGATATCATATTTATGCGGTCCAATGTCATCATGAATACGTGAATAACTAACGAGATGGTGTTGTTTACTTTTCTTATATTCGATTTCTTTCATTATCTACAGTTCCGTAATAAATAGAAATTTATGTCAAAAATATATATTCAATTTTAGACTCGTTCAAGATAAAATTAAATATAAAATAAATTTACTTATTAAGTCATGTTCAAGTAATGAGTTCTCTTTATAAAAAAGAAGTTAAATAAATATAATAATTAACATATTTATAATATATTTTTTATTGAATAAAAAGTAAAAAAAATATATGAGAATCTGCACTTCTTAAAAATTGCATTTAATGATTATTTGCACCTCTAAATGCGTCCACCTTATGTCAATGTGTACCTCACAAATATTTTTCATTTTTATATAAATACCCGTCAAACTTTTTTCATAAAAATCTAGGTTGATCAGCAGTTGACACAATAATACATATCCATTATTATTATTATTATTATTATTATTATTATTATTATTATCATTATGATGGATTTTTGTTTTTTGTTGACTATCTTCTGCCCTAAATTGAAACATTCCTGATATATTTGGTGCCTACAAAGTTCAAGCTCATGAGTTTTCATATCTTGATTAACTAACCTAGGATCCCCCCCCAACATTTTATCTCTTAAAAAAAAATTCTTCTCTCTTTTACTTGAGTGGGTAGGACATTTGAATTTGCTCCCTTGGAATTTTTTTTTTTAATGGCTTGAAAGTGAATAATATTTTTACCATTCCAAAAAAGAAAAAAAAAGGTCTAGGAAAGGAGAAAATTGCAGATTTAAACATCATAAATGAACATAATGCTACAACATCTATGATATTCCATGCGAATGCACGCTATTAGAGTGTTACAATTTTTTGGTAAATTCTGAGTTGTGGATATTTTATTTGGGGCCAATTAAAGTTAATACGGCAAACGATCGTACATAGCTTCAATTATACTTAATGCGATTTTGGGTCAAGTACACACACACACACACACACATATATAGCAATTGCAAATTACAGTGGTCGCACTCCACACAATTTAAACCATGGATATATGTGACATGTGAAGGTCTCAATTGAAACAAGAACTGGAATGTAATCTCTTACCTGGTTTATATTCTATGTGAATTAGATTCCCACTATTGGTGCTTTCTTGTAACTGAGCTTGCACTAGACCTTCTAGGTGTGTGAACATCCAAAAAAGTCAAGGGATTATTAGCAATTCAGTTTATAATGTTAAACATAAATAAATAAATAAATAAAAAGAAAAAAAAACATCTTCGGGTATGAAAACGCTTCAAGATAGCATATTGAAACAGTAATTACTTTGCATGGCAGTGCACGGAAATGCCAATGTCTAGCTGTACTTCTCAGCTAAGACATATCGAGGCAGTGTGTTCTATTTTAAACGACATTTGAAAACAATGGTAAGGGAAAAAAAAAAGCATGAAAACAATAAAACGATAGGGGATAGGGGAGAAGATTAATTCAAGCAAAAATTGATGCCTAAAATGAACAAATTAACTGAGGAATTGCAAACGTAAAAGATCAAGAAAGAACATATGGCTACGAACAATATAATCTGTAAGAGAGAAGATCACAAGAAACTATCTGTTGAAGACTTACGCGAGAGAGAGAGAGAGAGAGAGAGAGAGAGAGAGAGGAAGGATTTTAGGGGGGTGGTGTAGTCTACCGAGATTCGAGGGGGAGGATATTTTATATTTGGATAAGCCTACACAACCACGATTGTTATCATTGATATCTAAAAATAATTATTAGACATGACATTCTTTGTTCATAATAGTTATTATGGGTGATTTGAAACTCTCACTCCTTCAAATTCCTACAATTATTGGTTTTAATTCTAATGAACCGAAAACAACATAAAAGAAAACTATAGTAAAAGAATATATATATATATAATTTTATTAACAATTAAAAAAATATTTTCACGGCTCTATGGTTATCATTACAATAAGAATTTTCTCTCTCTCTTTTTTTTTTTTGTATGGTGTGAAGGGTGTTAGAAAAAAGAGATGAGGGAGCGATAGACTTGGAAGAACGAGAGCCAAATGATCCAGTTGGTCGAAGTGCTATGAATTGAAAACAGACGGACACTTGGTCCAATCTACACCAATTGAACGTTCGGGAAAGTATCAATTAACTTTCAACCTAAAAAGCTCGTCTCCTCCTCTGCCTCTCTGTCTGATATTATTTGTGTATCAATGAAAGAAGGCACATGAATACTGATACCGGACCCAAGGGTGCAATTTCTATAACTATTTCGTTTAGCCTATTTTACCCTATTTAGTTCAAGTGACAATTAATTATTAACTAACAATTGTTGACTAGTAGTTTATCATTCATGGTCGACAATTAAAAGTTATAACGATTATAATGTGATAAACTGTCTGTGTCCGTTCAAAAAAAAAAATTGATAATTGAATTAAAGGCATGTTTATGAGTGCACAAGAACTAAAACGAACACCCTTTTAAGCACAGACGCTGCAAGCGGAGTCACATTCATGTTAAATTTTGCACGTCAAGATTTAGTATAGCTCAAGGTGGTGAATTAAGGCGAGCCCATGCAAGTGCAGTGCCTAGTAGTCAAAGCACCGGCGTATCGACCATTTAGGGCTCATGCCCTATGTTCTTAGAACATGAGGTCTGTTCAAAGTATCCCCCCGTGAATTATTTGTTCTTATTATTAATTTTTTTAACAAGTAAAAAAAAAGGGCTTCGCGAATCGCCCATTTGGGTCAAAATGAAAGAAAAAAAAAAAAAAACCCAACTGTTTCAATTAGCAACGTGGCCTGCTACTAACCTGCGATATCTGATCTCTCTTTTCCTTTTACTTCTTTTCTTTAATTTGTGTGGGGTTGATGTCAGCCCATGAGTGGGCCACAAACGTCTTTTCCATAATAAATTGCAATGAAGAACCCTTTTTCCAGAGGTCCAAAAGGGCAAGTGTCAATTCCAGTCTTTTTGCTTCCTCCCTTATAAATAAAAAAAAGTTGGGACTTAATTCATCTTCAAAACTTTGGGTCTCTATTTATCTGTTGAATAAATTTTCCTTTTTTTTTTTATAAATTAATTCAGTTGTGAGATTTTTATTTCCAAATTTCACATAATATTGTTTTTGGTCTGTCTATCAAATATAACGGCAAATTAATTCTGAACCTCAATACTAAATGTAGCTTTGCCTTATTTGGGATGTGGATCCAGATATGTACGCAGAAAGCATGTGACGCATCTCAACAGGAGAGAGGCGCTTTTGGTTGTAATGGGCCAAAGGTTGAGTTGTCTCCGGAACTAGAGCCTTTAAGCCCTACATGTGACACGATATATAGTACAATCTCAACCTAACTTCCCCCCCCCACCAAATTGGTACTACTTTCTCAATTTCATGGTTCATTAGTTTGTACATTCTTACTGTACGATTTTTTATCGAGAAAAATAAAAAAAAATGGCATCGTCATCATTTATGTGGACTCAGGTCACGTTAGAGTCTTAATCCGACTTCGTCAAAAGAAATTATCATTATGAGCACTTAATTAATATTTATATATATTTACGTCACGATTTTTTTTTTGATGAAAAAGACTTATTATTTAAATACTAATTTTAAAAATTTTTATAAGTAAAATTTAAATTTTATTTATTATTAAGTTATTTTTTATTAAAAAAATTAATATATAAATAAATAATTAAAATTATAATAAATATAAAAAATAAGTAAAAATACAAAAAGTTCATATTTTTGAATGATCATACTCACTCCACCGATTCAATTAAAAATAAGTCATCTAGGTTGAGACCAGCAGTTTGATAAAAACAAATTTTCTCTCGTGTAGTGTGACTGATTCTATAAATAGACTATATTCATGGGGAAATCAATTGCTTCCCTTAATTGCGATATACATGAAATGGTGCTACTGATTCAAGGCCAAATAAGAATGTGATCATCCCTCCCCCCCCTCCAACAACGCCTGATTAATGTTCCTTCGTCGGACACATGGACGGTTGATCGCCGGGGCAGAGGCGTGTTTGCCGACGGCGCCACCGCACAATAAGATTCTAGTGTGGTCATTTTACAAAGTCCCTTTCTATCGAGTGGATGTTTGACGGGTCATGGTGGTCAAATGTGAGTGGTGGAATGGGCTCAGCAGGTCACGTCGCCCTTTTTCCCCCCAACTTTGTTTATGAATTCCTATTCTTTAGTCGGCAACAATTTCATGATCCGTTTGAAAATCTTCGGGTTTTTTTTTTTTTTTTTTTAGTTTGTAGGTATTATGTGTCGAACTCTAACATTGAAAATTCGAGCAATTTTATTATTGAATTTTATGATTAATAATAAACTTTTTGTTTTTAATCTAACTAAGAAGCACTAGAGAATAATTCGTGTGCATCATTCCAACATTTTAAGTTTATATACCATCGTCCGTAATTAAAAATAAATCTTCATGCTAGAATTAAAAGTTTTATAGAAATTTAATTAGTTTTTTATACTTTTTTATTTTTATTTTTTACTTTGAGATATATATTGATGATGATTGCGTGAGGCTTTTATTATCATTATTATTTTCATAGCCTTCAATCATTGCATGTGTGCGTCCCCGCCACCCCCCCCGCCATCCCTCAAATTGGTGATACGTGGCGTCGGCAAAACCCATACCAACCCTGTTCAAAATCATGTGGATTGCTGGGAGCTTTCTCCTCCGAATTGTTCTGCCATTGGTATATTCTGTTGAAAATAAGGGTTATTAAAATAGAGGATGTGTGTCAAAATAAAATAATTAAAAATTTTATTATAAAAATATGAAAAATAAATAAAAAATTAAATATCACAACATTATAATTATAAAAATATATTAATTATAATATAACAATATTTATTTCACCTATTTTTTAATTTTTTATAAATAATTAAAATTAAAAAGATACTTTGTAATTTGCTTAGTAATATTGTTGCATTTTTATTTTTCTTATTAATGAAGCATTTTGTGGTCAACAACTAGACCTATATTAATTGTATTGTAACTGATGATTATTTTGTAATTATTTCAAGCGTGATTTCTTAATTCTTTTGAATAACTAAAATAGATAATTTGCTTTGTAATTTGCTTACTAATATTGGGGCATTTTATTTTTCTTATCAATGAGGCAACTTGGTGGCCAGCAACCTAGATCTGACCCGATAGTCCATATCTTTTTGCTTGTGCAGGGGTGTGGAAAATTTAAGAAAAAAAAAGTTGAGCTATCTTTATGAATAAAACTAGTTAACAACAGTTATTGAAACACACAAAAAATATATAAAATATTTTATTATCTTCTCTTACTTATATATATATCCCAATAAATATTATTATATAGTAGTATTCTTCCTTTATATACTTTAGGTCCTAATAAGCCTGGAAGAAGAAACTTTGATTTTAATTAAATTTCTATTCTTGGTAATAAAATTTTGAACATGCAACCAAATTCGGATCCTGAATTGGGAAAAGTTGAAGACAGACATTTCAAGCCACTTGGGTTCAGAACCTCTAGACATTAGAAAGGTTGGAATTGGGGCCCTTATGATGCAAAAGAGAACGTAAAAAGAGAGAAAAGGGCACGTTTTTCTTGCACCTGCAAAGTGGCATTATCGCCAAAAAAGAATTTACTTTCATATTGGCAAACGACTTATTAAAAGTTATTTGGTCTTAAACTAAATTTAACTTTAACATAATTTATAAGCTCTTGAAAGAATATGAAACTTATTGGCATATTAAATTCACATCTATATGGTTTTTTTTTCCCAATTATAATGATAAAATTCGTGTGAATTTTTTACCTATGCATGAAAAGAGATGACGAAGATGATGATGGTGATGGTACCGGTAATGATGATAATTATTATTATTATTATTATTGTTGTTGTTGAATATTTTAAATTCATAGTTAAAAGTTGTGTAATTGGATTCTCTTTTATAAGCTAACCATGAATATTAATTAAAACTTTTTAAATGGCATTATGATTTAATCATCAAAATTTAAGTAACTTTAAAATGCGTAAACATGTGATTTAGATATAATTAATAAGTACCATATGGATAAATTTGACCAATTTCTCTCATATGAGCCCAAATACATAGTTGTAATGGAGGATTAAAAGACAAAATCCAAATTATCGTCATTCTCTTACATCCTTAATTTATTAATATTGTGAGTATAAACTAATTAATATTATATAAGAGTAAATATATAACTTGTTTTTATATACGAATTGTCTCATCTCTTTGTATAAAAAAGTATACTTATTATGTAATTTATAATTATAAAAATAATGAAAACTTCAATGAGATCATAAACATAAGAACATTTTAAATTTTAAATCATATAAATTTTTTGAATTTTTTTGGCTTTTATTTTTTTAAACATTTTATTTCCTAACAATTGGTATTAAAACTTTGATTTTAATAGAGTCAAAGGGGTAATGGCAGTAATGACATTTGAAGAAGGAAAAGTGAGAATTAACAAGTTCGATGATATCAATTTTAATTTTTAAAAGATGCGCTATGGAGGATTATATGTACAAAAGAAAATTGAACCAATTTCCTTTGGGAAAGAAACTAAAATTAATGAGTAAGAAAAATTAAAAGTTGTTGGATAAATAAGTTTTGAAAGTCTTATGATTAATATTGAATCCAAACATTGCTTTTAGTGTCCAAATAGAGAAAACTATTGCAAGACTGATGAGGGCACAAAGTCATACATACGAGAAATTGTCTACTTCCAACAAAATATATTTGATGAGAAAATTATTTAATTTAAAGACGAGAGAGAGTACCTCTATTAAAAATTATATAAATAAGTTCAATTTGATTTTTAATTAATTGAACTCAATATATATAGAGTTTAATAAAGAAGTTAAACTTTTAATTTTATTGTTGTTGTTAATGAAAAGTTGGAACTGTCACAGTAACTACAATAAATAGTTCATTTGGTTCGCAACAATTACACTTCAACACAATTTAAGATTTTATTCTAAGTAAAGATATTTGCAAGAGAGAATTAAGTATATCATCTAACTATAGTTCTATTTTGAGTATTGAAGATAAAGGAAGAATAGCTTAACATGATAACAATAAAGACAGATCAAAATCCCAAAAAAAAAAGGAGTCAATTAAAATCTAGAACTATATATTGAAATTATAGTCATAAAGATCACTTTAAAAAAGATTACAAGTAACCAAAAAGAAAAATCATAGTGAACATTCTGTAAATGCAACAATTAAAGATATAAAAGTGAAAAAATCAAGTAAAACATGAATTTGACATAAAAGTGAAATGCTTAAGATCTAATAATGGTGGTGAGTATGATGGTAAAAATTCACAAATTTTTGTATAGTTAATATGATTCAAAGGGAGGAAACATTCCAAAGACGTTACAATAGAATGACATCACTAAAGGCATAAATAAAACCTTGAATGAGTGTGCCAAGAGTATGAAAATAGATGTTGGATTACCAAAAATATTTTGGACTAATACTTTTAACATTGCAGTTTATTTGATTAACTGAGGAGTATTTATTCCCTTGGATAAAGAACTATTAAATGAGGTTTAGACAAATAAAGAGGTCAATTTTTTACACTTGAAAGTTTTTAATTATGTCTTTTACGTAAATGTTAATTTATATTAATTTTGATAAAATGGATAAATTAGATTTTAAATTTTGTAAGTATGTTTTCATTGGTTATGAAATTAATGAATTCAAATATTATCTCTACGATAATTGAAATAGACAAATTATTAAAAATAAAAATATCATATTTAATGAAAATATCATCTATAAAAAAAGACATATTATAGAATTTGATTGTATAGGAAAGTATAATAGAGAAGGAGACCATATTGAGTTAAAGGAAATTTCAGAAGATAATATAGGTAAAAGAATATTAGAAAATTCTAAAAATGTTACAATATAGTCAAGATATTCTATACTAATAGTATAAGTGATGAATTATAGTAAAATATTTAAACCACCATGATGAATGTCTTTGTTCATTATATTATTTACTATTAATTGATAGAAGTGAGTTAAAATATTTTAATATAATAATAAAAGTTAAGATTAAACATAATTTCAATTGACATTTATAATTAATTATTAAAAAAGTGTTACACTAAAATTATAAAATAAATTTAATTGTATTATGATAATTGTTTGTTTAATAATTAATTTTTAAATGAAAAATTGTTATAAAAATAAATTTTAATTAATATTATATATGAAGATAAATATATAATTTATTTTTATATAAGAGTTATTTAAATTTTTTAATAAAAAATATATTTATTATATAATTTGTATTTATAAAAATAGTGAAAATTTTACTATAGTTGTAAATATAGAAAAATTTAAATTTTGGATGACGTAAATTATTTAAATATATATTTTTTATTTTTAAAAAATATTTAAGTTATGTGTCCACAGCATTGTGAGGACAAGTAGTTGTTGTCCATATATATTCGGGACATGCCATTGATCATTCATACCCATCAATGTCATTGATAAAAGTAGCCCACACTAGTCGTCATGGTTCTGGTTGCAATCAATGCGGCCAACTGGGGTGGTCGCCATCCATCAACACTGAGCGAACCAACAAGGCCAGCAACTAACAATTTGCTACTTGTTGCAGCCATCTCTAAGAAAAAAATAAAAAAAAATTAAAGCTAAAAAAAACAAAAATCAATCCTAATTTCTACAATAGAAACTAAGCTAGTAGAGCTCGAATATATGCAGCCCAATTTTATTTTAGTAGCAATTTCATTAATGATGCAAACAATTATCAAGTAAGCAAACCAACCCAATTCCTAGACCGAACACAGCCATCAACATTACTGTACACAGAGAACAAAAGGGAGAAGACTCACCAAGTGCGTAGAAACTCACTGCCCCCATCAACATTAGCTAGTGTAGAAACTTATTGCCCCCACGAACATAAAGAAGATGCTATCGCACGATTGCTACGGGACAAAATTTTATGTTAAAAGTGTGTTGTAAAGCCATGCAGTTGAAGCAGATTAGGTTGACAGTGTAACCCTTTGGGACCTAAGTAGATTCATCTCACTAAATGTAGTCCGGTGAAATGGGAGTTGCAAATTGTTTAGCATTGTCTCTAACGTGGATTACAAAGACGAGACAATAGGCTTTATCGTAGATCCCCATCTCCAAATTATTAAATGCTCGGAAAGGTTTAGAAGGTAAATAAACAGGCTAAATCGATCTCTGACATCATATTAAGAAACTTCATATTATGCCATCAATGAGAGGTTTTTTTGTTTTTGTTTTTTTGTTTTTGTTTTTTTTTTTGGTGGTCTGATGCCTAAAAATGATTGCTTTTAAGATTTTATTTCACCTTTTTGGCTGTTTGCTGGATGTTGCTGGTCTTGCGTCAGTGCTAACATGAACTGTGATTCCCTTGCTTGACCTCGGGTCCACTAGGCAATAACCTCCACTCTGCAGTATTAATTTCCCCAAGTTTTTTATCCTTTAATTAGATATTTTACTAGACGAATTTGGCTTACGGATGTGAATTTGTTTCATTAACCATGTGTGCGATCAATTTGCATAATTTTCTTATATTATTTTTAATTAAAATAAAAAAATAATTAGTGTATAATTGAAAGAAGATTCATGGTGGAATGTTTTGATACAAGATCATAAAAAGTGCTGATGAAGGTGCGACGGAAGTCCAAGTAGGTGACCATCTCTTACTACTAGGCAGAATGCGAGCTTACAAATCAGGGAAGACAGATCTTTGTCGAAAGATTCGTACAACTGCTGGAGCTGAAGTGACGATAAATCAACGCAAGAGTCATTCCTCCATCCTGGCAAACTCATCCGCCCCTTCGTGGGAACTTCGACTTTCAGTCGGTACACAATCATGGAGTGTGTGCCTTCTTGGCTGCTGCCTTCTCATTGGTGAGAATATCTATGATCTTTGTTGTGATTCTTATTTAGCACGTCTCTTCGTAATCTCGAGTTGAAGTAGAGCACACAACAAGGCTCTTCTGTTTCTTGGTTTGTTTATTTGATTATTGGGTTTGCTTTTCACGATGATCCGAAAAACATTTCAGAAAGTATCTTAAAGTTCTTGGTATCTTCTGGTCATCAATTACCTTTGTTCTTTTTAATTTTCCATAGATTTGCCAATTAATACAAGGCATCTGTTTTTTATTTTTTTTTCCTTTTTTTTTTATAATTGACCATATTAATTTTTTAGTGGAAGTTTATAGTGTACTTTTGTAGCTCCACAAGAATTAAAAGATAATTCTGATAAATACATCAAAATTCTATTTTGATTTACATTCAAATTGGAGTTTTAAAATTTTTATTAAGATTAAAATTTTAACTAATTAATCGATTTGAAAACCGATTTAAATTGAAATTTTCAATTAACTGAACTTTAAAAACTCTTGCATTAGAGCATGCACCAATCTACTTCCATATTAATTTATCAAATTTCACTCTATTGCATTAATCAACCTAAACTTTGAACTTTTCTAACTTACACTTGTTAATTTCTCTTCTTTTTTTAATTGAATTATAACAGTATCGCAATTACAGTCGACTTTTCATGCACCACACTAATTCTACCATTTAAATTCCAGCCAAAAACAAGTCATTCTTCCATCTACGCTTTAGCCATGTGATAAAAAGAAGATCCATCTTCGGACTGGGCTTGATTTTGGCTTTGGTTTGAAATGAAATTGGACCAGAGTCAAACTAGATCATGAATCGGCTCGACTTGGACCAAACTCTTGAATTTCCTTTTCACAATAATTTACGAAGTTACAAAATGTTGAACTGTCGGATCCGCAATTTAAAAAAAAAAAAACAAAAAACACCAAATCTGCAAGAGAATTAAAAATGTTCTGATTTAAAAATATATATATATATATCTATTTATATAATCAATCCTAACAAGATTTAATCGGTTCAAATCAGGTAGTAAATAGAACATAAATCGTGATTGAACCCGAATTAGAACCATAGAATCACCAATTAATTGAAACTGCCTCAACTGAGGTCATCCTTACTTTGGACTCAAAAATTAATGTAATTTCAGCATTAGGTGGTAAAGTAGTGCATCACCTCTAAGTTTAATGCTTTCCTTATTAAGTTATTTTCTCGTATTTCTTTGAGACCAAATTAATATGATACTAAAACGATGATAATTGAGATTCTTTTTGTTTATTAAAAACTAGTTTATGTTTAAAAAATATTTTTTATAAAAAATAAATTATTAAAATTTTATTGGGCATACAGATAAAAAAATTGTGATTTTTTTTATATATTATAATAAATATTCACTCTTTCTCTCTTTTTAATTTCTCCATCTCTCTCATCTTTAACTTTCTTATATTTCTTTATTTCTTTCTCTCTCATATTTGTCTCCGTTTTCTATTTATTCTTCACACACACACACACTCTCTCTCTCTCTCTCTCTCTCTCTCTCTCTCTCTCTCTCTCTCTCTCTCTCTACCTCTTCCATCACTCTTTTCCTTCTTTCTCTCTCTATCTCATTTATTTTTCCATCTTTTCTTTCTCTCTTCTACTGTATCTCTGTCTTCCATTGCTCCAATTTTAACGATTCTTTTATTAACAAAGATACTAATATAATGCATGAAAAATGACTTGGGGTTATAATTGTAAGCCATTTTACACAATAGTGACGACTTTTTTCCTTCATTGACCAGCCATTTTCATTGTTCCAAACGGCGAAAAATAGGTCAAATATTTTCCTACAATATATTTAATGTAAAATTCAACTAACGTTCTTTTATCCAGAATGGAAAGCATTAAAAATCATGTGAAAAGTGTATCCATACCAATAACACGAGCAAACATGCGTTTTTCTACCAAATTTAAATCGCAATACTTGGTATTGTGCTCTATTATCGGAAACCTGATAAAAATCAGTGTTACAAATGTATCTGGCTAGATTTCCTTTCTTAAAATTGTTTAAAATTGCCAATATTCAACAATCGAATTATTATAAATACTTTCCGTACCAATGCTTGTCTCACAGGATATGTGAGAACGAATTTAATTCTAAGTAGGCTGTAAATACTTCCATTTCTCATTTTTTTTAATTAACTTTGATTTTTTTTTTTTTTTTTTTTTGCTTTTAATATCTCAGATCCGTGGCTTGTTTGTTGACATGAAAGAGTTAATAGTCAGTTCATGGCAGCAGCAGTCCATGAAGGTTACCATTGTCCATTATATTTGCGGCCAGAGTTTCTTCGTGGAGCTTCCAATCACTGCCACTGTTCTTGACCTCAAAGCGAGAATTTGTGCGCAGCTTGGCATCTCCATAGAGAGGCAGGACTTATTCTTCAACGGAAGGAGGCTGTACACAGACTGGAGGCCATTGCAGGGTTATTATGGTGTTGTGGATGGGGATGCAGTGGTTCTCGATTTGAAAGCTTGTGTTTATATCATGAAGCCAAACGATCCAGGCAGCCGATATGCGTTAATGATAAATCTCGACATACAAGTGAGATGTTTGAAGGAGTTGATACGATTGAATTTTGCTCCCATGCCTGTGGAAAGAATGAGACTTCGAGTGTCCAATCGACCCTGTTACATTTCTGATGACTACGCAAAGCTGGGGGCTTGCGGAATCCAAGAAGCTACTCATATACATGTTTTCAGCGACAACTAGTTGATACTTGATGCATGCCTGATTCTCTTAGCTCTAGAATTAGATGAAAAACAGTCTACTATGTATGATAAATAAGGGTTTTTTTTATTTTTATTTTATTTCGGGGGGAGGGTCTGTTAGAAAATTTGATGGTCATGAGTCGTGCAAGACAATTAATTCTCTCCCTTTTTTTTTGTTTTTTTTTTTTCCATAGATGGCACATTCGCTCAATTTTTTCATGATTTGAATATGAGGCTTCTGATATTTACGACGTTTAGAAGCGGTGAATTTGTTAATTTGGAGGGGTGTGCAACGGTGATTGGACGAACAGAAATGAGGAGAAAATATCGACATCCCCCCAATTGACTTGCCCTATTTCCTTGCAAAGAAAAACTTCTTTCGATTGAGAATTAACAGATCCACGGGGTTACAGATTAACTAATACTTTCACTACAAAATCAATAACTTGACTCGATAAGTATCCATTCAAAATTTAACATCAAAGTCTATTTAATAAAAAACTAAGTATGAAATATAACAAATTTCATTCATTTAAATTTATAAATAATTATTTAAATTTATTAAATTTTGTTTTATAAAAATTGTTAAGATATCTGTTTCAATATGTTATTATTATATATTTAGTAAATTTATTCAAATCATGAAAATAATGTTTTTTTTTTATAAAAATAAGATTAAAAATATATATACCTAGTTAGTTTTTATATATCACAATAAAAAAGCCTTGTGAGATTTTTTTATATTTATAATTGTAAACTAAAATTAAATATTTATTTTTTTAATTAATTAATATTATCAAATATTTTATATCAATTTAAGTCTATTTATAATAAAATTTTTTGTAATTTTAATTATGAAGTTAAACGAGTTGTACAGAGATCCTATATCCTAGCGTAGTTTATCTTCTCGTGCAGTCGTAATATTGCCTGCCGAAGCTTGTTCTCTTTCTCAACGTTATTTGATTGAAGGACCCAATGCGCTTGAACTGCCTTATCAACCTTACATCTTGGTGAGAGCAAGCAACGTATTCATGGTTTACAGCCTGCTTGGGACTGACAAACTCGAACAAATTTGAACCAGCTATTCAGCAGTTGCCCCCAACTTACTGAAGTCCACAGCAATATAAAAACTGCCTGTGGCCATCAACATCACCAGTCTTCAGGACTTTTCTTTAGATTCAAAATTTTTTATTTCATTCTTTCAAGGCTTTAATATCTCCCTTTCTCATTTTCACTTGACTCATCATGTTGTGATCGAATGATTACCAACATTATATCATGATTTGTGCTATCCCGATCCGGGATGTCTTTTCGATTTGATCCATTTTGTTGATATCCAATCACTTGTCAGGCGTCTTAAGCAGCCAGCAAGTCTGACAACTTATAAACTTACGCATGACAACTTACCATCTTGCAATTGCATATCAAAGCATGTTGCCACGGAGACAATTTTTCTATTTCTTAACCTCAACTGCCTTAAAAGGTCTAACAATTCAGGAATCTATGCTATATTATTTTGGTAACACTGCTCCTGCACATCTAAGGAGATCAAGGACGAAGAGCCAATTGCTTGCTGTCTGAGAAGGAATATCAGGAATTTTCAGTCACTGACAGAACTTAGACAAATCTGAACTAGTCATTCGTGAGTTGGGTTTAAATCCAATTGGCAGTTGTCACTAAGATGCTCTACATAACAATCTTTGGTTTCATCATTGCACATCTAATAATTCGATTAATAATTTTCTTTTGAGTTATCCTGTTCTCATCTAATGATTGACATCACCATCTCTCGTTACCAAAGCATTGCCATCTAAAAGCCTCAGGACAGCTGAAGGGGTAATAGAGGAAGCTTGCCTATAGCACACAAATACAAATCCAACAACACTGTTAGGTACCCGAAATTAATTATGCCCTAAGCATTCAATAATCCACCAAAGTCCTTAAGTTATCATCACCTGCTTTTCAAACATTTTGGGGCATTTCTTCCCTTCCCGTTATAACTAAACATGCATATTAGCAGATTGGAAAAACAAAAGTTGGTGCATGTAAGAACTAGTGACAATCGTTCACAGAACCATGACTAAGTGGCTACGAGAGCTATTACAGAGTTGATCAGAAAAAGATACACCGGCCAAGCATACATTGTACATTGCATAAGGTTCAACTGTTGGCCCTAATTCACATTTGCTAGTCAATAATAAAAATCAATTGGGCACAGAACCAGTCATGAGTCTACAATTCATCATGTCCAAATGCATATATCAAATAGCAGCTACTTTGAATTACACATTGCTCTGTTTGTAAAACTTGGTGTCAAGTACTTGTTTCCCACACATTGCACAAACTCCTGCAAAATTCATGAAATGGTAAAGTAATGAAAAAATCTCAATCATAATGAGGAAAACAATAACAGAACACCATTGCAGTACCTTTGCTATAAGCACATGTATGACAGTACTTTGCATCTTGGTGCACTTGTTGCTTGCATATCATGCACTTTGTATTCCCATAAGGAGTCCATCTATGAGCAATGTAATTCCACACAAGTTAAAAATGAATTAACCAATTTCACCAAAAAAAAAAAGAAAGAAATATAAGAGAGAGAGAGAGGGAGTCAACCAAAACAACTAGGAATATGAAAACCACTACACTGAAGGGACTTATAAAATTAGCTAACAATGCTGTTTACCATTTCCCAAATGCAGCCAAAGGCTGCAGGGTAAGAACAATCATTAGATACAAGAGCATCTCGTGGTGTTCTGCAGAAGTGTGATATGAGAATATAGGATTTTACCAATGGCAAGAGGTTGTTTTAAAGAACCACAGAAGAATATGTCAGTCCATGGCACCCAGCTAAGGTAGACTACATATTATCAATACAAGAAAGAGAGTAGATTCAATCCACCAATGACGTCTTGAATCAAACCAATGAATTCCACAATCAGTATCATATCCAAGGTTAAGTACACCATCACACTACCCACATTCAAAAGAGATCGAGACAAGTAATCTTCTAATCCTTTTTCTTTTCTCTTACTGAGCAACACAGGCCAAAAAAGTGTTTGTTTTTATGCCAACCCATTTACAACAAGATCAAACTCTTCCTAAAATATTTGAATCTTAACCCTGCCCACTAATCCTAATAATTATTTCATTAATTTGAAACAGGCAAAACAACAAAGAATCAAACCAATAAATTTTATTCAAAGAGAGAAAAAAAATTTTAAAAAAAAAACAACAAAAAGAGGAACGCAACCTGTTCTTTTTAGAGAGAAGCTTGTTCTCGTTGATCTTCCGGCCACCGCTCTCGGTGGTGTTGCTGGCACCGTCCTTCCACTTATCGGGAACTATGACCTTCGATAGCTTCTTCTGGCCTACAATAAATCCGAAAAAAAAAATCCCAAAATTAAATCCATTGACAAACCACACGGCATAAAGAAAAAGGACTTGTTAACAGAAACTTACACTTCTCGCACACCATAATGGCCTTTCGTGTTTCGTTTGAAATCCGATCCGATCCGATCCTCCCAAAATCTGAATAACCTAAACCCTAATTTATTTGGGAATTGGGCCCAAGATAACCGGAACGACAGATGAATTGACGAAACTATCCTTGTGTGCATGTGTGTACACACACACACACACGCTTTTTATTTTCTTTTTTTTTTCCTTTTTTTTTTGTTTTTAAAATCGTTTTGGTCTATTATTTTTCAATTTTTGAAATGTCTTCTTTTCATTTTTATTTTTCTGATTTCTTTTCTATAACGTTCTAAACAATACCAATTCATTCTTGATTATTGAAATGTTCAGAAAAATCATTTTCTTTTTTGCTTTGGTGATAAAAAAAATCCTTATAAAATGTAGCATGTGACCAAAAAGATTATGAATTTTATTTGACATGAAAGGATGTAAATTTCATTTTTTTTTTTGGCAAAATAAGTTCCTTTTGAACCCAAGAAAAGAAAATTTGATTGACTTAATAACTTTTATTTTAGAATTTTTATAAGAATGATTTAGGTTGAATTAGTGTCGTATGGAAGTTGTAGAATTAAAACAACAAAAGCAATAGATCACTTATTAATTACAAAATCTAATAAAAAAATTTTTTAAAAAAAAAGAAATGAATTCAATTTTTAATCTCTATATTAAAAGAAAAAAAGTTACAAAGATCATATGATACTAAATGGCTAAACTTTGCATATGTTTTCTCGATGTACCAATTGGATTTAATGGAAAAGCTTTTTTATATATTGACCAAAAAAGAAAAAGCTTTTAATTTATAATTTGATAACTCCGTTTCTCGATTTCCAAAAAAATAAAAATAAGAAAAATTGCATTCACTTCAATTTAATATATGGGAAGCCCAAGTTCAAAAGTTTGAAAGCACTCCAAATTGAAGACAGCATTTATTTTGAGGAATCAAAAAAGAGAAAAAATTTCAATATCTTCTGGATTAATGGTATTCGCTCTCTCACTGAAACTTCAATTCAATAATTTCAACCTTGGAAATGATTATAGCACCGTTAAACTGCAATTCATTGGCATGTTAATCTAGTATTCTTCGATCTAATAGTGATAGGAAGGAAATCTTTTTATTGATGAGACAGAATATGAATAATCCAATGAATTAAATCAGCATACAATATAATTTTAATAAAAATGGGAGGCATAAAAATTACAGGTTTGATATTGATTTGGAAATATAAAATCAAATGAAAAATCAAAATATAAAGAGGGGGGAAAGTATACATGGTTTGCTGCTCATCAATCCCATGGACTCAAAGAGCACTCTTCTGGCAATGTTGGGTACCTCTCAGTATCAGTGCAATAATCATAGATGACAAGGTTTCTCTGGACCCAAGCATAGTCCCTTTTCTGTGAATCTGATAGATGCCAGGCAGGATACTGATCCCACCAATTCTTGGTGGTGGTTGATACACATGGAGGGTATGGGTCTTCCCATTGGCAGCCATCAACACTGAAGTCCTTGTAGGATGACACAAATGGGGCCTTCTTCCAATCTGTCTTCTCCAGCCCCCCCTGGTAGCCCAATCATCTGCATTCCATATGCTTGAGAACAGGTACATGGGCTTCTCATTGGGGAAGAAGTTGTTGGGTTTTCCAGTGTTCTTCAACAACCTTATTGGTACTCTGTCCACAAAGAACCTGTTTGTTTGCATTGCATCAACGAAGTCAAGTCAGTCTCTTTCTATCTTGGGGCTCAGTTTTTCCCAAATTTCATCCTACAGATTCTGAGCAAAACATTCACAGATTCAAATAAAACACAACAACAAAAAAAAAAAAAAAAAACGACGTTAAATCTCTTTAGGTTATTATTACAATTTTTAATCATCTTTCTACTTTTTTTTTTGTCCGTAACCCAAAATGACAATAACCCGAGACCTAATGAACTAGTAATCCGAGATATCAAAACCCAAATTATTCAAAACTTCAACTGAGTTGGAAAGAAGAAAATCTTAATAGAACAGGTCAGAGTTCAAATTTCAATTATTTGTAAAAGGCATAACTTTATAGGTTTAGTCCGTGACTATATTGATGGACCAAATCTGACTAAAAAATATTTCATTGAACTTAAATCATGTGAATGCCATAACTTTGACCATTTGTGTTACCCTAACATGAAAGGATTCAAATCCATAAAAGAGAGGCCTCGATGGAGGTAAGGGCACGAATTATTAAGTGTTAAAATGTTGAATTTAGGCTGGAATTTCAGAGGCTTACAGAAGCTGACGGTTGTTCCAGAGGATGGAATAACTGTGGAAATCCTCTGTGGGGTCAAACCAGAGCATGTGTCTCATCTCACGGCCACCAATCCCGTTTTTGTACACATTCGTTTGGATCAAATAAGGCTCCCCACTTCTATTCCCCAAGAACTCAATATCCAGCTCATCTCTTGTTGGCCCTGCCCCATTCTCCGTGCACATCTGCAAGACTCATTCCACTTTAATAAGCATATTTCAATTACAGCTCCTGCTTTGCCAAGGGCCGTGACCTTTCCGATTATAAAGGAGTAACCTTACCAGTTTTTTGCAGTAATAAATCTCAAGAAACAAAAACAAGTCTCTTTCTTTATTATTTATCTTTTTTTCTTTCTTTCTTTCCAAAAGCAAAGAATGTGATGTGAAAGTATGAGTAGAAGGACAGAGAGACTTACATAATAGGCCGTTACTACACCGGCAGAGTCGCCTCCGACCAACTTCAGCTTCATACTGAACCACCCAAATCTGTATCTCTGCTTGGTTTGAAATCCACAACCTATTCAGGAAAAAACAAGTAGTGAATATCAAGCAAAGAATGATACACGATGAACGATCCATTAAGTGAACTGTTGAGTACTAACAGTAATGCAGTAAATGCATATTTAGTGCTATAAATCTGTATTTCTGCTTTAATTCTGCCAAGAATTACCAACTATGTATACCTGTTTCCTTGTCCAGTGAGAGATACCAGATCTGCCCATCTTCAGATGTATTAAAATGATCCTCTGACCACATAATACTGAAATTATCCTGGAAAGATCCTTTTGACACAGCTGCCTCAGACGGCAGAACAGAGGCAGTCATTAGGGCTGCTGCAATGAATAGAAGAACCGCCGTTGGAGAAACCCTTCTCTCCATTGCCGGCTGAAGAAAACTGGAAGGCAATGTGCAATAAATGAGGTGATCAGCATTCGAAAAAGGGAGGCTACATGTGGGGTGGGGGGTAAAACTGGAAACCAAAATGGGGGTAACATTTGTTCATTATTTATTTGGTTATCAACACATGTAATGTCTAGCCATGCAGTGTGTGATGATGTAGATTCTTAGATGCAGAAACGACATGGGTATTTTTGGGAGATGACAAAGGGATGCATTGAGAAACGCATAAATTAAATGACAACTACTTCATTGGGCACTGAGAAAGCCGGGCTGCCCCTTAATGGAGTCTGGGAAGATGAAAGGTGGATCTGGGGTCCCATTTGTTTTTTGTAACAAAGAGAAGTGAGTCAAGTGGCTGTTGATTTGTCTTCTTTAGTTTGCAATAATCAGAGGCTTCCGAGATCTGACAGCTGGATTTGGGGGTCACAGCATATGCCAATTTGTTAGTTTAAAATAGCACTCAAACCATTAGCCTCGGCAGCAGGGAAAGAGGTGAAAAAAAAAAGTAGGAAAAACAAAAGGCTTAGATTTAGGACTTAATCTGGTTGAAGTCAAAACAAATTAGACTAAGGAATGTGCCACAAAGGGCTTGTTGGATTTTTCTTTTTTATGTTTTATGTTAGGATCATTTATATTTATGTTATTAAATATATTATTTATTTTTATTTTCATCACTTAAATTTAATTTATTATAATTAAATCACTCAATATTAATTTTATTTCAAATTAATTACTATATTACTTACTTAATTAGGTGAAAATTTATAAATTTTATTTTTAAAAAAATATATATTTATACAGGCAAGTCTATTAATTAATATATCAATAAAAATTAATCAAAATAAAATAATTGACAATATGATTAAAAAGTTTAAAGATGTAAATTAGTGTATTGACAAGAATTATTTTTTTATTTAACAACTCATTAACCTTAAAAATGACCAAATTTGAGGAAGGTTCAATGGAAAACGCCACAAAGGAAAATTTTTTTTTAAAAAAATATTTGATAAGGGAATAAATTTTTTATTAAAATTCAAATATTTTTTTAAAAATTTACAAAAAATATTAATAAAAATGTATTCTTTTAAAAGCTGAAAAAAAAAACAAAAAAGAAACATGAAGAGAAGTCTTTTCTTTTTTCGTGTAGCATATTAGACATTGCAAGACGTATAATACTCTTATAGACATTAAATTATACTTAAGATTATTTTTTTTTAAAAAAATATAAATTATTAAATAAAAAATAACTTTTATCAATATAAATTTTTTAATCTTATTATCAGTTGTAATCGTAGAGTTTTAATTTAAGAAATTTAATCTAATTCTTATTAATTAATAAATTTAATTATATAATAACTTAATTTTTATAAAATAAAATTTAAAAATTTTTATTAAATAAAATGATGTAATAATTAAATTAAAATTAAATAATATAATTATAAAAATAAAAATAAATATTATATAATAAATTTAGTGAAAAAAAATATAAATTACCCTTTCATAATTATTTAAGTGCAACTAATTACTAAAGATAAATTTTACTAGAAAGAAGAGCTTGCTTCTGTTTTCTCCTTTTTATCTGGGAACAAGAGCTTGCTTTTTCTCGGTGATATCCGGGAGCAAAATGACAAGACGAAAAGGCACGCTCTTCACCACGGTCCAGACAAAACACGCGGCATGTGGGCAACCAGGTCCAGACATCATACCATGAAAGGGTCAAATGACACCCCCGGTTTGCACAGGAGGAGCCAAGGGAAAAAAAAAACAAAAAAAAAGTATTTATTTATTTATTTGGCATTATTATTAAGCCCTTACTTTCCCTGTATCACAGTGCATTTGACATCTCTCGCTGAATTCACTTTGTTGATTTAGTTATCAGTAAATCATCCATATCAGAACCACGAGATCCACATAAAATTACTCTACTGATGTATTGATCAGTTAAATCAAATGGAGTGATAAACTTATGTTGTCAATTATATGTCGAT
The DNA here is from genome assembly GCA_020883675.1 of Bruguiera gymnorhiza. NCBI lineage: Eukaryota > Viridiplantae > Streptophyta > Magnoliopsida > Malpighiales > Rhizophoraceae > Bruguiera > Bruguiera gymnorhiza. The sequence continues at coordinate 631,665 of JAIRCJ010000017.1, read as the reverse complement.
TGCTCAATGAGAAGTGATGAGAACCCATTAGGAAATCTCCGTGACCCACAACTTTTCATCGATACGTGCTATTCGTTATGGACATAATGACACTGGTCCGGCCGATGAGCCGAAGCACAAGATTAGCTTCGTCATTTACGCGCTTTCTTGTTTCCCAAAAATAAATAAATAAATCAAAAAAATGTATATAGTATATATTGATGATCTTATTGGTGAATAGATTATTTATTTGTTTATTTATAGTAGATTAGTTATCTTATGTATGAATAAATTTTTTTTCTTTTTGACTGCATTTTTAATAAGTTTGAAGTTTTACTTATTTAGTAAAATTATATTATATTTACTGTAAAATTATGTTATATTTATTATAAATGTCATTTATTTAAGTATAAAATACAAATAAAAAAGTTTAAATTTAAATTAATATAAAAGATATATTAAATTAATATCAAATTATTGCGTCTGAATGATTATTGACGCACATTATTGGCTAGCACTGTTCGTCGGAATGAATTATTGTTGATGCATGCAACCAGTAGCTGGCGTCCTCAAATGAGCACAAACAAGGTCACGTCGATGGATAAAAGCAGAGTTGTCCGGTTGCACCTCGGTCGGTTTCAGCATACTTTGTTTAGACACCTTGACTTAATTTATAGAAGAAATATTTCATCCGACAGTTTGGCCGAGTGGTCTAAGGCGCCAGATTTAGGCTCTGGTCCGAAAGGGCGTGGGTTCAAATCCCACAGCTGTCATTGTTTCTTTAACTTCTGTTTTTCTTCTTATTCATGGTAGTATTCAATCTCTTGACCCAAGTCGGGTCCAAGAGGCCCATCATGCCCACAAGAACTAACCACAACCTTGGACTCCATAACATTCGGATCCGTACAAGGCATGATTGATGGTGTGCCTGGAACGAAGGCTGCAGAGGATTCCATCCCTAGGGAGGAGATTGCCTGGCATGATTGTTAGCGGCGTGGGAGTTGCAGAAATTGATGGACCAACAAGAATGGTAATTAAATTTTGAACTATATGTTATTTTGATCAAATTAATGCTAATTAGTGGGATAGCTAATGATGATTTTCTGACTTTTTTTTTTTTTTTTTGCAGGGTCCAAAATTTGGGGCAATGATAATTTCAGGGCAGAAGGCAGCACACTGGGCTTTGAAGGCCTTGGGCCGAAATAATGCTATTGATGGGACGTACAAAGAAAAGGAAATTTTCTTGCCAGAGATTGTGGATGCATGAGAACAGTTTATGGGAAAAGGCTAGGGATTTTAATTTATTTAAGGAAACTAACGAGGATGAGGCATATTTATGGCGTTTTGGAGGATTGGCGTGGGTGGTGTGGATGGCTTCGATATTGTGGATGCCCTTTTGTTTTCTTTTGATATTGTGCAAAGTCAATTGAGCTCCTAATTTAAAGCAGTATATGCTCCAAAAAATTACAAAAAAGGGTTGGGAACGGGCTCTCTAGGGACCCCTTATAGTTGAATGTTTGCGTCTATATAATCAGTCATAGGATTGCCGTTTGCAACATACTCTCAAAAAAGGAAATTTTTGTGCTGACTTTCTGGCTAATTTGGGAACTACCAACACTTTTAAATTGTGGGGGTCTCCTCTCCCGACATGGGTGTTTTGCTTCAAGCGGATCTGGTTGGAGTTGCTGCTCCTAGAGTGGTCAGTTAATGAACTTGATGCAATCATGTAAAGTTAATTTCATAAAATTCTTACAACAAGAAACTTCAGAAAAGCTAGAAAATTAATGTAGTAGTTCCAACCTACAAGCTATTGGATGAACTTGATGTAATCATGTAAAGCTAATTTCATAAAATTAGCTATTGGATGAACCTTGATGTGATCATGTAAAGCTAATTTCATAAAATTATTAGAACAAGAAACCTGAGAAAATATGCTTCTTCCTACAAGCTATTGGATGAACTTGATGTAACCATGTAAAGCTAAATTCATAAAATTCTTAGAACAAGAAACCTCAGAAAGGCTAGAAAATTTGTGTCGTAGTTCCAACCTAAAGTCTAGAGTTTAACGAAAAAGGTGTTTTTTTTTTTTCCCACCTAATATATGAGCAAACTCATCATTGACTTTGAGCTCCCCATAACATATTCATCTTCTTTGCTACTCCACGATGCCAATCTTACCCTATATTTGTAATCACCGAGTCTTGTTACAGTGGAGGCAAATTCTAATGACAATCGAAATTAATATATAAATTTCTAGCTGAGTGTTTCTACCATTTCATTGCAAGACGTACATTATAGCAAAGAAAATTGACGTCTGATAACTAATGAAGAAAGGAAGGAGAAATGGGGAAACCATATGTCGAGTGCCCAGTTGATCAACCTCCTAGTAAACGAGAAAAAACAATCAGAGGCTGCATGAAAGCGAGAATCAACATTGTCAATTAGGTTACTTGATATCCAAAAGCATGTTCATCAGGTTCGTCAAGGTCATCTTGAAAGTGAATCGTATTGCATGAACACGGCTATTCTGATTGCTAGTGTGCACTAGCTAACACCACAATTCCATATTTCCAATCAAGCTGGAGTCCAGTTTGCATCCTGATGATGATTGAGATTGTGAATGAACTAAATGGAATATGGTTAGAGAAAGAGGGGTAAAAGTCACATCTTTTACTCACTTTCTAGACACTAAATGAACTGAATTCCAGTGTGTTCATCTACTCGCATGGTCTACTCCAAGGCAACAAAGGATGAAGAAGACATCCACAATAAAACAAAGGATGAAGAATGTCTTCTTCAAATGAAATGAAGTCGCACAGGTTTCTAGCTTGGTGTTGGCCATTTATAGACATGGAAAAAGGTGATCACAATAGGAGAAACTCTTCTGGCCTTGTTGGGTTCATTTGTTGTTGACTTGAGAGCCTCCTTTTGTCAAGAAGGACTTTGAAGTGAGTAACCCAAGGATTGCAATTTTGTTAGAAATGAAAATTTTTTTATCAATATTTTATAGATTTAAAAAATTCTATTTTTTAAATGAAATAATCTAAATTTCTTTTTTTATTTGGGTTAAAATAAAAGGTTAAAAAAGAATAATTTTTTTAATTTCACTAAAAATAATTATATTTTTACATTATATAATAAATTAAATTTAAATTTAACTCATTGAATTAATATATTTTATCAATTAAATAATAACTAATTACTCTTAAAATTATATATTTATCTTTACTAAATTTTTCATCAAAAATTTAACTTTAAATATTTTTAAAAAAATAAATAAATTTTTAATATTAAATTAAAATAATTTGTAATAAGTAATTTAATTTTTTTAATATTAAATAAAATTATAAATATACCACAAATATATCATGACAATATTATAAATAAGGTTAAATAAGAGGGAGAAAGAGTTAAATTCGTTTGTTATGATGGGAGGGAACTCAACATTTTTCTTGAAATTAAAGAATTTCTTTGTTTGACCTTATTTAACGATCCTCCTTGACATTGCATCAAAATAAAAACATCATTGTCTTCTTGTTTGATAGAACAAAGGCAATGTTGCTTGCTTCTCGCAGATCTTCTTTGCATCTGCTCAAGATTCTTGAATAAATTATAACTATTGGACTTACCAGTTACTTTTAATTAATTTTTGAATTTTAATTTGTTATAAATCTTATTTTTTATTATCTAGCTAAATTTCTTTTTTTTTGTTTTTTTTTTCTTTTTTTGAGGCATGTTATCTAGCTAAGTTAGAGAAGGAGAAATGCTAAGTTAAATTTTATCCAACATTCTAATAATAATTCAAATTCTTAAATTATATAATAAGAAATTAATTCTTTAATTATTATATTAAAATAAATGAATAGTATTTTAAATAAATTATTATATAAAATGTATTTAAATTATATATATATATATATAAACAAAAAATATAAAATAATTCAACTAGTACAATAATTATACGCTCTAATCTAGTTAATTATGCACTTGTTAATATTAATGGAAATGATAATTCATAAGTTTGTCAAACATTTTGGGAAGGGTGAAAGGGAGGAAAAGAACATAATTTCTGAACCAAACGGCGGCGTTTCACTGGCCCATGGCACTTGCTGATTGGTGGGACACTCGTAGGAACAAAGTCGGAAGTCCTTCCCTTTTTGAGTGGTTCACCGAGCAATACCTATCTCACTTAGGGCGGCTCTCCAAAATGGCGATCTCTAAAAACGCCGCCGGCGGCCGTCTCCTCCTCTTGTTGACAGCCGTCGTTTCTTTCGTACTCCGCCCGGCCGCCGCAGATTCCGACTCGGACCTCGTGGCGCACCTCCTCTCCCTCCAATCCCAATCACAATCCGGCGTAATCCACCTCGACGACCGCCTCGTCTCCCGCTTCCTGACCTCCACGAAGCCGCCGCGCCCGTACTCTCTCATCGTCTTCTTCGACGCCCTTCAGCTTCACGACAAGTCGGAGCTACATCTCCAGGACCTCCACCGCGAGTTCGCCGTCGTCGCCGCCTCCTTCGTAGCCAACAACCCCAACGACACTTTCCCGGCTCACGCCAAGCTCTTCTTCTGCGACATCGAGTTTAAAGAATCGCAATCGTCGTTCGCCCTCTTCGGCGTCAATTCGCTGCCGCACATTCGACTCGTAGGCCCCAATGTCAAGGATCCGAAGGGATCGGACCAGATGGACCAAGGAGACTTCTCGAGAATGGCCGAATCCATGGCCGATTTTATTCAATCACGAACCAAGCTCTCCGTGGGACCCATCCACCGGCCGCCGATCCTCTCCAAGAAACAGATGGGTCTCTTGATTGCCACTATGCTATTCTGGACTCCCTTTTTGATCAAAAAGATTTTGACCGGCGAGACATTGCTTCACGATCGGAAAGTTTGGCTATCCGGAGCATTGTTCGTGTACTTTTTCAGCGTTTCCGGTTCGATGCACAACATTATTCGTAAAATGCCCATGTTTTTGGCCGACCGGAATGATCCGAGTAAGCTGATTTTCTTTTACCAAGGCTCCGGAATGCAATTGGGCGGGGAGGGGTTCGCAGTCGGGTTCTTGTACACAATTGTTGGGTTGTTGTTGGCGTTTGTGACCCATGTTCTTGTTAGAGTGAAGAATGTTAACGTCCAGAGGTTTGTTATGCTTGCTGCTCTGTTTTGTTCTTTTTGGGCTGTGAAGAAGGTGATTTTCCTGGACAATTGGAAAACTGGCTATGGAATTCACGCATTCTGGCCTTCTAGTTGGAATTGAAGTGATGGGCAACGGTTCTGATTGGAAGAGGTAGAGGAAGTTCAGCTCTTTTGCCACTAGAAAACTGAAATTTGGTGTAGCACTTTGTTGTTGAATTATATTTACTTTGCTAGAAATTATGGCTTCAGTAGAATTAAGAACTTGTGTTTACTTGATAAGTGTGGGATTAAGAGACTTTGCAGTTGTTGTTACATGTTTTGTTTTTTCGTTTTTGGTTGGTCTTTGAATTGTTTTTAATATACACTTTTATGCTATTCAAGGATTCCTTGAATTCTCGATTGAGATTGAAGTTATGAGGGTAATAATTATAGAAAGTTATGTACATAGTTCTAGATCATTGTGCTATCTATCTTTGATCAAGAAGAAGCTGTGGCTAGTGAATTTGTGGAACTTATTTGTGTAATATTGAATACCCAGAAGCTTGAGGTATAGTATGCTGATGGTTGGTGAATGACTTCCCATTGCCATTGGGTGCAAATATTTTCTGCATATGCATGATGATTGTTTAAACAAATGGTAGTATGATACTGATATCAGGTTATGACCTGCATGTGGGCGATATTAGGGTCATTTCTATTTGACTTCGGAATCCCTGTTTGATTCTGCATGTACGTTATAGCTGTCTGTTTCATAAAGCAGTTGCAAATCTCGGATTTGTTTTTAGGTGTTGAATGCTGCTTGCAGACATTTAGATGGGCACAAACCGTGAAATTTGCCTTCAGCTGCTCCTCGACCCTAGGATTTACTCCCTGTGTTTCTCACTCTTTAAAATTCAACTTCTGACAGAGTCTTGGTCTTTGTTTATGAAATATAGCTCATATTTTGCTTCTTGCTTCTCTATGAGGATGTGACTAAAAAGCTTGTGAAGACCAAGTGCTTTTCCCTGCTTATTGTGGCATTTGTTCTATCTTTTCATTTTGGCTGAGCATGTTTGTGGTTAGAAACTCTTTCACGAAAATAGTTAACAGTGAGGCAGAAAGGTAATACAACATAGAGATTAATGCACTAATGTTTCATATGATTTGCCACGCAGTGGGGGTAGAGGGGGATAAAACAAGCAAATGTTATGGGAGGATTGCTGGAAGAAATCAAATTGGGATGAAGAACGTTAAACCATTTGCTTTGTGTTTTATTTCATAAAATGAGGAAAAACTTTTGATGCCACGTCTTTGCTTCCTGTGTTTTTACTACATGTTTTTCCTCTGCCACAGTCACTTTTTAGATGGATGTTATTTTGACCGTGGGAGAATAATCTCGCTTGGATGTTGGTACGCCATTATTTACTTGAGTTTCTTGTTTGTTCGTGGAATACCTGCAAAAGTGTCTGAGAGGGTTGTAGGTTTGGAGTCTTCTCATGCATTTGAGCGTGCAATATTGCTTGTGTAGTGAGGCAGGCAGAGTCAAGTACCCAAAATGTTGTCATTGTGCATCTCTTCATCTCTGTATCAGCTTTGGAATAATTCCTGAGTAATGATTTTAGACTCGGTACTGTAGATAAGTTGAGACAAACCTTAAAAGAGGCCACAAAGTTAAATTTGAACGCTATTCAAATTTTTCTAGTCAGAAATAAGAATTGTATTTCTTCTCAGCAACCGAAAAATAGAAATATTTTTAGACTAGGTATAGTGACAATTGCAAGTAAATTGAAATGTTGTTATATAGGATGCTTGACTCCGCCTGTATTTTCCTTTTCTTAAATATGTAGATAACAAGTCAATTAGAGAGACAGTGATGAGCTAATCACAAATTTAAAGAACTTTTTTCGATGAATGAATTACTTTCATTATTAAGATGAAAAATTAGGGGGGACTTTGTTTTTAATTCTAACTAACCTGCTTTTTGGGCACCGCTCGCTAACTTATGCATTGAGTATAATCCATCCGATTTGATATTGCAGTATCTGCAATAATATATATATAAAAAGTCTAAATATTATAAATAACATAATAGGGAAATGAATTATTGTGTACATTTCATCTAAACATCTTGTTTTTTTATAATGAATGTAAAACATTACATACAATCTAAAAGAAAAAAAAAAAGATCCTGTGTAGTACAAAAATTATATGGCCTAATGTGTGTAATTATGTACATGTTAAATTGTTAATCATATGCATGTCATAATTTCCCCTCTTATAAAAAAAGATGTGTTGCAAATATATTGTATTCATAAATTAAAATTAGAAATTATTTATTATTTTTTTATTTAAAAATTAATTTTGTTATTAATTATTAATTATTATTAAATTTAAATAAATCTTTTTAATAAACTTATTCTCCTATTAGTTCTCAATATTATCAAATTTGAAATTTTATCACTGGGCATTTAAACTCCATACATTCTGAATTATTAATAATCCATCTAAGCATATCATAATTCATTGCTTGTCAAAACTTTTTTCGAAGGGTAGAAGAAAAAGAAATTTTCTGAACCTAACGACGGCAGTGTTCATCGGACAAGTCGAAGTGATCAAGTACTCAAAAAGCCAATTTTCCGTTGAAGATGCATTTTGCTGATTCCTGGTTAAATTCAAATGCTTCCTAGCGGAGCCTCAACGTCTTCAATGAACTGGAGAACCCAAGTGAAACAACAACAGTTAGTTTCTCAAATCTCTTGCGTCCTATTACAAAGGCGAAACTGGGTTTCACTGCTCCAAAGTCTCAATCTTTCCTCCAAGCTGACCCCTTCTCTTTTCCTCCAAATCCTCCGCAGGACCCAAACCCATCCTCAAATCTCACTCGATTTCTTCAACTGGGCCAAATCCAATCTGGGTTTCAAGCCGGACCTCAAATCCCAATGTCAAATCATCTTGGTTTCCCTCCGGTCGGGTCTTGTCCAACCCGTGAGGACCATCTTGGATTCTTTGGTTCATACTCACCCCGCTTCAGTGATTGGAGAGGCTATGCTTCGAGCTTGTAGAGGTAAAAGTTCCCAATCCACAGTGTTGAGTTGTTTGCTTGAATGCTATTCGTATAATGGTCTGTTTACGGGTGGTTTGGAAATATTTAGGAAAATGAGATGTATTGGATGTAGCCCTACAGTTCGTGCTTGTAATTCACTTCTTGATGTTTTGCTAAGAGAAGATGAGATCAAATTAGCTTGGAATGCTTATGGTGCCATGATTCGACATGGGGTGTTGCCGGATAAGCTCACCTGGTCCCTTTTTGCTCAGATTCTCTGTAAAGATGGGAAATTTGAAATGATTGTGAAATTGTTGGATATGGGCTTTTACAATAGCGTGATGTACAATGCTGTAATTGATTATTATAGCAAATGTGGGAATTTTGGAGGTGCTTTTGATCGCTTGAATGAGATGCGTGATAGAAAGCTTGGCCCTGGTTTTAGTTCATTCAGCTCAATACTTGATGAAGCTTGCAAAAATGGAAACGTTGAAGTGATTGAGGGAGTCATGGATATGATGATGGAGAAAGGATTGCTTCCGAACTGCCCTTTTTCAGAATGTGATTCGGTCATCCAAAAACTCTGTGATTTAGAAAAAATGAATGCTGCGACCATGTTTTTCAAGAGAGCTTCTGATGACAAGATCAGATTGCAAGATGCTTCTTATAGGTGTATGCTAAAAGGATTCTCAAAAGAAGGAAAACTAGAGGAAGCCATTGGTTTATACCGTGTAATTTTAGAAAAGCATATCCCAATAAGAGCTCATACATGTCATGCATTCATGGATCTTCTTTGTAAGGGAGAGCAGTCCAAGGAGGGACTTGAAATTTTGAGGGACATTATTAAGAGTGGCTTTCTTCCTTCTACATCAGATTTGTCCAACTACTTTTCATCACTTTGCAGAAAACACAGATGGAGAGAAGTGGAGGAGCTAATGAATATGGTTCTAGAGAAGGGGTTGTTACCAGATTCATCCTGTTGCTGCTTCTTAGTTCGGCATTATTGCTCAAGCAGACAGATTGATAAAGCTCTTGTGTTTCACAATAAGATGGAGGAATTGCACGCAAAGTTGGATGCAACAACTTATAATAAGCTTCTTGATTGTTTAGTTAGAGAGCAGAGGTTTGAAGAGGCAGTCAAGATGTTCTATTACATGAAAGGACTAGAATTAGTTACAAGCGCAAGTTTTACGATTGCAATTTGCGGGCTTTGTCGTGCAAAGGAACAAAAACAGGCGATAAAACTCCATGACGAGATGTTGAAGATGGGGCTGAAACCTGATAAATCAACATATAAAAGACTCATACTAGAATTCAAGCAATAGAATATGTCCCCATTGATAGAGCGAGGGCTGCACAATTGAGAGACTGCACATATCTTGAGCATGTATGCAGACTTTTGTTCCTTTGGAAGAAAAGTGACAAGGATCTGAGAAGAACTGAAGAAGTTGATCCTTGTGGCTTCAGGCATTTCATGTGTGACCATTGCTTAAATATATGGTAGTATGACACTGATATCGGGTTACAATTTATGCATAGGCAATATTAGGGTTATGTCTGTTGGACATCGGCATCCCTTTTAAATTGTCCGGGTATATTATTGCTGTCTATTGCACAAAGCAGTTGCAAACCTCGGAATTATTTTTAGGTGTTGGATGCTGCCTGCTGACATTTAGATAGGCACAAAACTTGAAATTTGCCTTCGGCTGCATATGGACAATGTGATTGACTTCCTGTATTTCTCACTCGTCAGTGTTTGAAAGCAACTTTAATTGATGGAGTCTTGGCTTTTACTTTTGAACTATACCTCCTACATCACTTCTTGCATCTATGTGTAGGATGTGAGTAAAAAACTTGAGAAAACAAGAGCTTTCCCTGCTAATTTCGGCATTTTTTTTCATTTGTTTTTTTTTGGCTGAGCATATTTGTGGACAGAAAGAGTTCCATGGAAAGAGCTGAACAGCAAGGTAAGAAGGTTGTAGAACATAGAGATTAATTCACTAATGTTTTATGTGATAGAGTGGAAAGTTACATGATGCTTATTTCCAGATCTTGCTTGTTACAAATTGGTAATCTGATGAGACAAAACATGTGTTTGAATTGGGGGAGTCATAAAATAGGTGGGGATACAAAGTTCATGGTTGGGTCACCTACTTTGTAAATTTTGTGATTTTAGGTCACTAATTTTTAATTTATCAAATTTGGGTCTCTAATTTTAAAAATTGATTCAACGTGGGTCATATGCCAAATACCATGAATAAGCATCTGCCAGTGCTCGCGTGGCATCCAACATGGCAAAAGGGTGTCCCATGGCAAAATTTGGCAACTCTTTTCAAGTTATATATTATTGGTTAAGAGTTGGAAAACAAGTTGGAGCTAATTCACCAAAAAAAAAAAAAAAAAGGAGGAAAACCAAGAGGTGGAGATGTAAGGGTTAGTAGGGAGCAATTAAAATCTTGGTTCTTAATCTAGAGACTTCAGGTCTAGTATAACTTTCCATGACCCAGGTCATCAATCTTCTCAGTTGTGAAGAGTAGTTAGTGATTCTTATTAAAAATTATAAAATTTATTTATCCATGAATTCAGTATAGTGATCTTAATTACTGTATAGCGTGATTAGTGTAATCCACGGGCATTTCCAACTCAAGTATTAGAGTGTCAATACAACATCTCCAATCGTTAATACTCTTTGCTTCAACCCGTGGACATGGAAAACGAAGGGTAAGGTCAGTTTGGCAGTAAGATGTATACACTTAAAAGGCAAATCCCAAGCTGAGCATAAACTCATGCGGATTATGTTAATCATTTTTATAATCATATTTTTTATTTATGAAAACAACATCTCTATTAAAAAAATAAAAGTAAAATTACATATATTTGATTATTTTTTAACTTTCATTGTATATGAAAGTTGCATGTATATATGAAAGTCGTATATACTGAGTACACATCCCATATATTTTTGTGTGTTACTTATTTTCTGCCTCCACACGCATTCGTAGCTGAAATTAGAAAGCGTAAAAACCACAATCTTTTAGCTTTAGCTATATTGTCTCGACGTTTGACGTTTTAGTGAGCCCTGTGATCAGGATGATGCCTTCCACTTATAAAAATCCAACATGCCCACTTGGATCTGTGAATTGGAAATCGTGTCCCAACAACCGCGTTGCTTTCCCTGGCCTGTGTCTAATCTAGCAATCTTTCTCGCTTGCAATAGATGATAAAAAAAAAAAAAAAAGCTCTGTCACTAAGACTTTTGAATACTGTAGTTCTTAAAAGGATATCATTGCTTGACATAAAATTATTAGAAAACCCTTCTAATAGTTCAGACTAATATATAAAAACTCAGAGCGACATATGAAATATAAATTATAAATTTTATTAATACTTCTATTTATCTTTTTCATTCTAATTGTACCAAAAAAACAAAAAAATAATATTGCAAAAATTTGGCAATTTTGATGATTTAAATTGACGCCCAGAAAATCAACATTAGAAAAAAAAAAGTTCAAAATAAAAATTGTTAAGAACTTAGTACACTAAAACTTTCTTGTTAATAATGATCGAAAGACTGATGATGGAAACTTGCTTTGTGCAAGGCTCTAGAAGTTGAAAGTGGAGGAATTAGTGGGAGAATATTGAAATTTCATCGTGTGTTCATGGTCAAAAGGTTACTCAATTACGAGAAAAAGATACGCATAAAGAAAAAGGGAAGACTACAAATCACAGCCAAGGATAAGTTCAAAGGTAGACTGATTAAAAAGTGAGCTGTGCTCCCCACCTGACGAGACTCCTAGTCTAATGTAATGTGGATGATTTGTGTCTAAATGAATCAAAAAAAAAACAAAAAACAAAAATGATCAATTTATATGGAGCATAATAATTTCTAACAACTAAATTGGATTGGTAAAAATCATTATTATTAAATCCGGACCAATTTACTGGAAACATTTAAATATAGAGTTAAAAATACATAAATATTATAAAAAATATTAAATATCATTGACTCGCCCGTTTAACTATTGATCTAGCATTTTGTCAAGGTTGATCTCTGGATCAAAATTTACAAGTATGGGTAAGATGACTAAGATCAGATATATGCCAAAGTATGACTTAAAAATTGAAACAATTCATTTATTTATAGAGAACCGAAAGGGCTAGTCTACAAACCAGAAACGAAAAGGCCAGAAAAAAGATACAACAAGAGGAAAACCACCTACCACTTTCCTTTTGCTCCACCTTGCCCCCAGTTTCAGTTCATGTGAATGTTGGATACTTCTCGATCTGCCTTTTGAATTTAATACACATTGTGGATAAGTTTGATTTTTAATGACAATCCACTCATCTGGTCTCTTTAGTCATGACACCTACTGATGATGTCTGGTCCAAGATATATAAAAATGACCAGGTCCCTGATCTTTAATTTACTTTTAGTTTGGTTCTTGATCTCTTATTACCATTAATCACGTTCTCAAATTTCCAGTTCATTTTTCTTTTGATCCTAATTAAACTAAACATCTTGTACATAATCAAGCACCAGATTTCGTATTAATTGTAGCATAAAAGGTGGAAGTGCAATAAATGTATAAGGACCTGGTTGGTAGCAATAAAAATCATGGAACTAAACTAGAAATTAGGCCAAGGTTCCACAGACTAAATTATAGTTTTTAGCGTATATAAATCCTAGTGGAGCAAGGCAGAACAACACTGCTCCAGTCTCAAACAATAAGCTACCATGGCAACAATCCATCGGCAGCCTCTGCTAGATACACCCCAAAATTCTCACAGAAGAACACTTTGTGTGGTCCTCATCTTGACTGCAATAATAGGCTCAACCGCACTAGTTAGCCTCCGATATTTCGCTAAACTTAGTTCCTCCAATCCTTCCCTGTTACAGAACATATGTGACCATGCCCAGAGCCAAGCATCATGCTTGGCCTTGGTCACACAGATAGCCACAAGCACAACCAAGAAATTGGACCATGCCAATCTACTTCAAGCCCTGGTGAAAAAATCAGCACCCCACATCCAAAATACCATGGAAAAGGCAAATGATGTTAGCCGTCGGATCAATGATCCTAGAGAACAATCAGCTCTAGCCGATTGTACGACTCTGATGGAGCTCTCTTTGGATAGAATCAAAGACTCCATTTTGGCTCTTTCAAGGATTACAGTTGATTCTCATGCAAATGCACATACTTGGCTTAGTAGTGTGCTCACTAACCATGTTACATGCTTAGATGAGCTAAATGGTCAAGCCAGGTTCATGTTGGAGCCAAAGGTCCAGGACCTGATATTGATGTCAAGAACATCACTAGCAATGCTTGTTGCAATTTCACCAATACAAGAAGACGTGATTCTGCCCTCGAAGGGAGATTTTCCATCATGGGTAACGAGCCGGGATCGGGAACTTTTACGGGCTTCTCCCAAGGATATCAAGGCCAATGCCATAGTGGACAAAGAAGGGAGTGGCAAGTACAAGACTCTTCAGGAGGCCGTGGCATCGGTGCCCAATAATGGCAAGGAAAGGTATGTTATTTATGTGAAGAAGGGGACATACAAAGAGAATGTTGTGGTGGGAAAGGCTAAAAAGAATGTGATGATTGTTGGAGATGGCATGAATTCTACCATCATAACCGGTAGCTTGAACGTTGTTGATGGATCCACTACTTTCAAGTCTGCAACCGTAGGTAAAGATCTCATCTTTTAACTTCGGATTCATCTGAAAGGCATCCATGTTGAATATCAATTGTCAAGTAATTTGAAAATTAATATTTTAAAATTTTATATAAAATATGTCAAATTTATGAAAATTTACTTAATTGGATTCCTTCTTTCTGCTGCTAACAACTAACCAACGACAACAAAAAAGACAAAAACAAAAAAAAAAAAAAAAAAAAAAGAGCCCATTCATTGAATTGGAATGACTGTCAAAACTAAATAAATGATGAAGAGTTTGATTTATGGTAGACTGGGATTCATAATATTTTATGATCTGCCAATGCAGCTGCCGTAGGTGAGGGATTCATAGCTCAAGACCTTCGGTTCCAAAACACTGCTGGGCCACAAAAGCATCAAGCTGTGGCACTCCGAGTCGGTGCCGACAAGTCCGTCATAAACCGTTGCCGTATTGACGCTTATCAAGACACCCTATATGCCCACAGCCTGCGCCAATTCTACAGGGATTGCAGAATCACAGGGACAGTGGACTTCATATTTGGCAATGCAGCTGTTGTGCTCCAAAATTGCACAATTGTAGCCCGAAAGCCCATGAGTGGCCAGAATAACATGGTTACGGCCCAAGGCCGGACCGATCCAAACCAAAACACCGGGACTTCAATCCAAAAATGTAACATAATTGCGAGCTCTGATCTTGAGCCCGTTAAGGGCTCGTCGGTCAAAACTTACTTGGGACGGCCCTGGAAGGAGTATTCTCGTACTGTTGTGATGCAGTCCAACATTGGTGATCACGTTGATCCTGCTGGTTGGTCACCCTGGAGTGGGGATTTTGCATTAAAGACGTTGTATTATGGTGAGTACATGAACAAGGGACCAGGTGCTGGCACTAGTAAGAGAGTAAATTGGCCTGGTTACCATGTCATTAACAGTCCTCGTGAGGCCCAGAAATTCACTGTGGCTGGGCTGATACAAGGAGGGACTTGGTTGCAGCCCACTGGAGTTGATTTCTTAGAAGGCCTATGAAGTTGGATTGGGTTTATGACCTTTTTTTTGTTTTTCTTCTTCTTTTCGGCTTTTTAAATGACTCAATTGTCAGACCCCATGATCACCGGTTTTTCTCAGTTTCTTGTCCAAGGCCATGTGTGAATCTTCTTCTGCCAGATAGTTCTTGAATTCCGTATGCAGTGGACCTTCTAAAATTTAAATTCAATCTGAAATAAATTCTATGAATCTATGACGATAATTGTTCGCTATGGCATGAGAGCAAAATTTTGGCGAGCCTGAAGTTTTAAAATTTAAATTCAATCTCCCTCAAAAATGTGAATTTTGATTTCTGATGTGAAAAATTTTAATATCCTTGCAGGTCGCATTTAGTTTAATTGTTGCAATTTCAAAAATGATATCCTCTTTTTCTTCTTTTTTTATCTTTTTTAATTTTAACAGTAAAATAATATATGCCCAGTTCTCAAAGAATTTTCTTTGCTGCTAACCCAAGCATGATATTTTAATTAATGTGTTACAGTGCACGAGACTTTTATATCGTACAATTTAAAAAATGATCAGACCATTTAAGTGTTAAGGCACTGAACACAACCATCAGGACCCCAGGATGGCTACCTTTTTAAAATTATTGTCATTGTTATTTATGTGAATGCTTACCTTTTTATTATTTTTTTGGAGTTGCACCGCGCTTCAGTTTTTTTATTTTTCTTCATTTGTTATGGGATTTTCTTCTAAGTAAACTCGATTTTGGATAATTTGATGAATGAACAGGTCTCCTTTTCTTTCTTTCTTCTTTTTCCTTTTTTCTTAATTGAGTGATTTATGCATAAAGTTCTGTCCTTTTTTTGTGGGGATGAAAAGAACCAGAAAGTGGTGAATGCTTTGTGTGATCATACTAATTATAAGACACTAATTTCAACGTCTGCAAATGGGGTGTGGAAAAGCTTTATAAATGTGGAATGATTTGATGAATTATTTATTTTACCGGAAAATAATTTTATGATACAACAGGCATCCTTACTTTTATTAGATGGTTTGTATTAATCCTATGTGAAATGTAAAATTTCCAGCTTTTCAAGCAAAATCTTCGATTTTAAAGTGTATAATGAAATAACATTGCCTAGTTATTGTCTGAAAAAAAAAAAAAACAAAGGAAACATTATTTCAACTTACAAAATCATGTTATATCTCCTAAAAATTTTGTTTTGTAAAGCTTTTTTTTTTTTTTTGGGCCTTTTCAATTACTATGATCAATTAAGTTCACCTAATCATCATCTCTCTCTCTCATTCCCTCAAGAAAAAAAGAAAGAAAAAAGAAAAATCATCTCTATTTAGAAAAAGTAGTCTGCTTTTTAAATATAAATTCTTTGACACTCAAACTCAAAATAATAGTGAATTACCATTGGCCCATTTGTTAATTGCAAAAACATTCACTTCAAGTTTTGTTTATTCCGTGCATTTTAAAGGGACTGCTAACCCTCTTGCAAGAAACAATCAGCATTTTTTTTTTCTGAAGAAATTTATTAAAGTGTAAATTATGTATTAAGAATAGTTGTTTATATTCTCATAAATTTTATATTCTTGTATTAAAATCTAAAAATTTGAAGATAGAGATCTATGAATTATTACGCAATTAGATTGCCACTTACATATCTCCATTAAATCCTGAAATAAATATCTTATTTATGATTTTATGATTGTGCTTCCTCCCATGAAACAGAAGCCACAAAACGTGGCTCCAGCAAAGAACATATAAAATTATCTGTGGATTTTGCCAGAGAGGAGTAGAAAATTTTGGCTAACGTAGATTCCTGGCCGAGAGCGATATACCCAAAAAGTGGATGCTTTTGCACAAAAATTTGATTAACGCATAAAAATAAAAAATTAAAGAGAGAGGATATTTAACTAAATTGAGAGGGATGCACTCTACCCAAATCAGATTCCACCGTTACAAAAATAGCAAGTTGCATTCAAATGGGATTAACTTATAAATGTGATTATTCGTGTGGACTGCAACGAAAAAAGATCAGAGAGAAGGGCCTGACAGACACACACCAGCGATCCATTTTTGTTGTCATGGTCCAGATAACAAGAGGATTGTACCGTAACATTTGACTAAATAGGTAGCTCATTGGTGTTAACGATGTTCGATGCTATTGGCCCTCTTTTTTATTTATTTTTAATTTTTTTACAGTAAAAGAAAGGACAACAGTAGAGATTGTAACCGGAATGTTATATGTTGAAAGTCACGAAAAACTATGTTTGTGGACTGAAAACCCCGTAAAAGATGAGATTTTTTTGGTTTTATATCTCAACTTATAGTATTTAACCATCAAATTAATGTTTTGGTCCCTTTATGATGCGACTCCGTTTCGCTCTTATTGTCTCGCATTAGGGCCTTTTCATATATAAAGTATGATGGATCAATCTCAACTTATAGCCTTTAACCATCAAATTAATGTTTTGGTCCCTTTATGATGCGACTCTGTTTCGCTCTTATTGTCTCGCATTAGGGTCTTTTCATTTATAAGGTATGAAGGGTCAATCTCAAATTTGTCCTCAATCGTCTTTAAGTCTCCAATCATATCCCCCAACAATTTCTTCTTGTCCAATTTGACTTTAAGCTCTCCAGATGTGATACAATAACCTGTTTTCTTATTGGTCACGACTAAAGTTGGGTTTTTTTCTCTTCTCTTTCTTTTGGGTACCGAGTGATTATTGTACTCTAATAATTAAGAAATTATTCATTGCTCAGTTAACAATCTTACATTTAAATTTTTATTAAAATATTTAATAAATTTTAATTTTTTAATAAAATTATAGAGTGTGCATATATATATATATATAGATTGTTACTTCATGTAACATTTGGGTTAATGGGGGGACAAAAGAGAGAGTCAAGTCCAAGGGGATGCATCCTTACGGGGCACAGTTGTTCATGCAGAAGTCAGACACTGCAGAGGCATAGCGTAAGCTGGGTCCTGTCTGTCTTCTGTTTATTTGTTGGAAATTTCCTTACTTGTACCCGGATTTTAAGAGTGCTCTCAGGAGTTTCTTAAAGGGTTGCTTTAAAGAGGCGCCCCCTCCCCCCCACCCCCGCCCTTTACTGGCTGAACAACAACTTGGCACCCTTCCCTACCCATCCACTTGATCGTCAAACTAACCAATAAAGCCAAGCCACCACCCAATTTTTAGTACCCTCCTTTGAACTTAGAGGCTTGTTCTCTGGCTCTCTTTTCTCAATCTTGAGCCTTGCCAAATCATTTTATATATATATATATATATATATTTATATATTTTATCCCTCTCTGTTGGTTTTCCCTTTTAGTTCTTTGGCTTCAATGGGTTCTCATTTTTCTGTTTAGTGCATGCAACAAACCCTTACATATGATTTCAAAGATGGGATCTTTGGATGGTTTTCCGTTTCTCAAGAACAGTTGTAGATACATGGAGTATGGAGCATTGCAGTATAGTTTGGAGGAGAAGGAGCAGAGGCTGCTTCTCTCTTGAATCTCTCATTTTTCTGCATCATCTTTGGCCATACCTTTAATAAGGTATATTAGATTTCTTGTTCATCATTCTCTCTCCCTCTCTCTCTCTTTTTTTATGAAAAATGTTTTCTTTTTAGTCTAAAGATAGATACCAATCTTCATTCAATGGAAGATGGTCCCTAAATAAATTGCTTTTTTTTTTCTTTTTCTTTTTTTGGGTAATCTTCTCTAATAAGCTGCTGGACCTTTTTTTTTCTTTTCTCCTCTCTTTTGTGTCTGTAAATTGACTGCTTTTTTGGTTGATTACACATTCCAACATCTCATTATGCATTACTTTCTAGCAGGCATAAAGAACATCTCCACGCATTTCTTTGGTTTTTCCTTCAATTATTGAGTCATTCATTAAAGGAAGACCATTGCATTGGGCTTCCAGATTCTACCATGGCAATGAAGATTAAAGGGATCTACAAGGGGTTTAAGTACATCTCGCAGATCTTTGGTGAGGACTTTTCTGTCTCCTTTACGTTATATTTGTGTCTTCCTGTTTGGAAATGTGTTCAATGAGGGCTTATTTTGTTTTTCTGGCTTTTGAAATGGGGAATGCCTTTTCTCTTTTTTTACCTTGTCGTAGTGGTGAAAGAGAGAGAGATGGAAATTGGGCACCCAACAGATGTCAAGCATGTGGCACACATAGGGTGGGATGGCGGTTCTGGCAGCCAACCCAGTTGGGTATGTTTGCAGCTCTCATCAATTGAACTCCATGTTTCTGCTTTCATTGTGTGCTCATATGCCTAATCCTGGACTTTGTTTAATTGATTGGGATTTAACAGATGCGTGAATTTAAGTCACCACCTGATTTCTCAACAACATCGACACTTAGTAATCCGAGAGATTCCAATTCTGTAACTTACTCTCCATGGTCCTCTCAAGGTAAAATGCTGATATTTTATTTCCTGTCTTGTTTGGTTTCCATTTAGTTATTATCATTCCTTAGTTAATTTCCTGCATTACATAGCTTCTCTTCTTAGTGAAGTGGAATTCTGTACATTAAGAATTAAATACACGGATATAATTTTATCAACAAAAGAAGGCATACACGTAGAGACTCACAGGTATCTGGGGATAGACCATGGGAGCTTGGTGGTTATCCCCCGTGGTTTCCCCACACTTAGCCCAAATCCCCTCGGCATATTCTCTTCCCCTGAAAATGTAGCCCCTTCCCCTGAAAAACCTGTTAGGAGCTCACTGTTCGGATGATGGGTCTTCCATATGACAAAAGTTAAATTAAAATATTAACAAATAATTCCGATTTGAGTTTATATAGACAATAATTAATATTCTTAGGATGCCTTTCTTTAGCGTTCAGAAAAAGATACATGGGGGACAGATTGCATAAACTGGGATAACATTTGAAAAATGGCAAGGGACTACCTCACGGGTAGGAATACATTCTCTCATGCAACAATTTAGCTAGTAGTCAACCCAACGTTTGGCTTAATTAATAAAATAGTAGGTGTGCTCTCCACCTCTCAGATTAAGGTTTAGGCCTTGGCACCAGCTAGCAAGGAATTAATTCCTTGTGAATCCACTGGATGATCTATTTTTGACTGGACCATGAAGTTGAACTTAATATGGAACACGAACCCGTGATATCACTTAAATCATAACAGAAAAGGAGTGTTCTAAGGATTCCACATCGTAGAGTCTAGGAAGGAAACAAATGTTTGTAACCTTACTTTTATTTTTTCACGGATATATTTCGGTAACACAAACACCTTACGATGATACCCAAAAAAAAGAAAATGAAGAAGGCTGATAGTTTAGGGGGCACATATATAGGCTTAGTACACGGAAGCTGTATTCATGGGTTGCTTTGTCTTTTACCATGTGGAATTATTGCATTAGAAGACAAACTCATATGGTCCGTCACATTCGGAATTATTGATGGAAATTGAAAACTTATATTAATGCATTTTGCAAGCTTGTTGAAGTTTGTTTTGTATGGTACAGGGAGAATTTCTCAGATTCTTCTTGTCCAATAGGACGGTTTTGGCTCTTGTGTCACGGGAGAACGCTTATAAAACAAGGGGAATCCAATATCTCGTGGTTTTAACTAAAAATAATTGTAGGTGGACCATAGTAAACTGGTGGAATTTGCATGTCGGTTGTGGTTTTTACTCTTCTGTCACATGGAAGTTGTCATTTCCAATGGCTAACATCCACCATTTGATAGCCAACTTCCATTAAAAGTATGCATGCCTTGCTCTTTTCTGCATGTCCGTGACCAATATTGCTAGTGTAGTTGCTATTTTCTTATTTGAATCACTCTCTGCTTATGTAATTGTCACTATGGTGATATGACTGTTCTCATGATCTTAATCAACTTTTACAGATTATGACAACTCTATGGGACCTCAATCTATGACCGATGTGTTCAATGACGGTCCCTCTTCAGATCTTCCAAATTCTTCTAAGAAATCTAAAAGGAAAAAGAAGACAACTACTGCTCCAAAGTCTTCATCTTCTGGCTCAAGGTCTTCACGATCGCTGAAGGTGAAGGCTACAACATATCATGAATTACAGCCCACACCAAACCTACAAGTCGCGTGATGGTGGTCTACGGAAGAGGAAAGACTATCACAGTAAAGATCAAAAGTTGCAAGGTCCCTTTTGGCTCTCCGGATGACAGAAGGGCTGCAAGAATTAAAATGTCTGGCGTGCAATGCTAAAGTAATGCAAACTATAACAAATGCATGCCAATGATAAACGAGAGAAGGAAATTAGGAAAAGGGTGGGAGATCTGAAGGTAAAATTTGAAAATCATTGTTCAAGGGGAACATTAGTGCAGGAAGTGCAACTTTCTTCTTTGGGGGTTTTACATAACATGTAGAAATGTGGATTGTTCAGTATTTCTGGTGCAAAGTCTTGCTAATTCTAATATTGGATTGAAAAGGACTTCAGGAACAGTTTCAGTACGTAGTCTTCAACGTACTGAATATTTTGTTTTATTTTAATTAAATCTAATCAATGAGAAAATTCCATTTTATCATCAAATAAATAAGTTAATTGAATTAAAAAAGGATAAAATTATGTAAATACGCAATGAAATCTTATTTTTCTCTATATGTCTCTCTCAAAATAACTTCAAAAACCGTAATGATACAAAAAAAAAACTCTTATTTTACCTTTAATTCGGACAGAAAATGTACCGGTAGAATATTTGGGATTATTTGGGGAGTTGCATATAAAGAAAAATACAGTTTTATTTTGAATTAACGAGATTTTTTTTAATTTAGTCAACTCATTTATTTGATAATTAAACTGTATTATATTATTGATGAAACTTAACTGAAATAAAATAAAAATGTTGATGGTTAAATTGAAATGCCCAAAACATTAAGCACTACATTGAGAAAAAAGAAAAAGTTAAGAACTAAAAATGTGGTCGTTGGCTGTACATTTGCAGATTCATATATCGGCATTGTCATCCTTGACCATAGTCTTCTCTGCATTTCTTTCAGGTTGCATTGAGCATAGGCTTTTTGGCTCCTCAACCATGATCAAAGCATTATTAAAAACTGACGAATCAGAAGGGTACTTTTTAGTCAGGAAAAAACATCGTTACCATGTCTATGTGACCACACTTCTTATACACCTGGACTTGTGGTCTGCCAACCAAGGCATGATTTAAAGTGAAAGCAATCCAACTTTCATTAGAAATAAAGGAAAAGAGGACTCCTGGCTTGCTTATGTGGCTTACTTGTGCTACAAAAGGACAACCAATTTTCACTTTTTTTTTTCTTTTATTTATTTATTTATTGATCCAGACAATGTTCTCTTCATTGGTCCCGAGGAAAGTTGTTTAAGTTTTTTTTTTTCTTTTTTTTCGGCCCCAATGCCCTCTCAAGGAAACAACGTTTTGTCTTGTGTGCACGAAACTCCAATAATGTAATTATTATACATAGACTTGCTTTATTTTTTTTATAAAGAAATTATTTCTACAACTTAAATTTCTTACTTTCCTATTAGGACCTCGAAAGCCAATGAATCCCAAATTGTTTTTAGGTGGGAGAAACTAATAGATCAGATCCAAAAACCAATCCGCCCATACCCGGAAAGCAACAATCTGTCACCTCCTTTTAGAAGAAGTAGCTTGAGGAATCAAGGCAGCAAAAGGAAAAATATTTCCCACCAAGGTCCTCAATGGGGAAGAGTGCTCAGCTCCTACGAGAATTCCGATAGGAAATGCAAACCATCCCCATGTATGTTCTACGCAAGTAGTTCTTTCACACTAGTGGCAATTTTTCTGACAAGATATCCACAGTGGAATCTATAGGTTTTGTCAGTTTTTGTATTTAGAACAGTTCATATTTATTTTGATGCAAAAAACTAGAGCCATCTGTAGAAAACCACCAACATATGCCTAGATTTTGATGGATAATTCATTGCAGACTCGGGAAAAATCCACATAATTTGGTTTTGACATAATTCAGGAGATTGATTCCTGGGGTATATGAGGGGTTCTCTTAGCCTTCAAAAAAAAAAAAAATCTGTTGAACCAAACATAACATAGGTGGTAGACAATGATCACATTCTATCCATTCAGATTGTAAGCATAACATTTTATGTAGGGCAGTAATTTGGTGCTTGGCTACCTACCTCAACGTATTGAACCCTGCTTATCCATTAAAAATCACGCTGCAGGGCCTGGAGAGAAGGGTCAAATGTATACGGATTATTCACCAGTTTTAATGTGGATGATCCTGAAGATACTACTTGATTGCAATACCAAAAAAAAAAAAAAACGAAAGCAACGATAAGAACTTAGGATCATCATCAATTTGAAGTGGGAAACAGTAATAACTGGTCAGATAATTCAACTTGATCATTGTGACATTATTGTAACGGGGCTTCCCCTGCCTCTGCTCCGGACTTCTTCTGAACAAGATACATTTGAGATGAGAAGAGGACAGAGTTACATATTTGGGCTTCAATTGTTGGGCTGGAGCGGAAAGTCTCAGACAGGTCCATTCCAGACTCTTGCTTCAGAGGGAGGGCAGAACATCTCAAGATATTGAGGCCCTACAAAATTGCATTCTCTTTAGGAAACTGAGATGTTATTATTTTACTTTTGCATCCATATTGGAAGAGAGAATATGAGAATTGCGAAAATTCTCAATCCTTTGAACAATTATCATCCAAAGATAAACTTTTTTATTTTGTAAAAATTAAATTATAATAAGAGTTTCGTTGCATAGGCGTAATATCGGAATATGAAAATGAAAATAAATAGTAATAAAAAATCAAGTGTAAAACACAATTTCGAGGGAAATGTTAATTAATTTCGGTCCCATTAATGATAATATGAAAACATATCCTTTCATATACGGAACGTCTTCATCGTCCGCTCTTAATTAAGTGGCTATGGATAGAAAAGGATGGGACTTGAATTGCCTTGAAACATTAATTCAAAGTCGGCCTAAAAAAGAAGTGTATTCATGGTGATCTCGTATTTAATCCTTGTGTTAAAAGGACTCGCAAGACAGACGTCCTGGTCCTTCAACTAATGTTGAATCTTTGATGTAGATGGTATTACCAAGAAGTATTTCTCCTTTTCCTAGATATTACGTGACAACCTGGTCATTACAGCCTGGTAGAAGTTGACAAAGCCGAGCAAATGTTGTGCCGTGTGGATATGTGACCCCCAAGGTGATCCAAATTTGACTTTCTAATGGTCTTTCCAAAATCAATTTGAAAAGTTTGCTATTGCTTTCATCTCCATTATAAAAACACAATGATCAATGAGAATGAGACATGAAACTCCAATATCTGGGCTTAGTTGGCAAAGTGAATATATCTTGCTGATGAAGATTAGATTCTTAATATTAGAGTTTAATATATAATTTATTTTTGAAGAGCATGCAACAGTTTAATTTTTTGGATTGGTTGGTTTCTTATTATGGTATTATACCCTTTATAACCTACACATTATGCATTCAATTCACAAAATGCTCCCATTCTTTGCATTAACTACTTGTGAATTTCTACTTGTATCTATGGAAGAAAGGTTTGAGTTTGGCTCATGTTTCCAGTTCAATAAATTTACGCGAGAACATAACACTCGGTGCATAATTTGACGAACACCATCACATCATTGTAAAACCAAAAAACAAAAGAGACTATGATGAGACATATCGATCATATAGATTAAATAAATATCACCTCTAATTGCTACCTCCATCACTCCTTTGGACCAATCTCCATGTCAACCTATTTCCACACAATTTTGGAGATTACAAGATGATTTATGATCTTATTCCAAACCTCTTGCTTTCCAGATGCTCGGTTGCTACACAAATTTTAAAATCATTGTGGCCGTAGAAATAAAAATCATGACATACAAAGGCCTAAAAGTTTGCTGTGCCAGTACCACTATTCTTTTAATCACAGTTCTCGTGGTTCCAGCATTCATCCTTTGTTTTACTATACTCAAGCCTAAAGAGGTAAAAAGTTCTGCTCATCCTCCTACCCTCGAGTCCTTTCACATGTCGCTCTTCCCTGTATTTTCATTAGGAGTCATAGCGACGATCGACAATCAAAATTATGGAAGCTTTAAGTATGATGAAAGTACAGCATACATTAAGTATCATGAAGATGTTATAGGCGATGCTCTGATTGAAGCTGGTGAAATCCCGGCACGCACCATGCTTAACATGAGCACGCTGGTGACGATTTCTCTGGATAAGCTAATCGATAATGGTAATTTCTCTTCTGAGCTTCTGAGTGGGATGGTTAATTTTAGTTCAACGTCAACCGGGCATGAAAAGGCAAGTGCGTTCTTGATCTTCAAGAACAAAGCCACCTGTTCAATCACTTTGTCACGTAACTGTCTTTGTCCAAAAGCTGCAAGCACACTTAGTTTGCAAATCAAAGCTTGGTTTAAGGTTATGAAGCTGTTACCACTCAAAATCGGCCATTTGCTCTTGCCCCCGCAGCGGGAGCTAAAGCTAATTAAATGCACACCCTTCGTTCGTTGATTGAAATTTGTTTTAAAGAAAGTTGTTGAACTGCTTTCAATTGATTTTATTTTATGGAAGTCATGAATGGCACACATACATAAAGTAGAGTGAACATTTATTTGAACTATTATTATTCAATCTCCATACTGGTCCCTCTATAGATTCTTTCATAACTTCAAAAGAGGGAGATTGTTTAAAGTGATTCATTCTGTTGAACAGATTGTATACATATGTATTTATGAGATATAAATGTAGAACCCAATAATGAGAGGTTCAAAAAACAGAAGGAAAGCTACATGCCCCATGGAGCAAAAGCAGGTTAATTTCTAGGCTTGTTTTGGAGATTCCTCCAACGCGCAACAGCAGTACTGATCTAGTCCTTTGTCAATACCCAACAGCTTGCATCCACTTCAAATTGATGAAGGCCTGTCCAAATAACTGATAGATTGGCGGAGGTTCAAAGAATTGTTAAATAAGCATTTGGGTTTATCTAATAACCATTGGTTAGACGAAATAGTAGTATATGGATCATTGCAGGTCATGTTCTATTTTCCTGCCTATTGTTTTTAGTGCTAGGATTGATACGAATAGCACACACACGGGCCTTCAGTGAGTTGCATGCAAACTAATAAATTATATATAGCTTATGTTACAAACCCTCATCCATGCAAATATAGAAGCCAGACGTATGCATAAATTCAAGTTCATACACGTCTTACAAAAATATGTACAATGTTGTCAAAATTGAGCTGATTGGGTTAAGAATTAATCGGTTTAACCGGTCAAACTAAGGTGTTAATTCAATTGAATTGATATCTAATTGCAAATATATATTTATTTATCAGTAGTAGAAAAATATTTAAAACAATGATTATATATCATATATTTTGATCAAAAATCATTTTTAATTGTTAAATTTAAAGGTTATTGTAAAAATACTTTTAAAGTGACTTGATTTTATATAAAATGTTAATTTAAATGATTAAATTATAAGTTTAAATAATTTTTTTCTTTAGTCTCCTTCAATCTAGGATGATGTGAATAAGGTATATAATGCAATCTAAAAAAAAAAAAAAAAGAAAAATTTTATGCGTTAGTTGCCCATTTAAGTGAAATTTAGGACTCAAAACTTTAAATTACGCAAAGTGTAAGGGTTAAATTATAATTTTTGGTATTTACCCGAAATTGGTTAGACCATTGGCTGAACTCAATTTGACCTGAATTTAAATAATTTTGCCCTTTCCCGATTTTTATGGTTGAATCAAATTAAAAAAATTTGACTAGGTCTCAATTTTTTTCCTTTTTAATTGGTTAATTTGATCTAGTTCTTTGTAGTAAGTCTCGTGACCATATTAAGTATGATATTGTTTAGTTAGTTTTAAAAGGAATTATATAAATTATTCATAATTTTTTAATATGTGAAAAGTAAGATTTGAACCTTAAATCTCTTAAGTTATACATTGATTTATTTGTTCAAATTATAAGTAAATGTTATTAGTAACAATAGCATTGCAATACTATTATCACACGCTAGGTATAGATGATGGGTGGACAATGAACACGAAGCAAAATTTCAGCTCTAATTTACTTTTGTGAAAAATAAATGTCGCGAGGTGTGACATTGATAGTTACATATGGTGCCGGTGGGTGAACAATGACCACTTAAAAAAAAAAAAAAAAAACTTGCGCTCTAATTCACTTTTGGGTCAAATAAATGTCGTGAGTTGTGACAATGATAGCTCGGTAAACATGCTATCGTCTTGTCTGTGTCCAATTTTCCATGCTTCCCTCAAAATTACACCGCAAAGATCGAAGCAGTTCTTGTTCTCGTCGTATGAATCGGCATTTTGGTATACTTTAGATGAACAACGTCTTTCAATTTTTCGAGCACACGGTTGGGTGGCCGCCCAAACGAGAAAAAAAAAAAAGTAATAAATTTATTGATTTAATGTCAAAGAATTTTTATATGTTGTTAAAAATTTTGTTTGGTGTAGAGCCAACTGCAAGCTTATTTTTGACGTTATTGATAATGATGTATGAAAATTTTCTCGTTGAATAAAGATTACCTATTGTCTAAAATATATATATATATATATATATATATATATATATATATATCTCCACTTAAACTTTAATACATTAAATTTATATATATTATGTTAACTTTTATTTTTCAACAGGGCTTATGGTCTTAAGTTTAAATCCCTTAAATGCATTTCATATTTCAAATAGAGAGTTGTTGTAGTGACCTATCGAGCTAACAATATAGGGGTTTGTCTAAAAGAAATCCCTTGTCACTAAAATAATTTCTTAAAAGAAGGAAAAAGAAAAATAGTGAAATTTGCTTCTTAATTAGGTTCAATTTGATTCACAGAAAACAACTTTTGATTTTCTAGAGAAAATTTTCAAGAGAAGAAATACACTCATACAAGAAATTTATGTTGAAAAAAATCAGAAAATATATAGCGGTACGAATTTCGAGCTATACAATCTAATTTCCAATAAATCTTATACAAAATATCTAAGATTAATTAGTTTTATTATTGTAGAAGTAGATCCCAGTCTAACATTAATGGTATGAAGTATGATGTAATTTTATTAGTTACATGAGATATTCATATGACTTATTTCTAACATTTGGTAGGAAAATAATGCGGCAATAACATTGAGCATCAGTTATATATATGCGGTTGGTGAACAACGAATCCAAATAAAAAAATGAACTATAAATTCGAATTTTTCTCAAATAAATATCGTGACAGTGATAGCTCAGTAAACATGATATCGTCTTCGCCTGTATCCAATTTTCCACGTCTCCTTCAAAATTACGTAGGCACTGCCTGCATTTTTGCTCGACTTGTTCTCATCATGCGTTCGTGACCTAAGTTTACACTATAAATATGACTCAGAATATACAGATGGGGAGAGCATTCTACACATATCGAGGTTGTTGTTTCAATGTGTTGTTGCTGTTGAAGAACACATCCCTCCATCGATTGCGACTAATTAATGATTGAGCTTTCATAGCAAAGATTGTTAGATGATCTTTAGCATTGAAGTTCGTAGCACACAACATCCACGATGGGGTGGCCATCGGTACTGGGAGGGGGGGGGGATTGTGCCCCAAGTTTCATTAATAAGAGAAAAAAATAAAAAGGAAAAAGAGGAAAATTTGAGGGTTGACAAGTTAAGCTTGGATCTTAACAAAATTTTGGTTAACTCTGGCATGCATGGTCTGACAAATAACTTAGTGACATAAAGTATTTTTTGGTACTTTAATCTTATTATTTAATTTTTATACTTATTTCACTTAATTATATATTGTAATACTCTTTATTTAATAAAATTTACATTTCCTTATAAAAAAAATTATTAAGTATGATCTAGTAATTACAAAAATAATGCTTAAAAATAAAATTTAAATTTAAATTTCAAATATTACTCATAATTTAACCTTACAATTTTCAATTCAATTGGACCAAAATAAAAAAAAAAAAACAAATAGCTTATTATGTTAACGGGGTCACAAAGCTGAAACTTAACAATCGTCAATATATTTTTGTTGATTTTATTATTTAAGAAAATTATTAATATTTAATTTTGACAATTAACCTTCTTATATTCAATAGTATAATAATAAAAATATTCAAAAATTTTATACCTCATGATTCAAACGATAAATAATATTTTTAATTTTATAAATTTATATTTATTTTAAATTTTTTTAAAATAAAAATAAAAATTTTTAACTATTAAAATATTCCTTTAAAAAGTAACATGACCCCTTCGATCAATCAAAGAAACAGAAGGTTGGAAAACGAAGAAATAATCTGTAAAAGGGCCTCTTGTTGGGCTGGCTGAAGTAGGTCCAACCTTACCAAGAAAGAACGATTCCGTTCTCTATTTATCTTCTAGATTACTTTTTTCTATATATAAACTAATCCACTCAAAAGGTTTAACTACTAGATGGGATTGGAGATGTAAATAATTTAATAGATTCTGATATGTTCCATCAATCGCAACTCCCTTAGGCTAAAAGTACAGGAGGCAACATATAGTTCCTCCTTACCTTGCCCAAAAATTTATAATTTAGCGAAAGAAATAAGGATAGTATACTTTGAGCACATGATCTCTTGATTGTAAAGAATATGATACCAAATTAATACCTCAATTCATTCAAAAGCTTATGACATTGGTTGAGGCCCAAGAAAATGAATAGTACATTAAACTTAATGCTACCTACCATTGAACTATGTTTAATATCTTGAGTTTTTATGTATTTATTTTATCTATTAAGATATCTATTATGCTATCAAAGTTACCCAACAAAGAAATTCGTTTCTATTTCATAAGTCTCCTCTCATCTATTCCAATGTATTCCAATATGAGACATTTGATTGAAGAATTAAACTTTTCAATGATTTGACTCATTTACGGTATTATCATGCTTCTATTGACATGTCCAACCATGCTTTCTTTTGATTGGACTCACAAAGTTCGATTTGAAGTTTTCGATTGAGGTCCTTCCTTTCCCTATCAATGGTGTCGGTTGAGTTAACTTGGGTTTGGAGCAAAAACACAATTAGGAAACCGTTTGTCATATAGACACAATGCCCCTTTGTAACTGTTTGACGTAAAACACAATTATGGAGACTTTAAATCAACTAATAATAAATATTAAGAATTAGGAAAAACAAGCTTAGCGAGAGACAATAATTTATTGTTTGATTTCTTTTTCCCCTTGAATTTTGTTATTGATATTTTGAATAATTATCCTTTTGTTATTTTTTTTTTTGGTTTTACTGCTTTTATTTAAAAATTGAAAATTTATTGCCTCTCATGACATTCATCGTCACTATGTCATGGAATTATTTAATTTATTAGTTAAATTATTCATAATTTTGAATTATCATAAATATTAGCTCTCTTTTCCAGTCATTATGCATATTGGCATTCATTTTAACAGTAATCTTACCAAACATTTTACATTTTACTTATATAATATTTTTCACAAACGCTTTCATGACAGTTGTATATCAAAACGTCAGCTCAATTGCTTTAAAATGCTTTTACGCTTAGCAGTTCTATTCACAGTCACAGCACTTACACACGTAACACTTTTTTTATACCAGATTACCAAACAGGCCTCAGTGAATGAGAGAAAAGTGCCATTTTGACCAAAATTGAGTTCGTTTTGCTTTTACTTTCCTATCCATTAAAAACTCAATTGAACAGTAAGGTGTACAATTAAGGTTAGTCCTCCCTAATCTATGGATTTTCTACTTTCATTTTCTTAACTCGAAACTTGAAATGATCGTTCTTCTCGGCTATACCGATATGGCCACCACTCAAAGCGGTGGTAGTGTGGTTAGTAGTTCGACCTCTGCCACACTAATGAATGCTCTATTTAAAAACAAGTTTGTGGTCCACTGTAGTAGTGTATAAACGTTCTCCTTGTATCCCCTCTCTTTATTTTATTTTAATTTATTTCTTCATTTTAGTTTGTTCATTGGATTATGAGCTATATAAAAAGCCCTATTCTCATGTCAAAATCAGAACAGTCATTATTCAAATATAAATTTAAAATTTTAATCATTGAAATGTTTTATGAGACATCTTATATCATTTTTTTTTTGATTAATTACTAACAGACTAATAACCAACTATTGCTAAGTTAAAAACAAAAAAGAATTAGAACCTGAGATTATTAATTTGAAAATTGTCAGTTCTTGACAATTTCATTGTTTTTTTGGATGTCAATTATAATAGTTGTGGCTTAAAAAATATATATATATATCACACTATAGCCCACAAGAAGTAAAATAAATGATTGTTATAAGTAATTCCAGAAGAGATTGTTTTCTTACTAAACTGGACCTGTCTAAATAAAGAAAAGGGTGAAGTCCTGAATGTGCACCAAATTCTAAATGAAATTACTCTCAACTTATTATATACGTATTCTTCGCGTAAAATTTCTAATAAAGTAGACATCATTAACTGATATTTTATAGTTTATTTTCATAAAAAAAAAGTTTAAATGCAAAAACTATAAATTCTCTTAGCCAACTAAAAGAAAGAGGGGAAAAAACTTTAGGAAGACAAGAAAACGTGGGTTCATGCTTGAAAGGAAAACCATTGTAAACAAAACACTTGTCAATAACGCCTTTTGTGAGAGGTAAAATCATGGCAATTTGCAACATATGTATTTCTTTATCAAACCATTTTCGACCATAATAATTAGCATCAATGTTTTAAATAACAGTCTATTCTCACTAGTCCTAATTAGGGTAATTGATAGCAACTGCAGTATAGTATGCAAGCAGTACTCTAAGACCTTGATTATGATCAACAAAAAATATAAAAAGGTGCTTCAACTATTTAAATATTTGCTTTTTTTTTATTTTCTCACAAACTATTTCCTACTCCATAAATAATTTTTCTTTTTTTTTTCAAAAAAATGTGAAAATAGGAATGGTGCTCTATAATCCTATAAAAAATAATTACTCTGTATAGTACACTGAATCAATATACTGAATTCAAAGAGAAATAAATTTTATAAGTTTTTTAAATAACAAATAAAAATATATTTTACAACGATTAACCTAGGTCCAATTAAAGTTTGATTAGAGGTCGCCGTCTATGCAAACTTTGCCTTGTTCCTCTTTTTTTTTTTTTATCTTGGGGGGGGGGGAACTTTATTAGTTCCTATTGTAATTCAAACCTGTGAATTTTTTTATTTTTATTTTTTGTTTTATTATAATCTCTAACAACATTATTAAGATCGTAAATATAAGGGCAACTCCTTTTGTCATCCGAAAGAAGAATACTTTTCAATGAGCATGCTAGCTATTAAATGTGGTCGGCTAATGGGGCCAGTGTCTCTCTGTTCAATCCTGGACATGTTCATATATGACGATTTTACGTTCTAAGATTTTACAACTATTGAGGCTGTGAGGGAGTGAAAATGGCCGGAAGAGTGGAAGTCAATAAGCCATTATTCACATCAACTTCCTCTCTTCTAGAGTAGAGGAATTCAAAGCATGAAAGACTCTCTCCCTCTCTCCCTCTCTCTCTCTCTCTAGCATTTACACCCCTCTTCCCCTCCATAAATGCAATCGCACCCTCTCAATACTCTCTGCAATAACTCCTTTTCTGCCACATCCTCTCCACCTGTTCCCTTTCTTCTTCCCCCTTTTTCTTACCTTCTTCAAAGCATCTCTTCCTCTTCCTTTTCCATTCTCTCTTGCCTTCCATCTCCCTCTCTCTCTCTCTCTCTCTCTCTCTCTCTCTCTCTCTCTCTCTCTCTCTCTCTCCACTGTTAATTTCTCTGCAGCCTAAAGCCACAGTCTTTCAGCCCAGCAAACCAATGTAGCCTGCCCTCCTTGCATTGGACTACTCCGCACAAGGGTTCAGCATCTATATAAACGGGTAAGTTATGAAATAGAATTCCCACATCTCAAAAACCCTTCATGTGTTGACTTTCAACCACTTTTCAATACTTTCATGATTATCAAATGGTTTTTCAAAACCACCTTTCTTTCTTAACAACTTTCTTTCTAACCTAGCCAATGCAAGACTGCATTAGATAATTGCTTTTTTGGCTCCTTGGTTTTAGATGATATTTCGGTGCAGAGATATAGAGAAAGATAGACACAGAGAGAGAGAGAGAGAGAGAGAGAGAGAGAGGAGATTCATTCAGCGAGATCTTTGTGGGCGTTACATTTTTTTTTCTTTTCTTTTTCATTTTTGGTTGAAATTGGTGTATGTCAAAAGGGGTTAGCTCATTGTCAACTCTTTTGTCAGTCTTTGTGATATATAATATATTAATTTACTTTTGTACTTTCTATAATTCTAGTCTTTTGAGCACGTAAGTCTAGAAAGGCTCAAGACTTTTTCTTGGGTTGGACCAAAAATCCATCTCATTCCTTGCAACTTGTACTAATCTTATTAGCTTTTTGCCCAGACAACTCCAGAGAGAATCTATCGAACTAACCCCACTAGAAGACAAGAGTAAACCTAAATAACCATTTTGTGCCTTCAAACGACAAGTTGAGAGACTTTGCACAGAGAGAGAGAGAGAGAGAGAGAAAGAGAGAGAGGGAGAGAAGGAGAAGAAGCTGCTTAATTAGGGTTTGTGGGAGACTCTCCATCTATATAGTGGAGTTTAAGGAAGAAAAGAAGTTGTAGGATTCCGCTCATCACCATCACAGTTAGTCCAGGGTATGTTCCCTTTCTCTCTTTTTCTTTTTCTTTTTTCTTTTTTCTTTTTTTTTTGTTCTTTCCTTTGTTAAATTATTGTGCTTTTTAAATGATCTCTTGGTTTCACCTTTTACTAGCTAGTGAAGATCCAATCATGGTGTTTCTTTTTTCCATTTTTCTTTTATCCTTGGTGTTTAGGGTGCTGTAAGGTTGAGGTATGTCATCATGGCCATTTCATGCCCCATCAACAAGTTGTATGAGCTGCTTATAGATATTTCAAATCAAGACTATAAAATCTTTGTTAACTATTTTCTGTGTATATCTTCGCCAGACCCCACATTGTGTAGAGTTTCGTGTGAACATGCATCAAAAATATTAGCGGTAGAATACACATCACTTGCCTTATAAGTTCATCTAATATTTATTATCTTGCAGAGGATAGAGATTCGTTTTAAAGTTTTAATCCTCTCTCTCTTCTACTGAATCCTGTCTATGGATGTACTCTTTTTTTTTTTTTTTTATCTTGGTGCAGACTAAATCACAAAAAAAAGAGAACTTAAGAAATTTTGGGGGGTTTGTCAAAATGTTCCAGCCAAACATGTTTGAGAGTCATCATATGTTTGATATGACCACAAAATCCTCCGAAAACGAACTGGGGAGGCTGAAAGATGACGATTATGAGACCAAATCCGGCACCGAAACCAACGAAGCTGCCTCCGGAGATGAAGATCCCAACCACCGGCTCAAAAGGAAGCGTTATCATCGCCATACTCAACGCCAAATCCAAGAAATGGAAGCGTAAGATTTTATATGCACTCCTAGTTCCTCAATCTTGACTATGGTAGCGAGAGGGAGATATATGATAAAGATACTGCCTTGATTGCTGCACTAGTTTGGCAATTTGGAAATTTTGAGAATACTTGAACTTTGATCATCAGTTTTTTCAAGGAGTGCCCACACCCAGATGACAAGCAAAGGAAGGAGCTCGGCCGGGAGCTGGGGTTGGAGCCTTTGCAAATCAAGTTTTGGTTCCAAAACAAGCGCACCCAGATGAAGGTAAGGCATCATCTATGCGTTTTGTGCCGACATTTGGTGCAACGATGAAGGCATACTTGTGGCTTCTCAATATGTTAAAGTAAGGAGCATTTTTGCCAACATGAGAATTACTAATACTTTCCCTTTGGGATTTTACATATGTTGAGAGGTTAACTCAAAGAAAAAGGAGGGAAATATACCGTTTGCGGTATTAAAATTGAGTCAATAGGCATGATTTTTGAGAAAAAAAGTGTTACATGTGCAACTCAAACATTTTTTTTGTTTGTAAACACATTTGAAAACAATTTTTCTAACGTCTAGATGATATTAGGACAAAGAGATTATATTTTCCTGCATTCCAATTGATGTCAAAGAAAGAAAAAAATTGATTTATCTACTATTTTTCTTCCAAGGCAAACTGATTTACATACCATGTGAGAAAGGTTTGATTTTCTACCATTCTTGTTGCTAGTAAAATTGTTAAGAAGGTGAGGATGATACCATTTATGGTAGTAAAATGGATTAATAGACATGATTTTTGAAGAGGTGAAATTGTGGAAAAAAAAAAACTTAAAACTTTTTCATCCATCTTAGCTCTTTGATAAAGGGAGCTTGGGAACTTACAATACTTACATGTAACCGTGTTTATTTATGCATGTTAATAGCTTGCTTCAATACATAAAACTTTTAAGACAGGTTTAGATTGCTCAAGATAGACTCTTTAGTTTGTAAACAAGCTAGTCAACCCAAAATAGAAACAAAACACATCTCAAAGACAAGCTGCAGCCCTAGTTGTATGATTGTCTTGAAAAACAAAAGAAAACAAGCTAAACAACACTAGGTTGATGCAAGAATGAAAACTGACTCTATCTCAACAAAAAGGCACAATAAAATTTGAAAAACTGGAGGGAAAGAGAACTGCTGCAGAAGCTAAAATTTTTCTCTGGCAAGGTGCCCAACACTCCTCCTTGGACGCAGTTGCTAGAGAACAAAAAATTCTTCACTATAATTGATTTGACTTATGTATATTTTTTTTTTCTTGTCCTGAAGCCTTATAGAGTATCAAAAATTGACTTTTTCATTTTTCCTCCTCAAGTCATGAAGGGTTTTTAGACTACTATAAATAGTCTGCAAGGCCTACAAAGTTTTCAGTTTATTCAACTGGATTTCAACATGATTTTGACTTCTTTATTTCTCTTCCTGAAGCCATGGAGGTCATCTGATGAGAAAAAGGCCACATAGGCAGCTTCAAACTTTCTAGTCTAAATGCCAGACTCGAAACTAATTTTTGAGAAAAGTGTTACATGTGGAACTTGAAATTTTCTGGTTTGTTAACAAGATTTGAAACAATTTTTCTAACATCTAGCTGATGTGAGGACAAAGAGATTGTTTTCTTGCATCTTAATTGATGTCATGGAAAGAAAAACTTATTTTTCTGTTATTCTTCTCGCTAGGCAAATTGGTTTACATGCCATATGAGAAAGACAGATTTTTTATCATTCTTATTGCCAGGAAAACTGGTTTAGAATACAGAAATAAGACTGGTAATTTTCTGGTTTTGAAACTAGATTTTCTAGAGTACCTTAAGATCATTCAAAACTCCAATATCATTTAAAGGGGGAAAAAAGGAAAAAAAAAAAAAAGATAACATTTGTGATGTTGAAATGAGTCAATAGATATGATTTTTGAAGAATTGGAATTGTGGGAATTTGGAAACTTACAATGCTTACATGCAAGCATGCTTGTTTATGCATGCCAATAGCTTGCTACAGTACATAAAGCTTTTCTGACAGTACAACATTGTTCGAGATAGACTTTAGCTTCTAAACATGCTAGTTAACCCAAAAATACAAGCAAAACTCATCCTAAAGACTAGTTGCATTCCCCGGCTGTATGGTTGTCTTGAAAAACAGAAGAAAACAAGCTAAATGACACTTGGTTGATGCATGATCCACAGCTGATTTTATTTCCACAAAAGCACACTGAATTTTGAAAAACTGGAGGGAAAGGGAACTGCCAAACAAGCTGAAATTTTTTTCCTCCATCAAAGTGTCGTTACCAACTGTAACATTTCTATGGTTAAATTTTCATTTTCATTTTGCTATCTTTTCATCTTCCGTACGGTCAACAATTCCTCATAGCTTACTGCTCAACATATATAACTTCTATACCAGGCGCAAAATGAACGCCATGAGAATGCAATCCTTAGGGCCGAGAATGACAAACTTCGGGCGGAAAATGGTAGGTGCAAGGAAGCACTGAGTAATGCCTCATGCCCTAACTGTGGTGCCCCGGCTGCTCTTGGAGAGATGTCCTTTGATGAGCAGCATTTGAGGATTGAAAATGTCCGTTTGCGAGAAGAGGTCATTGCAAAAGAGAATACTTGCTAGATCAGTTATTCTTGTTAGTTTTGCTTGCTATGTACGATGAAAATTTATCAAACAAAATGATTTTTTTTGCTAGCAGATTGACAGAATGTCCGCAATTGCTGCTAAGTATGTTGGGAAGCCCTTGGCGTCTTATTATCACCTTTCACCTGGTTTGCCTTCCAGATCTCTTGATCTTGGAGGTTGCAATTTTAGTTCACAGGCAAGCTATGTAGGGGAGATGTATGGAGCTACTGATCTTCGATCAGTCACTGGGCCAAGTGAGGCAGACAAGCCAATGATAGTGGAACTTGCTGTTGCAGCAATGGAGGAGCTTATGAGAATGGCTCAGGCCAGAGAACCCTTGTGGGTTGCTAGCGAAAATGCCACTGAGGTGCTGATTGAAGAGGAATATCTAAAAACATTTCCCAGGGGAATTGGGCCAAAACCATTGGGATTAAGATCTGAAACTTCTAGGGAATCTGCTGTTGTTATCATGAATCATATTAGCCTTGTCGAGATTCTCATGGATGTGGTAAGTTTTCATTCATAATTCACAGTTGGGTATTAGTAATAATGTTTAACATCAAGAGCCTCTTGTGTTAACTACCAAATATTGATCAAATGTCATTGATTTCTCAGAATCAATGGTCAACTGTGTTTTGTGGCATTGTATCACGAGCAATGACCCTGGATGTGCTATCAACAGGAGTGGCTGGAAACTATAATGGGGCCTTGCAAGTGGTATACTAAAGGATTCGAAATGATTCTCCAATATCAAAATGATATCCTTTTTGAATGAAAAGTTTTAACTTGCTTGAAGAAAGCAAATGGTTCATTCCAATTAAATTGTCAACAAGTACCTACACTTTGTTTATTTGGCAGATGATAGCTGAATTCCAAGTACCTTCACCACTTGTTCCAACTCGGGAAAGCTACTTTGTGAGGTACTGTAAACAGCATGCTGATGGGACTTGGGCAGTGGCTGATGTTTCCTTGGAGAATATGCACCCGAGTGCAATATCAAGGAGCAGAAGAAGGCCATCAGGTTGTTTAATTGAAGAATTGCCAAACGGTTATTCAAAGGTAGTAATTCAAACTTAAATTACCGGTTGTCTTCTAGTAGCACGGAGAGTAGTCTAATAATCATAGTTCACATTTGTGTGTAGGTGACATGGGTTGAGCACATTGAAGTAGATGACAGATCGGTTCATAACTTATACAGACGCTTAGTTGATTCCGGTCTTGCTTTTGGGGCAAAACGTTGGGTAGCTACCCTAGATCGACAATGCGAACGTATTGCTAGCTCCATGGCCATCAACATTCCAGCAGGAGATCTTTGTGGTATTACTACTATTCAGGCACTGGTTTTTTGTCTTTATAGTCCAGATCCAAAAAGCAGCTGACTCGCCTTGATATCGACATCCCTGATTTTGAATCTTTTGCAGTAATAACAACTCCGGAAGGCAGGAAGAGTATGCTGAAGCTGGCTGAAAGAATGGCGATGAGCTTTTGCACCGGTGTTGGTGCCTCCACAGCTCACGCGTGGACGACATTATCCACAACTAGTTCTGATGATGTTAGAGTCATGACGAGAAAGAGCATGGATGATCCAGGCAGGCCTCCTGGTATCGTGCTCAGTGCCGCAACTTCTTTCTGGATTCCAGTTCCGCCGAAAAGGGTGTTCGATTTCCTGAGGGATGAGAACTACCGAAGCGAGGTAACCGAACCACCGAAGTCAAGTACTTTCAGAAGTTCCATTCTTTTTTCTTCCAGGACCTGCAAAAAAGTTATATTTCTACCGATAGGAAACTTGGCTTAAAACACCAATTTGGCTGGATTAATTGGGATAAATTTTACTAGGATGGCATTAATATAATATAAATTTCTTAATTTGCAATTACAGTGGGATATACTTTCAAATGGCGGGGAAGTTCAAGAAATGGCTCACATAGCTAATGGCCGCGATCCTGGAAACTGCGTGTCTCTACTCCGTGTGAATGTAAGCTGAGGAAACATGCTTCTGTCCAGCTAATGCATGCATCTTTTGACATCAAAATGATCGATAAGCACTGACATATTTGTACAAATACGAAATTGTAGAGCACGAACACGAACCAGAGCAACATGCTGATATTACAAGAGAGCTGCACCGATTCTACAGGCTCATATGTAATCTATGCACCCGTGGATGTTACTGCCATGAACATTGTCCTGAGTGGTGGAGACCCCGACTATGTTGCTCTACTTCCATCAGGTTTTGCCATACTTCCTGATGGACCCGAATCGAGCCCCGTTGGAATTATTGATATTGGGTCGGGCGGCGCCCTTCTGACTGTTGCATTTCAGATCCTAGTTGATTCAGTCCCAACAGCAAAGCTCTCTCTTTCATCAGTAGCAACTGTGAACAATCTAATTAAGTGCACTGTTGAAAGGATCAAGGCTGCAGTGATGGTCGAGGCTGCATGATCCAAAAAGGCCTGATTGAGGTGAGCATGATCCACTTGTTCTAATTCAGATAATTTCAGTCAATTGATTCACAGGAAGGGACTTGATGGAAAAACATTTTTAAGGCTATTGGGGTTAATTACTCTGATAATTAATCGGTTTTAATTCGAACTCTAAATTGAAAATTTCAAATTCTTATAGAAATTATTTCAGTATTATTGAATTAAAATTTGTTGGTCGAGTTAGTCTGGCAGATTCAACATGCATACTTTCTACTCTATTGGTTCCTCTAAAATGGAATTCCTACGTTTCATTTTCTAATTTTTTTTGCTGCAGCATTAACAAGAGAATGGAAGTGAGGGAGAAAAGAAGCCCAAATTTTTTTTTTAAAAAAAAAGGAACAGAGAAATGCATGTAGGAGTCAAGAACGCACCTCAAATGATCCTTGCCTAGTGGTGCTGTGTGCCAGGGGCAGAGAATTATGGGTTCGGGTATTGACTTTGTGCTTAACAAACCCGTGAATGTAAACCTCAGAACTTGTCTTTTGTCATATGTTCAACTTTTGTTTCCCTTAAGGTTAGCGTTTAGAGTGGCTAGAATCAAGCCAATTCCCCTGAGAATAGTAGTGGTTTGGTTTGTAATTGTCTAAAAACTCGTCTTTCCTTACTGTTGTGTGGCTAAATTTCAATTACTGTAATTCTCTCTTCATGGAAGATAGCAAGATTTTTTTTTTTTTTTTGGTTGAACCTTTTGAATCCTATTTCAAATAGGCAGATATTAGACTGGTTTTATTTTTTATTTTTAGTATTCAGGGCAGCTTTTTAGGAATATTGTGTCCCATTAGTGTATGAGTCTTAATTTGGTCTAATCTACACAGGTTCTGCCCATCTTTGTGTGTCTCTTATCATCTACACCTGCAGAGAGGTTTGATTTATTTTTTCTTTGAAGCTATTTTTGGTTAAGGTCGGAGAATGAAGCTCTGCAGGAAAATTCAACATATTTGTCCGAATTTGGGTACGTCGGAATCAATTGGGGAGTTGATTTTATGGATTCAGAAGTATTTGAGGTGTTGGTTTTGTGGGTCTCAAATGAACTTACCTGTAGAGATCCACAAAATTGACGTCCCCATAGAATTGTGCATTCCCAAATTCGAGCAAGAAAACATTTTCTTTTATATATTTCATTTCATGGACTGAAAGTGAGTAGTAGCATTGATGAGGGTAGGCATGAAAGTGGCCCAATCTAGTTAATTCGGCTTTGGAACAAAGAAGTGAGTAGTCCTCACATAATTTATAGAAAATTACGGAAAAATCTTTTTTTTTTTTTTGAATTGATCAAAATAATTTGATTTAAAAATTTAAAATTTAAAAGTAAAGATAAAAATAAAAATAATTAATATTTGTTGCGGTAAATTATTTTAATTTAATAAAAAAAGAGTGAGTGAAAATAATAAACACTATAAGTCATTAGTAGCCTAACATGATCTTCTGCATCCCCGTAGCCCCTCGTTACATTAAGCAGGTTTGAAATCATTGGATACATATTCTAATCCATGGATGGAATTTAAGCTAAGGATCACTTCTCTGAAGATGGATATTGCTTACTGTAAGACTCCTCAGCTACACATTCTGACCTCGAAGACAATCATTTTTCGAATTTTTTTTTTTAATTTGATTTCATTTTTAAAAGAGATAACTCAATAATAAATGTAAGGAAATATATATATATGTGTGTGTGTGTGTGTGTGTGTGTTACGAGTTTAAAACAAAAAAAAGAAAAAAGAAAAAAGA
This sequence comes from Bruguiera gymnorhiza, assembly GCA_020883675.1. Classification (NCBI taxonomy): domain Eukaryota; kingdom Viridiplantae; phylum Streptophyta; class Magnoliopsida; order Malpighiales; family Rhizophoraceae; genus Bruguiera; species Bruguiera gymnorhiza. Next base: position 590,499 of record JAIRCJ010000017.1, on the reverse strand, counting down.
AAACAGTCTGTAAACATAGTCAACACCTTTGTTTTTACTGTTTTCTTTCTCTCCTGTTCCCTTCAAGATAGGTAAAACACAATTCTACTTATGTATCAGCAAGAATATATCTCGTTCGTATAGAGTCCACTGGCCTTTTAATGGGCCAAGGAAAAACAAGAAGGAAAGAAAAGGATTTTCTCGCTTGAAAATTGCAATCACCTCTGGGCTTGTTTTGCATGCTTTACTCCAGAAGTCAACCCCATAAACTCTGGACTTCCAAAATAAGGGAAAAGTGCAAATGTTGAGCCGTCTTAGAACCAATACTGAGTAGTTTGAAACCATTCAGTATTTTTCCAAGAGAGCAGCCCAGAGACTGTCAGGGTCTTCATGCTACCCAGAACTGCAAGTGTTGAGTAATTTCTGGCCTTGTACGATGTGGACCATAAGTTGTCCATTGCAAGAAGAATTCTTGAAAAAGAGCCTTCATCGCTATTGGTGATTTTTCCTCCAATCTTTTTTGGAAGGACGAATGGATAGGACATAAGCCTTTCGTTCCTCGTTCTCCAGAGTTGTTTGTCCTTACAACCTTCAGCCGCCATTTCAAATCTTGTTTAGTGTGATGGGAATCCATTAATATGGGATGTCACGTTCGAGTTCGAACTATAGCGGAGAGCTGCCATTCATACTACAAGTCTACATGCTTCAATTAACAACTCATCTATTAATCTCTCCGTTTTGCAAAAACTGAGATAAGACTTTGGTGAGCAGATGTACTCTCTGCAATGAATTTTATTTTTTTTCAAATAAAAAAAATATTTTAAGGATGTTAATCATTATTCATATGAAGGTCACTCATTGTCATTCTTATTTTATTTTTTTATAAAAAAATTCGTCAGTCGAATAATAATTTTAAATAAAATTATTTACAACCAATCAAATTTAAAATCAAACAACACGTTTAACTTAATTTTTCTTTAAATTAGAAAGTGACCTTATTGAGTCCTACATAGATATGGCTTCATCAGGAGAACTGTTTGAATCTGGATACCATGAGACAAATATTCACTTTTCGGTTTACAGTATATGCGTATTTACTAAATCAATCTCTCCAATAATAATATTAACTAAAAGTGAGGCAATATATATATTTTTTATTTTTTTTTTAAATTTTTATTTTTTTTTTTTTTGGAAAAGAGGAGCGATGCATGAACACCAACAATTGAAATCCTATTAAATGAAATTCAAATTTCCGAATTCCATATTTTTATTGTCAGTATTTCTTTGAAAATGGAGCCATTGGATTCCGAAATCTTTGAAATGCTCTCTATGAAAAAAGAGAGTTTTTTCTTTGCCAACCATACTAATCTTGTATTTACCAAAAAAAAAAAAAAAAAAAAGACTACCGTTCGAAATTCATTTTCTTTTTTAATTTTTTTAACACCAGGGTAAAAATGAGATGGGTTTGACCATAGAACACACAATTTTATAAATTTATTAAGATACAATAAAACTTTATATTAAATATATAATATTTCATATTATATAGATAATATTTTATACAACATAATACTATATTATTATAAATTTTATTTGTACAAAATATTTTTTATATAATATAATATTTAGTTGCGTGTAAATGAATCACATGTGACTGCTTTCTTCCGTGTTTCTTACAAAGAGCCTTTGTTTAACAAACACGGTAGCGACCAAACGGCATTAGAGCAAACAAACAAAAATAAAGAGACTGAAATGTAAAAATTAAAAAAAAATTAATTTTAAATTTTTATAATTAAATTTAAATTTTTTATATTTTAATTAACTTTTATATCTTTTAAATTTATTTAAATTTTTAAATAAAAATTATTAAAATTATTAAAAATTATATGTAAAAATTAGACGAAAATTATTAATATTTTTATTATCTTTTATTTACAAAATTAATTTAAAATAAATTTAAATAATATAAAATCTAAATAAAAATTAAAAATTAAAAATTTAATTATATAATATATATAAACATCAATTTTTTACATACAGGCTAATAATAACGACAGTTGCTTTTTACCTTCTCTTTTTGCTTTCGCTATTTTCATTCGACACGCGGCACCTTGCTTAGAGGCTAGAATTGACGACTCAAGAAAGCAAGTTTCATTTGGAATATTAGTTGGCAAGATTGTAATATTGTTGTAATAGAGAGTTATAAGCAAATACATGACTAATCCCAATAAATAACATTAACAAACTACCAAGTGAATTTTTTTGTTATATAAAAAATAATATAAATATAACATTATATATTTAATAAAAAGTAGTATGAACTTATAGGGATGAAGAATATTTAATTAAAATAGTAGTTTATACATAATTTATTGAAATTGTATATAATTTTAATTAATTTTTAAGAAAATATCACACTAAATTTATAAATTATAAAATAAATTTAATCATATTTTGATAATTATCTATTTAATAGTTAATTTTTAAGTAAAAATTATTATAAAAATAAAATTTGATTAATATTATATAAGAATAAATATGTAATTTATTTTTATATAAGAATTATTTTATTTTTATATAAAAATAAATTTATTAGGTAATTTTTAATTTTTAAACTAATATAATTGTAAATATAAAAATATTTAGATTTTGAATTATATAAATTTTTTATATTTTTCGAATATTTTGTTTTTTAACAACTTACTTCTCCGATTGTAAGCTTTAGCGGTGCCATATGTTAAATGTGTATGGCGGAGACAAAGAGACAAACGAGTGTCAATTGTCTGAGCCTGACCAAAAATATCGACTACATAGTTTGATGGTTTATAGAAACTTAGATCAGTCAATTGATTTAATAACTTTTCATGGATAATTTTTAATTAATAACTAGAGATTAAGTGATATACATATCTAAATATATTTAATAAAATAATACTTTTTCACTTTTTTTTTCCTATCAACTCATTTTTATATTATAATAATGATATCCACATTATATGCACCATTGTGATTTGACTCATATGAAAAACAAATGTCAATTGTCTGAGTCTAATCATAAACGCCAATTAGATGGTTTGATCGTTTGTAGAAACTTAGGTGGGTTAGTTGATCTAACAACCCTTTATTATAAACCGTTTCTAATTAATAATTAGAGATTACAAGTTAGGAAGAAACCACAGAGACATAAGTACGAGTGATAGATCTATTTGAACCCAATTAATAAAATAGTTTTTTTTTTAATTTTTTCTCACTTTTTTACATCATTATAATGATATTTACATTATATGAAGTGATATATATACATACATATATATATATATATATATATATATATATATATATTTTTTTTTTTTTTTAGGGGTGATAATGAATAGTTGGCCCACATTGGTTTTTTAGGTGCAATTTAATATAAAAAAATCATTTACGAAACAAAATTTTATAAATTCAAGTGAATATAAAATAAATTTATATTACATATATACTATTTTATACTATATAAATAACATTTCATATATTATGCACAAAATTTATAATAAACTAAAATTATGATAAACTTTATTTAAAATATCCTACGTGTTACATAAAATATTATTTATATAATATAAATTTATTTTATATTCATAAACTTTTGCGGGGGTGGAGTCGTTTCCGTTAACAAAATGGGTTGGAGCGATGTGACTTGTCTGTGAGTGCCGGAGCGACTCTTCCATTGACCACAAAAGATAGTGACTTGAATTTGAAAATGAGAAGAAACTTATTTTCCACATTTTCCACAGTGAGGCTGCTGATGCGGTTGCCTCACATGAGCGACGGACACCGCAGCGTGGAATGGGTATGCACTCGCCATTTTTCTCTCAACCCCACCATCTAAAAGTTATCACGAAGCTTATTACAAGTTATATCTCATATATCAGTTACTCATTTCGTCTTTATCACTAAGGTTATTGCGTTTACGTTACGTTTGGTCTTCGTGTCCCATAGTCCTTCTTAATTGAGATCATTAAATTTAGGAGTTTGCACCATATACTTATAAAATCAATTAGTGCTTCAAGCATACGGATTCACAGATAAGATGTCAGATATTTTTTATTACACGTTTTAAAAAATTATTTTTTTAAAAAAAATAATAATAACGTGATAAATAATATTAGAATTGACTTAAACTCAAATTTTGGTATTTTTCATTAAGCATTTCACAGGTAAGAAATAGGTAAGACAGTTCCAATTCTCTAGAACGATATTAATGAATTTAATAGGAAAGAATATCACAAATAATAACAAAATATATTACAAATAGATTAAGTATAATCTGACTTATATATTAAATAGAAAAAAGAGAATTTTTAGTTATATGAACATGAATATTATATATGAATGGGGACATAATATATTACAAATAAGTTAATTATAACCTAATTTTTATATTAAATAAAAAAAAATTTTTGAATATATAAACGTAAGTAAGTATTGCACATTTAAAAAAGATTTTCTTTTAAAAATAAAGGAAAGAGCCGTGAGAATACGTTGGTATCGCTGAAATTTGGATTCCTAAAATATTGGGATTAGATGCCTAATGATATTGATAATGCCCGATTGTCGAGTACATCATACATACATACAATTATAGTAAACAAAGTATAATCAAAGTTCATATCAACAAACAAAAAAGATTCAATTAGTTGAAGAATAGTGGTTGATATTCAATATGTACCACAACTAGGAGATCCAATTTACTCCTATCGACCTGATACATTTAGGATAATTTGTCGTTGGCATGCCTCAAGGTTACAATTTTTATTGGCAGATCCTGACTAGTCTTTTTCAACAACCAATGCATTGTCCTTACGTATGTAAGTAGAGAAGTCAAGCCACATTTCTATTTTAATGTAATGCTTCTCGTGAGACTCGTTTTATATATTGTCCTGGGAAGTTCCCTTCTTCCACATTTGCCCCCCAAAAGCTTGACATATATACAATGCGTATTAAAAGTAGAGCGGAAAAAATGTGTTTCGTGCACTTCTTGTTGGATAAATGGGTCAGAATTTTTTTAGTGGATTTGATGAGATGAACTGTCTACTTCACATGAGTTGTAATTAGCGGGGTCACTCAATGTGTGATAACAGACGCTTTATATTTAATGGTTTTCTATTTGCATTTGGTTTGTTAGAAGCCTGTCAATTTCAAGATGTTTCCTGGCTCACCTATATATATGCACACATCTAGTTCCATAATTTCACAGTAACACACACACACACACACAACATTTAGAATATGGCATTTGACATCCAAACCGGTTTTGTTGGTCACCAATTATGTAACCTATGTCCTGGCACCCTGCACAAGACGCTGGAAAGAAGAACTGGCAGTACCCAGATACCTTGTGCTCTAGCTTTGGGCCATAAAACTACGGCCACAACAAGGTCCGGTACCATGGAAATCATTAAGCCATTGGAGGAGAACCCGGTTCTTAAAGATGACTTGAAGTCGATTCCTGGAAAATTTGGGAGGTTTGGAGGGAAATTTGTGCCTGAAATTCTCATCACTTGTTTAAGTAGGCTGGAAGCAGAATTCAAGAATGTTTTACAAGATCCAGCCTTTCAGGTTCGTTATGACTTTTTATTGTGTGTTTTTAATAAAATTTGGTATGTTGTTTCGGAATTCAAGCATGTACTTTTCGGGTCTCGGAAGGAAGGGGTCAAAGTCTCTCGTGAGAGAGACTGGAGGTAAAAAGTGGCAGGAATTCAAACTCCTACCAACCGCCTCTTTGTCATTCGGTCTACACTAAGTTCTCGGTCATTGGAAAATATTTATAACAATGGTTATGATTCTTATGAGTCTCGGGTTTTTTTTTTTATTTAAAATTTTTCTTTTTTCTGAAGATAGTTTCGAAGGAGTTTACTATGACACGAAGAAGCATTAATCAAAAATCATTGGTATCGTGAAATTTTTATGAAAAAAAAAATAATAATGTTGAATTTTCACAATTTTATATTAAAATTTAATATATAATTACTTAACAAACAAGTTGAACCTTTAAATTTCACTCACAACGCATTTAATTGTAAAAAACTCAACTCAGAATTTCTTCTTCTTTTTTCTTAGAAAAGTTATTGCCCCCCCCCCTCTCTCTCTCTCTCTCTCTCTCACACACGCACACACACACAAATTGTTCAAATCGATATTACATTCCTGTCTGTGATCGTGCTTGTAGCTGTTTAGAACTTGTTGGTCTTAACTATGGTTATGACACGCATGTGATGCAAGCAGGAGGAACTAGGGACAGCTTTGAGGGACTACGTGGGAAGGGAGACGCCTTTGTACTTTGCTCAGGGGCTCACAAATCACTACAAGAACAAAGATGGACAAGGACCAGAAATTTACCTCAAGAGAGAGGATCTAAACCATTGTGGTGCACACAAGTTGAACAATGCGATTGCACAGGCCATGATCGCCAAACGCATGGGACTGACGAGTGTTGTGGCTGCTACCGGTGCTGGACAGCATGGTGTGGCCACTGCTGCTGCCTGTTCCAAGCTTGGTATGGATTGCACTGTCTTTATGGGCACTACTGATATGGATAAGCAATCCTCAAATGTTCTCTTGATGGAGCTTTTAGGAGCTAAGGTAGCTTCTTTTTCTAAGAAAAAAAAAATTATATATTTTTTTATGATACCCTTTTAAAAAAATTATGTAAAAAATATAAAAAAATTATAAAAAATTATATTTTAATTTTATTAATCAAGTAATCAAGTGATAAAATTATTGAACTCTTAATTTTAATTATAATAATTGAAAATCAAATCCTCACTTGATAAACAAAATAAAAGAATATCTTTAACTTATTTAATTATCAATTTTATCCATCTTGGTTCTCTATGATTTTTAAAGTGTTTTTACTTAATTTATTTTGGTTGGTTCTAATTTTAGTTTCGTTTTCTTCGAATTTTATTTTGTTCAATTTAGTTCGAAAAACAAGTATTCACACCCTTACCGGTAATCATGATTTCCTCTAACAAAAAGCCACTAGTAGGCATGTTAGTTGAGCTATCTTGATTAATTTTGTTGAATGTAATTTGGCAGGTTAAACCTGTGGAAGGCAATTTCAAAGATGCAAGCTCAGAAGCAATCCGGGAATGGGTGGGGAACTTGGGGACAAACTACTACTTGGCGGGCACCGCGGTGGGGCCACATCCGTGTACAAGCATGGTATGTGAATTTCAATCGGTGATCGGAAAGGAAACGAGGAAGCAAGCAATGGAGAAATGGGGAGGCAAGCCAGACGTGTTGGTTGCTTGTGTAGGAAGTGGATCTAATGCATTGGGTTTGTTCCACGAATTCATAGAAGATGAAGATGTGCGATTGATAGGAGTTGAGGCTGCAGGGTTTGGCTTGGATAGTGGGAGACATGCTGCAACTTTGGCTAGAGGAGATGTGGGAGTTTACCATGGATCCATGAGCTATTTGTTGCAGGACGAAGAAGGACAAATTATAAGGCCACACTCTATTGGTGTAGGGTAAGTAAGTGGAACCGTTGGTGCTAAGCAAAAACTCAAGCTAAAATCTTTCTCATGGTTAAATTAATTTTATTGACATGTGCACATGTGGCGTGTTTCGATGCAATAGTAAATTTTTTCCTTTGTGACCAAAAAAAAAAAATCCTTTTCATGCAAAATCCGGATCGTTATCACGGTCCCTACCATCACAGGCTCCCATTGCTTCGTGAAGAGTTTATAGGAGAGAGACCGTGCAACTACCCCACATAATGCCAAATTATAGTGACTCAAAATATGTAGTCTTTTCGCAAAATACAAAAGAAAACTCAAAAAGATTCTCCCCGTCATAAAATGAGACACTGTATTGAAGAGATGCCCTTTTTTACTAAGAATAAAGGGTGCATGTACTGGGTGTGATTCCAGACATATGTACAGGCTGTAGATCCCCCTAAAATAAAGAGAAGAAGTATGAGTACACTCGGTACCTTTATTCAAGCCCTTTTTACTGAGTAATTACTCATATTTTATTGGAACATGTTGCAGGCTGGAATATCCTGGAGTTAGCCCAGAGCTGAGCTTTCTTAGAGACACAAGGCGTGCAGAATTTTATTCTGCCACAGACAAGGAAGCTGTAGATGGTATTTCCTGAGAAATACTATTAATTATTTAAATTGAAGTAGCATCTTAGAGCTTAATTCATGTTCTCTAATCTTGGATCTTCATTACTTTGCAGCGTACAAGCTGCTATGCAGATTAGAAGGTATATTTCCGGCCTTGGAGGCATCTCATGCACTGGCATTTTTGGAGAAACTCTGTCCCACTTTGTCGGATGGCACCAAGGTTGTTGTAAATGTTAGTGGTCGCGGAGATAAAGATGCTGCAATTGTCTTTAACTACACTCAAGATTCAATGTAGCATTGCACGGCAGCTTCCAAGTTAAATTGCATTAGAATAAGCGTTGTAATATTGTCTTCCAGATCTTTGAAGATATGGTTTTAAATGGCGGGTTGCTAGTGACAACGTAAGCTGGTTGCAATCATAGGCATGGCACATCCACCGTTGCCTCAACGGCAATTTGTTTTTCTATAAGATGATAGAGGTGAACGGCCAATTTCCATACACGGTACCATGTGCTTCCCTCGATTCGGTTAACAGCGAGTTATCAATACTTAACACAGTTACCTCCTCGGAAACAATCTCCAAGATTCGAATCTTGATCAACAACAAAGTGAAAAACATATTCAAACCATTTGTTGGGTCATTGCCAATGTACTCACTTTACATGTAAATACGAAACCGAAACGAATGGAAACTGGGAAAATAAAGACAACAGCCATCGAAACATTGAAAGGAAGAATGGTGTGGTATTATTGATAGAAACCACCCTCAAACATAAAGCTCGTTCTCAGCCACGTAAAAACAACAATTCTAAGCTCATAACAAACAAAATTAACAGTTTAATTTGATAAAAGGAGAGGGCGTTTGAGAGAGAGAGGTGGGGGGGGGAGAATCATTATTATGCTTCTGCTGTTACCAATCTACCCAGTTGGAGAAGCAACGACCTACATGCCTCCTTCAGAATTTGCTTGTGGACTCTTACCTCCTGCAGAATGTAAACAAACAGCAAGAAACAACATGCATGTAGCAGAAAACCCTCCAAATGACCCCAAATTCCTATTAATCGCACCCAGTTTTCTTCAGAATACAAAGCTACAATTACCCCTTACCACTCTTTTAGTAACCTTTGAGAACCAAACATAAGGTAAGGTCAGAATCATTAAAATCTTGAATCAAAATGGCCCTAAATATCCTTCTGGATGTTTTGATGTAAAAAGACGAGATCTACCAGAAAGACTGAAAATTTTAGACCTTTTGCTGCAAGACGATATGCATGGTACAATCCAACTATACATGTACATGATTGCGTCATGAAGCCAAGGTATAGCAAGCCCCAACACTATTGTGAATGTAAGAGCATAAACTACGATGAAAAAACTCAATTAAGTTACAGAAGACGCAAAAGCCGGTCTAATAAAGCTAACTCCTCATTCTTTTTCTTTGACTGCCCTCTTCAGTGTTGCCCTGCAGACAATCAGAAAATGCAAAAGATAAGTTGGTAATAACCAAAGTGTAGTTAGAGATCTCCAGTGTGATGCAAAGATGTGTGCACGGATGAGTATAATTATGTCACAACATTGTCTTCTGAAGACCAATGGGTAGGCTACTGGTGCAACATATGATGCTCCATCAGGTTGGCACATGGTTAACCAGTAATGTTCTATTGGCAAGAACTCAGGTAGAAGCATTACTCTAAAACCAGCAAGTGATTGGAATTACTATGCATAAATGGCAATAACTCAGTCAGAATGTCTACTTTTAAAAGGAGTAATTGATTGGAATAAGAATGCATACCCCTTCGGTGAGCCCAAAATTTTCGGGGGGAACTGTTTTAGAATCGGACCTGCATTTAGCATGTACTATAGGGCCAAGCTGAGACCTATCCATGCCTACCGTTGATCCACTGGGGGCATTCAGGTAAACAGCCCCTTTGTACATCCATTCCTCTGTTTCATCACTGTAGAAATCATCAAAGGGCTCCCCACACAATGCACAAGCTGTCTGCTCTTCTTCAGCAGGAACAGCCATTTCTTCATCGTCTTTCTTCTCTACAACAGTTTCAGTGGGCAAAAAGCCAGGCACAGCCTCAGATCCCAATGCTTCTGCACCACTGAGCCACATACTTGTGCTTACAAACCACTTGCGAGAAGGTTTCTGCTTGCGATTCTTGGACATTCGATTCTTTGTGACATGCCAATCCATATGACTACTATGCTCTTCCTGACACTTGAATCGAAGGCCACATGTTGTGCACTGTCTTGGGAGCTCAGCATACAAGGCACTTATTGCAGACTCATGACGCACCTTAAGAAGGTCAGCATCAAACTCAAGTCCAATAGAATCCTATTAAGCACCATGTATGAGATAACAAGTTCTTTACTTTGTTTATCTATGCAAAAGAGAAAATAGAGATATTACTCAAACCAAGTACCTGTCCAGGCATTTGCTTTGACACTGAGATCAAACCTTGAGCCATGAGAGAATTTATCAAGCCTGAAAATGGACCACCAGATTGTTGGTTGGGGACAACTGGACCAGCACTCTGAGGAATGGGCAACATTTGCAAGGTGGGAGGAGGGCCGGGGGGCAGAGGTGGTCGGATCATTACCAACGGATGCAAGGTGTTTGGGTTTACAGATACAGGCAATTGTACTGCAGGCACAGTATTTGAAGGAACCATCCCTCGTGCACCATATCTATGACTCGAAGGAGGCACTATTGGGTAAGGTGGCACTGACGGTGCCACAGACGAGGGGAATCTTTCTCGAGCATCATGAAATGGAGGAAACTGTGACTGAATAAGATTAATTTGTGCTAGGTTTTGCTGACTTGAAGCATCATTTTGATTTGGTAATGGTGGTTGCTTCATCAAACTGAGCTCCTTACTCTCATGACTATTTAGCCGTTGTTCAAGCATAACAGCAGACTTATGGAAACCCGGACTTGAGACAGCATTGTTGGCATTTATTTGATCAAGCTGACTCATGGTTTCTTTCTGTGGCATTAAGATAGGGTGCATCGAAGGTGGGTAAGACTTATTCACGTTTAGAGGAGGCCACAATGCAGATGATGATGGCAAAACAGTTGGTGGCCTGACTGGTTGAGCATCAGAATCTGGAATTTTGTCCACACTAGGAATCAATGTCTCAGCAGTAGAGGATATGCTGCTTGCAGATAATGAAATCTGGAGGTCCCTTCCTCTTCTACTAACATTCGGGAGAGTTGCTGATTGAGGCAAGTGATGTGGTGAACTCCAAGCCTCTGGAGGATAGTGAGAAATTGCAATCTGGCTTCCCTCAGTCTGAAATCCAGTTACCTTGCCTGTTATTCCACGAACAGGCTGCACAAAGAGCATCAACATTCTTGAATAGGAGATTGTTGTCTCATGTTTTATTTTCTTATTAACACATACATAGAAAGAGTAAAATGGGAAAAAAAATAATACAAAATATATAGAACACCAAATAACACTGAACAAATGGTAATGTGAGTATCCAATCTGGATCCTCTTTTCACCCCATTAAAAAGCTAATCAACCATAAAAAGACTAACAAATTCCAGAGAATGCATAAATTTTGCAAGGTGGATCAACAAATATGGCCAAACAAGCAGAAAGGACCAAGATGGAAGTGATTTTGGAGCAAATCTCATGTCAGACTTCTATAACATTTAATATCAGTGACCACAACTTGTGATATACAGAGAGAAGCTATTCTACTGAGAAAGATAGCTTCTGCATACCAGAAGTGCATCTACAGCTTCAGTCAACCAACAGATACGATCAAACAATAAGAGATGCCTAAAAAAAGGCTGAAGAAGCATATGCCCAGAATTCAAAACTTGACCAACAATAAAGGAAAGCATGACTATAATGCTTGTTTTTAATATCAGATTGCATTTATGTACCACCTACCCTCTCCAAGACAGGCCTTGGCCTAATGCTTCGATGTGATGAAATAGATGAAGTCAAGAAATCATTATTCCTGTTGCGGTCTATTAAAGTAGGGCTCATGTCTTCCCAATCAAATTCCTCCTCTTCAGTATTCTGCCATGACTTTGAAGCCATCTTACTTCCCATGCCTTTTACATCTAATCGTTCAACATGCATAGGTTTACCAGTTGGAATTCTTTTCCCTCTGTCATCCCCATAAGCATCTATTAGGGCTCTCGGCCTTTCAAGGTCATGGCCATTGCTAAGAGTATATGCGATAGAAGCTTCGAACCGGTTACGATTATCATCAGAGTAGTGCTTCCTTCTCCATTCACTTGTCTCCTCATCTTTCCCAATGGCTCTGCTAGGTCCATAATCAAATACAGCACAAGATGGGGAAGCCCCTTCAACAAACCTTCGAGGAGAAATTCCAGGTGCAAAATCATCAATTTCTGGAGCCAAAGGCCTCTCTGCACTAATTCTTGAAGGCGACAAGGGTCTAACAAGCCTGGATGTTGATGATGGATGCAGCTTATTGGCTCCAAGAGCAAACGATGTACGGCCCACCCCTGCAGTTGTGTTTAATCTTTGGGTTCCAACCTGCGAGAATATAACCTCTCCCAGATCAGAATCATGTTCCTCGTATCTAACTAAATCAATGGAATGTTTGGCGTGTGAGTGCATGGAAGAGAGTTATGCATATATCAAAAGGCTCACAAAATAGAAAGTTTAAAGAAACAAAAAACTTAGAATCATGAACTAAATTTCATGTTGCTTTTATATATTTTCTTTAAGAGAGCTATTACTATTCACAGATACTGTTGACAGAAGACTTGTTTGTACTACATTTCTTTTGAGAGTCCAATAACAAGTTGGATTACTTATCCTATCCAGACATTGATTAAATTTTTTTAGTTCAATAAACTTTTTGTTTAAGAATCCCATCTCTATTAGGATTAGTACCATTACCACTCTCTATTTAAGGCTTTTTCAATCCCACAGTGTTACTGATTGCAGTGGTTTTATTTTTCCTTCTTTTTATTTTTTCTTTCTAGAGACTTCATGCTTTCTTTTTCCTAATGGTGTGATGTGATAGTTCTAGTGACATGCTGTTAGTAATTCTTAAAACACAAGTGTGATACTCATAATTTTCTTCTATTGTGTCCATTCTCACTACTTTATTCAATATTTTCGGGCCTGAATAAATATGAACCTAAAACTTATGTTCTTCAAACTTTCACAAACCACATTAATTGCCGTCAAAAATTATCTTTTGTCGAAGGTCCTACTTTCATAGACACAGAAATTCAAATTATTCTTAAAACTACACAAAGAACTAAGGATATTTGACAGAACACTGCCCTGGTCCTCTTTTTTCTCTTTTTCTTTCCCTTATTAGCAAAGTGGAATATACACAAGCTGTAATAAAAGGAATATGAAGATGATGATAACACTGCATAGATCAAAACAGCTTGCACCTAGTTACAGACATCATAGAAGGTTCAATTTTCCCTGAGCTTGCAATATTGAGCTTATGAAAACTGACTTGCAAAATTTCCCTCAGTACAATTTGGTATTTGAATAAATCTAAGCTAGTAAAAAGTCACAAACCAGTTATAACTACAACATGGCAGCATGTGAACTGAAATGTGCAATCTGATAGGAAAAAATCAGACAACATCCACAAATTTCACCGAAAGGACTTAGTGTATGGTCTAAACCATCAGATATATTTTAAAAAAAAAAACACACACACACACACACAGAGATATAGAGGAGATTACATTGTCTGCAGTTGAATGTTCCACCTGGCGCAAGTACTTTGGATTGACATGTATGCCATGTGTAGGTCTAATCGACTCAGAAGTCCTCAAGGAATTCAAACCTGACGACTGTGCAGAGAGCTGCAGTTCTGTCTCAATCTTGTGAAGCACAGAAGGCGGAAACACTGTCGACCATGTGCCAAAGAGATGGCGCATAGATGAGTACATGCTAGGGTGGACTTGTCTGTATGCCTCACAAAAAACCTGGCCCCAAGTATTCAAGTCACAATGTCGTCGCAACCACGATGGCAAGTTATAAAAAGTAGATTGGCTAAAAAAATTGATAATACTCTGTAATTCACTCACCTCAGGCAAACGAGAAGAGAAGAATCTAACATATTCTCGGCCGATATTTTTGACAATACTATCTAAAAGATACAATGAAGGCAGCTTTTGATCGACCGGGACCTATAATAAAGTTAATTCAAACATAAATTCATCTAACTTCCCGAAAACAATATTTTTCTAAAAAATAAAAAAGAAAAAAAGTGCAATCTTTCGTTCATGGGAATTCAAAAAATAAGCCAATAAACCCAAGAATTATACGTGCAAAAACCGTATAGCAACAGAAACAACCAAACCTCGACAATTCGGGCGCAGATGGCATCGGCAATGCCCTCGGCGTGTTCGCGCTGTTCCCCGGCAATAATCGTCAAGTCGGTAATAACAGGCTTCGAATTGAAAGTCAATTCGGCGAGCATTAACTCGTAGAGATGCACGACATCGTCCGTGCTCAGAGCCGGCTGCGGAGGCTCGTCTTCGTTGTATCCGGGAACCCTAGCCTCCTCTCCCCGCTGCTTCAACATTTCCCTGAACCTGTCGAGAATGGGGGACGACGTCGCCTGCAGTTTCGGGGGCAGTTCATTGGGCACGGGCTTGGCGGCGTAGGACACGCGCCTAGGGTTTTCTCGGGACACTAACAGTTTCTCCGATTGCATCTCCATTCAATGTCAGAGAACACAATAATATCTGCCAATTTAGGGTTTCGCTGAACCATCAGAATTAGGGTTTCGTTAAGTTGGCAATTTCGATTTGTGCAGAGAAAGAGGGACAGAGCGTCCAGTGGGCGATCGGCACTTGGCATTGGATCGGGTTATATAAGTCAAAAAAAGTAACATTTAGGAGATATTTTCAAATTTACCCCAAACTAATTTATATTTATGCAATTTGGTCCTCTTTTATTTTTTTTGGCATAATTTAATTCTCAAATTTTTAAGATTGTTATTTGTTACAAATTAACTCAAAGTTTTATTGGACAACTGACAAGGTAATGCAATGCATAACTCTCTACTTTGGAAATGCTGCAAGTGGTTACTTTGATGTATATCATGATTTGTACACTAAAACTACTGGTTATTTTAGGAAGAGAAAATTTTCCTAATGTTAAATTAATAGATAAATTAGTTAAACCAAGGAAAAATAAAATAAAATTTCCCATTAATCAAAGTGTAGAGTCTTAAGTTTTAAAACCAATTAAACAAAATTCAAAGTAATCTAGTCAAAGTAATTTTAAGTTCAATATTTTTTATCTAATTTGTAGAGTCCGTGCTTGTGCGGACACCGCCCATTAAAAGACAAAAAAGCCGAGTCACAGCACACCTGGCAGAAACACGTGAAAGCCTCCCAGGTTCAAGGGAATCTGCTTGAAACCGAAGTGACAGCAGTAATACTGTAGCAGCACGGATTTACTCCCAATTTCAGACTTATTTTTTGGTTTAAGCTGCATCACTCTTTTTCCTAGTTCCTCATGGAACTCTTGTAATTTGCACTTTTGGTGAAATCATCGGGTCCATGGATCCAAGCGCTCCCGTGATCTTTGGAATGAATCTCAAATCCTTTGTGTGTTGGGGTGAACTTCCTCAAAATTGGTTATTTCATTCATTCATCCTCAGTAGGAAAGCTGTGCATATATGTAGGTGAGAAAGTGAGTATTGAAGAGGAAGAAAGAAGCAGAGAAGTTATTTGTCGTTTACAATGTGGGGATTCTTTAATTTGTAATCATTGACAATATCACCTGAAACACTAGAGGTATGCTTGCCAGTGAACTTTATTTTTATTTTTTTTTCTGGTAAGGACTAGTGACTCATTACTTGCCGTCTTCTCCTGGCTGCTTTTGTTATGTTCAGTATCATAAATGGTTGGTCTCTCCTTCTCTGTCCCTCTCTGCCATCCAAATTTTTCTTAATGGGTAGTTGATGAATGTTTGAATGCTTCCTTTTTCTTTTTTTTTCTTCTGGTTGTGCACTGCCATTTTCATTGTTGCAGTTTCTAATATGAATCATATTAGGTTGCGTCTCTTTCCACTTACATTTCCATCCTCGTCTTCTCCGAAAGAAAGATTATCTTATCTTAGTCATAAACTCGTAACTTTTTTCAGTTTTTTATTTCTAGATTCTCACCTTTTCAGAAGAGCCACATCGCCCATCTGCCGTTGCTTCCCAGATTGACTCGTCTCAGACTGAACACTTTCAGAATGAGTTTTGCTGGCGCAGCACTATTGAGCATACTCCAAAAATGTGTCTCATCTTTACTGCCTTGACTTTCCAATGGTAATACCCCTTAAGCTGCCACATATATTTCCAATTGCCAGCCAGCATTTTTGTTAGCCATCAAGATATTTCTGTTGTTTATAGGGTGTTTTCTTGCCCGATGGTTATGAAGATAATGAAGAGAGTCAATTTGTAATGGATCCAGTACCTCCTTGCTTTTTGTCACACCTGAAGATCATCAAAACTCGGAGCTTCAGCGAAACTGAAGAAGAGATGCAAGTGCTCAAAAGTTTGCTTAATGCTTCAACAGATTTGGAGAAGATGTTTATATGTGGTGGTTATTCACACAAAGTGAAAAATTAGCACTCCCTAGAGGGTCAACAGGTTGTGAAATCATTTTCTTGTGAATTTTTGCTGGTTACAACGGAATACCATCTGGGCAGCTTTCTGTTTCCACATTCACTTCAAGCTGTAGAATTCTGATGAATGATGTGTTTAGTGTCAGAAATTGATGATCACTCGCTCTCTTTCTTCTATACTCTTGTGTTTGTCCTTTTACGGAGGAAATATGTGGTGGTTGTAGAGCCTTGATGCAATTTCAACTTTTCCTATTTCTATATTCTTGTGTATGCAGGAGAAATGTATCACCAGTTTGACCCGTTGTCCAAGCTTTGAACGCGTTGACACGGCGGACCTTTTCTCCTTTTCCGCAGGCCAAAATTTCTCTAGGGTGAGATTTTCCACCAATCTTCCTTTGATAAGGATGGTCGCTTCGCTTGACTTGGGCTTTCGATGACTTTTAAAAATCATTGAATTACAAAACCAAGCTCCATTGCTAATGTAGCAGATGGACAAGAAAAAGCTGCAACTGCAAGACCAGAAGAACTCGGTCCAATTATCAAAAAAATGCACTCCGATCTCCATCTCATCCTCGTCAAATCCTCCCTATCATTATTCCTACTTCCTTTATTCTTGCTCACCCCAAGCTATCTCGCTGAACCACGTTTTCTTTACCAGGATTGCCCAAAAACAACTACCTTCACGAGGAACAGCCTCTACGAGGCCAATCTCAATAGCTTCCTTTACTTGCTTTCCTCCAACTCCACCAGCACGAAATACGGCCACTACAGTGGATTCCAGATCGGGGAGGCTGGAAGCACCGTGTATGGCTTGTTTCAATGTCGTGTCGACCTCAGCAACGAAGTCTGCAACACTTGCGTCGCGCAGGCTGCCCAACGTATAGTCCAAGTTTGTCCTTTGAGAAGAGTTGCCACTGTCTCGTACGATGAATGCCTCGTAAGTTACTCGGACGAGGACATGTTTTCTCGCTCGGAAACCGGGTTTCCCGTACAAGTGTGGAACTCCGATAGTGCGTCTCCGCCCCCCGATGCCCCGCCAGGTACGTAGATCTCACTTTTTCGCGTTATAAATAAATTATACTCATAAAATTAAGATATATTAAATTAAAAATTACTAAAAATTTACATATTAAATATTTAAAAATTATCAAAAAAATTATGTGCTATATATTTGTATATATATTGTTAATTTTTTTATATTAACTGTAAGATCACAAACTTAATAAAATAATAATATCTATTTATCATATTATATAATTTTATGGATCTATTATTTTTTTGTTAATATTATCAATTCGTATTCTTGTAATTGTTCGATAAAATTAAAATGTGCTTATGATTGATAAATTTATACAGTTGCCTCTCCGTTTAGTTTTTTTTTTTTAGTTGTCAGGAAAATTGATGTAGGCAATAATAGAAAAAACCTACCGAATCGTGACAGTACTTTAAAAAAGAAAAAATATAAGTTCTATGGCTTGTTTGCAATAAATTAAATTTTAGTGACTTAATTAAAATTAAATTATATATTCATTGACCAACAACATAATTTATTTTTCTTCGGTAATAAGACAATAATTTTTTTTGTCCCCATTAACTAATTAACTAATTAATTGTGAAGCCTTGATTGGAAGTACCTAACCGAACAGCTCCGTATGATATATCATTATTTGTACCAACATTTAAAGCGACTTTTTGGGTGGTTGCCGAAAAGTAAAAATATATTTAATTTGCTAGTACAATATGTATATATATATATAGACACAAACATAATCTTTGAACGAATTATAAATGGGAAAATTTATGTAAAATGAAAATTACCACGTTGTGTCTTTTATAAATGGACTCAAAAATTTAATTTATTAAGTAGACTGTTAGGCAAGCCTTGATGCAATTAAGAACAGTAAGTTGTATTTCTGAAAAATAAAATACATGTTTCAGACATAAAAATAGTTTTTTTTAGTATATAAAATAAAAATAAGATTGTACATATTAATAAAAACATGAAGTTGCATGCGGCGCGAGATTGAAAATAGAGTTCTTTTTTTTTTTAATGTGTGAATGCAGCCAAAGTACACCTTCCCACAGCAGTAATGGCAATTCCTGCTGCAGTTGCTGCTAGTGTCATGCTTTTCTGCATGGGCTACTGTCTCGCAACAAGACGAGAAAGAATGAAGTATAGTAGTGTCCCAGGAGGGAAAGGTAATATTGAAGACTAGTAGAGTTCATGGAATATCAAATTGCCACACATGATTATTTCAAGCATTTGTGTTTTTACTTCTTTTCATTATTGCATTTTGTAGATGGAAGCGAAATAAACAACCTGGAGTCCCTGCAATTTGGTCTGGTAGCCATTGAATCTGCCACGAAAAAGTTCTCCACTGATAACAAGCTAGGGAGAGGCGGATTTGGAGAGGTTTACAAGGTAACGGTTAGAATTTGGTCCTTACCACCCAGTTTAAACTTTCAAATTTTTGAGTTGAATAGTTACTTGACATGGTATAAATAACTTGTATTAAGTATATTGTATTGGCTCCATAAGTCTCAAACTAAACATTAAATCTGGAAAAGAGCTGACAAGAAACTTAGAGAAAAAAGACTGAAATTCTGGGGTTGGGCACGCTGAACCCCCCGTGGCGGTTTAAACTCAACAGCTGTTGATATTACTCAACAGCTATTGATATTTATAGTAGATTACAACCGAAAAACTTGTACATTGGTTGCCTAATTTCCATACATTTCAAACTAAAATCTTGGTCTCCCATATTGTTAGCTTTTACAAAATCTGCACCCAGCACTACTAACCTAGAGCTAAACTTCCCTGCTGGAATTCTGTTACTGAAATTCCGATTTCTGGTCCTTTTTCTGGCTTAAACACAACCAGCTAACAACTTTCATTTTCTTGTTTGTATGCTGCACGCAAATGCAAAGCAGAGAAGCCACATTCATCAGCACTCCTTATTTGGCTTCTTTGCTACAAAACCTCTGCTAAAAACATGAAATCTCTGCTTGTTCCTTCCTTCATATTGCTTGCATCTAACAGTTTTGCCCTGATGCAAATATTACACTGTTGGATGCATGCAATTAATAGTTTGATACTTGCTTACCACGACATATGCCAAAAAGTCACACACCCACCTATCAAACTCTATCTGAAAGCAAAATATTGAGCTCCGCCAAGATAGTAGAGCATTGCTAACAATTTATGAAAGCCAATTACCAGGGTACACTTCCTAACGGGCAAGAAATTGCTGTAAAAAGGCTATCAAGAAGTTCTGGACAAGGTGCAGAAGAATTCAAGAATGAAGTCCTCTTAGTAGCCAAGCTTCAGCACAGAAATCTTGTCAGGCTGCTAGGATTTTGCATGGAAGGAGAAGAAAAGATACTGATTTATGAATACGTGCCCAACAGAAGCCTTGATTACTTTCTATTTGGTATGCTGGTCTTGCTCCTCTAATCCTATAGCTAATTGTTTTTTGTCTTTGTAAATGCGCTAAGTGTGGTTGTTGAACATGAATCAGTTTCTTTCAAACTAAACAGAAATGTATGTTCCTAAACCCTAATCTGAATCTCTGTTTTCATGACCTTGTAGATCCGAATATGCAAGGACATTTGGATTGGCCAACACGTCAAAAAATAATAGGAGGAATTGCTAGAGGAATCCTTTATCTTCACGAAGACTCCCGGCTTAGGATTATACATCGCGACCTTAAAGCAGCAAATATATTGTTAGACGGAGATAAGAATCCAAAAATATCAGATTTTGGAATGGCTAGGCTTTTCGAAGTTGATCAAACCGAAGGAAGCACGCAGAGAATTGTAGGAACATAGTAAGTTTGCTGTGGCCTTATTTGTTCTGCATAGTTTAGATGAATACCGTGGTATACCGAAACTAAGTTTAAAGGAAGATAAAATCAATATTGTCATTACTCATTCTTAATACTCCACTGCATTTTGTCAGCACGGTGCTTATTTGTTCTGCATAGTTTAGATGAATACCGTGGTATACCGAAACTAAGTTTAAAGGAAGATAAAATCAATATTGTCATTACTCATTCTTAATACTCCAGTGCATCATAAGAACGTGCATTTTGTTTTTAATCTAACATTGTTCCATTTGTGCCTGGTTTCAAGTGGTTACATGTCTCCAGAATATGCAATGCATGGACAGTTCTCTGTCAAGTCTGATGTCTACAGTTTTGGAGTCCTACTTCTCGAAATTGTTAGCGGAAAGAAGAACAGTTCGTTCCATAAGACAGAAAGCGCAGAACACCTTGTGAGCTATGTGAGTGTCAAATTTTGTTCCTTCGTTTATCATCACTGTCAAATCGAGAATCAGAGTTACATGCACAATAGGATTGATCATTCCTTGACTATATGTACAGGTCTGGAAGCTATGGAGAGATGGCAGACCATCAGAAGCATTGGATCCAAATTTGACGGTAGTACTTTCAACAAATGAGGTTGTTAGATGCATCCAAATAGGCCTATTATGTGTTCAGGAGGATCCAACCGAAAGACCCACAATGGCAAAAGTTTCTCTCATGCTTAATAGCAACTATATCGAATTGCCATTGCCTAAACGTCCGGCCTTTTTCATCCATGGTAGAGCAGAGCAGAGCAGGTCAATGAAGGGCTTGGAACCGGATCAATATAGGGACAAGTTATACCCTATTTCTGTTGATGAAGCGCCAATTACTGTTGTGTCTCCTCGATAGTGGAAGCCAAGGAGTTTGGCACCATCATAAACTTGGAAACCCATCTCCATTTTTATTCTTTTTATCCACAGTTCCATGTTACGGATGTAGTACCGTAAGTCTTTACTTGACAGGCAATAAAGCAGTCTGCTGCTGACATTTTTGTTTATGCTCAAGTGAAGACTGGAGCATTTCAAAAGATGATGAATTTGTAGCATACATCTATTCATTATAAAATAAACGTCCGGTGCACGATATTCTACGTTGTTACTACGGAATTTCTGTGGGTGGCGGCTCAAGAAAGAACTTACATAGGAAGAACAGGGCCTTCTTCTGAAACAAGTAAGTGTTCAACTAGTGGTGCAGTACGGTGAGAGGGACATGGAAGCAAGCGATTATGCGCAGGGCAGCTGAAACGAGATAAACGGTAGCATTAGCAAAAGAAAAATAGGAAATGACAAACGAGCTTTGCTTGGAACAGGACGAACAAGAACAAATAGTGCGGCATCTTAAAAAGTGGCTACAAGGCATTTGCAGTGCTTTGATAAATGCGGATACCACAACAGGCATACCCATGGATAAGATGATGAGAAAATGGTGCATAAGCCTTTCTTCTCATCTTTGCTTGAGAAACCATTTTGCCTAACACTAGGAACAGAGGATGAAATGATATGGGATGATGTTTATTTTGTTCACTAAACAAGGAGAGAGACACCATAACAAAATAATTCTGCCAATTTTCAGGAAGGGGCACCGACATTTAGAAGTCTGTGTGAATGACATGATTTAACATGAATTGTAATTCATTTTAAAACCGAAATTTAGTTTTCAAAAGATACTCTAAATTTCTCATATTCAAATGTTTAACAATTTAAATTTTATGAAAATATTATATAATTAATAATTTAACAAAATTTTGATGAAAAAAGAAAATATATAATAAAATTATATGATTTTTTTCAAAAAAGAAATATGTTTACTCGAGCAATTTTTGTCCTTGTGAGATGTACGATACAATAATAATGGCCTGCATCCTGTGTACATGTAATATTGAAACTCGAATTTTCTACCTTTTTGTCCATCTCAGCGGGACAAAATTTCTCTCGAGCGAGATTTCCCACCGTCTTCCTTGGCTAAGGATGGCTGCTTGACTTGGGTTCTCGATGACTTTTAAGAGCCAATCGCTTACAAAGCCAACCTCCGTCGCTATTACGGCATATGGACAAGAAAAAGCTGCAACTGCAAGACCAGACGAAACTTGGTTCAATTATTTAAAAAAAAAAAAAAATGCACTCCGATCTCTATCTCATCCTCATCAAATCCTCCTTATCATTCATACTTCCTTTATTCTTGTTTACCCCAAGCTATGTCGGTGGACTAGATCCTCTCTACTCTATTTGTTCAAACACAACTACTTTCACGAGCAACAGCCTCTATGAGGCCAATCTCAAGTCCTCCTTTCTATGCTTTCCTCCAACTCGACCAGCCAGCAATACGAATACTCCAGTGGGTTCAAAAGCAGTGAGTTTGGAAACCAACCCGACAAAGTGTATGGCTTGTTTCAATGTCGTGGCTACGTTAGCACCGACGTCTGCAAAAACTGCGTCGCGCAGGCCGTCCAAGATATAGTCCAAGCTTGTCCTGTGGAAAAAGTGGCCATCATATGGTACGATGACTGCCTCTTACGTTACTCGAACAAGTCCATGCTTTATTTCATGGAAACCAGCCCTAGCCTATACATGCGGAACACCGGAAATGTGACGGAGCAGCGAGAGAGTTTCAATGCCGTTGTAACGGACACCTTGCGTGGTATGGCCACTCAGTTGGCCAATGCTCCGAAGGTAGGAACAAAGTGTACAACCGACAGCGTAAATTTCACTGCGTTTACAACCCTCTACTCCGCCGTGCAGTGCACGTCGGACCTGTCTGGTTCCGACTGTGTTCTGTGCCTTCTGACGGCTATCTCACTGTTTCCAACGTGCTGCAATGGGAGGCCCGGAGGAAGAGTCCTTTTCCCAAGTTGTGATTTTCGGTATGAAATTTATCCATTTTATAATCGAACAGGAGTCGCCGCATCATCACCTCCGATTGTGGTGGTTCTCCCTCCTCCCGATCCTGTGTCTTCTCCGGCTTCAGGGCCACCGGGTAAGTCAAAAGATTTTGTTGACTTTGCAGCATTAAAGTTTATATTTGACAAAATCAAAGAGTTATTTTGTAGTGTTATATCGTTAAATGTATATATTTTTATTTTCTCGATCTTAACTATAAAATGAAAAATATATATTTAACAAAAAAATAATAAAATATTTGTAATTATCATATTGTATATTTTTATAATTCACTATTTTTCGTCAACATTATCAATCCTTATTCTTATAATTGATCAATAAAATTATACATAAAAATGTGCATATGACTGATAAAATTCTACACTTTCTTTTTTTTTTTAAGGAAAACTTTCTTGTGCAATGAATGTATCCTCATGTCAAAATTCTGATAGAAGAAACTTATTGAACGGGGATGACACCAAAGAAAAGAAGAGTAGATGTTCGATGGTTTGTTTGTAATAAATTAAAATTTAATGAATTAATTAAAATTAAATAATATAATAATTGACCGACAATATAACTAAGAACTTACACAGACAACAATTGTTGTCACTACTGACTAATTAATTGTTAAATCTTGACTAGTTTTTGTTTTGTTTTTTTTTTTTCATTAGGTAACCAAAATTGAACTATTTAAATAAAATGTTTAATTTCTATTTTCAATTTTATAAAATTAAAATTTTTATTCTAATTTATAGTTTTTAAATTTAATTTAATTAATTGAATTATTAATAGTTTGAATGACAATATAAATATTATTTATATAATTTGAGGTTTAAAGTTAATCTATATTTTTATTTCAATTAATTAATTTATTGGGAGAGATTTCTTTATTAATATTATCTATAATCTTAAAAACGAATTCTAAATAAAAAAATTTATATAAAATGTGTTTTTTATAAAAAATCTAAAAATTTTTATTTACTAAATAGACCATTTAATAGAATTTTGATGTAATTAATATCATTTGACAGTGAATTAAAATTTGTACATTTGAGTAATGAAAGCCACTTTTCTATAAAATTAAGAGTGACATTTCATACATTCTTGAAAATAAAGTTCTTCTTTTTTTTCTTTTTCAGTTGTGAATGAAGCTAAACCAAATTCTCCCGCTGCAAAAGCAAGTTTTCCCACAGCAATCACAATTTCTGCTGCAGTCGCTGGTTTTGTCATGCTATTCTGCACAGGCTACTGTCTCATAAGAAGAAGAGCAAGAATGAATTTTGGCAGTGTCCCACAAGGAGAAGGTAAAATTGAAGACTAGTGGAGCTCATGGGATATCAAATTGCCATATATGGTTATTTCAAGCACTTGTGTTATTACTTCTTTTTAATATTGCATTTTGTAGATGGAAGCGAAATAACCACCGTGGAGTCCTTGCAATTTGGCTTGGTAACCATTGAATCTGCCACAAAAAAGTTCTCCGCTGATAACAAGTTAGGAAGAGGCGGATTTGGTGAGGTTTACAAGGTAACTGTTAGAGTTTGGGCCTCAACTAGCTTAAACTTTTGGGTTAAATGGTTACATCACATAATATCCTTTATACAACTTGCATCCAATATATTGTGTTGGCTTTAGAAGCCTCAAACAGAAAATTAAGTCTGAAAAAGACTGAAATTCTGGGGGTGGTCATGCCAAAAAACCTCCCTTAAAAACTCAACAGTTAGTGATATTTATAGTAGATTTCAACTGAAAAACTAGTACATTGCTCGCCTAATATCCATACATCTCAAACTAAAATCATGTTCTCCTATATTGTTAGCTGTTACAAAGTCTGCACCTGGCACTACTAACCTAGAGCTAAACTTCTCTGCTGGAATTCTGCCACTGCAATTCCGATTTCTGGTCCTTTTCTGGCTTAAACACAACCAGCTAACACTTTCATATTCTTGTTTGTATGCTGGATGCAAATGCTAAGCAGAGAAGCCACATTCATCAGCACTCCTTATTTGGCTTCTTTGCTACAAAACCTCTGCTAAAAACATGAAATCTCTGCTTGTTCCTTTTCTTCAACATTCATTCCTTCCTTCATATTGCTTGCATCTAACAGCTTTGGCTTGATGTAAATATTACACTGTTGGATGCATGCAATTAATAGTTTGATACTTGCATACCACGACATATGCCAAAAAGTCACACACCCACCTATCGAACTCTATCTGAAAAATGGTATCAGAGCAAAATATTGAGCTCCGCCAAGATAGTAGAGCTTTGATTTATGAAAGCCAATTATCAGGGTACACTTCCTAATGGGCAAGAAATCGCTGTAAAAAGGCTATCAAGAAGTTCTGGACAAGGTGCAGAAGAATTCAAGAATGAGGTTCTGTTAGTAGCCAAGCTTCAGCACAGAAATCTTGTCAGGCTGCTAGGATTTTGCTTGGAAGGAGAAGAAAAGATACTGATTTATGAATACGTGCCCAACAGAAGTCTTGATTACTTTCTATTTGGTATGCTGGTCATGCACCTCTAATCCTATAGCTAGGAGCCTTTTGTCTTTGTAAATGCACTAATTGCAGTTGCTGAACAAGAATCAGTTTCTTTCAAACTAAACAGAAATGTATGTTCCTAAATCCTAATCTGGGTTTCTGTTTGCATGACCGTGTAGATCCGTATATGCAAGGACATTTGGATTGGTCAACACGTCAAAAAATAATAGGAGGAATTGCAAGAGGAATTCTTTATCTTCATGAAGACTCTAGGCTTAGGATTATACATCGCGACCTTAAAGCTGGAAATATTTTGTTAGATGGAGATATGAACCCAAGAATATCAGATTTTGGAATGGCCAGGCTTTTCGGAGTTGATCAAACTGAAGGAAGCACAAATAGAATTGTGGGAACATAGTAAGTTTGCTGTGCCCTTATTGGTTCTGCATGGTTTAGATGAATATCATGGTATACTGAAACTAAGCTTAAAGGGAAGATAAAATGAATATTGTCCTCACTCTTTCTTAATATTCCATTGCATTTTTTCAAGACATTATTCAACGTGGTATGCAGCTAACATTTGTAAATCTGCCAGTGCTCTAGAAGAACGTGTATTTTGTTTTCAATCTAACATTGTTCCATTTGTGTCTGGTTTCAAGTGGTTATATGTCTCCAGAATATGCAATGCATGGACAGTTCTCTGTTAAGTCTGATGTCTACAGTTTTGGTGTCCTACTTCTTGAAATTGTTAGCGGAAAGAAGAACAGTTCATTCTATAAGAGAGAAGGCGCAGAACACCTTGTGAGCTATGTGAGTGTCAAATTTTGTTTTTTCAGTTATCATCACTGTTAAATTGAGAATCAGGGTTACCTGCACAACAGGATTGATCATTCCTTGACTATATGTACAGGTCTGGAAGCTATGGAGAGATGGCAGACCATCAGAAGCATTGGATCCAAATTTGACGGTAATGCTTTCAACAAATGAGGTTGTTAGATGCATCCAAATAGGCCTATTATGTGTTCAGGAGGATCCAACCGAAAGACCCACAATGGCAACAGTTGTTCTCATGCTTAATAGCAACTATATAGAATTGCCATTGCCTAAACGTCCAGCCTTTTTCATCCATGGTAGAGTAGAGCAGAGCAGGTCAATGAAGGGCTTGGAGCCGGATCAATATAGGGACAAGTTAGACCCCATCTCTGTTGATGAAGTGCCAATTACTGTTGTGTCTCCTCGATAGTGGAAGCTAATGGGTTTTCACCAAAAGTGTGATGAAACTTTGAAAAACATAATTGCACTTTGCCAATTTGGCACCATCATAAACTTGGAAACCCATTCCCATTCTTTTTTTAGTCCACAGTTCCATGTTATTTATCTAGTACCATAATTCTGTACTTGATAGGCAATAAAGCAATCTGCTGCTGACATTTTTATTTATGCCTAAGTGAAGATTAAAGAGCATTTCGAAAGATGATGAATTTGTAACATACACCTATTCATTGTAAAATACACGTCCGGTGCAAGAGGTTCTACGTTGTAGGGTCCTGGAAATTGTCACAAGATCCATCTTTTTTGGTCCATTAGGTGACTCATTTAACTGTGAGCTACATAATGGAGTAGCTCTCCTAAGACTTCGAAGATAAACGACCAGATCAGTTTCTATTGCTGCTTTGCGGTAACTTCTCTGACTTCTTGTAGGGCTATCAAGACATGAAAATGTCCATTTCAAGCAAAGCTAGACATTGACGTTGAACTTACGCAGCCTAACCTAGTTTAAAATAATTGTGCTTGATAAGCCGTCATCCCATTGTTCCCTGTGAATAAAAAATATTTCATTCTGGTAGCAAGAATGGAGGGCAGCTTGACTGCAGTGCTTCCCTTCTTAGCAGAGAAGATTGTAGCAGACAACATGACATCATTTTAGCGCGCGCACACATCTGGATCATTCTCACGGCACTTGTGTCGGAGTCAAAACACTATTCAAAAGCCAAAACACCAATCCAAATTTTATTTTTATTACTCATATTCTAAAACTGACATAAGTAATGAGCGTCTACATGAAACATGCCTTTTTGATTATGTGGATCAACAACAATTCTTTGTGGTCACTGCACTCCAGCCATTTCATTAAGTAATGACCGAAGGCCATTGGAAGTGTTTGGAATTTATGAAGTCTAAGACCTAACCAGCCCTTAACCGTCACTCTTACTGAACCATTTTGGGGGACAGTTTTTGATGTCTGAAGGACCACCAACATTGTGGTCCAATGCTTAAGAGGCCCGTCATTGCCACGCAAATGGTCGTGGGTTCAAACTTCTGCTAAACGAAGATAAGAGTGTGGAGTACCACTCATGCTTTCCTATCTTCTTAACAATCAAAGAAAGTGATTCTTTTGCTTGTTTTCCATTGATCAAGACTTTAATTTCATCAATGGCCCCCATAGTGATGCATGAGCTCGTGACCCTCTAGCAACTAACAGATCCATTGGATGACGAAAAGAAATGATAAAATCCTCCATCCTTATTTCCATTCCGCGCAGCCTAAACATTTTTCATTTGAACTAGATTTGGACTACGAATATGATTTTTTTCTAGGGGTGAAATCCAAATAGAAAACAAACCGTTAGAGGCAGGGCAAAGCGATGCTGTGAAAATGGAACCCAAACTGTGCACAGAATAACATATGCACCGTTTGGATTCTGGGATGGTTGTGTTTTGTTTTGTCCTAATGATTATTGACTCTTTTCACTTTGGAATGGGGGATTATCATTGTCAGGGTGACATATCATTCTGTACGTAAGATACTAGGTGGATCCTCGGACCCCACTTCGAAAATGGTTGCTACGATATCATATTCATATATTTCCTGTTGGAAAACTGTCTTTCTGTGCACATGCATGTCTCCTTGATGGCAATAAAGTTTGAGAACATTCTTAGCATTGTCCATAACCATAAGGAATATTCCATCATTATTGCTTAGCAGAGTTGTTGATCATATTTTTCTCCTTGCTAACATGAGGTCTAAAGGTTATTATAACACGAAGCCACTGTAGGGACACAAACAAAAAGATTAGAAAAAATTGAATTAGAGTAAAATAAAAATCTAATAGGGGAAACAGAGGAGATGTGCCCCCATTCTCAGCAATTTCACTTCGTCAGCAACTCGAACCTGAAATTAAGAAGTATCTTACCGAGTGTCCCCTTTATTGTGGATTGTCAAACTGTTTCTTACCAACTCCTAGCACGAATTTGCTACCTTTTGTACAATTTAGGTTATGCATTACTGGTCTTATCTTTTCTTTTTTTTCACTCCTTTTTTTTTATCGTGAAATGTTAATCTTGATCATTAAAATCTTGCGAATATGTTGGTTTATTTTTTTGGTCCATCCTCATCCTACAGTTTTTCATTAGTTGATTGGATTTAGAGCCTGCATTTCTACCATCAGAGCATTTCTTAACTTGGATTGCATAGCCTTTTTTCCTTCTTGAATTCATTCATTCATTCATCTCAAGAATTTATTTTTTCCTATCTTTCTTTTTTTTTTTCTTTTTTTTTCAGTTTCTGGTTCCATTTCAAGGTTTCCATAATTAACATGATATTTACGGCTGTCTCGCTATCACTAAAAACTACTTGTGTTTTTTTCATCACATAATTGGTTATTGCTGAAAGATGAAAGGTGCACAAGGCTCTAGTGAGAGAGAAGGAGATTGAAGAAAGATGAAAGGTGCACAATTGAATGATAGTAGTGAAGACAGGTCCCCCAATGGCCACCACTAACACTCAGATTAAATCTATTTCATTTTCAAGTGAACAGAAAAAAAGGAAATAATCGTTTATAGAAAGCAATGGATTGAAGGGTAGGTTGACAAATTTTCATGTTGATTTACAGTGTTTTTCCCTCTTTGTCATTATTTACTTGTACCACCCGAGTCTAATAATTTGCACATGTCATGCAGACTTAAATTGATGCATAGCTCACAAATGAAAATAAGAGGAGGGTCCCCTTCTGCTTGCATTGCCAGTGTAAATTCTATTTCTTTGATCATTTCCACTTCCAAATCTCTCTCTCTCACTCGACTTTTTCTTACTTCTCAATCTTTATTATGGGGGTTTTGTCAGTATATCAGGTTCTCTGTGTTATTCATGTGGTTTTCGGTTCTCTTGGTAACTTGTGATCCCATGTCTCTTAAGAAGAGTTCAGACCCTCCACCATTTCCTGGCAACTTCCTCTTTGGAACTGCATCTTCTTCCAATCAGGTTTTGTTTGTCTTTTTTACTTTATTAATGAATTGGACAAAGCAAGAAATGATCATTCTTTAGAGGTTGCTATCTGTTGTATTTCACCTCTGGACAGTATGAAGCAGCTTTCTTGAGTCATGGTAAAGGATTAAACAATTGGGACACTTTCACTCGCAGACCAGGTTATGTATTACAGCTTTGTGGTGTCATTTTCTTTCCTTCGCCCAACCCCCCACCTCGCAAAAAGAAATATGAACTTATTTGAGGTTTTTGGTTTCATCTAGGAAACATAGAAGATGGAACAAATGGGAATATTGCTGTTGATTATTACCACCGATATCTGGTGAGTTCTTTAATTTGCATACAAATTCAAAAGTTTAGATTGTCATATCTAAAAAAATAATAAAATATCAAAAAAAAAAATTGCAAAGACTTTGTAAATTTTCTAATTTGTTATAGTTTGATTACTTATTGCGATTGAGAGGTCTCTAACGGTAAAATAGTGGACCTTATGTGCAGCATTTGCATTTTGTACTATTGTGCTCATCCACAAAGAGAATGCAATCATTTAGAAGTAGTTTTGTAACAATTTATGGTGGTAAAAAAAACAAAAATTCAAATCGATAGAAGCACTTGAAGCAGACAGCTTGTTGTGGATGGTGTACCACACTAGAGATTGTGGCCGATGTCACTGAATTAGCGTGGCGCAATGGCCCCACTTTGTCTGTTCCCTATGCCTCTGCTCTCCTACACAACTACTAGCAGCCAATTAACGTTATGAGTAAATGTAAAGGTGTCTTAGCCCAAGAGTCCCTCCTGGTTAGCAAGCCGTGTCTATTTTCTTTCTGGAACGAAAGGGAGTACTCTCACGCTGATGTTGAGGGAAAGCTCAAATGGATGCATTCTTATTATTATTATTAGCGGCTATTTATCAATGAGTCTTAAAAGTATGATGTTAAAGAGTACTAAAGTCTTGAACTAAAAGTTTTAAATTAAAATTTAATTGATATTAATTAACTAAAATAAGAGATTATTATTTATAAAAAAATAAATAATTATGTGTAAATTAATATCTAATTTTAATATAAATAATATATTTTTAATTAGTATGAATTTATTTGAGTTAAATAAATTTAACTTTTTATCTTTTTTTATCTCACTTAAAGAAATTTAATTTATATTATAAAAATTAGTGATTTTTAAATTTAATAGTTGAAATTTTTTATTAATATTATTAATTTTATTAATAAAAATTAGATAAAATGACATCATTTGCATATAATAACAATTTTTAAAAAACATTTTAAAATTTAAAATATTTTGTATAGTTTAAAATATTGAGATTCAATTTTTTATTTATTATCGTTTATTTTTTCCTTTTTTAAACATGTTTTAGAATTCATAATTTTGAGACATGCTACTGTTTATCTGAAATGTACCTTCAAATCATGACTTTTTCTTTGTATCATTCCATCCCGATAATTCTGATAATCATGTTGAGAATATGAAAGAATCATGCCATGTTATTGGTCCAATCTGTTGGAAGAGAAGAAAGAATTTACAGAGGAGGAAGATCCAAAGCTCCACAAATAAAGTCAAGAACAGGGCCTCTTCTGAAACAAGTAAGTGTTCAAACTCTTGGTGCACTACTGTGAAGAGGACATGGAAACAAAGCTATTATTTGCAGGGTAACTGAAACAAGATAAACAGTAGCATTTAGCAAAAAGAAAATAGGAAATGACAAACAAGTTTTGCTTTGAACATGTCGAACAAGAACAGATAGTGCAAGCACCTTAAAAACGGGCCCAGAAGGCATTTGCAGTGCTTTGACAAATGTGGATAACACAACAGGCATACCCTTGGATAAGATGATAAGAAAATGGTGCATAAAGCCCTCTTCTCATCTTTCTTGAGAAACCATTTTGCCTAACACTAGGAACAAAGGATGAAATGATAGGATGATGTCTGTTTTGGTCACTAAACCATTCATCTTTTAACCAAATCTTTTGTTATATATGATAAAGAAGTACAATACAAGAGCAGCTGAAAGAACAGCGCTAAATAGCATGTCTCACAACACCCCCCAAAAAACAATAATAAATACTTTGGTACAGCCAAGGCTTTTAGGGGAATTTTAGAAGACATTACAGATTTCAACATATCACCTTCTGTTTTTCAGTAATGATTGCTAAACTCAACTTTCCACAATGAACTCTACCAATTGACACCCTAATTCAAATAAAAAAAAAAACCAAAATTAAAGCACAAAGCTTGAAACCTCCAACCTTTCAACCTTAAATCCCAAAATGCTTGAACTTCCAACTATTTAGCACACACCATAATGAGAGAAATACCAAAAACTTTCAAACTTTTCGGTATTCACTAATCAAAGAACCAGCTATTGCATATAAGTTAAGATTCAAGACTTCATTTTTCGATCCATTTGTTTCAGTCATCAAGCATAAGCTAAATATTACATCAAAGCACAAGGTTCCAGGCTGAAAAAAACAAGCAAAAATATTAGACACCCAGAGAAGCTAAGCCTCAAAATAAATGAAATTTAAAGTACCCATTAACGGAAGGAGCAGCATTTGTATATTCAGCATCCAGTTTCGATGATTTGCAGCCCAAGTTTCTCTTACTTGGACCCAAAGCACGCAAAACCGATTCATTTCTGGGGTCGTGCTTGCTGAGAGAATAACCAGCGGCTGATGCTAATGCGCAGCGGAGGGTCAGCAGGACGCCCAAGCTCCGGTAGCCGCCGGTGAAGATTGAGGAAACGGTAAACGAACCCATCTCCGCTCGGAGCTTAGCCGCTGTGTTTGAGGAGCGACACGGGATGGGTTTTAAGCCGTCTACAACACAAACCGGGAGGCATTTTGGACCGATATTGAGGCAAAGCAGGCTGGAGGCCCATTAGCCCAACTTTTTGATGGTTATAGAGATTGCCCTCCAGTCCACCAACCAAAAACAGAAGACGCAGAAATGAGATGGACGTTGGTGGGTTTGTATGCCAAAAATTNATCTAGGAAACATAGAAGATGGACAAATGGAATTTGCTGTTGATTTCATTACCACCGATATCTGGTTAAGTTCTTTAATTTGCATTACAAATTCAAAAGGTTTAGATTGTATCATATCTAAAAAAAATAATAAAATATCAAAAAAAAAATTGCAAAGACTTTGTAAATTTTCTAATTTGTTATAGTTTGATTACTTATTGCGATTGAGAGGTCTCTAACGGTAAAATAGTGGACCTTATGTGCAGCATTTGCATTTTGTATACTATTGTGCTCATCCACAAAGAGAATGCAATCATATAGAAGTATTTGTAACAATTTATGGTGGTAAGAAAAAAAAAAAATTCAAATCGATAGAAGCACTTGAAGCAGACAGCTTGTTGTGGATGGTGTACCACTAGAGATTGTGGCCGATGTCACTGAATTAGCGTGGCGCAATGCCCCACTTGTCTGTTCCCTATGCCTCTGCTCTCCTACACAAACTACTAGCAGCCAATTAACGTTATGAGCAAATGTGAAGGTGCCTTAGCCAAGAGTCCCTCCTGGTTGGCAAACCGTGTCTATTTTCTTTCTGGAACGAAAGGGAGTACTCTCACGCTGATGTCAAGGGGAAGCTCAAATGGATGCATTCTTATTATTATTTTATTATTATTATTTGCGGCTATTATCAATGAGTCTTAAAGTATGATGTTAAAGAGTACTAAAATTGATATTAATTAACTAAAAATAAGAGATTATTATTTACAAAAAATAAATAATTATGTGTATAACTAATATTTAATTTTAATATAAATAATATATTTTAATTAGTATGAATTTATTTGAGTTAAATAAGTTTAACCTTTTATCTTTTTTATCTCACTTTAGGGAAATTTTAATTTATATTATAAAATTAGTGATTTTTAAATTTAGTAGTTGAAATTTTTTATTAATATTTATTAATTTTATTAATAAAAATAAGTATAAAATGACATCATTTTGCATATAATAACAAATTGTTTAAAAACATTTAAAATTTAAAATATTTTGTATAGTTTAAGATATTGAGATTCAATTTTTTATTTATTATCGTTAATTTTTTCCTTTTAAACAGTTTAAATTCATAATTTTGAAATATGTTACTGTTTATCTGAAACCCTACCTTCAAATCATGACTTTTTCTTTGTATCATTCCATCCCGATAATTCTGATAACATGTTGAAGAATATGAAGAATCATGCCATGTTATTGGTCCAAGCAGTTGGAAGACAAGAAAGAATTTACAGAGGAGGAAGATCCAAAGCTCCACAAATAAAGTCAAGAACAGGGCCTTCTTCTGAAACAAGTAAGTGTTCAACTCTGGTGCACTACTGTGAGAGGGACATGGAAACAAGCTATTATTTGCAGGGTAACTGAAACAAGATAAACAGTAGCATTAGCAAAAGGAAAATAGGAAATGACAAACAAGTTTTTGCTTTGAACATGCTCGAACAAGAACAGATAGTGCAGCACCTTTAAAAAGGGCCCAGAAGGCATTTGCAGTGCTTTGACAAATGTGGATAACACAACAGGCATACCCTTGGATAAGATGATAAGAAATGGTGCATAAAGCCCTCTTCTCATCTTTCCTTGAGAAACCATTTTGCCTAACACTAGGAACAAAGGATGAAATGATAGGATGATGTCTGTTTTGGTCACTAAACCATTCATTTTAACCAAATCTTTTGTTATATGATAAAGAAGTACAATAAGAGCGTGAAAGAAGCCTGATGCTGTCTCACAACCCCCAAAAAAAATAATAATACTTGTACACCAAGCTTTAGGGAATTTTAGAAGACATTACAGATTTCAAAATATCACCTTCTGTTTTCAGTAATGATTGCTAAACTCAACTTTCCACCAATGAATCTACCAATTGACACCTAAATTCAAATAAAAAAAAAAAACCAAAATTAAAGCACAAAGCTTGAAACCCTCCAACCTTTCAACCTTAAATCCCAAATGCTTGAACTTCCAACTATTTAAGCACACACATAATGAGAGAAATACCAAAAACTTTCAAACTTTTCGGTATTCACTAATCAAAGAAACAGTATTGCATATAAGTTAAGATTCAAGACTTCATTTTTCGTCCATTTGTTTCAGTCATCAAGCATAAGCTAAATATTACATCAAAGCACAAGGTTCCAGGCTGAAAAACAAGCAAAAATATTAGACACCCAGAGAAGCTAAGCTTCAAAATAAATGAAATTTAAAGTACCCCATTAACGGAAGGAGCAGCATTTGTATATTCAGCATCCAGTTTCGATGATTTGCAGCCCAAGTTTCTCTTACTTGGACCCAAAGCACGCAAAACCGATTCATTTCTGGGGTCGTGCTTGCTGAGAGAATAACCAGCGGCTGATGCTAATGCGCAGCGGAGGGTCAGCAGGACGCCCAAGCTCCGGTAGCCGCCGGTGAAGATTGAGGAAACGGTAAATGAACCCATCTCCGCTCGGAGCTTAGCCGCTGTGTTTGAGGAGCGACACGGGATGGGTTTTAAGCCGTCTACAACACAAACCGGGAGGCATTTTGGACCGATATTGAGGCAAAGCAGGCTGGCCCATTAGCCCAACTTTTTGATGGTTATAGTAGATTGCCCTCCAGTCCACCAACCAAAACAGAGAGACGCAGAAAGTGAGATGGAGTGGTGGGTTTGTATGCCAAAAATTGAACTTCATGCCCATCTCAATGGCTCCATTAGAAACTCCACGCTTCTGTGAGCTTCTACTCCTTTTCCTTCGTTCTTCCTCTTTGTTGCCCTTCTCTGTATTGAGTCTAATGGCTTTATGAATTCTGGGTAACTTTGGATTTGAACGCTTTGTTGCCCTTCGTACTTTAGTTACTTGAAGTTTTAATGTTTCTTTCCATTTTCTTTTCCAATCGTTATTGCTTTTGGAATATGCATACAGAGAACTTGCCAGAGGTTTGGGTGAAAAGGGCATCATTGTTTTTCCAGATGTTGAGCTTGTTATCATGAAAGGTATCTCTCTCTTTTTCATCCCTCTTTTCTGGTAACTGATATGTTTGGTTTCTGTAAATTTATAAAAAAAGAAAATAAAAAATGAGGAAGGAGTGTACTGCATGTTGAATTTTTTATTTTGATAACTTGTTGTACAGAAAGCAGTAACTTTTCTTGTTATTGTTCAATTTTTCGATTTTGAATTGCAGTGTTATGTGGCTTTTTTAATTGAGTTATTATATTACATATAATGCCAGAACATTGTGATTCATGTGTATGGTTGCCCTCATTATCCAATTCAATTTTCTGGGTTGGTTTTTTATGTTTACTTGATTTCCCATTTATTCTGATAATTACGACTTTGGGAGACTCTTGATTTGCTTCTGCCCAGATGATCGTTTTTTGCGCAGAGTTTTCAAGTTGTTTGACCTGATTCACATTATTACCACCGATCACAACACTGTTATAAGGATCACAAAAGAAGTAAGAAAATAAGTCATTTATTATTTATTTTCTTTTTGTATTTCAAATGTCAATTCTTGTAATTCATCCTTTCTGGAAACAGGTAATTGAAGATTTTGCTTCTGAGAATGTTGTGTATTTGGAGTTGAGAACCACTCCAAAGGTAATTAAATAAGCTAAAGGTTTTTGTTTTCTTCCTTGCCTCTTTCACATAAAATTCTTTTGACTTTTTATTGATAAAAGTGTTTGTGTGCCACATTATACAGAGGAATGATTCCATAGGAATGACTAAATAGTCTTACATGGGAGCAGTGATGAATGGTTTATGAGCTGTTAGTTCTGTTGACATAGATTTTACTTGTAATCTGGATGCTATAACTTTTTCCAATTCAACAAGCACCATGTGTCATGGAATAACAAAGAAGAAAATATATGTCAGACCTCTGCTCAGCATTGACCATCGTGAGACAACTGAAGCTGCAATGGAAACTGTGTGCCAGTTCACGTGGATTTTGTATAGCATAACAGCTGCAAATTGTATAAGATTTTGATTTCTCTCCTTCACTTTTAATAGGTTAAGCTGGCACTGGAGATGAGAGAGTTCGGGGCAGTCGGTATTGACCTTTCTGGAAATCCTGTTGTGGGTGACTGATAGTCTCCTAACTGGCTATAGAGTTTTAACCAACAGATAAAGGTTAGGCTTATGACTGGTAGAAATGTATTACAATCTCCAATCATCAGTGGATCTGTTGCAGGGTCACATTTTTGCTGGCATTAAACTTTGCTCCGGAACAAGGTCTCTTTGTGACTCTTCACTGTAGAGAGGTTTATTTGTTTTCCTAGTTTTTGTTGCACATTTGACAATATCTGTACTTCCTTTTACTGTTGAAGCTACTTGTTTATTTGGTGACTTAGTGGTTGTAGGTACCTAATCGTGTGGAAATCCAAGCAATGCTAGACTTTCTGCCCCATAGAATTGGCCGTGCCTGTTGCTTTCAAGAGGAGCAATGGAGAAAATTAAAATCATCCAAAGTTCCTGTATGATACCTTTCGTCATTCCTTTCGTTGGCATT
The DNA here is from genome assembly GCA_020883675.1 of Bruguiera gymnorhiza. Classification (NCBI taxonomy): domain Eukaryota; kingdom Viridiplantae; phylum Streptophyta; class Magnoliopsida; order Malpighiales; family Rhizophoraceae; genus Bruguiera; species Bruguiera gymnorhiza. Next base: position 552,802 of record JAIRCJ010000017.1, on the reverse strand, counting down.
AAACGCACAGATGAATTATGACTTAACTTGTCTGCTAAACATTTGGAGCTTCTGTGCTTCATCAGCCTTCTGAATATTTTGCAGAAAACAAAACTTAATATTTACTTCGACATTTTTAAAGTGGATTATCTCTTTTTGTGTATTCTTTGTTTGAGGGCAACATAGTTTTCTTATGTAATATGCAGCAAAGGCTTTGGACAGTCTTAGAATCAGCAATGTTGGATAAATTGTTAGCTTGCTAAAGTTTGTTTGTTTGTTTGTTGCTCTGGAAAATTTTTGCAGGACTGATACAATTTCTTTCATAGATATTCACCATTTTGGTTAGACTTCTGCTTCTATTTTATGCAATTGAAACTTCAGGATTCAGGGTCACCTTATTATAGTTACTTTTGGGTTATCACTTCTAACATTCTGTGTCGCGCTGCAGTTGATCTTTACAATGCAAAGCATCCTCTGGTGTTGTGCACTGATGATTCTGGAATTTTCTCCGCCAGCCTATCTAATGAATACAAATTGCTTCATCTGCTTTTGGTGGGTGTAAGTTTGATACTGCAACTAACTAGCTCAAAACAATCATCACTGACTGCATTTTATTGCCTAGGTCTTGGAGAGAAAGAAATGGTTGAGCTTGCAAGAAATGCAGTCGAGTTCATTTTTGCTGATGCTGAGGTTAAGTGGAATTTGACTGAGATTTTTATCTGGCAGGGCATAAGTGCCTCCTGGTAGTATGTTCATGCCAAGTGACACAAAACTCTCTAATTTTTTGGAGATGATTTAACATTGGAATACTGTATTTGTTATAATATCTACCTACTCCAACGTATATTTCTGGCTTATTTAGCAAACTGGCAGGTAGGCCATCCCAGTCATTGAATCAAGTTAAGTAGATGCCAATCTAGTTTCATGATGGAAGTTTTGGATTCGGACATGTATTTGTAACATACACCTATTCAATCTAAAATGAACTTCCGGTGCACGAGGTTCTACATTGTTGCTCCGGAGTTGCTGTGGGTGGCGGCTGAGGCACACAAATCCATAAAGCACAGCTCCAAAATGTATAAGATCTGAAACGTACCTTCAAATTATGATATTTTCTTTGTATCATTTCATCCCGATAATTCTGATAATCATGTTGTGAATATGAAGAATCATGTCATATTATCGGTCCGAACTGCTGGAAGACAAGAAAGAACTTACAGAGGTGGAAGATCCAAAGCTCTATAAATAAAGTCAAGAACAGGGCCATCTTCTGAAACAAGCGTTCAACTCATGGTGCACCAAGCGATTATAAGCAGGGCATCATATGATTTTTTCCAAAAAACATATATATATATACATGCGCGTGGTTCGAGCAATTTTTGTCTTTGTGAGATGTACGATACAATAAGAATGGTCCCATCTTGCACATGACCCGTACATGTAATTTTAAAACTCGAATTTCCTACCTTTTTGTGCCTTTCCGGGGGACGGAGATTCTCTCAAGCGAGATTTACCACCGGCTATCTTTGATAAGGATGGTTGCTTTGCTTGACTTGGGTTCTCGATGACTTTTAAGAACCACGAATTACAAAACCAACCACGAGGGTTATTGTAGCAGATGGATAAGAAAAGGCTGCAACTGCCAGACCAGAAGAACTTGGTTCAATTATTAAAAAAGATGCACTCCAATCTCTATCTCTTCCTCATCAAATCCTCCTTATCATTCCTACTTCCTTTCTTCTTGTTTACCTCAAGCTATTCCGCACGACCACCTCCCTTTGCGGGGGTTTCCCCTTCTCCGGGCAGTGATTCGTTGTCAGGTAAGCCAAAACATTTTGTTCACTTTGCAGCACTGAACTTTATATTTGACAAAATCAAAAAGTTATTTTGTCTAATTCAATATGTGTGTGTATTTTTATAAATTAATTATTCAATAAAATTCTACATAAAAATATGCATATGATTAATAAAATTCTATACTTACCTTTTACTCTAGGAAAACTTTTTATACAATAAATATATTATCATGAGAAATTTTGTTAGAAAAATCTTATTGAACGGTGATGATGCCAAAGAAAAAAAAAATTGATGGTTTGTTTGCAATAAATTGATATTCAAGTGACCTAATTAAAATTAAATGATATATTAATTGACTAATAATATAACTAACAACTTGCATGGTCACTGTTAATTAATTAATTGTTAAGTTGTAATTATTTTTTTATTTTTAAATTAAATAATTAAAATTAAATTATCTAAATAAAAAATTTATTTTTAATTTTCAATTTTACAAAATTAAAATTTTTAATATAATTCATAATTTAGATTCAATTCAATTATCATATATCATTTATATAATTTAAAATTTAAAGTTAATTAATTTATATTTTTACTTTAATTAGTTGATTTATTAAGATAGATTTTTTAATTAGTATTATTTCTATAAACTTGATAATGAAATTCTATAAAATAAAAATCATCATATTGTATTTTTAATAAATGAATTCAAAATTTTTGTTTACTAAATAGACTATTTGATGAGTTTTGATGCAATTAAAATCATTTGATTGTGAACTGAAACTTGTATATTTTGAGTAACGAAGGCAACTTTTTTATAAAATTAAGAGTAACGTTCCTTATAGTTATATAAACATGAAACTTGAATTTCTCGCATGTGACATGAGATTAAAAATAAAGTTCTTTATTTTTATTTTCGAATCCAGTTGAGGCATCGATCAGCCTTTATGTTCCACTCGGTGTTGGCGCTGTTATTGCCATTTTTCTCTGCATACGCTGGTGTGTCGTAAGAAGAAGAGCAAGAATGAATTTCGGTGGTGTCCCACAAGGGGAGGGTAATATTGAAGACTAGTAGTGCTCATGGGATATCAAATTGCCATATATGGTTATTTCAAGCATTTGTGTTTTTACTTCTTTTTATTATTGCATTTGGTAGATGGAAGCGAAATAACCACCCTGGATTCCTTGCAATTTGGTTTGGTAGCCATCGAATCTGCCACGAATAGGTTCTCCGCTGATAACAAGTTAGGGAGAGGCGGATTTGGAGAGGTTTACAAGGTAACTGTTAGAATTTGGTCCTTATCACCCAGTTTAAACTTTTTAAACTTTTGGTTGAATAGTTACTTGACATGGTATATGTAACTGGTATTAAATAATATTAAATCTGGAAAAGAGCTGATACGAAACTTAGGAGAAAAAAAGCCTGAAATTCTGGGATGGGGCATGCTGAACCCCGCGCTTAAAACTCAACAGCTATTGACATTTATAGTAGATTACGACCCAATAACTTGTACATGGCTTGCCTAATGCCCATACATTTCAAACTAAAATCACGGTCTCCCATATTGTTAGCTGTTACAAAATCTGCACCCAGCTCTACTAACCTAGAGCTAAACGTCTCTGCTGGAATTCTGCTGCTGCAATTCCGATTTCTGGTCCTTTTTCTGGCTTAAGCACAACCAACTAACAACTTTCATTTTCTTGTCTGTATGTTGGACGCAAATGCAAATCAGAGAAGCCACATTCATCAGCACTCCTTATTTGGCTTCTTTGCTTCAAAACCTCTGCTAAAAACATGAAATCTCTGCTTGTTCCTTTTCTTCAACATTCATTCCTCCCTTCATATTGCTTGTATCTAACAGCTTTGGCTTCATGCAAATATTACACCGTTGGATGCATGCAATTAATAATTTGATACTTGCGTTCCACGACATATGCCAAAAAGTCACACACCCACCTACCAAACTCTGTTTGAAATATGATATCAGAGCAAAATATTGAGCTCCGCCAAGATAGTAGAGTTTGCTAACAATTTATGAAGGCCAATTATCAGGGTACACTTCCTAACGGGCAAGAAATTGCTGTAAAAAGGCTATCAAGAAGTTCTGGACAAGGCGCAGAAGAATTCAAGAATGAGGTCCTCTTAGTAGCCAAGCTTCAGCACAGAAATCTGGTCAGGCTGCTAGGATTTTGCTTGGAAGGGGAAGAAAAGATACTGATTTATGAATATGTGCCCAACAGAAGCCTTGATTACTTTCTATTTGGTATGCTGGTCTTACGCCTTTAATCCTATGGCTTATAGTCTTTTGTCTTTGTAAATGCACTAATCGCAGTTGCTGAACGAGAATCAGTTTCTTTCAAACTAAACAGAAGTGTATGCTCCTGAATCCTAATCTGAGTTTCTGTTTTCATGACCGTGTAGATCCGAATATGCAAGGACATTTGGATTGGTCAACACGTCAAAAAATAATAGGAGGAATTTCTCGAGGAATTCTTTATCTTCATGAAGACTCTAGACTTAGGATTATACATCGCGACCTTAAAGCTGGAAATATTTTGTTAGACGGAGATATGAATCCAAAAATATCAGATTTTGGAATGGCTAGGCTTTTCGGAGTTGATCAAACCCAAGGAAGCACGCAGAGAATTGTAGGAACATAGTAAGTTTTCTGTGGTCTTATTTGTTCTGCATGGTCTAGATGAATATCATGGTATGCTGAAAATAAGTTTAAAGGAAGATAAAATCAATATTGTCATCACTCTTTCTTAATACTCGACTGCATTTTGTCAACACAGTGCTCAATGTGGTATGCAGCCAACATTTGTAAATCTGTTAGTGCATTAGAAGAACGTGTATTTGGTTTTCAATCTAACATTGTTCCATTTGTGCCTGGTTTCAAGTGGTTATATGGCTCCAGAATATGCAATGCACGGACGGTTCTCTGTTAAGTCTGATGTCTACAGTTTTGGTGTCCTACTTCTTGAAATTGTTAGCGGAAAGAAGAACAGCTTGTTCTATAGGACAGAAGGCGCAGAACACCTTGTGAGCTATGTGAGTGTCAAATTTTGTTCTTTCGTTTATCATCACTGTCAAATCGAGAATCTGAGTTACATGCACAATAGGATTGATCGTTCCTTAACGATATGTACAGGTCTGGAAGCTATGGAGAGATGGCAGACCATCAGTAGCATTGGATCCAAATTTGACGGTAATGCTTTCAACAAATGAGGTTGTTAGATGCATCCAAATAGGCCTATTATGCGTACAGGAGGATCCAACCGAAAGACCCACAATGGCAACAGTTGTTCTCATGCTTAACAGCAACCATATAGAGTTGCCATTGCCTAAACGTCCGGCCTTTTTCTTCCATGGTAGAGTAGAGCAGAGCGGGTCTATGAAGGGCTTGGAGCCGGATCAATATGGGGACATGTTAGACCCCTTTTCTGTTGATGAAGCGCCAATTACTATTGTATCTCCTCGATAGTGGAAGCTAACCAGTTTTCTTCAAAAGTATGATGAAACTAAGAAAAGCATAATTGCATTTTGCCAATCTGGCACCATCATAAATTTGGAACCTCATTTCAACTTTTTTTTTTTGGTCCACAGTTCCATGTTACTGATCTAGTAACGTAAGTCTTTACTTGATAAGCCAAAAAGCAGTCTGCCGACATTTTTACTTATGCGCAAGTGAAGACTGAAGAGCATTTCCAAAGATGACGAATTTGCAACATACACCTATTCATTCTAAAATTCACGTCCGGTGCTCGAGGTTCTAAATTGTTGCTCCGGAGTTGCTGTGGGTGGCGGCTGCGGCACACAAGTGCATAATGCACAGCTCCAAAATGATTAAGATCTGAAACGCACTTTCAAATCATGATATTTCCTTTTGTATCATTTCATCCTGATAATTCTGTTAATCATGTTGAGAATGTGAAGAATCATGCCATATTATCGGTCCAAACGGTTGGAAGACAAGAAAGAACTTACAGAGGAGGAAGATCCAAAGCTCTACAATAAAGTCAAGAACAGGGCCTTCTTCCGAAAAAGTGTTCAACTCTTGGTGCACTACTGTCAGGGGGACACAGAAGCAAGCGATAATGCGCAGGCCAGCTCAAACGAGATAAGCCGTAGCATTAGCAAGAGAAAAATAGTAAATGACAAACGAGTTTTGCTTTGAACAGGACGAACAAGAACAAATAGTGTGGCATAATAGTGGAACAGAGTATGAAATGATATGGGATGATGTTTATTTTGGTCACTAAACAAAGAAATAGACACCATAACAAAATAATTCTGCAAATTTTCAGGAAGGGGCACGGAGGAAGGGAGTTCGAAGCCCGGACCCGTTCTCCAGCCTTGAAGGCATAATAGCTATGTCATGGCTGTCTCATCTCTCAAGTGATTTAATCAGAAATTTCTTTCTTTTCCTTGTTTTTTCAGTTAATCCAATCTTTTTCTCTTAATAGGAGACGCGGAGGGAGAGTCCTTTTCCCAAGTTGTTGATTTTCGGTATGAAATTTATCCATTTTATAATCAAACAGCCATCGCCGCAGCCGCACCACCACCTCTGTTCGACCTCTGTTCGCCGTAGTTCCTGCTCCTCCTCCGTAACGTTATCCTGTATTTGTTCCGCTCGGAGATCCAGCATTAGGTAACTCAAACGATTTTGTTGACTTTGCAGCATTGTAGTTTATATTTGACAAAATCAAAATGTTAATTTGTATATATACATCTAATCGTTAATTGTATATATTTTTATTTTTGAATATTAATTTCAAAATTACAAATATATATCTAATCAAAATACTAAAAAAATAATATATAATTATTATATTATATATTTTTATTGATTAATTATTTTTTTGTTAATATTATCAATTTATTAATAAAATTATACATAAAAATATGCATATAATTTATAAAATTTTACCCTTACCTTCATTTCACGAAAATGTTCTTGTATAATGAATATAAATTATCAATAAAAATATGCATATAATTCATATCAACTTTGTTGTGCAATGAATATATATTTATGTGAAAATCTTACTAAACAGTGATAATACCAAAAGAAAAAATAAATAAAAGTTCGATTATTGAAATTTAAACTGAAAATTAAATCTGGAAAAGAGCTGATAAAAAAAATACTGAAATTCTGGGGTGGGGCATGCTGAACCCTCGCGCTTAAAACTCAACAGCTATTGACATTTATAGTAGATTACGACCCAAGAACTTGTACATGGCTCGCCTAATACCCATACATTTCGAACTAAAATCACGGTCTCCCATATTGTTAGCTGTTACGAAATCTGCACCCAGCACTACTAACCTAGAGCTAAACGTCTCTGCTGGAATTCTGCTATTGCAATTCCGATTTCTGGTCCTTTTTCTGGCTTAAGCACGACCAGCTAACAACTTTCATTTTCTTGTCTATATGCTGGACGCAAATGCAAATCAGAGAAGCCGCATTCATCAGCACCCCTCATTTGGCTTCTTTGCTACAAAACCTCTACTAAAAACATGAAATCTCTGCTTGTTCCTTTTCTTCAACATTCATTCCTTCCTTCATATTGCTTGCATCTAACAGCTTTGGCTTGATGCAAATATTACACTGTTGGATGCATGCAATTAATAGTTTGATACTTGCGTACCACGACATATGCCAAAAAGTCACACACCCACCTACCATACTCTGTTTAAAAAATGGTATCAGAGCAAAATATTGAGCTCCGCCAAGATAGTATAGTTTTTCTAACAGTTTATGAAAGCCAATTATCTGGGTACACTTCTAACGGGCAAGAAATTGTTGTAAAAAAGCTATCAAGAAGTTCTGGACAAGGTGATGGGAGAAGGGAGGCGCAGTGGAGTGTAAATAGCCCCAAAAAAAACTTTTCCCACTTGTTTGAACATATGAGGAGATGATTAAATAACAAAAATGACAATGCAAATAAACCATGCAAGAAAACACACTAATTTTATGTGGAAAATTCCTTCAAATTAAAAGAGGGGAAAAACCACGGATACTCTGAATCAGAAGTCAACTCCACTATAATCAAGTGAGTACAATAGAAGTACACAACCTAAATTACATCAAACAAATTGAACAAAATTCAATTTAGTTTAAACAAGAGACTTGTGAGTTAAGTAAAACAAACCAACCACGTTCTGTCAACTACAATTCAACAAGTAGACCTCAAGGTAATAATCCAACCGTTCAAGATGAACCTCCAGATGTCTCCTACCAGTTGTCCAAATTTCAGCTCAATCAGACTACGGATCAATAATCATCCACACGGTTTACCAATTCTGCCACAAATGAGAGAACAGAGAGTTACCAAAATTGAGAGGCTTTGGTTTGAATGGAAAACCTGCCCTTTCAGTTTACAGAAACCCAATCCAACCGTCCACAAACAAGATCTATGTGTCCTTAAACTACTGACCAAAAATCAGCTCAATCGGACCACAAAAAATCTTTCAATTATATAGTTGATCAAAACTGCCCCAGATGAAAGAATAGAGAGTTACCAGAATTGAGAGGTTTTGATTTGAATGGAAAACTTGCCCTTGTAGTTCACAGAAGCCAAATCCAACCGTTCACAATCAAGATCTATGTGTCCTCCAACTACTGACAAAAATCAGCTAGATCAGACTACAAACAATCTTTCAATTACACGGTTGATCAAAACTGCACACAGAAAATTGCCCAGAGTATAGACCTACGAAAACTAAAGAGAGGTAGGACTTACAGTGCTCAAAATCCAATCTCCACCATTCAGAAACAAGAACCAAACGCCTTTTATCAAACAGCTAAGTTTGAAACTGATCGGACACCGATATCTCTTCCAAATGTAAGATCAAAAAGACTACCTCCTTTTTTTTTTTCTCTTTCTTTTCTTTCTCTCGGGCAACGGCTCTCCCTTCTCTCTCCCTTTTTTTTTTCTCTCTCGCACGGGCGACAGCTCTCACACACTATTAGGTTTTGTTTCTTTCAGCCAAAGGGGTATTTATACCCCTTTAATATTTTTTAGGGTTATTAATCCACATAGAAAGGGACTAATAACCCAACAATTCTCCCCCCCTGATAATGTGGAAATATTGGTTATCCCAACCAATGTACAATATAACTCAAATTTCCATCTTGATAATACCTTTTTCATCATATCAACAATATTATTATATGTATGAATCTTTTCAAGTGCTAATTATTTAGAATAAAAAACATCCCATATCCAATGATACCGTACGTCAATATGTTTTGACTTAGTATGAAAAGTTGAATTCTTACCAAGATGGATAACACTCTGATTATCACAATACAACACATAATTTGATTGTTGAAAACCAAGTTCCTTCATAAACCTTTTCATCCAAAGCAACTCTTTAGACGCTTCAGTTATTGCAATAAACTTTGCCTCTGTAGTGGACAATGCAACACACTTCTGCAATTGAGATTGTCAACTCACTGCTCCCCCTGCAAGAGTAATCACATAACATGAAGTAGACTTTCTGGAGTCAATGTTACCTGTCATATCTAAATCTGTGAATCCAGTAAGGATAGACTTATCACTCATAAAACAAAGTCTCAAATCAGTGGAACCTCGTAAATATCTCATTATCCACTTCACTGCATCCCAATGCTTTTTACCAGGATTTGAAAGGAACCGACTAACTGTGCCAACTGCATGAGCTATATCAGGTCTCGTACATACCATTACATACATCAAACTATCCACGACTGATGCAAATGGAACTCTTTGCATCTCTTCCTTCTTTTTCTCTGTGGAAGGACATTGGTTAATGGATAATTTAAAGTGTGTAGCAAGAGGAGTACCTACCACTTTAGCCTTATCCATGTTAAACCTCTAAAGTACCTTTTCAATGTACTGCTTCTGGGACAGGTACAATCTTTCCTTTTTTCTATCCCGAGTGATTGACATGCCGAGGATCTTCTTTGCTGGTCCTAAGTCCTTCATGGCAAAGGACTTACTCAACTCTTACTTCAACTTGTTAATTCTAGCAGTATTACGACCAACAATAAGCTTATCATCAACATAAAGTAGTAGAATGATAAAATCATCATCAGTAAATCTCTGAACAAAAACATAATGATCAGAAGAAGTCTTTTGATAGCCTTGCTCCCCCATAACAGACTCAAACTTCTTATACCATTGTCTCGGAGCTTATTTCAAGCCATACAAGCTTTTCTTCAACCTACACACATAATCCTCTTTTCCTTCCACCTCAAATCCCTCTTGTTGTTCCATATAAATTTCTTCTTCCAAGTCACCATGGAGAAAAGCCGTTTTCACATCCATCTGCTCAATCTCTAAGTCATGGCTAGCAGCCAAACTTAACACAACTCGAATGGAAGACATTTTCACCACCGGTGAGAAGATCTCTTCAAAATCAATGCCTTGTTTTTGACTGAATCATTTAACAACTAATCTGGCTTTATATCGTGGACGTGAAGTATTTTCTTCTTACTTTATTTTATAAATCTACCGATTCTTCAAAGCCCTTTTGCCTTTAGGTAACTTTATTAACTCATAAGTAGAGTTATCATATAAAGATTTCATCTCATCTGTCATGGCATCGATCCAGTGCTGTCTGTGCTCACTCTCAACTGCTTCTGTATAACACTCAGGTTCTCCCCCGTCAGTTAACATCACAAACTCATCAGGAGAGTACCGAGTAGAAGGCACTGGAATTCTATTGGACCTCCATGACTGAAACGGAGGTGAAGGTATGTGCGGATGATCTTCTATTGAAGCATCAATATCACCTGCACCCTCTATATTATGATCCTGTTGAATATTCTCATCACGTTCTTGAATATCACCATAAACATCAACTGGATCATTCAGAGATGTCTGAGAAAATGGAACAATATCAGCAGGATTATCATTAACCTTAGGAGTTAACTTCTCAATGTGTTCAATGTTTTGATCCTCAACGAACACAACATCTTTACTCCTTACAAGTTTTTTCTCAACCGGATCATATAAACAATACCCAAAGTCATCTTCACCATAACCAAGAAAGATACACTGCCGAGTTTTCACATCTAACTTCCCTCTTTCATCTTTAGGGACATGAACAAAAGCCTTATAGCCAAAGACTCGTAAATGGTCATAAGAGACTTCCTTACCAAACCAAACTTTGTTTGGAACATCACCTTGTAGCGGAGTACTAGGAGACAGATTAATTACACGTGTCACTGTATTCAAAGCTTTACCCCAAAAGGATCTAGGTAATTTTGCATCTGAGAGAAGACATTTGACCCTCTTAATTAGCGTTCTGTTCATCCTTTCTGCTAAACCATTTAACTGTAGTGTCTTAGGAGGTGTCCTCTAGTGTCTGATCTCATACTTTCTGCAGTATTAATCAAATGGACCACTATACTCACCACTATTATCAGTGCGGACACATTTCAGCTTCTTACCAGTTTGTCTCTCAACAAAGGCATGAAATTGTTTAAATACATCAAAGACTTGATCTTTAGTCTTCAATGCATAAACCCAAAGCTTCCTTGAGTGATCATCAATAAAAGTCACAACATAAAGAGCACCACCAAGTGAGCGTACCTTCAAAGGACCACATACATGAGAATGCACCAATTCAAGCAACTCTGATTTCTTGGAAGGTGAGTGACTTTTAAATGTAACTCTATTTTGTTTCCCAGCAAGACAGTGAGGACATTTCTTTAAAACTGCACTCTTTATATTTGGAAGTTGGTTCTTTCTTGCCAAACAATTTATCCTCTTTTCACTCATGTGGCTAAGCCGCTTATGCCATAATTCAATGGAATTATCATTCTCTGTTGCATTTACAACATCTTTGAAGATAACAGCTTGCATGAAATATAAACTGGAGCATTTCCTTTCTCGTGCCACAATTAAGGAGCCTCTGGTAAGCTTCCATTGACCATCACTGAAGGTACTGCAAAAACCTTTATCATCCAGTTTTCCCGTTGAAATCAAATTCAAACGGATATCAGGGACATGTCTAACATCCCTTAATGTCAGCTGTACTCCATTGCTGGTCTTTAAGCAAATATCACCAATGCCAATGACCTTTGCTAAGCCGTTATTACCCATCTTCAAAACTCCAAAATCACCAGGAGTATATGTTGTGAAGAACTTCATTCTTGAAGTAACATGAAGATAAGCACCACTATCTATGACCCAATCAGTCTCATGAGATGCCAAATTTATCACATCCTCATCACAAACAATAATGAGGTCACCAGAACCAGAAGTGGATGCAGTAGCAATACGATCATTACTCACATTCTTTTTCTCGTGCCTATCACTGCAATTTTTATTTTCTCTCTTCCACTTGTAACACTTTTTCTGAATGTGACCTATCTTCCCGCAATAATGACATTGGACATTCTTGTACTTAGATCGTGACTTGCTTCGGCTCTTACTTCTATCATTTTTACCATTTCCTTTTCCTTGACTTCTCCCCCTATTTTCAGTAATTAAAACCTCTGATTTGGATGATGATGAACCCTGAGATTTCTTTCTCATCTCCTCATTCAACACACCACCCTTTACAAGTTCTATTGATAAAACACCACTGGAGGCAGAATTAGCGAGAGAGATTCGAAAAGTCTCCCAAGAATCAGGTAAGGTAACAAGTAATCATAACCCGAGAACTTCATCATCAAACTTAATGCCTATACCTAATAGTTGATCAATGAGACCCTGAAACTCATTTAAGTGGTCAGCAATAGAACTCCCTTCATTATATCTTAACTACATCATTTTCTTTAACAAGAACAACTTGTTATTACTAGACTTTGAAGCATACAAAGTCTCAAGTTTGCTCCACAAAGTCCGTGTATGTGTCTCATTGCAAATGTGATTATATAAACATTATCATCAATAAATTGCCGTATAAAACCATAAACCTGTTCATGCTCAAACTCCCATTCTTCATCAGTTTTACACTCAGGTTTCGTAGTAGCAAATACTGGCAAATGCAATTTTTTCACAAATAGGAGATCCTTCATTTTACTCCTCCATATATGATAATTCGTGCCATTCAAACAGACCAATTTATTCATATTTAACTTCATCATTCAAACAAGCCAAATACACCAACTAGGCTTTGATACCACTCTGATGAGAGAAGGGAGGGGCAGTGGAGTGTAAATAGCCCCAAAAAAAACTTCTCCCACTTGTTTGAACCTATGAGGAGATGATTGAATAACAAAAATGACAATGCAAATAAACCACGCAAGAGAACACACAAATTTTACGTGAAAAACCCCTTCAAATCAAAAGAGGGGAAAAACCACGGACACTCTGAATCAGAGGTCAACTCCACTATAATCAAGTGAGTATAATAGAGATACACAACTTAAATTACATCAAACAAATTGAACACAATTCAATTTGGTTTAAACAAGAGACTTGTGAGTTAAGTAAGACAAACCAACCACGTTCTGTCAATTACAACTCAACAAGTAGACCTCAAGGTAGTAATCTAACCGTTCAAAATCAACCTCTAGATGTCCCCTACTAGCTGTCCAAATTTCAGCTCAATCAGACCACGGATCAATAATCATCCACACAGTTTACCAATTCTGCCACAGATGAGAGAACAGAGAGTTACCAAAATTGAGAGACTTCGATTTGAATAGAAAACCTGCCCTTTCAGTTCACAGAAATCTAATCCAACCGTTCACAAAAAATATCTATATGTCCTCAAACTACTGACCAAAAATTAGCTCAATCGAACTACAAAATTTTTTTAATTATACAGTTGATCAAAACTGCCCCAAATAAGAGAATAGAGAGTTATCATAATTGAGAGGTTTGGATTCGAATGGAAAACCTACCCTTGCAGTTCACAGAAACCAAATCTAACTGTTCCCAATCAAGATCTATGTGTCCTCCAACTACTGACCAAAAATCAGTTAGATCGGACTACAAACAATTTTTAATTACACGGTTGATCAAAACTGCACACAGAAAATTGCCCAGAGCATAGATCTACGAGAACTGAAGAGAAGTAGGACTTACAGTACTCGAAATCCAATCTCCACCGTTCAGAAATAAGAACCAAACGCCCTCTATCAACTAACCAAGTTTGAAGCTGATCGGACACCGATATCTCTTCCAAATACAAAATCAAAGAGACTACCTCCTTTTTGTTTTTACTCTGTTTCTTTTCTTTCTCTCGGGCGACGGCTCTCCCTTCTCTCTCCCTCTTTTTTTTTTTCTCTCTCGCACGGGCGACGGCTCTCACACACTATTAGGTTTTGTGTCTTTCAGCACAAGGTGCAGAAGAGTTCAAGAATGAGGTCCTCCTAGTAGCCAAGCTCCAGCACAGAAATCTGATCAGGCTGCTAGGATTTTGCTTGGAAGGAGAAGAAAAGATACTGATTTATGAATATGTGCCCAACAGAAGCCTTGATTACTTTCTATTTGGTATGCTGGTCTTACGCCTCTAATCCTATGGCTTATAGTCTTCTGTCTTCGTAAATGCACTAATTGCAGTTGCTAAACAAGAATCAGTTTCTTTCAAACTAAACAGAAGTGTATGCTCCTGAATCCTAATCTGAATTTCCGTTCTCATGACCGTGTATATCCGAATATGCAAGGACATTTGGATTGGTCAACATGTCAAAAAATAATAGGAGGAATTGCTAGAGGAATTCTTTATCTTCATCAAGACTCTAGGCTTAGGATTATACATCCCGACCTTAAAGCTGGAAATATTTTGTTAGACCAAGATATGAATCCAAAAATATCAGATTTTGGAATGGCCAGGCTTTTCAGAGTTGATCAAACCGAAGGAAGCACGAATAGAATTGTGGGAACATAGTAAGTTTGCTATGCCCTTATTGGTTCTGCATAGTTTAGATGAATACCATGGTATGCTGAAACCAAGTTTAAAGGGACGATAAAATGAATATTGTCCTCACTCTTTCTTAATATTCCATTGCATTTTGTCAAGACAGTATTCAACGTGGTATGCAGCTAACATTTATAAATCTGCCAGTGCACTAGAATAACGTGTATTTTGTTTTCAATCTAACATTGATCCATTTGTGCCTGGTTTCAAGTGGTTATATGTCTCCAGAATATGCAATGCAGGGACAGTTCTCTGTCAAGTCTGATGGTGTCCTACTTCTTGAAAGTGTTAGCGGAAAGAAGAACAGTTCATTCTATAAGCGAGAAGAAGCAGAACACCTTGTGAGCTATGTGAGTGTCAAATTTTGTTCCTTCGGTCATCATCACTGTCAAATTGAGAATCAGGGTTACCTGCACAACAGGATTGATCATTCCTTGACTATATGTACAGGTCTGGAAGCTATGGAGAGATGACAGGCCATCAGAAGCATTCGATCCAAATTTGATTGTAATGCCTTCAACAAATGTGGTTGTTAGATGCATCCAAATAGGCTTTATTATGTGTTCAGAGGATCCAGCTGAAAGACCCACAATGACAACAGTTGTTCTCATGCTTAATAGCAACTATATGGAATTGCCATTGCCTAAACGTCCGGCCTTTTTCATCCACGGTAGAGTATAGCAGAGCATGTCAATGAAGGGCTTGGAGCTGGATAATAGATGGATAAGTTAGACCCCATTTCTGTTGATGAAGCACCAATTACTGTTGTGTCTCCCTCGATAGTGGAAGCTAATGAGTTTTCTTCAAAAGTATGATGAAACTAAGAGAAACATAATTGCATTTTGCCAATCTGGCACCATCATAAACTTGGAAACCCACCTCCATTTCTTATTTTTTCCACAGTTCCATGTTACTGATCTAGTTCCATAAGTCTTTACTTGATAGGCAATAAAGCAGTCTGTTTCTGACATTTTTATTTATGCTAAGTGAAGACTGAGGAGCATTTCAAAAGATGGTGAATTTGTAACATGGACCTATTCATTCTAAAATAAACGGCCGGTGCACGAGTTTCTCAAAGAAACAAATGTGCGCAGAGGAAACTAAACCAGCCAGCAAGCACGGAGCAGAAGACTTTGCAGAATTAGGATTGTTTTCATTAACCTTTCGAGATCCTTATATAGATCCAATTTCAATCATTTCAATCACTTAATTACTATATAAAGAGTGACTATAAGAGTGGGTGATTTTACTTGATGAAACTTGCAAGTTAAGCAATAGAAAATGGTCCAGCATTGCAATCGATGATAGTTAAACCTAAAGTCTTACCTACTCTCACTATCTAATCAACCAATTAAACTAATTTGGTTAATTTACAACTTAATCATCAAAATATAACCAAACCGAATTTGATTTTATCCAATTCAGCCTTTGCTTCAATGGTTTGTTATAAGTTGCTACGATTCTTCTTACTGTAATCCTAGAGTTCCAATCAATAGCAATAACAACACCAGTAGTAGCCCCTTCTGTAGGCAAAATTAGGATGACTCGAACAACAAAAAATTTGAGTTTGCCAATAACTCCTTAAATTCCTTGATGTTTACGCCAATTGCTTTTTAAGATATTCAAATCAACCCTTATTTAAGGGTTTGGTCAGAATATCAGCTAATTGGTTTTAAGAGCTGCAATGCAGTAGTTTTACTTCTCATTCCTACTATACTTTTCGGATGAAATGAAACTTGATTTTGAAATACTTTGTTCTACCATGGAAGACAGGATTATTAACAATTGTAATGACTGATTGATTGTCAATTCTAATCTCTGTGGCTTCATGCTATTGTTGCTTCATATTTAATAGCATCTTCCTCAGCCAAAGTGCTTGATTCATTGCAGCAATAGTAGCAATGTATTCGGCTTCTATAGTGGATTGAGCTATCACTTCCTGCTTCTTTGAACTCCATGTAAAGACCCCAGAGCCAAGTGAAAATAAATATCCTAAGGTGCTTTTATGTCATCTTTGTTGTCTGCCCAATCACTGTCTAAGGAGCTAGATAACTTGATGCTTGCTGCCTTTCTAAACCAAATCCTGTAGTTGCAAGTTTCTTTAACATATCTTAAGATCGTTTGGCTACTCTAAGATGGATTTCACTTGTTGTTTGCATATATTTAGACAAAATGCTTGTGGCATGCATCAAATCTGGTTTAGTTGCTATCAAATACAGCAAGCTTCCAATCAAGCATTTGAAAGTTGTACAATCAGTTTTTTCTGAGTCATTTGCCTTGCAAAAATTCTCTGCAGGATTTATAGGAGAAGGAACATGCTTGCATGCAGTCATTTGATATCTTTTTAGTAGTTCATTTGTATATTTCATATGATTGATGAAGATGACTTCAATTGATTGCTTGACCTCTATTCCTAAAAAGAAGGTCATCATTCCAATATCAGTAATTTCAAACACAAGTTTCATTTGTTATTTGAATTCATTGATCAAGGATTCACTACTGCCTGTTACAAACATGTCAGCCACATAAATCAAAATGATCAACACCTCAGTTTCCTTAACTTTAGTATACATGGTGGGTTCACTTTGACTTCTAGCATAGCCATAATTGAGTAAGTGAGCATCCACCTTGTTATACAAAGCCTGAGGAGCCTATTTCAACCCACATAATGCTTTCTTCAACAAGTATACCTTTTGTTCAGCACATTTGGCTTGAAATCCTTTAAGCTATTATATGTAAATGTTCTCTTTAAGGGTTCCATTTAAAAAGGCTAATTTGATATCCAGCTGGAACACTTTCCAACCTTTGAAGGCAGATAAGGCCAATAATAATCTAATTGTGTCATGCCTTGCAACAAGAGCAAATGTCTCAGTGTTATATATTTCATGCTGCTGGGAGTATCCCTTCACCACAAAATCTAGCTTTGAGTTTATTGACTGAGCCATCTATATTGAGCTTCACTATATATATCTATTTTATGCCAATTACTTTTTTATTTGCAGGTCTGTCAACAAGTTCTTAAGTTTAATTCTTTCTTATTATGCTCAACTTTTCCTTCATTACATACTACCAAGTTTGCATTTTTTATACTTCTGTGAAATTAAAGGGTTCCAACATGACCATATATCTTTTGGCATAAACATTTGCTAGTGACCTTGTTCCCCTCACAAGTTCATTGTAAAATTCTACCACTTAGCTTGGTGGATCAACTTTTGCATTAGAAAGGTTGGAGTTTGAACTAGATGCTTCTTGCCTTTCTGCAATTTGGCTTTTACTCCAATCCCAACTAACTTCCTCATCAAACTTTATGCTTCTACTTGTCACTTTATAGGTCTTGAGATCATATACCTTGTAAGCCTTAGATTGGCTACTGTATCCAAGGAAAGCACAAGTTTTAGCTCTTTCATCTAGCTTACCCCTTTTTTCTGATGGGATGTGAATGTAGCAGATACATTCAAAGAACTTCAAATGCTACAATGAAGGCTTGACTCCATACCAAGCCTCATATAAAGTAATTCCTTTCACTACTTTTGTAGGGAGCCTATTTTAAAGATAGTTGACTATGTTAGTGGCTTCTACCCAGAAATGCTTTGGAAGCTTTTTCTTAAATAACAAGCACCTAGACATTTTTATTAAGGTCTTATTCTTCCTTTTACTAACTTCATTTTAATGTGAATTATATGGCATAGTAAACTAATGATGCATGTTTGATTTTTCATAGAATTTGTTGAAGTAATTAGCTGTGTACTCTCCATCATTTACTCTTCATCATTATCTAACCTGATGGTTGTTATGTTGTACCTAACTTGTTTCTCAATCCTGGACTTGAATTTGAGAAACACATGTGAGACCTCTACCTTAAGTTTTAGGAAATATATCCAGGTGTGTCTAGTTGCATCATTAATGAAAGTGATGAAGTATTTGTTGTCATTTAAAGAAGGAATGCTTATTGGTCTATATATGTTTGTATAGAGCAATTGCAACTTTTTGGTTGCTCTCTAGGCTGATGTTTAAGGAAAAGACTATTTAGTTTGCTTTCCTTTTTGACAAGTCTCACATATTGGATCATTTATAAACAACACAATTACATCCTGAGACAATTCATGCATTTGCTTTACAAAGAAATAGTTGGAATGACCTAATCTTTTAGGTCACAATTCATTTATATCAAGAGTTGCAGGATAAGCTAGCATATTGTTTTATTTCAATTAATTCAAAAACTTTTGTTCTTCATTCTAACAATTAAGAATTTAAGTCGTTTTAAATTAATGATTATGTATTTTTCATTATTGATTAACAAAGTATAAGCACAACAATTAACTATTTTGTACTTATAAGGGTGCTTAGAACAACAACCCTTTTCCCTTTCACTTCTAGATGTTCTTTATTCCCAATTCTAACTTTAGATTGGAAGGTTTGATCCAATGCTTGGAATTTTTTAGCATTATTAGTCATATGGTGTATATTTCCACTATCAATAAGTCATATGTTTGTAGTTTTTTATGATACTTTATAGGCTATAACAAATAACAACTCTTCTTCCTGCTCTTCAGCCATTTGAGCTTGATTTGGTGCATTAGCTTAATTGATATTTTTGTTTTTACATACCCTTGTCATATGCCTTATTCTATTACAGGAGTTACATCAAACTTCTGGCCTAAACTAACAGTACTTCTCCTGGTGATTGGTTTTCTTACAATGCTTGCAAGGACCAATCTTCGTCCTTTTGCTTGATCCCTTTCCTTTGCCCTTTTGTTTCTCCTTATCTAGCCTTTCATTACTAGTTTTCGAGTCACTTGTATGACCCTTTTCTTTACCTTAACCCAACAGGGTAACATCTCTAGTCTCCTCTTGCCTAATTTTCCTTTTAAGCTTTAATGCTTGTAAGGCATTAACAAGCTCAGTTAAGAAAAAGGTACTATGGTCTTTTAAGTTCTCCAGAGAAGATATCTCTGACTTATGCCTCTCTGGAAGACACACTAGGACCTTTTCCATAACTCTATGATTAATTAGCTTCTTTTCCAAAAGTGTGATCTGATTTACCACTTTCATTAATATATTTATTAATTGCTTCACAGTTTTTGACTTCTTCATTTTCAAGGTTTCAAATTTCCTTCTTAAATTGAGAACTTGAATGTATCTTGTCTTGTCATTACCATGGTCCTCCTCTTTAAGCTTATCCCAAACCTATTTAGCTAATTCATAAACCATAATCCTTGTAAAGATTATGTCTAAAACAAATGAATGAATATAAGTGAAGGCCTTAAAGACTTTGGTAGTCTCCTCATTATGATGTCTGATTTGAGTTAGTGTATAATTATGTGGAAACTCTTGGACTTAATCTCCTGCTTCCACAATCTTCCAAAGATCAAAAGCCTTGATATAGGCTTTCATTTTAATTGCCTAGATAAGGTAGTTTTCCCATAAGAACACAGGAGGTGCAGATGAAGGAAAACTATTAGTAGCCATTTTTTAAAAGGTCTTGTTATTTTAGTGTTTGGTTTAGTGTTTAACACTCAACTCACTTGTTTTCTCTTTAGTTTTAGGTCCCTCGATGACCTTAAATTGCTCTGATACTATTAAAAGAAACAAATGTGTGTAAAGGAGGTTAATCCAGCCAGTGAGTAGGAAGCAGAAGACTTTGCATAATTGGGATCATTTTTATTAACCTTTCAAGGTCTTTATATAGACCTAATTTTAATCATTATAATTACTTAATTATTACATAAGGAGTGATTATAGAAGTGATTGACCTTACTTGACGAAACTTACAAGTTAAATAATAAAAAATGGTTGAGTACTACAATCTATGATGGTTAAACTTGTAATCCTACTTATTCCCACTATCTAATCAACCAATTCAACTAATTTGGTTAAATTACAACTTAATCATCAAAATGTAACCAAAACAAATTTGATTTTATCCAATGTAACTTCTGCTTCAATGGTTTGTTGTAAGTTGTTGTCATTCTTCTTGCTGCAATCTTAGAGTTCCATTTAGTAGCAGCAACACCTCGACTAGCAACCTCTTATGCAAGCAAAGTTAGGATGGTTTAAACAACAAAAAATTTGAGTTTGCCAACAGGTTCTACGTTGTTGCTTTAGAGTTGATGTGGGTGATGGCTGCCGCACACAATGTATAAGATTTGAATCATACCTTCCAATCATGATATTTTCTTTGTACCATTTCATCTTGATAATTCTGATAATCATGTTGAGAATATTAAGAATCATGCCATAATATCGGTCCAAACAGTTGGAAGATAAGAAAGAACTTACAGAGGAGGAAGATCCAAAGCTCTACAAATAAAGTCAAGAACAGGGCCTTCTTCTGAAACCAGCTAAGTGTTCAACTCTTGGTGCACTACTGTAAGAGGGACATGAAAGCAAGCGATTATACGCAAAGTAGCTGAAACGAGATAAACCGTGGCATTAGCAAAAGAAAAATAGGAAATGATAAACGAGTTTTTCTTTGAACAGGACGAACAAGAACAAATCGTGCGGCAGCTTAAAAGGTGCTCACAAGGCATTTGCAGGGCTTTGATAAATGCGGATAACACAATAGGCATGCCCTTGGATAAGATGATAAGAAAATGGTGCATAAGCCTTTCTTCTCATCTTTCCTTGAGAAACCATTTTGCCTAACGACAGGAATAGAGGATGAAATGATATAGGTGTTAAAAAAAGGGAGAATTTCTTTTACCAAAATTCTCAATTCTGTAATGCAGGATCTTTTCTTTATATGAATACTAATATGCAAATTGTAATGGATTTCTCATACCTCTATCCATGATGTCAGGTTCCTGCTATGAAAATGGGAATCCTCCTCTGATTTTGCCTTTTGATGAATTTCTCCTACTCTTCCCCTTTCCCTTTTTCTTTTCTCGGTTTTTCTCTAATGGTTGAGAGGAGGAAAAGAAAAAACTCTAATGAAAAAAAATCCTTAGTGCCTTGTAAGTACCTAAGTACTTTCTTTCCAAATTTTCAATGATCTATTCTACGATTACTTTGATATCGGTCTAACATTCCGACAGCGAAACTAATGTCTGGCCGAGTGCATGTTTGAACATACATCAAACTTCCAACCAGCGATGCATAGAGAATGGATTCCATTGATTTTCATTCCAAATCATTCTTTGGACATTGTAATTCACTTGCTCATTTCTTGTGGTATCACTTGCTCATTTGTGACTTGTATATTGTCACTTGGTTCATCATTTATGTGTTCACTTTGTGTGTTTCGAATATCAATTTGTTGTCTTTACATGTTGCGTAACTGTGATGCAACAAAAGGAACAATAACTTGAGTAGAAACACTTGGTGTGGGGATAACAACTTAAGTAGAAGTGCTTACTGTGGATCTTTCATTTTGTAATTCTCTAATATCCACCTTTCGTGATTCCCCACTCCCACTGAACTGACCATTTTCAATGAAACGAGTATTGCTAGACTCAACTATTCTAGTACTATGGTTAGAACAATATAACCTATATCCTTTAGACTTTTCAGGATAGCCAATGAAGTAACCACTAATGGTTCTTGCATCAAGCTTTCTTTCATGTGGATTATATATCCTTACTTCTGCTGAACAACCCCAAACATGAAGGTGTCTTAAACTGGGTTTCTTACCTGTCCATAACTCATAAGGAGTCTTAGGGACAGCCTTATTAAGAACCTTGTTTAGCAGATATGCAGCAGTTTTTAATGCATGCATCCACAAGGATAAAGGTACAGTACTACAACTTAACATGCTCCTAACCATATCCATAAGTATGTGATTCCGCCTTTCTGCTACACCATTCTGTTGTGGTGTATCAGGTATTGTATACTGTGCATATATGCCTCAACTTTCAAGAAGTTTTACAAATGGACCAGGACATTGTCCACTTTCATTAAATTTTCCATAATTTTCACCACCTCTATCTAACTTAATCACTTTCACTTTTCTATCTAACTGTCTTTCAACTTTATTTATAAACACCTCCAGGGCGTTTACTGACTGAGACTTTTCATGCAGTAGATATAAATAACAATATCGTGAGTAGTCATCTATAAACATGATAAAATATTTCTCACCACCCCATAATAAAATATCAAAGGGGCCACAAATATCAGTGTGTATTAATTCTAAAGGCTCATTACTTCTCATGGCTGGGTTTTTTTGATGTGTGTCTTGTCTGTTTTCCTTTTATACAGTCAACATATACCTCCCAATTAGTAAAATCCAATTGAGGCAGGACATCACCTTTCAGTAACCTCAATATCCTTTCTTTGGACATATGACCTAATCTTTGATGCCATAAGAAAGTAGAACTGTCATCATGTGCATTACGTTTGTTACCTATATTATGCTCAACAAGAAATAGAGAATCAGCATACATAGCATCAAGATTAAAACGGTACAAATTATCAACCAAAGTACTAAATCTATAATAGTACGAATGTCTATACAATGAAAATGTATCGTTTCCAATCTTAAGGTTAAATCCTACTTCATCTAACTTTGCAACAGAAACTAAATTTCTAACACATTCAGGAACATAGAGACACTTTTCCAGATCTAGGTGACACCTAGTATCCAAAATTAATCTGTACGTCCCAATTCCTTCTATTTGTGCCTTCATTCTGTTTCCCATATAAAGGAATTTCTCAATTCCTGTTATGGGCTGAATTGAAAGGAATCCCTGCATAATATGTGACACATCAATAGTAGCTCCAGAGTCTAACCACCAAGTATTATTAGGTACTTCAATTACATTTGATTCAAAACATACTGATATACAGTACATACCTTTCTTTTTGAACCAAGCCTTTCTTTTTTGACAATCTTTCTTGAAGTAACCAATCCTTTTACAAAAGAAGCATTTTTGATCTTTATGAATCTGACCTCTAGTGACTTTCATAGAGGCTTTGTCCTTCTTCTTATCCTTTTTATGTGGTTTAGACTTGCTACTGCCAGCTTCATTATGAACAGTAAAATGAATAGAGTGATCCTTCATCTTCTTTAATCTCCCTTCCTCCTGAACTAACATAGCCTTAATTTCTTGAAGGTTCTATTTCTCTTTGATAGTGTTATAATTCACTTGGAACTGACCAAATTCAGGAGGCAGTGAGTTGATGATGAATTGTACGAAAAAGGATTCACTCACATCCATGCCTATTGTTTTCAACTTTGCTGCTAGATTAGCCATACTAGTCACATGATCATGAATAGGCTGTGACCAATCAAATTTCTTGGTCGTCAGCTCACTCATTAGGCTTCCTACAATGGATTTATCAGTTATATCTGATTGAGAATATTCCTTAATTCTCATCATAAATTCCCTTGCATTTTCCGTCTTAGGCATCGATGGCTTGACATTTTCAGCTATCGTCATTCACATCAAATTCAAACTCAGCCTATTAGACCGTTCCCAAGCCTCATGTAGAGACTTGTGAGATTATGTACTGGTCTCAGTAATGGTTGCAGGCTTTTCATCCGAGATGACTGCTAAGTCCAAATCCAAAATGCCTAAGTGAAACTGAATATGCTCAGACCATTTCGCATAATTCAGTCCATTGAATTTGATCATCGCATTGCCTAAGGCGAACATATTATTGGAAGCTGTAAATATAATCCAAATTTACACATTAATGCTTTGAATAAACTTAAATGGATTCAAATCAACTTTGATTATGTATTTAAGTTCACTTTTGGGTGATCCTCAAATACATAACTTTAATCAATGATGATACTAATTTAGATATACTTTGATAGATCAATCAATCATACTAGAGTTAACATGAATGTTATCTTTGGATATACAATCATATTTACCCAGTATATCAATGAATCTCTTTTAGTATTATTAATTATAGGTAATAATCCATCTTTGGATAATCTCCTAGTCTTATAATTAATAATCACAATTGTTCATTTCAAATCTGTACAACGTTTCATTAGCATTTAAAGAAATGAACAATTAAAATTCACAATCAAATACTTGAATCCTTTCAAGTTAGGCTACTTTTGTAACCAATAAGTTTTCAATATTTGATTGATGTCAATATGATCTCAATAAATTTCAAAATCTTTAATTATTGAGATCATTCAATTTGACAAAATATCAATAAATAATCAATGATGCAGAAAATAAATTCCTTTTTGGGTCAACACCGGCTAATATGTCGGGTACTATTCCGGTAGCCAGCTAATTCCGCATACTGGCAAATGCTAGTAAGGTACCACTCTAATAGCTGGATCTTAACATTCATTAATTTCTTTCTTTTCGTTGACCACGTCAACTAAAACGGCGTAAAAAATCAGATCCGGAAAGGGGAAGGGCCGGTGGTGAACATTCGGGAAAAAGAACAAAAATTTTTTTTTTTTGGGCAAACGGCAAAGGGTTGCTAGCTTTTTATTTTCAACGCCAGCGGTTTCTTTTCTTTTCAATGCCGGTCGTTTTCCTTTTCTTTTCAACGCCGGCCAATTCTTCTTTTATAGCAATATATAGTATTCACAAACCCGACTCCGATACCAATTGTTAAAAAAAGGAGAATTGTTTTTACCAAAATTCTCAATTCTGTAATATAAGATCTTTTTTTTATATGAATACTAATATGTAAATTGTAATGGATTTCTCATATCTCTGTCCATGATATTAGGTTTTTGCTATGAAGATAAGAATCCTCCTCTGATTTTGCCTTTTGATGAATTTTTCCTACTCTTTCCCTTTCCCTTTCCCTTTCTCTTTTCTCAGTTTTTCTCTAATGGTTGAGAGGAGGAAAAGAAAAAACTCTAATGAAAAAAAATCACGTTCTTTTTATTTTTCTGTAACTGTTGTCTTTAATGGTCTTTAATGGGGAGAGTGATTCCCTTTTCTCTTAATAGTCTTTAATGGAGAGAGTGATTCACTTTTCTCTTATAACCGTTATTTTTAATAGGGAGAGTGATTCTCTCTTTTCCTGTAACTGTTATCTTTAATAGGGGGAATGGAGAAATTTTAAACCTAATGATCCAAATTACCATTATATCTAACTAACTATTATATTAAACTTTTTATATTTACTCATATTTTAAATAATAAGGATCATTTATATCAATTAATTTAACATGTTTATTTTGGCCACGAAAAGGAGAGAGACACCATAGCAAAATAATTCTGCAAATTTTCAGGAAGGGGCACGAGGGAAGCGAGTTTGAAGGCCGGATCCGTTCTCCAGCTTTAGGGCATAGCTATGTCATGGCTGTGTCATCGCTCGAGTGATTTAATTCGAAAGTTCTTTCTTTTCTTTTCTTTTCTTTTGTTAATCCAATCTTTTTCTCTTTTCTAAGTACACCTGAAGTCAACGTGACTGTTTAACTTATGAGACTTTTCTTGTCGAACGTCATAGTGACCAACATTTAGAAGCTTCTATAGATGAGATGATTTAATATAAATTATATGTTTTAGAATAAAAATTTAGTCTTTAAAGAAGATCTAAATGATTAATAACTTTAAATTTTTTATGTTCAAATACTTAATAATTTGAAATTTATAAAAATATTATATAATTCCTAGTTTAACAAAATTCATGATGAAAAAAAAAAAATATATATATATATATATATAATGTAATCATATGAATTTTCTCAAACAAGATATGCATTTACTCGAGCAATTTTTGTTTCTATGAGATGTGCGATACAATAATAATGGTACGCATTATAAAACCAACCTCCATTGCTATTGTACCAGATGGCCAAGAAAACGCTGCAACAGCAAAACCAGACGAACTTGGTTCAATTATTAAAAAAAAAATGCACTCCGATCTCTATCTCAGCCTCGTCAAATCTCGTTATCATTCCTTCTTCCTGTATTCTTGTTTACCCCCAAGCTATTTCGCTGAACCAGATCCTCTCTACTATATTTGTTCAAACACAGATAATTTCACAAACAACAGCCTCTATAAGGCCAATCTCAATCGCCTCCTTCGTCTGCTTTCCTCCAACTCGCCCAGCGAGCAATACGAATACTCGAATGGATTCAAAAGCATGGAGGCTGGAGACCAACCCAACAAAGTGTATGGCTTCTTTCAATGTCGTGGTTCCTTTAGTAACGACATCTGTAAAAACTGCGTTGCGCAGGCCGTCCAGGATATAGTCCAAGCTTGTCCTGTGGCAAAATTGGCCATCATATGGTACGATGAATGCCTCTTACGTTACTCGAACGAGTACAAGCTTTATGTCATGGAAACCCTCCCTCCCGTATACATGTGGCGCGTCGCAAATGTGATGGAGCTGCCAGAGAGTTTCAACGCTGTGGCAATGGACAACTTGGGTCTTATACCCACTCAGGCGGCCAAGAAAACAGGAAAAAAGTTTGCAGTCACAGCCGTAAATTTCCATCACAGAGGGCAAACAAAGGACATGTGCCCCCATTCTCAACAATGTCACTTCGTCTGCAACTCGAACCTGAAATTAAGAAGTATCTTACCGAGTGTCCCCTTTATTGTGGATTGTCAACTGTTTCTTACCAACTCCTAGCATGAATTTGCTACATTTAGTACAATTTAGTTTAAGAATTACTGGTCTTTTCTTTTATTTTTTTATTGTGAATTGTTGATATTGATCATTAAAATCTTGAAAATATGTTGGTTTATTCTTTTGGTTCATCCTCATCCTACAGTTTTTCATTAGTTGATTGGATTTAGAGCCCTCAGAGCATGGCTGCAAAATATGTTGGTTTTGATATTCGAGTTTTAGTTATGTTGTACTTTTGTTCTCATAACGCTTTCCCAAGGAATCACTCGCAACAAATAGACTTGAGTTGTCTTCTAATCGATGTGAGATATGCAATGTTGGACTCTATGAGTAACTGAAGCTTATGTGTATAATCCTCAAAACAGATATCTAGTAGATTTGATTTCGGTGTGTATATACTATATATGAGACCTCCCCTTTAAGGTACCATAACTTTTCGTGGTGCTTGTGAGCCAGAGTTCTAATAATTCTCTTCCTAGACTGGTCCAAACAGACTAACCTATATCATGGCTCGCAAATTCATGGAAAATAATAATTATAATGACTTTCCACAGCTTCCCACAAGGTCACTTTGTAACTTGGATTGCATAGCCTTTTTTTTCTTTTTACATGAATTCAATCAATCATCTCAAGAATTTAATTTTTCCTATCTTTTTTTTTCTTTTTTCGATTTCTAGTTGCATTTCAAGGTTTCCATAATTAACATGATATTTATGGCTGTCTCGCTATCACTAAAAACTACTTGTGTTTTGTCATCACATAATTGGTAATTGTTGAAAGATAAAAGGTGCACAAGGTTTTAGTGAGAGAGAAGGACATTGAAGAAAGATGAGAGGTGGACAATTGAATGATAGTAGTGAAGACAGGTCCCCCGATGGCCATCACTAACACTCAGATTAAATCTATTTCATTTTCAAGTGAACAGAAAAAAAGGGAAAATAATCGTTTATAGAAAACAATGGATTGAAGGGTAGGTTGACAATTTTCATGTTGATTTACTGTGTTTTTCCCTCTTTGTCATTATTTACTTGTACTACCCGAGTCTAATAATTTGCACGTGTCATGCAGACATGCATAGCAATCACAAATGAAAACAAGAGGAGGGTCCCCTTCTGCTTGCATTGCCAGTGTAAATTCTATTTCTCTGATCATTTCCACTTCACAAATCTCTCTCTCTTTCTCTCTCTCTCTCTCTCTCAAATTTTTCTTGCTTCTCAGTCTTTATTATGGGGTTTTTGTTAGTATATCAGGTTATCGTTGTGTTATTCATGTGGTTTTCGGTTGTCTTGTTAACTTGTGATCCCGTGTCTCTTAAGAGGAGTTCAGACACTTCACCATTTCCCAGCAACTTCCTCTTCGGAACTGCTCCTATCAGGTTTAGTTGTCTTTTTTATCTTCTTCATGAATTGAACAAAGTAAGAAATGATCATTCTATATAGTTTGCTATCTGTTATTTTTCACCTCTGGACAGTATGAAGGAGCTTACTTGAGTCATGGTCAAGGATTAAACAATTGGGACACTTTCACTCACAGGCCAGGTTATGTATTACAGCTTTGTGGTGTCATTTGCTTTCCTCCTCCCCCAACTCCCCAAAAAGAAATATGTACGTATTGAGGTTTATGGTTTGATCTAGGAAACATAGAAGATGGAACAAATGGGGATATTGCTGTTGATCATTACCACCGATATCTGGTGAGTTCTTTAATTTGCATACAAATTCAAGGGTTTAGATTATCATATCTACAAATAATAATAATAATATCAAAAAAAAATGCTAAGACTTCGTAAATTTTCTAATTTATTATAGTTCGATTACTTATTATATTTCACCCAATCATTTAAGATTTTAAATTGAATAGTTTCCTAATATAATATAATATAAGAACTTTACGATCGAGAGGTCTCTATCGGTAAAATAGTGGACCTTATGTGCAGCATTTGCATTTTGTATACGATTGTCCTCGTCCACAAAGAGAACGCTATCATTTAGAAATATTTTGTAACAATTTATGGTGGTAAAAAGAAAAAGAAAAAAAAATTCAAATCGATATAAGCACTTCATGCAGACAGCTTGTTGTGGATGGTGTACCGCACTAGAGATTGTGCCCAATGTCACTGAATTAGCATATCACAATGGCCCCACTCGTCTGTTCCCCATGCCTCTGCTCTCCTAGACAACTACTAGCAGCCAATTAACATTTTGAGTAAATGTAAAGGTGTCTTAGCCCAAGAGTCCCTCCTAGTTGGCAAACCATGTCTTTTTTCTGTCTGGAAAGGAAGGGAGTACTCTCACTCTGATGTTAAGGGAAAGCTCAAATGGATGCATTCTTATTATTATTAGCGGCTATTTATCAATGAGTCTTACAAGTATGATGTTAAGAGAGTACTCAGTCCTGAACTAAAAATTTTAATTTAAAATTTCAGTTGACATCAATTAATAAAAAAAACTGTAAAATTATTATTTAAAAAATAATTATCTGTATAATTAATATCTAATTTTAACAGAAATAATATACTTTTAATTAAAATAAATTTACTTAGTTTAAACATATTTAATCTTTTACCTCTTTTGTATCTCATTTAAGTGAAATTTTAATTTATAATATAAGACTAAGTCATTTTTAATTTTAGTAATTGAAATTTTTTGTTACTATTTCATTAATTTTATTAATGGAAACTAAATAAAATGACATTATTTTGCATATGGTAATATATTTTTAAAATATTTTAAATTTTAAAATATTTAGTAAAATTTAATACGTAGAGATTCAATTTTTTTGACTCATTATCATTATTTTTTCTTTTTTAAACACTTTCAAAATTCATAATTTTTAAATTTTTTTTACAGGATTTAATTTTTGGATTTATCATAAAATTCAAATTTTGAATTTCTTATATATTTTTTTAATTTATTGGTAAAGCAACGTCGTTATAGCTATCTTTATTAGAATGATTAACATAAACCTAATGAAAACTTTCAATTGATAAAATTAGAAATTGCAGAGTCTAGATTGTAATTAAAATCTCGGGAAGATGAGATGCAAAAGAGATGAAGTACAGGAAGTTTACATGCATTTAATCCAATCTACTTCAGTGTATGAAACCTGGTATATGATATCACATGATTACAATGTCCAAGAAAAGCACATTTGATAAATAATTGAAGAAAATTTATAATGCCATATATTCTGTCAAAAATCATATGCTGCTTTCAGATGAATATTAAACCATGGGCCCAATTACAAATACGAAAAAGAGGATAGATACATCTGCTTTTGTTATATTTTAACAAATCGCCAATAATGGAACCAGTACCATATATTGACTAAGATATGGCAATTAAGTGTCCTAAACTAACAGTTATCAAAAACAGTAGTAATTTTATTATTGTGAAAATGAATAATTCATATTTCAATCAATATTTTTTATTAATTTGACTTTAACTGTATTTTAAATTCAAATATTTCAATTTTAAAAACAATTCTAATATTATTAGTTCAATTATTATTATTATTTAGTAATCATAGATTCATATGGATCTATAGTACATGGAAAGTTATCGATTTTGCTTTGAAGACAGGAAGACATGGGCCTCATGGACTATACTGGAGTTAATAGTTACCGTTTTTCCATATCCTGGCAAGAATTCTACCAAGTATGTTTCCATTTTATTCTCAAAGAAAAGCATTACTCATTTATGCTAAAGCTTTTGATTAGTTCCATACAATGAACCAGAGGGAAGATTTGGGAATGTGAACATGGCTGGCATCACTCATTATAACTAGTTCATCAAAGCACTTCTTCAGCAAGGTTTTACTCAAATTTCAGAATACCGATCAATTAGCCATAGCGTTTAGTTTGGCCTGAAATCCTTGCCCAGCTAATCATCAGTTTCATGTTCCAGGAATCCAACCCTTTGTGACTTTAACCTACTTTGACATTCCTCGGGAACTTGAAGACAGATATGGAGCTTGGCTAAGTCCTGAAGTACAGTATGCGACTGATGTCTTGTTCTCCCTTTTTTCTTCCGATGTTGTTAGACCTTTGCTCTTTTTGAATGTCCCTCTGAGATGAATTCAACTTTTTTAGGGTGGACTTCAAATATTATGCAGATGTATGTTTTAATTACGTTGGAGACATGGTGAAATACTGGGTTACCTTCAATGAGCCCAATGTTGCAGCAATTCGTGGTTACAGATCAGGGGCCTTTCCGCCATCCCATTGTTCCGGTTCATTCGGGAACTGCAGCAGTGGAGACTCAGAGAGGGAGCCTTTTATTGCAGCTCACAATATGATACTATCTCATGCAGCTGGTGTCGATGTCTACCGGACTTAGTACGACGTACTTGGATGAGTATGCCTCACACTGGTTTCTTTGAAAGATGACTGCTAGTTTTACACATATTTCCAACTTTTTCTATTTCTAAACTCTTGTGTATGCAGAAGAAATGTATCGCCAGTTTGACCCGCTGTCCAAGCTTTGAACGCGTTGACATGGTGGACCTCTTCAACTTTTCCGCAGGGCAAAATATCTCTCGGGGGAGATTTCCCACCAGTCTTCCTTTGATAAAGATGGTGGCTTCGCTTGACTTGGGCTTGACTTTTAAAAATCATCGAATTACAAAACCAACCTCCATTGCTACCGTAGCAGATGGACAAGAAAAAGCTGCAACTGCAAGATCAGAAGAACTCGGTCCAATTATCAAAAAAATGCACTCCGATCTCTATCTCATCCTCATCAAATCCTCCCCATCATTATTCCTACTTCCTTTATTCTTGTTCACCCCGAGCTATCTCGCTGAACCACATGTTCATGACCACGATTGCCCAAAAACAACTACCTTCACGAGGTACAGCCTCTACGAGGCCAATCTCTATATCTTCATTTACTTGCTTTCCTCCAACTCCACCAGCACGAAATACGGCCACTACAGTGGATTCCAGATCGGTGACGCTGGAAGCAGCACCGTGTATGGCTTGTTTCAATGTCGTGTCGACCTCAGCAACGAAGTCTGCAGCACTTGCGTCGCGCAGGCTGCCCAACGCATAGTCCAAGTTTGTCCTTTGAGAAGAGTTGCCACTGTCGCGTACGAAAAATGCCTCGTAAGTTACTCGGACGAGGACATGTTTTCTCGCTCGGAAACCGGGTTTCCTGTACAAGTGTGGAACTCCCAAATTGCGTCTCCGCCCCCCCCCATGCCCCGCCAGGTAAGTAGATCTCAATTTTTCATCGTTATAAATAAATTATACTCATAAAATTAAGATATATTAAATTAAAAATTACTATAAAATTTAAATATTAAATATTTAACAATTATCCAAAAAAATTATGTGCTAGATATTTGTATATATATATATATATATATATATTTATATTTATATTAACTGTAAGATCACAAACTTAATAAAAATAATAATAAAATAATATATATTTTTCATATTATATAATTTTATGGATCCATTATTTTTTTGTTAATATTATCAATTCATATCCTTGTAATTGTTCGATAAAATTAAAATGTGCATATGATTGATAAATTTCTACAGTTGCATTTCCGTTTAGTTTTTTTTTTTTTTTATTTGTCAGGAAAATTGATGTAGGCGTGCATGAAAATTAGAATAGAAAAAACCTACCGAATCGTGAAATTTGCTTGCAATAAATTGAAATTTGTACCAACATTTAAAGCGACATTTTGGGTGGTTGTCAAAAAGCGAAAATATACTTAATTTGCTAGTACAATATGTGTATATAGACACACACATGATCTTTCGAACGAATTATAAATGGGAAATTTTATGTAAAATGAAAATTACCACGTTGTGTTTTTTATAAATGGACTCAAAATTTTAATTTATTAAGTAGACCATTAGGCAAGCCTTGATGCAATTAAGAACAGTATGTTGTCTTGCTAAAAAAAAAAAAAACATGTTTCAGACACAAAAATAGTTTTTTTTAATATATAAATTTAAAATAAGATTGTGCAGATTAATAAAAACATAAAGTTGCATGGCGCGAGATTGAAAATAAAGTTTTTTTTTTTTTTAATGTGTGAATGCAGCAAGCCTTCCCACAGCAGTAATGGCAATTCCTGCTGCAGTTGCTGCTAGTGTCATGCTTTTCTGCATGGGCTACTGTCTCGCAACAAGACGAGAAAGAATGAAGTATGGTAGTGTCCCAGGAGGGAAAGGTAATATTGAAGACTAGTAGAGTTCATGGAATATCAAATTGCCACACATGATTATTTCAAGCATTTGTGTTTTTACTTCTTTTCATTATTGCATTTTGTAGATGGAAGCGAAATAAACAACCTGGAGTCCCTGCAATTTGGTCTGGTAGCCATTGAATCTGCCACGAAAAAGTTCTCCACTGATAACAAGCTAGGGAGAGGCGGATTTGGAGAGGTTTACAAGGTAACGGTTAGAATTTGGTCCTTACCACCCAGTTTAAACTTTCAAATTTTTGAGTTGAATAGTTACTTGACATGGTATATATAACTTGTATTAAGTATATTGTGTTGGCTCCATAAGTCTCAAACTAAACATTAAATCTGGAAAAGAGCTGACAAGAAACTTAGAGAAAAAGGACTGAAATTCTGGGGTTGGGCACGCTGAACCCCCCGTGGCGGTTTAAACTCAACAGCTATTGATATTTATGGTAGATTACAACCGAAAACTTGTACATTGGTTGCCTAATTTCCATACATTTCAAACTAAAATCTTGGTCTCCAATTTTGTTAGCTCTTACAAAATCTGCACCCAGCACTACTAACCTAGAGCTAAACTTCCCTGCTGGAATTCTGTTACTGCAATTCCGATTTCTGGTCCTTTTTCTGGCTTAAACACAACCAGCTAACAACTTTCATTTTCTTGTTTGTATGCTGCACGCAAATGCAAAGCAGAGAAGCCACATTCATCAGCACTCCTTATTTGGCTTCTTTGCTACAAAACCTCTGCTAAAGACATGAAATCTCTGCTTGTTCCTTTTTTTTAACATTCATTCCTTCCTTCATATTGCTTGCATCTAACAGTTTTGCCCTGATGCAAATATTACACTGTTGGATGCATGCAATTAATAGTTTGATACTTGCTTACCACGACATATGCCAAAAAGTCACACACCCACCTATCAAACTCTATCTGAAAGCAAAATATTGAGCTCCGCCAAGATAGTAGAGCATTGCTAACAATTTATGAAAGCCAATTACCAGGGTACACTTCCTAACGGGCAAGAAATTGCTGTAAAAAGGCTATCAAGAAGTTCTGGACAAGGTGCAGAAGAATTCAAGAATGAAGTCCTCTTAGTAGCCAAGCTTCAGCACAGAAATCTTGTCAGGCTGCTAGGATTTTGCTTGGAAGGAGAAGAAAAGATACTGATTTATGAATACGTGCCCAACAGAAGCCTTGATTACTTTCTATTTGGTATGCTGGTCTTGCTCCTCTAATCCTATAGCTAATCGTTTTTTGTCTTTGTAAATGCACTAAGTGTGGTTGTTGAACATGAATCAGTTTCTTTCAAACTAAACAGAAATGTATGTTCCTAAACCCTAATCTGAATCTCTGTTTTCATGACCTTGTAGATCCGAATATGCAAGGACATTTGGATTGGCCAACACGTCAAAAAATAATAGAGGAATTGCTAGAGGAATCCTTTATCTTCACGAAGACTCCCGGCTTAGGATTATACATCGCGACCTTAAAGCAGCAAATATATTGTTAGACGGAGATAAGAATCCAAAAATATCAGATTTTGGAATGGCTAGGCTTTTCGAAGTTGATCAAACCGAAGGAAGCACGCAGAGAATTGTAGGAACATAGTAAGTTTGCTGTGGCCTTATTTGTTCTGCATAGTTTAGATGAATACCGTGGTATACCGAAACTAAGTTTAAAGGAAGATAAAATCAATATTGTCATTACTCATTCTTAATACTCCACTGCATTTTGTCAGCACGGTGCTTATTTGTTCTGCATAGTTTAGATGAATACCGTGGTATACCGAAACTAAGTTTAAAGGAAGATAAAATCAATATTGTCATTACTCATTCTTAATACTCCAGTGCATCATAAGAACGTGCATTTTGTTTTTAATCTAACATTGTTCCATTTGTGCCTGGTTTCAAGTGGTTACATGTCTCCAGAATATGCAATGCATGGACAGTTCTCTGTCAAGTCTGATGTCTACAGTTTTGGAGTCCTACTTCTCGAAATTGTTAGCGGAAAGAAGAACAGTTCGTTCCATAAGACAGAAAGCGCAGAACACCTTGTGAGCTATGTGAGTGTCAAATTTTGTTCCTTCGTTTATCATCACTGTCAAATCGAGAATCAGAGTTACATGCACAATAGGATTGATCATTCCTTGACTATATGTACAGGTCTGGAAGCTATGGAGAGATGGCAGACCATCAGAAGCATTGGATCCAAATTTGACGGTAGTACTTTCAACAAATGAGGTTGTTAGATGCATCCAAATAGGCCTATTATGTGTTCAGGAGGATCCAACCGAAAGACCCACAATGGAAAAAGTTTCTCTCATGCTTAATAGCAACTATATAGAATTGCCATTGCCTAAACGTCCGGCCTTTTTCATCCATGGTAGAGCAGAGCAGAGCAGGTCAATGAAGGGCTTGGAACCGGATCAATATAGGGACAAGTTATACCCTATTTCTGTTGATGAAGCGCCAATTACTGTTGTGTCTCCTCGATAGTGGAAGCTAAGGAGTTTGGCACCATCATAAACTTGGAAACCCATCTCCATTTTTATTCTTTTTATCCACAGTTCCATGTTACGGATGTAGTACCGTAAGTCTTTACTTGACAGGCAATAAAGCAGTCTGCTGCTGACATTTTTGTTTATGCGCAAGTGAAGACTGGAGCATTTCAAAAGATGATGAATTTGTAACATACATCTATTCATTCTAAAATAAACGTCCGGTGCACGATATTCTACGTTGTTACTACGGAATTTCTGTGGGTGGCGGCTCAAGAAAGAACTTACATAGGAAGAACAGGGCCTTCTTCTGAAACAAGTAAGTGTTCAACTAGTGGTGCAGTGCAGTGAGAGGGACATGGAAGCAAGCGATTATACGCAGGGCAGCTGAAACGAGATAAACGGTAGCATTAGCAAAAGAAAAATAGGAAATGACAAACGAGTTTTGCTTGGAACAGGACGAACAAGAACAAATTGTGCGGCATCTTAAAAAGTGGCTACAAGGCATTTGCAGTGCTTTGATAAATGCGGATACCACAACAGGCATACCCATGGATAAGATGATGAGAAAATGGTGCATAAGCCTCTCTTCTCATCTTTCCTTGAGAAACCATTTTGCCTAACACTAGGAACAAAGGATGAAATGATATGGGATGATGTTTATTTTGTTCACTAAACAAGGAGAGAGAGCATAACAAAATAATTCTGCAAATTTTCAGGGAGGGGCACGAGGGAAGGGAGCTTGAAGCCCGGAACCGTTCTCTGGTCGAGGGCATAGCTACGTCATGGCTGTCTCATCACTCAAGTGATTCAATCGGAAAGTTCTCTTCTTTCTTTTTTTTTTTCTTTTTTGTTAATCCAATCTCTTTCTCTTTTCTAAGTACACCTGAAGTCAATTCAAGTGTTTAACTTGTGAGACTTGTCTTGTCGAACCTCATAGTCACCAACATTTAGAAGGCAATTACAAACAAAATTTAGTCTCGAAAAACAAGTCACCAATACTCTAAATTTTTTATGTTTAAATGTCTAACGCTTTGAAATTTATTAAAATATTATATAATTAAAAGTTCAACAAAATTTGTGATGAAAAAAAAAAGTAATTCTATGATTTTTCTCAAAAAAAGAAATATATTTACTCGAGCAATTTTTGTCTTTGTGAGATGTACGACACAATAATGATGGTCTGCATCCTGTACATGACGTGTGCATGTAATATTGAAACTCGAAGTACCCACCTTTTCGTTTTTGTCCATTTTGGCGGGACAAAATTTCTCTCGAGTGAGATTTCCCAGCGTCTTCCTTGGCTGCTTGACTTGGGTTCTCGATGACTTTTAAGAGCCAATCGGATTACAAAACCAACCTCCGTTGCTATTACGGCATATGGACAAGAAAAAGCTGCAACTGCAAGACCAGACGAAACTTGGTTCAATTATTTAAAAAAAACAAAAAAATGCACTCCGATCTCTATCTCATCCTCATCAAATCCTCCTTATCATTCCTACTTCCTTTATTCTTGTTTACCCCAAGCTATGTCGGTGGAGAAGATCCTCTCTACTATATTTGTTCAAATACAACTACTTTCACAAGCAACAGCCTCTATAAGGCCAATCTCAATCGCCTCCTTTCTGAGCTTTCCTCCAACTCGACCAGCGAGCAATACGATTACTTCAACGGCTTCAGAAGCAGGGACGCTGGAAACCAACCCAACAAAGTGTATGGCTTGTTTCAATGTCGTGGCTCCTTTAGCAACGACGTCTGCAAAAACTGCGTCGCGCAGGCCGTCCAAGATATAGTCCAAGCTTGTCCTGTGGAAAAAGTGGCCATCATATGGTACGATGACTGCCTCTTACGTTACTCGAACAAGTCCATGCTTTATGTCATGGAAACCCTCCCTGCCGTATACATGTGGAACACCGGAAATGTGACGGACCAGCCAGAGAGTTTCGACGCTATTGTAACGGATACCTTGGGTCGTACGGCCACTCAATTGGCCAGTGCTCTGGAGGGAGGAAAAAGGTTTGCAACCAGATACGTAAATTTAACTGCGTTTATAAACCTCTACTCCACCGTGCAGTGCACGTCGGACCTGTCTAGTTCCCACTGTCTTCAGTGCCTTCAGACGGCTATCTCACAGTTTCCAACGTGCTGCAATGGGAGGCCCGGAGGAAGAGTCCTTTTCCCAAGTTGTGATTTTCGGTATGAAATTTATCCATTTTATAATCAAACAGCAGTCGCCGCACCACCATCTCCGTCTATGGTGGTTCTCGCACCACCACCACCTCCGTTTGTGGTGTCTTCTCCGCCCCCCGATCCGGCACCAGGTAAGTCAAAAGATTTTGTTGACTTTGCAGCATTAAAGTTTATATTTGACAAAATCAAAAGGTTATTTTTGTGTGATTTAATATGAGTGTTAGAAGGTTAATTATATGTATTTTTTTATTTTCTCAATATTAACTATAAAATCAAAAATATATATTTAATAAAAATAATAATAAAATATGTGTAATTATCATATTATATATTTTTATAATTTACTATTTTTCATCAACATTATCAATCCATATTCTTATAATTAATTAATAAAATTATACATATGGATAGAATTCTACACTTACACTTTTTAAGGAAAACTTTTTTGTGTAATGAACATATACCCATTTGAAATTTTTGATTGAAGAAATTTATTGAATAGTGACAAAACTTAAAAAAAAGAAAAATAAAAATTTAATGGTAATTTAATGACCTAATTAAAATTAAATAATATATTAGTCAACTAATAATATAACTAAATACTTACATAGACAACAATTGTTGTCACTATTAATTAATTAATTGTTAAGTCTTGATTAGGTTTTTGATTTTGTTTTATTAAGTAACTAAAATTTAATTATTTAAATAAAAAATTTAATTTTAATTTTTAATTTTATAAAACTAAAATTTTTATTTATTTTTAAATTCAATTCAATTAACTAAATTATCAATAACCCAAATAATAATACAAATATCATTTATATAATTTGAAATTTAAAGTTAATTTATAGTTTTATTTCAATTAGCTGATTTATTAGGAGAAATTTGTTAATCAGTATTATTTCTATAAACTGAAAAATAAATTTTAAATGAAAAAATTTATATAAAATGTAATTTTTATAAATTAAAAAAATTCAAATTTTTATTTATTAAATAGACTATTTTGTAGAGTTTTAATACAATTAAGATTATTTGATTGTGAATTAAAATTTGTAGATTTGAATACTAAAAGCAACATTTTTATAAAATTAAGAGTGATATTTTGTACATTCATAAAAACATGAGATTGAAAATAAAGTACTTAGTGTTATAAAAATGTTGAAAGCAAGTTCTCTCGCAGCAAAAGCAAGTTTTCCCACAGCAATCACAATTTATGCTGCAGTCGCTGGTTGTGTCGTGCTATTCTGCATAGGCTACTGTCTCATAAGAAGAAGAGCAAGAATGAATTTTGGCAGTGTCCCACAAGGAGAAGGTAAAATTGAAGACTAGTGGAGCTCATGGGATATCAAATTGCCATATATGGTTATTTCAAGCACTTGTGTTATTACTTCATTTTATTATTGCATTTTGTAGATGGAAGCGAGATAACCACCGTGGAGTCCTTGCAATTTGGCTTGGTAACCATTGAATCTGCCACAAAAAAGTTCTCCGCTAATAACAAGTTAGGAAGAGGCGGATTTGGTGAGGTTTACAAGGTAACTGTTAGAGTTTGGGCCTCAACTAGCTTAAACTTTTGGGTTAAATGGTTACATCACATAATATCCTTTATACAACTTGCATCCAATATATTGTGT
Source organism: Bruguiera gymnorhiza (assembly GCA_020883675.1). NCBI lineage: Eukaryota > Viridiplantae > Streptophyta > Magnoliopsida > Malpighiales > Rhizophoraceae > Bruguiera > Bruguiera gymnorhiza. The sequence continues at coordinate 513,127 of JAIRCJ010000017.1, read as the reverse complement.
TGGCTTTAGAAGCCTCAAACAGAAAATTAAGTCTGAAAAAGACTGAAATTCTGGGGGTGCTCATGCCAAAAAACCTCCCTTAAAAACTCAACAGTTAGTGATATTTATAGTAGATTTCAACTGAAAAACTAGTACATTGCTCGCCTAATATCCATACATTTCAAACTAAAATCATGTTCTCCTATATTGTTAGCTGTTACAAAGTCTGCACCTGGCACTACTAACCTAGAGCTAAACTTCTCTGCTGGAATTCTGCCACTGCAATTCCGATTTCTGGTCCTTTTCTGGCTTAAACACAACCAGCTAACACTTTCATATTCTTGTTTGTATGCTGGATGCAAATGCTAAGCAGAGAAGCCACATTCATCAGCACTCCTTATTTGGCTTCTTTGCTACAAAACCTCTGCTAAAAACATGAAATCTCTGCTTGTTCCTTTTCTTCAACATTCATTCCTTCCTTCATATTGCTTGCATCTAACAGCTTTGGCTTGATGTAAATATTACACTGTTGGATGCATGCAATTAATAGTTTGATACTTGCATACCACGACATATGCCAAAAAGTCACACACCCACCTATCGAACTCTATCTGAAAAATGGTATCAGAGCAAAATATTGAGCTCCGCCAAGATAGTAGAGCTTTGATTTATGAAAGCCAATTATCAGGGTACACTTCCTAATGGGCAAGAAATCGCTGTAAAAAGGCTATCAAGAAGTTCTGGACAAGGTGCAGAAGAATTCAAGAATGAGGTTCTGTTAGTAGCCAAGCTTCAGCACAGAAATCTTGTCAGGCTGCTAGGATTTTGCTTGGAAGGAGAAGAAAAGATACTGATTTATGAATACGTGCCCAACAGAAGTCTTGATTACTTTCTATTTGGTATGCTGGTCATGCACCTCTAATCCTATAGCTAGGAGCCTTTTGTCTTTGTAAATGCACTAATTGCAGTTGCTGAACAAGAATCAGTTTCTTTCAAACTAAACAGAAATGTATGTTCCTAAATCCTAATCTGAGTTTCTGTTTGCATGACCGTGTAGATCCGAATATGCAAGGACATTTGGATTGGTCAACACGTCAAAAAATAATAGGAGGAATTGCAAGAGGAATTCTTTATCTTCATGAAGACTCTAGGCTTAGGATTATACATCGGGACCTTAAAGCTGGAAATATTTTGTTAGATGGAGATATGAACCCAAGAATATCAGATTTTGGAATGGCCAGGCTTTTCGGAGTTGATCAAACTGAAGGAAGCACAAATAGAATTGTGGGAACATAGTAAGTTTGCTGTGCCCTTATTGGTTCTGCATGGTTTAGATGAATATCATGGTATACTGAAACTAAGCTTAAAGGGAAGATAAAATGACTATTGTCCTCACTCTTTCTTAATATTCCATTGCATTTTTTCAAGACATTATCCAACGTGGTATGCAGCTAACATTTGTAAATCTGCCAGTGCTCTAGAAGAGCGTGTATTTTGTTTTCAATCTAACATTGTTCCATTTGTGTCTGGTTTTAAGTGGTTATATGTCTCCAGAATATGCAATGCATGGACAGTTCTCTGTTAAGTCTGATGTCTACAGTTTTGGTGTCCTACTTCTTGAAATTGTTAGCGGAAAGAAGAACAGTTCATTCTATAAGAGAGAAGGCGCAGAACACCTTGTGAGCTATGTGAGTGTCAAATTTTGTTCCTTCGGTTATCATCACTGTCAAATTGAGAATCAGGGTTACCTGCACAACAGGATTGATCATTCCTTGACTATATGTACAGGTCTGGAAGCTATGGAGAGATGGCAGACCGTCAGAAGCATTCGATCCAAATTTGACAGTAATGCTTTCAACAAATGAGGTTGTTAGATGCATCCAAATAGGCCTATTATGTGTTCAGGAGGATCCAATCGAAAGACCCACAATGGCAACAGTTGTTCTCATGCTTAATAGCAACTATATAGAATTGCCATTGCCTAAACGTCCGGCCTTTTTCATCCATGGTAGAGTAGAGCAGAGCAGGTCAATGAAGGGCTTGGAGCCAGATAAGTTAGACCTCATCTCTGTTGATGAAGTGCCAATTACTGTTGTGTCTCCTCGATAGTGGAAGCTAATGGGTTTTCTCCAAAAGTGTGATGAAACTTTGAAAAACATAATTGCACTTTGCCAATCTGGCACCATCATAAACTTGTAAACCCATCTCCATTTTCTTTATAGTCCACAGTTCCATGTTATTTATCTAGTACCATAAATATGTACTTGATAGGAAATAAAGCAATCTGCTGCTGACATTTTGATTTATGCCTAAGTGAAGACTAAAGAGCATTTCAAAAGATGATGAATTTGTAACATACACCTATTCATTGTAAAATAAACGGCCGGTGCGCGAGGCTCTACATTGTAGGGTCCTAGAAATTGTCACAGGATCCTTCTTTTTTGGTCCATTAGGTGGCTCATTTAACTGTGAGCTACATAATGGAGTAGCTCTCTTGAGACTTTGAAGATAAAGGACCAGGATCAGTTTCTATTGCTGCTTTGCAGTAACTTCTGTCTTCTTGTTGGGCTATCAAGACATGAAAATGTCCATTTCAAGCAAAGCTAGACATTGACGTTGAACTTGCACAGCCTAACCTGGTTCAAATTAAATGTGCATAATAAGCCGTCATCCCATTATTCCCTGTGAATGAAAAATATTTTCTTCTAGTAGCAAGAATGAAGGGCAGCTTGGCTGCAGTGCTTCCCTTCTTAGCAGAGAAGGTTGTAGCAGACAACATGGCATCATTTTAGCGCGCACACACATCTGGGTCATTCTCACGGCACTTGTGTCCCTGATGTCTGTTCCATTGTGTTCCTCACATTCTTTGAAGGTTCCATTCAAAGTTTCAAGTGCCGAAGATTTTTCTGCTTTGGGAAAGGGGGGTGTGATGGCTCAAGCATGTCAACGTTTCCTTCTACCAAAGGGTCAGATTTCCTAATCAAAACATCATTCAAAAGCCAAAACATCAATCCAAATTTTATTTTTTTACTCATATTCTAAAACTGACATAAGTAACGAGCATCTACATGAAACATGCCTTTTTTTTATTATGTGGATCAACACAATTCTTTGTGGTCACTGCACTCCAGCCATTTTCATTAAGTAATGACCGAAGCCCATTGGAAGTGTTTGGAATTTATGAAATCTAATACTTAACCAGCCCTTAACCGTCACTCTTACTGAACCATTTTGGGGGACAGTTTTTGATGTCTGAAGGACCGCCAACACTGTGGTCCAACGCTTAAGAGGCCCGTCATTGCCATGCAAAAAGTCATGGGTTCAAACTTCTGCTAAACGAAGATAAGAGTGTGGAGTACCACTCATGCTTTCCTTATTTTCTTAACAATCAAAGAAAGTGATTCTTTTGCTTGTTCTCCATTGACCAAGACTTTAATTTCATCAATGGCCCCCCTAGTGATGCATGAGCTCATGATCCTCTAGCAACTTAACAGATCCATTTGATGACGAAAAGAAATGATATAATCCCCTATCCTTATTTCCATTCCGCACAGCCCAAACATTTTTCAGTTGAACTAGATTTGGACTACGAATATGATTGTTTTCTCTAGGGGTGAAACGTACGCTGTTTTTCTCATGTGAAAATGGTGAGTGCGAACTGGGTTACATTTCTCTTAATAATATCCAATCCATTATGTCTTTTGCTCGAAACATGCGTTTTTTTTTTTGGCTGTTTATATAGGTTTTGGGGAGAAGTATCATCCCAATTCTGCAGCTGAAGTTTTTCTCAATGATGACGAGAGTGGAATACATGAGCAGCTACTTGGATTCCTTGGAGAATCTGGCTAACTGTCCTGGTCTTTTTCAAGCCCTTGAACAAATTGAGACACACCATCATTTTCCTCGTTGTATGGTCCGGAATGGGGCAGATGTGCGAGGCTACTTTGCGTGGTCATTACTTGATAACTTTGAGTGGACATCAGGATATACAATACGATTCGGGCTCTATTATGTAGATTTGGCCACTCTCAGTAGAACCCGTAAACTTTCAACTTCTTGGTACAAAGACTACATTGCTAACCACAAGGCTCCTGCAACTTGCGGCTGAGCATAATCTAGAATGTCCATTAGCATATAGAAATAACTCAGATTACGAATGATGTTGAAGTTCCATTCGCTTTTAGGAGATACTGCCAGAATGAGCTTTCGGTCGACGAGTCAATATTTAGTTGTTGGTTAAAAATGTTTAGAACGTTTCGGAAAACAGTCTTCTGCTATGTTTTAACACAGGATAATCCATCTTGTATGATTGTTATCATTTTCCTGAAGCCGAAAGCCGTGGCATTTTCATCTTTTGTGGGCTCTCCCTGGTAGCTATTGCTCTTATGTTACCTTGCCATGGAATGTGGCAAGATGTTGGGGACACCAATAAATTTAAAATGCAAACTGGGATGTGGTAGAGTATGGTGAGGATGCGGAACAATCACCATGTAAATGGCACAAAAGTGAAGGTCTTGTGGAGCACATTGCTAATTGCAATATAAAAATCGAGCAATCAAAGTAATTCAAAAGGGATTGCTGGATTATAGCAAAGATCCGCATTAATCCTCATGCCGCTCGCCTGACAAGAACGTCGCTCTTAAGGACCATATTGCTAGTTTCAATATCAAAACAGACAATCAAAGTAATTCCACTCTTCAAAGCCAATCTGACATGTCATATAAAAGAAAGGAAGCATCTTTCCAATCTAAATTGCCAACCCAGTCTTTTAAAATTGAGCAGTGAAAAAGAGATGACTAGCCCTTGAAGGCTAGGCTTTCTTTTATCCGTAAACAACTTAAAAACTTCTGCAATATGCCAAAATGAAATGACTAGAGAATTTGGCATCTTAGAAACTTAGAAGAGAATGATTCATGGTCTCTTATGAACTATGATATACATGGTTGTTGATGCAACCACCAAGTCAAGGAAAGTGGCCCTAGTAACTTGGTTATGCATGCCACCCTAAAATCCAGTCTATTCAACACAATATTACAAGTCTACTTGCCTCAATAAGAGAATGCGTCATGATTTATCAAGCCCTTCAAACCTCTTTGTCATTGAATTGAGCTTGTTCCAGAGAAAATTCATTTCTTCCATTCTATGTCCTATTTCAAGGAAAAATAATTTGCTAGTGACCAGTAGAAACACCTTATAGTATAGGAATGGTAGATAGGCTTCAACTTTTTCTGAGGTAATGCTCCAGTTAGTAATTGATCACAAATCTTCAGCACCATTTTAAGCTACTCTGGATCTCCACCAGGGAGATCTGGCCTCATAAATGTGCTTGCCATCATCCCAAGAAATTTGGTATGCCTGAAGACCAATAGCAACAACTGGTTCCTTTCCATGCTGTGCAATCCACTCAGTAATAGCAGTTTCTTTGGTATCCTCGCTAGGATATTGCTTTCTGTATTTGCCAAATGGATTTATCCCAGGAGTGGTCAGTTCTGCAATTGCAGCTGTCATGTACATCGAGTCGCCCACTAGTGGTGCACCACATGCAGCCAGCTGAGCTCTGATCTGTGGATAGAGTAGATTATTGCCAGAGTTAAAGATTGTATATGTTTGCCTTATTACAGTGACAGAAAAGCAGAACTTCCCTCTCTACATCATTCTCTTGACAACAATTGCTGTGAACAAACTAATTGGAGTGCTACAGGTCCCCAATTCTCACTTACCAGGGCCCACAACATCCAAAGCTCTTCAGTTTCTCAAGTAATCCTCGTCAATTTCTCTGAGTTGGAAATTGAAAATCCAAGCAAGTTTCAATCATATGGGAAACCCATTGACCAGAATTGGATATCCTCTGTAATCTTATCACCCATAACTCTGCTGTTGTCAAGCTCTTAATCCTAATGGCTGCTACTTCTATCCTTCACAATCAAGGAGCAGCTTTAATTACCCAGGAGCAATTAATTAAGACAAGCTTGTTTTAAGAAAACTCACTAAACAATTTATCTTCTCACCATACTGGATTAGAGAATCACTATCCCAAACACATATGACCAGACCATCACTTATGACTACAGATACAAAATCAATAAGTTAATGAAAACAGGAAGCAACCAAGAGATAACACAGAGAAAATATGGGAATACTTAGTTTGATAGAAGGAAATAAGGGAATATTAAATAACCTGATGAGTTCGACCAGTCAAGAGGTTGATCTTACACTCATATGCATGATCCTTTGATGGCCAACCACAGTCTTCAGGACAATATCTCTCTTCAGTTGCTGCATTTGGCCAAGGAACCTCCTTGCATTCAATAACCTCAAGTCGACACAAATGCCACCCTTCTATAAAATCTGCAAGTATAATGATCTTAAATTCAATAATATGCAATAAGACAAATAAGTCTAAAACTTCTTGCCTAAATGCAATCATTAGCACCACCATCAGTATGACCATGATATTGCACTACCATCATTTAGAGATGAAAATCACCTGAAGATTTTGCATTTTGGAAATTGTGTACAATTATGGTGAGAAAATACATGAACCCCATAGAAAGATGCAATCATTTATAAATTCCATCATACAGATCTAATGGGCAAGTGTATAACAAAATTAGAAAAAAAAAAAAAAAGAAATGGACTAAAGGGGAGCAGAACATGAGAAACTTTTTCGAAAATTATACAACAATTTTCAAGAATAAACTTGACAGCAGGCATATGGTAAAACCTATGAAGGCATAACATCTCCAAGCAATTCAGGAATAGAAATGCCAAACAACAGGCAACTGCCTGCTTCAATATGTTGAAAATCACAAAATTTGATCATTGACCTTCACCATGTAATGCCTGGCTGAGATTAGTACCTTCCGAAACGAGTCTTGGAGCAACATTAACAGGACGCATGTAATGAGTAACAAGTCCAATTGGCACAGGAGATGCAGCAAGAGCAAGATAAAGCTTCTTGACCTTTTTGTCCTAGTGGAGAGGGGAAAATACATATTAATAGTTGTGGTCCTTGATATCAACATAAAGCTACATAAATGAACCATACTGAAATTATTCCACTGTTGACACTTTCAGCTCTAAATGGCAACATCAATGACAGTGGACCTCACTACTATGTTAGTGTAGCCACTGATTAGAATGGAAACTCAATCAAATGAGTTCTAAGATATAGTGTCATGAACTTACTCTGATCTTTTTATGGAAAATCGAGCAGTACTCCTTAGTCCTAGCAAACACAACACTGCAAGCAAAAGTACAGCCCATTATCCTCTCTCAGCATTAGAGATTGACTTAAAAGAGAAAAGAACCACTCTTACAACACAATACCAGCCTTCTGTGCAGTTATCTATCTGATGGGTAGTCAGTAACGGGGCTGTAAATCCCAAGGCACGACTGGCAAATGTTGCACAACTTTCCTCTATGTTGTCTGTGGTTCCTCCCACCTAACACATTTACAAATTACATATCACATGAGCAATACGACATAAGTAGCGTTATTCAAACTATAAAAGGTCCACAATTTTGGTTAAACAAGATATAAGGAGGGGGTAAGGGGAGAGACTCTCTTGGAACAACTACATACTGATGTACCAGCAGGTTTGTCTAAAACGACATAAGATTCAGCCACATCTATAATTCTCGATTTCCAATCAACATCATAGCACCTGAAGAGTATCAACACATGAGCAACTATAAAGTTGAGGGACATTACAATAATCATTCACCAATGACAGCATCTACCGTGGGAAGCGTTTTGGGTGTACATGAACACGCAAGTATGTTCCAGCTTCAAGGAACTGATTAGGATCAGTTATCCTGAAGGTTTTTTGTGCTTCTCGAATTGTTTTCCCTTTGATGGAAGCTCTCTTTTTCAGAACTGAGGGTGCAGTAACTTCTTTAAACGTCCTAATTTGTTCCAGAGTTGCTGTGGGTGGCGGCTGCGGGCAGACAAGTGCATAATGCACAGCTCCAAAATGTATAAGATCTGAAACGTACCTTCAAATCATGATTTTTTCTTTGTATCATCTCATCCCGATAATTCTGATAATCATGTTGAGAATATGAAGAATCATGCCATGTTAATAGTCCAAACAGTTGGAAGACAAGAAAGAACTTACAGGGGAGGAAGATCCAAAGCTCTACAAATAAAGTCAAGAACAAAGCCTTCTTCTGAAACAAGTAAGTGTTCAACTCTTGGAGCACTACTGTGAGAGGGACATGGAAGCAAGCGATTATATGCAGGGTAGCTGAAACAAGATAAACAGTAGCATTAGCAAAAGAAAAATAGGAAATGAAAAACAAGTTTTGCTTTGAACATGACGAACAAGAACAGATAGTGCAGCACCTTAAAAAGGGCCCAGAAGGCATTTGCAGTGCTTTGATAAATGTGGATAACACAACAGGCATACCCTTGGATAAGATGATAAGAAAATGGTGCATAAAGCCCTCTTCTCATCTTTCCTTGAGAAACCATTTTGCCTAACACTAGGAACAAAGGATGAAATGATAGGATGATGTCTGTTTTGGTCACTAAACCATTCATTTTTAACCAAAGCTTTTGTTTATATGATAAAGAAGTACAATAAGAGCGCGAAAGAAGCCTGATGCTGTCTCACAACCCCCCCAAAAAAATAATAATAATACTTGTACACCAAGCTTTTAGGGAATTTTAGAAGACATTACAGATTTCAAAATATCACCTTTTGTTTTCAGTAATGATTGCTAAACTGCAACTTTCCACCAATGAATCTACCAATTGACACCTAATTCAAATAAAAAAAAAAAACCAAATTGAAGCACAAAGCTTGAAACCCTCCAACCTTTCAACCTTAAATCCCAAAATGCTTTAACTTCCAACTATTTAAGCACACACATGAAAGACAAATACCAAAAACTTTCAAACCTTTCAGTATTCACTAATCAAAGGAACAGTATTGCATATAAGTTAAGATTCAAGACTTCATTTTAAGTCCATTTATTTCAGTCTTCAAGCATAAGCTAAATATTACATTAAAGCACAAGGTTCCCGGCTGAAAAGAAAGCAAAAATATTAGACACCCAGAGAAGCTACGCCTCAAAAGAAATGAAATTTAAAGTACCCATTAATGGAAGGAGCAGCATTTGTAAATTCAACATCCAGTTTCGACGATTTGCAGCCGAAGTTTCTCTTACTTGGACCCAAAGCACGCAAACCCGATTCATTTCTGGGGTCATGCTTGCTGAGAGAATAACCAGCGGCTGATGCTAACGCGCGGCGAAGGGTCAGCGGGACGCCCAAGCTCCGGTAGCCGCCGGCGAAGATTGAGGAAACGGTAAATGAACCCATCTCCGCTCAGAGCTTAGCCTCTGTGTTTGAGGAGCGGCAGGGGTGGGTTTCAAGCCGTTTACAACACAAACCGAGCGGCATTTTGGACCGGTATTGAAGCAAAGCAGGCTGGCCCATTAGCCCAACTTTTTTAAGGTTATAGTAGAGTGCCCTCCAGTCCACCAACCAAAACAGAGGGAGGTAGAAAGTGAAATGGAGTGGTGGGTTTGTATGCCAAAAATTGAACTTCATGCCCATCTCAATGGCTCCATTAGAAACTCCACGCTTCTGTGAGCTTCTACTCCTTTACCTTCGTTCTTCTTCTTTGCTTCCCTTCTCTGTATTAAGTCTAATGGCTTTATGAATTCTAGGTAACTTTGGATCTGAACGCTCTGTTGCCCTTTGTACTTTAGTTACTTAAAGTTTTAATGTTTCTTTCCATTTCCTGTTCCAATTGTTATTGCTTTTGGAATATGCATACAGAGAACTGGCCAGAGATTTGGGTGAAAAGGGTATCATTGTTTTTTCAGATGTTGAGCATGTTATCATGAAAGGTATCTCTTTTTTTTCTATCCCTCTTTTCTGGTTACTGATATGTTTGGTATCTGTAAATTTAAAAAAAAAAAATGAGGAAGGAGTGTACTGCATGTTGAATTTTTTATTTTGACAACTTGTTATACAGAAAGCAGTAACTTTTCTTGTTATTGTTCAATTTTTCGATTTTGAATTGCAGTGTTATGTGGCTTTTTTAATTGAGTTATTATTCTACATATAATGCCAGAACATTGTGATTCATGTGTATGGTTGCCCTCATTATCCAATTCAATTTTCTGGGTTGGTCTTTTATGTTTATTTGATTTCCCATTTATTCTGATAAGTACGACTTTGGGAGACTCTTGCTTTGCTTCTGCCCAGATGATCGTTCTTTGCGCGAAGTTTTCAAGTTGTTTGACTTGATTCACATTATTACCACTGATCACAACACCGTTACAAGGATCACAAAAGAAGTAAGACAATAAGTCATTTACTTATTTATTTTCTTTTTGTGTTTCAAATGTCAATTCTTGTAATTCATCTTTTCTGGAAACAGGTAATTGAAGATTTTGCTTCCGAGAATGTTGTGTATTTGGAGTTGAGAACCACTCCCAAGGTAATTAAATAAGCTAGAGGTTTTTGTTTTCTTCCTTGCCTTTTCATGTAAAAGTCTTTTGACTTTCCATTGATAAAAATGTTTGTGTGCCACATTATACAGAGGAACGATTCCATAGGAATGACTAAGTGGTCCTACATGGAAGCAGTGATGAAAGGTTTACAAGCTGTCAGTTCTGTTGACGTAGATTTTGCTTGTAATCTGGATGCTAGAACTTTTTCCAATTCAATGAGCACCATGTGTCATGGAACAACAAAGAAGAAAATATATGTCAGACTTCTTCTCAGCATTGACCGTCGTGAGACGACTGAAGCTGCAATGGAAACTGTATTCCAGTTCAAGTGGATTTTGTATAGCATAACAGCTGCAAATAGTATAAGACTTTGATTTCTCTGCTTCACTTTTAATAGGTTAAGCTGGCTCTGGAGATGAGAGACTCTGGGGTAGTTGGTATTGACCTTTCTGGAAATCCTGTTGTGGGTGACTGGTACTTTCCTTACTGGCTATAGAATTTTAACCAGCGGATAAAGGTTAGGCTTATGACTGGTAGAAATGTTTTACAATCTCCAATCATTAGTGGATCTGTTGCAGGGTCACATTTTTGCCAGCATTAAACTTTGCTCAGGAACAAGGTCTCTTTGTGACTCTTCACTGTGGAGAGGTCTATTTGTTTTCCTATTTTTTGGTGCACATTTGACAATATCTATACTTCCGTTTACTGTTGGAGCTACTTACTCGTTTATTTGGTGACTTAGTGGTTGTAGGTACCTAATCATGTGGAAATCCAAGCAATGCTAGAATTTCTGCCCCATAGAATTGGCCATGCCTGTTGCTTTCAAGAGGAACAATGGAGAAATTTAAAATCATCCAAAGTTCCTGTATGATATTTTTCGTCATTCCTTTTGTTGGCATTAAACGCTACATTGTGATGAAGCCTACAATGTATTATAACTTCAGATGAATTATAACTTCTCATGACCCTACAATATCCATGCTATTGAAAAGGCCACATTGTGATGATCTGTTGAGTTACTAATCAAACTCTTTTCGATCATAAGTTATTGGTCACTTTTTTTTTGTCTGCTAGACATTCTGAAACTTGTCTGCCAAACATTTTGAGCTTCTGCATTTCATCAGCCTTCTGAATATTTTGCAGAAAGCAAAACTAAATATTTACTTCGACATTCTTAAAGCAGATTATCTCTTTTTGTGTCTTCTTTGTTTGAGGGCAGCATAGTTTTCTTATGTAATATGCAGCAAAGGCTTTGGACAGTCTTAGCATCAACAGTGTTGGATAAATTGTTAGCATGCTAAAGTTTGTTCGTTTGTTTGTTGCTCTGGGAAATTTTTGCAGGTAGAGATCTGTTTGACATCCAACATCAGGACTGATACAATTTCTTCCATAGATATTCACCATTTTGGTGAGACTTCTGCTTCTATTTTATGCAATTGAAACTTCAGGATTTGGGGTCACCTTATTATAGTTGCTTTTTGGTTTTCACTTCTAACATTCTGCATCATGATGCAGTTGATCTTTACAATGCAAAACATCCTCTAGTGTTGTGCACTGATGATTCAGGAGTTTTCTCCACCAGCCTATCTAATGAATACAACATTGCTTCATCTGCATTTGGTGGGTGTAAGTTTGATACTGCAACTAACTAGCTCGAAACGATCATCACTGACTGTGCATTTTTATTGCCTAGGTCTTGGAAAGAAAGAAATGTTTGAGCTTGCAAGAAATGCAGTTGAGTTCATATTTGCTGATGCTGAGGTTAAGCAGAATTTGACTGAGATTTTTAATTCAGCTGCAAAGAAGCTTGATCTATAATTATGTCTGGTGGGGCATAAGTGCCTCCCGGTAGTATGGTTATGCCAAGTGATACAAAACTCTCTAATTTTGAGTAGATGATTTAACATTGGAGTAGTGTATTTGTTAAAATATCTACCTACTACAACATGTATTTGTGGCCTATTTTGCAAACTAGCAGGTAGGCCATCCCAGTCATTGGATTCAAGTAAGCAAATGCCAATCTAGTTTTATGATGGAAGTTTTGGTTTCAGACAACATTCTCTTTGCAATGTTTTTCTGATCTGTTTTTGGGCACATAGGGTTATTGAACATGGTACTCTTTGTTTCCCAAAATTCAATAGATGTAGTTTTTACCCTTATTCACCAACCAGTAATCTTCTGGAGAAAGGACCCACCCCATGTTTTGTTTCTGAAAAAAAGAAAGAAAGAAAATGGAGAAGAAGTAGAGTTGAGTCTTACCAAAATTTAATCTTTGTCCGTCTATCATTCTTATAAAAATTGGATGGCACAATTTTTTTGTCAAGAAAAATGTTTTAAATTGAGCAGTTGATGGAGACCATTTAAGCCGGCTATCATGGTTGTAGTCATCGCCTCCAGTTGTTTTCCAAATAAATACAATTTTGATTATTTCAATGCTGGTGACCTAAGGAATGGATGTTAGAAAAGTCACCTCCCACTCTCAAAAAATAAATAAATAAATAAATAAAAATGGGGACGGAACCACCAATTAAGGAATGTTTTTAAATTGAAACCCGCAACTCCTCAATGTGCCATTTATGGATTGTCCCTGTTTATGGATGCCATTGTTGGTTGTAGTATATAATTCATTCTTGTCACTGTGCGACAAAGCTAAATTGAATAAAAAAATAATATGACCTTAATTAAAAAAAATTTAGGACGATGGTATATGTTATTTTCATTCAGCAATTCACAACAAACCAAATGGTTGTGATATTGCATTCAAGCAAATTTACAAGTGAATTTATTGCACTAACCCTAAAATTATCATCAAAGTCAATTTATCATTTATAGTAAGATGAGTTGATCTCCGTGGAATTATCTCTTCAGAAACTTGCTTTATAGATTTAATCTTGCCTCAGCCAAATAAATAAAATTGAGCAGTTAATTTTAATGAGCTGTTGGTGACATAAAACGAAAGCTCCATTTCTCTCTCTCTCTCTTTTTTTTTAATTTTTATTTCAATTTTTTTAATGTTTTTGAGAGCAAAGAAAGGCTCCGTTGACTTGAAGCCCTTTAGATTAATAATTATTAGCAATGCATGATGGAAACAATGCAACGGCGCCGTTTTCAGGATGATCAAACGACACGTCACACGCATGGCGATGTTAAGTTATATAAGCCACCTTAAGCCCCCGTCAACGGAACTCAAAAAATTTAAAAAGAAAAAAAAAAAAAAAGGAAATCAGGTGGATGACATCAAATCGACGGCCATAAAACGCCGTCGGTGCAGCCGCCGCCGCCGCCGCCGCCGTCGCAGTCCTTCTGTGAACTCTCATGAACTTCCGCCACTAATCCAATCTCAACAATCCTCACGTTGTCATCGCCAAACACTCAACGATCTTATCTTCTCTGTCTTGAAAAGCAAGAAAACAGCACAGGATTTAAGCAATTTTTGAAGAAAATATCAACCGTTGCTAACTGGCTGTGATGATCGATTATTGACCGTCTGATCCGATCAGGTTTTAGGAGTTCTTGCAACAATGTCTTGGGGATTAGGCTGGAAACGGCCGTCGGAGATCTTCCGGCTGTTGTTAAGTTACGGGACCGAGGATTACGGCGAGGATCTTAACAGGTCGTCGACTTCTTCGTCGGGCACGTCATCCTCGTCGGCGTCTGCGTCGGCTTCTCCGTTGTCTCCGTCGCAAGATCAGGAGATTGGATATCGGATTGATTTGGACTGGACGGCTGGGGAAGACGAGGACCAGGTGGTGCTGCGGTTGCAGTCGCAGCTGATGGTGGCGTTGCCGATGCCGCAGGATTGCGTGTCGGTGGAGTTGAAGAGCGGGGACAACAGAGGAAATGTAGGGGTGGAGATGAAGGTGGTGAAAAGGAGGGAGCCGCTGCGTGGGATCATAATGTCCAAGTCCGGCTCCGGACCGCAGTATGATGGCCTTGGGGTTTTGACGAGGCTGTTGAAGTCTAATTTGGCTACTGGTAGAGTAGGGGATGGGGTTGGATCCAGTTGCGGCGAACATTGGAGGACTGTCACTTTGCTTGGCCTCTGTGGTTTAGGTTTGTCGGTGAGGTTTCCACCCACTCAATCTCACTTGATCATTTGTGTTCATGTTGTTGTCATGTATGAACTTTTGTTTGTTTTGATGCTTAACTCTCTCTTGGCTTTACTTGAATGCTGGGAATTTCAGGAAATAATAATCCTGTTGACTAGAGCTATGGTGTTGATTTTCTCGTTGAGATATAAATATGGTGCTCAAAGAGCTCATGTATTTCTTTCATGCGCTAAGATGGATTTATGAAATGTAGTCTGGAAATATGTGGCCTGTTCCTTTTGCAGCATGAACACATTATATATGCTATATGCTATATGCTTATATCCCTGTATTAGTACATTGACATTCAATCTTGATACCAAAAGTTTTTGTTAAATTATTCAGTGATGGGTTGTCTTTTTTTTCCCCTCTTCGTTCCAAAATGAAAGAGAGAGAGAGAGAAGGTTTATAATTAAATGATTAAAGTATCTACTCTGCAGTAAGAAATAGGAATGCTCTAAGAAATCCTATCATCAGTCAAAATCTGTACAATATTTTTTATACATGTTAGGCAATGAAATATTAGTTATCATTAATTGGTGTGTGCAGCTGTTTGAATTGTATAGAACAAAATCAATAGTGAAATTCTTTTGAAGTTCATTGTATGAATATGCTTTGTTAAAGGACTCTGATTTTTTATTACTGAATTGTAAAGCATCTCAATTGACAGGTATTGCCAGCTGAGGTAATCCGATTGCCACTGCTTGAGAAGCTTTATCTTGATTATAATAGGCTTTCAGTTTTGCCACCTGAGCTTGGTGAGCTGAATTATTTGACAGTCCTCAGCGTCGATTACAACTCATTGGTTTCAGTTCCTGGTAAGCGTGGTTCTCATTATTATTTTATGGTTCTTCCCTTTTCTTTTTAAACCATGTTGATTTTTTAGAAAGCAAGCCAAGCCGATTTTTTTAAACAGCTTTGTAGGCTGTCTATGTTATACAAGCTATTCATTTTTATGATATTGGTTGGAACTCTGAGCAGTAGAACTGAGACAATGCGTTGGACTGGTGGAGTTGTCTTTAGAACACAACAAGCTTGTTCGACCTCTTCTTGATTTCAGGTCATTTTATCAACGAAAAAAAAAAAAAATCAATGTCATTTTCTTGCATTCTTTCTTTGAAAAAGGTTGTGAACAATTGCTTGTTCTCTTTTATGATGTTTATCTATGGATGACTGGCAGGGCTATGTCTGAGTTACAAATTCTTAGGCTATTTGGAAACCCTTTGGAATTCCTTCCTGAAATTTTGCCACTGCACAATCTTTGCCACTTGTCTCTCGCTAATATTAGAATTGTGGCCGATGAAAATTTAAGATCAGTGAATGTGCAAATTGAGGTAGGGTCTTGTGGAAGTTGTAGATGTTCTTTCAGATGTATTATTTTTAGCTTACAGTTGGTTATCTACAACTGCAGATGGAGAATACTTCTTATTTTGGTGCTTCTAAACACAAACTAAGTGCCTTCTTCTCTCTTATATTCCGCTTTTCTTCATGTCATCACCCTTTGCTGGCATCTGCACTGGCAAAGATCATGCAAGACCAGGGAAATCGTGCAGTAGTTGGTAAAGATGAGAATGCGGTGCGACAACTTATTAGCATGATAAGTAGTGACAATCGTCATGTGGTATGATTGAATCATTGCTATAATGTGTATATATATATATATAGTCTTTTCTTTAAGGAAAGTTTCTTAAAGCTGTGATTCTCCTAGGTTGAACAAGCATGTTGTGCTCTATCGTCTCTTGCTGGAGACGTTTCCGTTGCAATGCAGCTGATGAAATGTGATATAATGCAACCAATTGAAACAGTATTGAAATCAGTTGCTCAGGAAGAAGTAATTTCTGTGCTGCAAGTTGTAGCCACCTTGGCTTTTGCATCTGATAGTGTTTCTCAAAAGATGTTGACCAAGGAATTGTTGAAATCGTTAAAACTGTTATGTGCCCATAAAAATCCAGAGGCAAGCATGTTTCTTCCATATTGCTTCAACTGCTATTTAGTATTATAACTCAATTAATAAGACCTCATATTTTGGCAGGTTCAAAAACTAGCATTATTTGCTGTTGGAAATTTGGCCTTCTGCTTGGAGAATCGCCGCATTCTGTTAACGTCTGAAAGTCTGCGGGACCTGTTGTTGCGCTTGACAGTTGCATCCGAACCTCGTGTGAATAAAGCAGCAGCTCGTGCTTTGGCTATTCTTGGTTGGTTCCATGGATCTACTCTTTTCCCTTTGGTGTGTGCCAGGTGTTGGGGGGATTTAGTCCAGTAATAAATAAGAACTTGCCAAATTTGTGTTGTATAGGAGAAAATGACAATTTGAGACGTGCCATAAGAGGGAGACCTGTTGCAAAACGAGGACTGCGTATACTTGCAATGGATGGTGGTGGAATGAAAGGTCTGGCAACTGTTCAGATGCTTAAAGCAATTGAGAAGGGTACTGGGAAGCGGATACATGAGCTGTTTGACCTTGTATGCGGTACATCAACTGGTGGAATGCTGGCCGTTGCCCTTGGTATTAAGCTAATGACCTTGGATCAATGTGAAGAAATATACAAAAATCTTGGTGTGTGTGCCCTGCCGAAATATTTGATACACAGGATCCTATTTATTGCCCAACTTGTTTATTGTGTTTGACAAGTATGCTTCTTTAGGAAAACTTGTCTTCGCTGAACCTGTGCCAAAGGACAATGAAGCTGCTAGTTGGAGAGAGAAGTTGGATCAGCTTTACAAAAGTTCATCTCAGAGTTTCAGAGTTGTTGTGCATGGATCTAAAGTATGTTTTGTTCTTTCCTATAATTCTCTGCTTCCTATATCCAAAAGAATTGTCACGGTAAAAATTCTTTCCATAAATCACGGGTGTAAGCATGACTGATCTTGTAGTAATGTGTTTGAATTTGATCATTGAAGAAATAAATCAGTCTTACAGAAGACTTGAGAAGGTTGATGAGTTTTCACTAGCTGATATTGTAGCAAAAAGGGTATATAATACATTGGACATTGTTACCATACTGAATCTGATTCTATTACTATTAGAATGATTATTTCTTCTGCATTGACAACAATGTAACAAACTATCTTGCAGCACAGTGCAGATCAGTTTGAGAGATTGTTAAAGGAAATGTGTGCTGATGCGGACGGAGACTTGTTGATAGAATCTTCTGTGAAAAATGTTCCCAAAGTTTTTGTTGTATCGACTTTGGTCAGTGTGACACCAGCCCAACCGTTTGTATTTCGAAATTATCAGGTTGGACTTTGAAATTAGTCTTAGCTTTTTATATTTTAAGCAATTTATTTCTAGAAATGGAACTTATTTATTCTGCGTTTGTATACTTCTCTCTCGGCGATAATTTATGGTGGTTTGAGTAATTTTCTTCCATTTTGCGGTTTTGATCTCAATATACAGTATCCTGTGGGAACATTTGAATCACCTTTCACAATTCCAGAAAGCTCAGGAGCTGCTGTGCTGGGATCACCTACCACAGGAGCTCCAGTTGGCTCCAAACGCTGTGCTTTTATTGGGAGTTGCAAGCATCATGTTTGGCAGGCTATAAGAGCCTCATCTGCTGCTCCATATTATCTTGATGATTTCTCTGATGGTAATACCTGTTCAAACTGTCTTTGAATAATTGACACATAAGTCCCATGTGTTAGCTGCATCTTGTGCTAACTCATAACAATTCTGTAGAAATGAACCGCTGGCAAGACGGTGCTATTGTGGCTAATAATCCTACCATCTTTGCCATAAGAGAAGCACAACTTTTATGGCCTGATACAAGAATTGACAGCCTGGTTTCCATTGGGTGTGGTTCTGTTCCAACAAAGGTGCATTCTCGACTCTCTCTCCTTCCCCTCCCTCAACCCGCATAATCATCCTTTTGCATTGTTTTCGTAAGCTTGCTAAGTGTTGACAGCATTTATCTACGTAACGGAACCTGTGAGGAACTTGGAGACACTTGTTCCTCATGTTAGCTTTCCTCATTCCTACTCAACATCAGAGCATTGCAAATTTTACAGCACTGGATAAAAAAATATATATATATATATATGTATGTATGTATGTATGTATGTATGTTCACACACACACAGATTCATGTAACTTTGAACATAATTCTTTCCATAGGAATCCCACAAAATTCAACTTCATACCTCCATTATTTCCTCTGTTGTGTACCAAGAATTTATTCAGAATCTTGTTCTGTATACTTATAAAATACAGGAAGAATTCAGTGCTGCTTCTGCTAGTGTGGTGAGTTAAAACTATTTGTAGGTAGGAGTCATGAAATTGGGTGAGCATATATATGAAGAGACATTCTAGACTTTCAATTCACAAATTTGTCCCTTTCTTCTAGTTTGTGTTGTGATTAACAAACATGTCTTTGCAGGTACGGAAAGGTGGCTGGCGGTATCTAGACACTGGGCAAGTGCTAATTGAGAGCGCTTGCTCTGTGGATCGAGTGGAGGAAGCATTAAGCACATTGCTGCCAATGCTTCCTGAAATGCAGTACTTTCGATTTAATCCGGGTATGTGTAGTCTTGAACTTTGGGTAAACACAGTTTTTAAGCTGAAACAACTACTTTTGCCCCTTATTTCTATCTTTTAAGGATGTCCATGTAACCTTTTCTTTTTCTTTTTATTATTACCTTTGTTAGAATTATATATGTTTTGTTCTTGCAGTTGATGACCGCTGTGGTATGGAGCTGGATGAGACTGATCCAACAGTCTGGATGAAGTTGGAAGCTGCAATTGACGAATATATCCAGAAGAATTCTGATGCCTTCAAGAATGTTTGTGAGAGACTAATTCTACCCTACCAACATGATGATAAGTTGTCAGAGAATTTGAAATCTCAACAGGTCCCCAAGGCAAATCTATCAAATGCAGGTACTGATGCTTGCATCTCTTAACCAACTTCATTAGGACTTTTAATCATTTCAAGTTCTGCTGACAGTGAACCTGGAAATCTTTTGTTCTTCCATTTAGATGAGAGCCCTTCTTTAGGTTGGAGGCGTAATGTGTTACTTGTTGAAGCTCTGCATAGTCCAGATTCAGGAAGAGTTATGCACCATGCTCGAGCACTTGAGTCTTTTTGTGCCGGCAATGGAATAAGATTATCTCTTATGCATGGAGCATCAGGAATTGGAAAGACAACTCCAGCAACAGCCTTTCCATCACCATTTACCTCACCTCTAATTACTGGAAGCTTTCCCTCAAGCCCACTATTGTACGCTAGTCCTGACTTTGGCCCACAGAGGATTGGCCGAATTGAAATGGTCCCACCTTTAAGCTTGGATGGAATTCAATCTGGAAAGCCAGCGGTGTCACCCCCAGTGTCTCCCACAGGACGCAAACAGTTCTCCTTACCTACTCGATCCTTGCATGAGAAGTTACAAAATGCTCCTCAAGTGGGAGTTGTACATTTGGCCCTCCAAAATGACTCTTCGGGTTTAATACTAAGGTGAACATTCCCATTTTTTGAATTGCAATTATAATAACAATCATATTTCGACCTTGTGGCCTAATCTGTCATATGATTGTGTCTCTAGTTGGCAGAATGATGTATTTGTTGTCGCTGAACCCGGAGATCTTGCGGATAAGTTTCTTCAAGGTGTTAAATTTAGCTTGTTATCAATGGTCCAAACTGGCCGACAGAAGATGACATCACTTCTTTCCAGTGTTTCAACTATTGCTGATTTGGTTCGTTGTAGGCCATACTTCCAAGTTGGAAATGTAGTCCACCGATACATAGGACGACAGACGCAAGTATGTGTCCACGACAACTTCCTTTTCCAATTAAGTGATTTTTGTTGTTCTCAGGTAGAGACTTGCTAACTTGGGATTTCTATTGTGATGTTTGGTTGATATGTGGCCATAGGTAATGGAGGATGACCAGGAAATTGGGGCATATATGTTCCGTAGGACGGTCCCTTCTTTGCACTTGACACCTGATGATGTTCGATGGATGGTATATATCATTGATTGATCTTTGATGAGTTGCTTTCTTTTCTTTTTTTTCTTTTTCTTTTCTCTTTATTTGTTGTTGAACTTTACATGTAGACTGTAGTAGTTGGTAGTTGATTGTCTACTTGCCTTCTTTGTTTATGCGGCTGTCTAATCCTAGGTCGGAGCTTGGAGGGAGAGGATAATAATTTGCACGGGGACATATGGCCCTACGCCTACCTTAATTAAGGCTTTTTTGGACTCTGGTGCCAAAGCTGTCATATGCCCTTCAGTAAATCCCTTAGAAGTGCCATTGACATCAGTCCAGGGATTGGGGGAGTTCAATATCCTGGAAAATGGGAAATTTGAGATTGGAGAGGAAGAGGCAGAGGAAGAAGAGGCGGAGCCTGTCAGTCCGACAAGTGATTGGGAAGATAGCGACCCTGAGAAGAATGGGAACCATTCTACAGGTTTTTGGGATGATGATGAGGAGGAATTATCCCAATTTGTCCGTCAGTTGTATCATTTCTTGTTCCAGGAGGGTGCAGGAGTAGATGTTGCACTACAAAATGCGCTTGCTTCGCACCGCAGGCTGAGGTATACATGCCATCTTCCCCGTATAAAATGACTAGTGGATGTTACTCATACATGACTCAGATTTAAACCAAAAAATATAAAAAAGGGAAAAACACAAAGAAACAAGCTTTTTTCAGACCCTATTTGGACAAAAAAAAAAAAAGAGAGAGAGAGAGAGAAAAGGATACACCAAAATTAGAATAGGCAGATTGATAGTGGATGAATAACTAAGAGAGAGGAATGTCAAATTTTGAGGCATAAATTGAAATATCTTCTGATTTCTGTTATTCAATGTATAGATTCATTAAATATCATGTACTAACATTTTTTTCGGTGATAAGAATATACAAATTTGCTTTTTGCAATAAACTTTAGCCCCATTTTGAGCGTATAGGTAACAGTGCTTCTTTCTTAGTTCTTAGACAATAGACGCCGGCATAGCTGGCCAATCACAACCTCTCTCTGTTTTTCTCCTTTTTTATTTTAAGAATAGAAAATTGAATTGGAGTGTGGTAAATAAAACTTATCGAGGTCGGGCATAGAATAATTTTGCAAGTGTAGGAGGGTAATTGGGGCAAGCCGTATACCCAAAGTAGGGTTCTTTACTTCCTTTCTTCGTTTAGCCCTCTCTCTCTCTCTCGCTCTGTTTCTCTCAGAAACAACCCTAGCCCCATAAAGGTAGGGGAAAATGTATCCGAGAAAGTCAGCTTAGCCCAAACCAATTTGATTGCTGCGAAGCTGTTTTATGTCGGCTTTAAAGGGAAGAAAATGTAATTTTTGGGTGGACATTGTATCCTGGAAATAGTTCAAGAGCGACCCTTGGTGTAATGGTTTATTATAACCTGAAAGTTACACGTTGCGTAAACAGATTTTATGTGAAAACAAAGATGAGCCTGACGTTGGCTTTAAGGGGAAGAAAATATTAGTTTTGGGTGGACATTGTATCTTGGAAATAATTTAAGAGTGATCATTAGTGTGACAGTCTATCATAATCGGGAAGTTACACGTTCGAGTTGTGTTAAAAAGATGAGTATGAACCCATGGTGTGGGAGTTCTATGTTTACAACTCGACATGTAAATGATTGTGTCTCTCCATGTAATAACGCTCGTGAAGGAAACAGAGGAACTGTGGCATCCCTTCAGTGACCATCATAATTGCTCTCGCTCTGAATCATCCCATGTTTCTTGTTAGCAGGACATAAGATTGATAAAAGTGAGAGATTCCTGTTTGAGATTGCAAACAAATTGTTTTAGGAAGAAGAGCATGCAATGATACAAATAAACAAAAAAAAAAAAAGAGGGAAAAGGAAGGAATCGACGTCCAGGAATTGAAACTTTCATCCCAGTGTCAAAAAATAAAAAGAAAATTTCCAATTCCCTAGGGCAATCCAGTTCCCTTAGTCAAAACTGGGTGTTAAAGTGGTTGAATGTCACCGAACTATTCTGACCTGCAAAACAAGCACTACTGATCTATTCAGACATAACGAAAATTTTTCAGTTTTCTGTTGCTAGGCATGTTGCTTGCATCTAAAAACGCTAATTCGATGGCTAGGGATCCTAGAATAGTTATATAATGAAAATGAAAATAATTTTTATTAGGATATGTGATGTCAAAAACAGAAATATAAATTTTTATAGTGAATATGAATTGTCAAACGTTACAAGGGAAAAATTGGGGGCCCAAGATTTATCTCTTTAGACATAAACAATGGTTATGATTAAGCATAAACCCTAAATAGATTATTGAAATATTTCTATAAGGCGTACTTGCCAAAGACCAAAGTATTTTAAAAAGAGCCTCCGCCACTACCGCGAACCCCGCGCGCGTCTCTTCTATGAGTCCAAGTCTACTTCAACAAACAAAATAATGGACGATGCACAAAAGCAAAAGTTAATGAGAGCCATGACACCATACCTAAAGTGCACTCAAGTAATATTCTCTCAGAAAAATTATCTATGATGATCAACTCTCCCCATCTTCTTTCCTTTCCTCGATAGCCAAGGCAGCATAAGAATAAGGGAAAAAGAAAAAAGGTTAGTTACTTAACTCGTAATACTAAAAAAGATGTCATAATTGATGAAACTCATAAATTATGAAATTTGAGAGAAAAAAAGTCAAATATATAAATATCTTTTCTTTTTATTTACCGCTCCAACTTTTAACTTTCAAATTGTAAGGCAATAACTTTATCATTAGAACAAAGATCATCCTTCTAACAGGTAATCTTAATGATACAAAGAGTTAAAATGATGGCAAGGAATGAACCCCAAGGCAAGTTTGTTACCAGCAAATGTGCAAAAGAACCTGATTACATGCCTTGATTGGTCAAAGGGGTAAAAAAAAAAAATGGAAAGAAAGAAAGTTAACCCCAAAGACATGGACATGCTTTCATTGAAATCACAAGATGAACATGATGACATCCCTATCAAAGGCTCCAATTATGCAAAATCTCATGTTGCCCTCCTTTATAAAGCAATTCAACTACAGTTTTTGTATAGACCAACAGTGAGGTGCCCTTACCTTTAAGTAACCCTCTCAATTGTCGTAGGACCACCACTTTCTTCTACAAGAAGCCTCCCATAAATTATTCCAGTTACACCACAATGCAGTACAAAGCCAACACCATAACCACCAAGATCCCTCAGAAAATGGCTGCAACAACTCCGGTTGCTGTCGGCACGCGGGGCACCGTAGGATCGCTGGTTAGGAAAGAGATTGAGTATTTCACAAAATTTGAATTAGAGAGAAGTGGAAGCTCCAGAAATCATCAGGGACAGATGGATGGCACGGCTTCCAGCAGTGGCCATTCAAGGCCTAGTTTTTGGTCGTTGACGATGAGCTGGAAAAGAAAAAAGAGAAGAGGTAACAGCAAATTCCTTCCGAGCATCTGCTCTGTTGTGGAAGTTGCAGATGCCAATCGGCTCAATGGGGTTCCTGGATTCAATTATAGAATCCTCAAAGATGAAATGGAGGACATGCAGTTGTAGAGTATCCTATGAAGAGCTGATATGCTTTTTTCAGCTCTCTCAGCTGGTATCATATGTGACTCATCCGTGCTTTTGCTGACACTCTCAACGCATTCTGGAATTCTCTCACGAGAGTTTAATGTCTTTTATAGGAATGTTGTCACAGGCAATCATTATGATCTTTCTGGCAGATTTACTCCAATATGCCTTGCTAAATAGAAGTATCATCAGCCATGCTTTTGCAACTGGTAGCTAAATAGGTTTTGGATGGTATGTTTGGGCTGTAAAACGGTCAATTCTATCAGATTTGAGGCTACATCAGGTCGTTTATGTATTAAGCATGCGAGGATGGCAACTGTAATTCCTACTATGTTCCAAACTATCCCATTGACTTTAGATTCCAGTGCCTCGATATTTCCAGGCTCTGAGTTCCATTCGAAGTGGCAGGAACAATATGTCCAGCAGTGGAGAAATATGCACTGGAAGATTTTGATGTTTCCATGAAAAAAAGATGGTGAACTTTAAAGCTGAAAATAATATTTGATCTGTAAAGAGTCAAGTGCTAATGTTGTTTCCTGTGAGTTAGACTGTGCAGTCTGGAAACTAGATTAGCAGGTTGAGAGAATGAAGAGTGGGAAATGGGACTACTGTAAAAGATACCAAAACAAACATAGAGATATTAAACTTTGAAACAAATAATGCTAAACACAATTCTGAAATCTGTATTACTTTCCTTTTTCTCGAGAACAGTATAACTTTTGTAGAAAAAAACAAGTCAGTAAACATGCTACAACTGCTGCTGAGAGACGAGCATATTCAATAATTAAGCATAATTAAGCAGCTTCTACTTGCAAATGTTGTGCGATACCCTGTGTCACGTGGTCCGAGGCTACACTCTGATGCAGCCATGATTCACCCAATAAGCGAATTTACAGTTTGCACGCTTTAGGAAGAGTAGCTTTCATCCTGTGTAAAAGAACTTCTAGTTTGTTTGGTTTACTGATCTACATCCAAGCTTCTTGACCCCTTTTGACATGTCTCTCAATCACGGAGTCAAACTACTGAGCACTGTCTTTTGATGCATCTCTGGCAACTTGCTCCTCGTCTTTTGGCTGGGCCAGAAACTCGAGTGCATTCACAACATCAGATATTAAAGGACGAATATCAGGTTCTTCCTGGAGACACATGGCTGCCACTGCAAGGGCTTGATACAGACCCTTTGTAGGATAGTTTCCTTCAAGTAATGGATCTGCCATTCGTGGGAATTGACTTTTGTCCTTAAATAGAGGTTCTGCCTGCGGTAATGCACAAATAGTCAGTATCAAGTTCTGCATATTTGTTTGCTTTTCAAGTGTAATCATTAATCTCCTACACATTCCTGCATAAAACTCTTGTGTTTGCTTGGAGCAAGAGTTACTTCTGAGTAGAAGATTATGCAAATCATTAATTTTGACTATGAATCATTATATGGATCTCCAAGTTCACAAACTTAGCAGGTGTAATGATCTATTTTAGGCAGCAAATTCCATTCTGTTGTATGCATATAAAATTAACAGATATGCAGTCCAGGCATGGAAGCAGGCCTAAATCATGGCAATTTTGTACGAGTGTTGTAAACTGAACGCATAATCAATTGATGTACATTAAATGCATATGGAGTACACATCATGATTTAATGCATGCGACATTGACAGAACCAGCAGCTTTGTTTGTTAGATCAACATACCCAGTAAATTAGGTTCTGCTCTTCGGTTGGTCTAGCGTTATCAATTACTCTTCTTCCTGAAATTATCTCCAGAAACACAACACCAAAGCTGTAAATGTCAGACTTTGACGTCAGCTGACCCGTCTGCTGATATTCCGGTGCACAGTAGCCATAGGTACCCATCACCCTCGTGGACACGTAGTCTTTCTCTCCTGTTGGACCTAACTTTGCAAGTCCAAAATCTGAGAGCTTCGGATTGAAGTCCGTGTCTAGTAATATATTTGAGGCTTTGAAGTCACGGTAGATGATTGCTGGGCTGGCAACGTCATGCAAGTATTCAAGTCCCTGTGCTGCTCCTACTGCTACTTTCATCCTTGTTTGCCAATCCAGTGGCTCCTTTCCTGGAGGTAAATCTGGGAAATAAAAGTATACCAGAATCATCATCATAGCGTGCAAATGACTTGATTACTCGAGTTAGCTAGCAAATCAATTTGAACCTACCACCACATTAAGGCAAGGCTAAGATGCCTGCCATTGAAAGGCATAGTACGAATAAATATCAAGGTCTTAGGCAAATCTTAAACAAAATTAGATAAACATTATTGTCCTCATTTCTTGCCTTAAAAATTAACGAGTTAATGGTTAGGAATATACCAAAAAGGTGATTTTCCAATGATCCATTAGGCATGTATTCGTAAACTAAGATTCTGTGATCTCCATCTACACAGTATCCAATCAGCCTGACAAGATTCGGGTGTTGAACCAGACTCAACATAAGAACCTCTGCGAAGAATTCTCTGTTCCCTTGTCTTCCATTTCTATCCAGCTTCTTAACAGCCACATCCTGGAAAACAAATAAAGGATTGGGTACATGATCCCGTAAACAAAACACACGTACACGCATGGAATGAAAACAGACAGACTTGATTAATGTTCGCAATGTGCCCTTTGTACACCATCCCGAATCCACCTTCTCCGAGCAGACAATCATCGTTGAAGTTGTCAGTGGCCGCGGCGAGTTCTTCATATGTGAATGTTTCAGTAGATACTTTCGCATTTCCAACTTTCTTTATTTCCTCTGCTATCTTCCTATGCCTGCTGCTAACTGCACATTCGCAACACAAATATACAAAACATTGGCCAAAACATCCCGAAAGAGAGGCTGCCATTTTTTAACTTTGCTAAAGGAAGAACAAGAATTAACAAAAAGGATATAAACAGCCGTGAGTTACCAGAGCACGAATGAATGATCGATTCGATAAAAATGTACCTGTTCTACGCGACATATTCTTGATGAAAGCAAATGAGTTCCCTTTTTGGCTGAATGCCTTGGCGTATCTCTTGCCTCCTTTACGCGAATCATCTTCATTAAACGAATGACTATGTTCCAATCTGCAACAAGAAAACACGTTCATCTCCCACCTCTCCTCCTGCTAACTTGGCAACACAAATTTCTGCATAAAATTGTGGGCTTTCAGGGAAATCCTCAGAGCTAATATTCTCTAGAATACACAACCCCGTCGCAACAACATTAACAGATGTTTGCATCTACCGGGTGATGGTGAAAAAGATAACCTTAAATTACTGGTGTCTTTTTTGGCATGCCTAGCTGTTTTTTCCAGGCACAAAGTGGGCTGTGTGGCCAACTAACTTTTAGCCAACTCTCCCCTATAAATGGCCTGGTTAGTTATTACTTGCCTGTAAAAGGGTGGCAATATATTCATCAAGTGGATGTGTTGGAACGACTAAACAATGAGTTCTTTCCAACGTTAAGCTTGTGTGATTGGCTTATTGGCAAACAGATGAGTTTCAGATATATTATGCACGTCAATGTCCCTACTTGGTACGATGCTATTGTGTCTGTCCGAACATCAATTTGCCATTTGCACCAATTTGGACTATATATATATATATATATATATATATAAAGCAATCTCCTTTTTTTGACACCGTAGGTACAGATAATCTCATATTATAATCACCTCACGTATTCGTGTTCACTAATCAAAAATGGGGTCTTTTTTGTCATAAATAAATAAATAAAAGAGAGTCTAACAAATTGAAATTAGTTCTGAAAAGTTAATTGCTTGTGTTCGTGTGTTTTTCAAATTAAGATGAAAGAAACTTTTGTTAAGAACCCACGATGCAACCTACGGTGTTAAGTTAAAAGAACTTGATTAGCGTGGAAAACATGTACATTGGACAAAGAAAAGTCCGATTTTCAAAGTGTCAATAGCTCAACTATGAGGCTACCATGTGATGATGTGCTCCTAAGACCTCATCATTTTACCTTTGTTATCCATTATTTTAAGTTTGTAGAATATTTTATTGTCATTTGTTGCTGCATATTGAATATTTTTTAAATTGAAAACCTAAGAATTTCTTATAAAAAAAATAAATTTATAAAAAAGTCCTGCGTACTTCCGACTCAACGTTTGAATCCATGGGCGGGCCGATGTTAGGGCGAACCGGGCCATCCCGGTTGCCACGTCAGAAGGGTCTAAGAAACTTCGCGTCTTTTGTCGCCTGTCAGTTTAAAAAATTCTTTTAGTTGGGCCCACGTAAGTGGTGGGACCCGGCGGGTAAGGAATCTGCTGGAGCATCTTCTTCGCCACCTCAGCGTGTCCTCTCCACCTCCCCGTATTCGAAATTCCGCTTTTACCCCTGACCATCCCCCTTTCTCCCAACAACCAGATTTTATTTTCGAACTTTTATTTATTATTTTTAAAACCGTTTTAAAAAATAAAAACTTTCTTATATATATATGTTTTTTGACACAAAAACTATGAAATTACAATAATAAACTAATAATTCGTCTCGTCTCAAACCAAAAAAAAAAAAAAACACAGCAATAAATAGTATGTTAAAATTGGTTTATGATAAAACTAATACAAATTAAAGATTTTGTTACAATCAATACAAATAATAAGTTTATTTTTTATTTAAATATATAAATATGATAATTAATATATTTATAATTTTATATATTATTAAAATTAAAAAAATAAATAATTAATTAATTATTTTTATTTTTATTTTTTGTAAGAGAGAGGGACAAACCTCGCTTTCAAAGACTCGGAGGGGAGGGGGGACTCTCCTGGCCAGCCTAGTCCAACAAGGTCATGCTGTCCAATGCCTGTGAAATAATATAAATCCTGAAGAAACAATAATTTCCAAAGAAAGGCCCACTATTTCCAATTCCCAATGCATCTTCCAAATTGCAAATGGTTTGGTTTTTTTCCCAAATTAAATTGGAAGTCAGACTCTTAAATCCGGAAGAAGCACGAATTTCTTCACATTATATGATTTGATAAAATTCCATGTTTTATTTTTTTAATTAATAGATATACTAATTATCATATTTATTAATTAAATATCATTCAATTTAAATAAATCTCTTATAAAATTCAATACAACGTTTTTTTTGTGTATAAATACAAATTTTTATAAATTTCAATTTAAATTAGTATAAAAAATATTAAATTATTAATTAAGTCATCAATTTAAGTAATTATAAAGTTATATTTTAATCACATAATTTTAATATATCGCAACATTCATCTTGGGGGGGTAAATAATTTTGGTAAAAAAATGGAATCCAGCAGTTTTACTGTCACAAGGACGAACTTATTGCCACTGTTCGGTGGCCAAACATTCTAAACTATATTATTATTATTATTATTATTATTATTATTGGGTGGCGGGGGGGGGGGAAGAGGGCAGTGTTAATGAAGAAAGACAAAAGAAAAAAAAAAACATGTGACTTGAAAGGGAGTTGTGTTGCAGTTAACTGCTCACAGCCACTAGATCCGATGGTCTCTCAACTCAACTCATCTCATCTCATCTCATCTCATCTACTTAATTCAGTAACTATCCAAGTGGTAGGATTAGAATGTGAGAGAGAGAGAGAGAGGTGGAAGAAGCTTAGGTGGGCCTCTGCTGCTGCTCTCTACTCCTACTTCTCTCTTTGGACCGACTGGTAGAGGAGAAGATCGAGTTAGCCACGGACCCATCAAATCAAATCAAATCAAATCAATCAATTTGTTTTTTATTTTCTTTATTTTTTATATTTGGGTTTATTTTGGATTTGTTAGTTTCGTGTTTTGCGCGGGCTTTTGGTGATTGGGGAGTGGGAAAGTTTCAATCTTTTTGTTGTTGTTGTTGTTTTCTTTTCTCGGATTTTCTCGGGAAAAAGTAGGAGGAGGGATTATGGGAATAATTATTGAAGGTCTGGTTGGGGATTGGTGGGGGGACATCAATGAGTCTACTCAGTGGCAAGATGGGATCTTTTTCGCCCTCTGCGCTGCTTATGCTCTCGTCTCCACCGTCGCTCTGGTCTCTCTCTCTTTCTCTCTCTCTCTGTGAATGTGTGCTTTTCTGTTTTTTATTCTTTTCAATTGCAAAGTGTTAATTGGTTAATGAGGTATTGATAGAATCTGTTAAGAGGTGCATTTAATGAGTTGAGAACTTAAGTTTTATTGAATTTAAGTGAGTTTCTTTGTCCAAGGAATTTGTGCCAATCCTTGGTGTTTTATGGGTGACTGATTTTGACCGGGGAAGCTTTTATATTTGGGGTTTTTTTTTTTAACAAAAAGGAAAAATTATGACCATTTTGTTCGTTACAAGTGTCTTCTAGTTTCTGGGGTCTTCAGCTTTTTAGATGGTTTACCATGTTCTCCGTTCAGTAATTGTTGTACGTTTGTGTCTGCTAATTTGTGTGATTTTGCGCTCCTTGGTTCTGTTCTGGTATCTAGCTGATTGGTCAACAGGTTTTTTTTTTTTTTAATGTTTCACATTTGTGCTTTGATTTACAGATTCAATTGATACGCATAGAATTGAGAGTGCCCGAGTATGGATGGACGACGCAGAAAGTTTTCCATCTCATGAACTTCATTGTTAATGGAGGTAAATCTTGAAGTCTTGGTGGCATTCTGGTTCTTGTTTATATTTTTGTAACTTGGAATTTAATTTGATCTTTTTGGGTTTATATTTTGCAGTTCGTGCAATTGTGTTTGGATTTCACGGACAAGTGTTTGTTTTGCATCCCAAGGTCAGTTGTTGAAGCCTCATAAAGTGTTATCCTTCATTGATTCCCATTCCTGTCATCTGACTTGCTTCTTGACCGAGAGTTGCTGCGAAGAAATGCATGAATAAAGTTGATTTGTGTGTAGGAAGTGGTTTTGATTAGACGGAACTGCTTCATTAAATGGAATCACTAACCTTTTAGCCATTTATATACTAAGTTGGAGCCACCATCTATGGCACCAGGTACTAACGCTGGTACTATTGGATCTCCCTGGACTGCTGTTTTTCTCAACATACACGCTGCTTGTCTTATTTTGGGCAGAGATATATCATCAGGCAAGCATACATGCAAATTGGTCCCTTATGAATAGTAAAAAAGTTGCCTGTGCTTTTTCCCAGTTTATGATTGATTTTTTCTGTTCTGAATTCATGGTGTAAAGAATTCTGATATTGTTCAATTTGAATTAAACAGGCGAGAAGTTTGCCCACTGATAAGCTTCGGATTGTCTACATTTCAGTCAATGGTGCAATTTATTTCATACAGGTGGGGCTATTGTTAAATTTGCCAATGGTAGAAAGTGATGTTTCCAGCTTAGTATCATTATAAGCAGTTTTTATTGCCCTCTTTTGTCTCCCCATCATGTCCACCACATGTAAAAGTGATGGATATGATAAAAGGTTTATGGATATCTGGATTGACATGGTGTTAAAGCTGGTCATGCAAAGATTATTGGCTACGAAATAGAGGGAAGGAAAGAGAGAAAGAAAACGAGCCATTGATGCATGTGGTTCCATGGGTATTCTACCTTGTGTTCTTTTGCTAAAAGTAAACTGGAAATACAAATGACAAGCAACCTGAAAAATGAAATATACCCTCGTGTTCTATACGAAGTTAGCGATGAATATAGTCATCCATCGGTTCCAAGAACAGACAGCTCTGACAAGCCCCTTAGGGGCTAATATTGTACATTGGTCTATTGATGTTATGTTTCTTTGCATGGATTTCTGGCTGAGGTACTTCATGGCCACTGGAATATTGTAATTGGTATCATCATTATAGTAAAGTGTCTTATCAAAATGAGGTTTTTGTATCAGGTTTGCATCTGGGTTTACCTCTGGGTAGATGATAACAGTGTTGTTGAATTCATTGGAAAGATATTTATTGCAGGTGACATCTTGTGCAACATTCTGAAGTTCCATTCTGATGATTGAATCTCTATATTATGTATCTTTTTAACTTTTCATAGATGTTACATATAAGTTCTTCTTTTGGACACATATAGTCATTGAATTGTACTTCCTTTCTCTCTCTTTCCAGTGGTATCAATCATAGCAGCATTAGGGTTCTTGCTGTATGGAGGAAGGTGAGTGCTCTCCACTATCATGGTCAGGCTGTTATGATAGTTGGAGTATCTCTGAAATTCTCAGTTAGTGTGGTTAAGTTTGTGTACTTTTCTTTTATTTCTTCTTATGGTTTTCCAGATTATTTTTCATGCTGAGACGTTTCCCAATTGAATCTAAAGGGAGAAGAAAGAAGCTTCATGAGGTTTTCTTCTTGTCCTTCACTTTATTTACCACATGAACTTGTCAGATTGTTCTGTATCTACAGACAGCATTGCTTCTTGTTTGGATTTTGGTTCTTGTCACCCTTGTAATATAAGTTCATTTTATTTGAGGCTGCAAGAGTAAACAGTCTCTTTAATTACACATGCAAGCATGCCCCCTTACACTGGTGAGCGCAAGTGCACATGGATGCACATGCACAGGCAAGTGATGAGTGCAAGTTTAAACATATATACATGAACGCACAAGCACAAGTGATGCAAAAATGCATAATTCATCTTCTGTTAGAGCTGATGACAGTGAGAATTAGTATGTGCATGCTTACACATATTTGCCTCCACATGTGAGCTTGAGCATACTCATGCAGATGAGCAAATAGACTCATGATTTGAGCATTAACTTGTTCTGATGACCTAACTAATGTTATGTTGCAGGTTGGGTCAGTTACAGCTATATGCTTCGCTTGCTTCCTAATAAGATGCTTTGTGGTAAGCCTCATAAATATTTCTCCGCTTGACTTCCAAGAATATCTTTTGCTCTAATTAGTGGGTGGCATATACATTTCAGCAATGTTAGCTGTTAGTAGGAGCAATCTAATGACATCTAGCTAAGATAACTCATGCAAGTTAATGCGTGACATAGGTTTTTGATGAGCTACAACCCATCTCTTGTGAATGCATGTAATAGGTGCGCCAGGCATCCATTGTGGTTCTGTATTGCTTTTTGGGTTTTGGTAGAAATGTGTAAGATGATACTCAAGGAGACATATAGCTGCTGCATTTGCTTTTTGAGGATGCTGCAATGACAAATTATCATTGGATTTTTTGACGTGCTTCTAACTCAACCCACTATGCAGGTTCTTCTATCTGCTTTTGATTCAGATGCCTCACTTGATGTTTTGGATCACCCAGTTTTGAACTTGATCTATTACATGGTACTTAGTTTGGCTTGTTTCTATATATTATTCAGCTATTATTACCTCATATTGGTCTGTTGCTTTTCCTTCACTGAAAGTGGAATCTTTGGTGCTGAAACCACAGCTGGTCGAGATTCTGCCCTCAGCACTGGTGCTCTACATCCTGCGTAAGTTGCCTCCAAAGAGAATATCAGCCCAATACCACCCAATCCGGTAGCCAAAATATTTCTTTGTACTCGGAACATTATTTTCACCAAAAAAGAACAGCTTTGCATGGTTCAAGAGTGTAGGTGACATGAGAGTTGAGCAATCAAGTGGAGCCAGAGAATGAAACCAGATTATCTTGTTCTTGTATGGCTTAAGGGGCGCGGCAATTCTTTGTAGATGTATACCAGACAACTGTTGTAGCTGCTGAGAGAGAGCATTTCCTTAATTGGTTGTGACTTAGAGGCATTGGTTGTTGTTGGGTGACTTGTACCTGTTTATATAGTTAAAATTTGTCACAAGGAAAAGTTCCCTCAGTTTGTGGAGGTTGTCCCATCAGATTGCCTTTCGTTGATTTTATTTATTGCTTGCTAGTGAGTTGTTTGGAATGTGCTCTGTACTGTCCCTTTCATTTCTTTTCATTTTTCCGCCTGATAAAATGTGAGATAATACTTGTAGCCCTTTTTACCCGCAAACAGTAATAAGACTTGTGTACGTTTAATGCTTCCAAGAATCTCGTTCATTGGGAATGGAAACGTAGCTTCTTCTAGTCTTGGAATTTGGTTAACGTGGAACTAGTTGGTAAATCGATCCATTGGATATATTCGCACGCTGCCCTTTGCTCTGCAAGATTTATGAAATCCGAAATGCACGGTCCACCACGGGAACAAGGGAGGTCCATCCTCAACCGAGAAACCCTCCTTTCTCTTCTCTAAGACTCTCACCGGAATATCAAAATTGGATCATCTACTACCGTCAACCAGAACAGACCGCCGCCACTTAATTGGCCAGCGGCGGCGGACATGGACGGCGCAACTCGCAAGGCGTCATCGTCCCGCCATGTTAGGGTGGCGCGCGGTGGTAAAGGCGGCAGAGAACCGAAAAATCGGTGGTTTTTCTACTCCATAGGCTGATGATTCCCTGTGCGCGTTGTTTCGGGGCTTTTCCGTCTTTTTCCTTGTATTTTAATGACACTTTATTTTTTATTCTTTTCCCCCCTTAATTTTTAAAATTTCATTGTAATTGAGGAAAAAAATTAAAAAATAAATAAAAATAAAAATAAAAAAAATATGCGGGTGGTCCACATGGGTGTTCAGTATATCTACTATGTTTCGAGCAACTATAAATACACAATTAAGGGTTATATTACCCTAATGTAACATTTTTGTATGGATCCATATTCTTTCTGGTGTCACTCTGTCCTGCATCTGTATAACCATACTGTGTTTTGCAAACAATTGGACTTGGTCATGTTAGCGTTTTGATTTTGTGTTAGTGCAAATGTAAAATGCTTGCTCCCATGTTCAATTGTTAACTTAAGACTAGCCAGTCTCTTTCAGGAAGGGATGTTCGTGTGGGCAGACTACAAAATGTCTGTCTTGCCTTGTCAAAAGCCCTGATACCATTAGTTTTGACTCTCTGGCTGCACATGCCCTTCTTATTACTTGTTGGCTAAGGTAAAAACGGGAAAAATGTAGTGGGGGCTTCGACCTAGTTCTACCATATAAATCAAAGCTTTCTAACATGAATAGTCGGACCACTGTGTTTTTAGTCAGACCTATAATTCACCGAATCAAACCCCTTCTTCTGATCAAAGTTTAGTTCGGTTTTAAGAGCTATTTATGCTAACCTGATGGTTTTCCCAATCCAGGATTGTTGTTTTGAGGGAGATATCGGAATCGCTAGTGGGAAATATGACTTATGGCACCTTCGCATAGACCGAGTTCCTGGGCTGACTACCAACCAGCTCTGGGATTTGGCACGGAAAAGAATCAGCACAGAAACCATAGGTCCTGGAAAACGATTATCGCCGTGGCCACACTCGGATACTTCCTCCCCCTCAATCCTACACGAAACCGAAACTCAATAGGAAACCATCGGTCTTGGCCCGGCAGAAGAGAGATCGAACCCCGCATATAGCGTCTTTTAGATATGATCATAAGACAGGTTTCATGAAGACCAAAATTGGCTGTATATTTGCTTGCGCATAACAGCCCCAAAGAAGGCACCCTATATGAATTCGCAGACATTCAGTTCTTTGTATCAACTACAAAAACCTTCTAGTCAAATTCCACAAAGATTCAATAGCAGCAACATATACTTGTTAACTGTTGACTCGAAGACTCAAGTCAGGATATATGACACTGAAGGGCCTGTCCAATCATATTCCTGCAATTGACAAAGGCTGACTGACAAATTCAATAAAAAGCTACATCATTTGTTTGCTTTTCCTAGGGATCCATTAGTCTTGGTGAACTTCCTCGGCAGGTGGGGGAGCAAATCTCACATTTGCAGGCCTTGCCACCACAACAGCCTCATCCGCAAACAACGATTTGATAAATGCTGGTGTTCTTAGGGGCCGACGTCCTGTCATCCTTGGATAAACATCTTCAAGAAAGTAGTAAGCATGACCCGCTATCATTCCCTGAGTTAGAAAAAGGAAATGTTCAACAAGAAAACAAAGAGATTTGTCCAACAAGCAGTAGCCAAAATTTTGAAGATTTTATAATGCTGATCACATGCAGACAGCACATAATGTACTCAAAAGCAGGCATTCTACAGCATACACATGTCCTCCAAGTAAATCAGGATCCTTTCCAATCAAAACCATAAAATAAAATGAAACAAAAATCAGCATTCCACCAGATCCTTTGAGTAGATGCTAGACACTTATAATGCTATCCGGATAGATGACTACATTAGGAGGGGGGGGAGGTGCAACCCTGGCAGTGAAAAAACAGGGCAATAAGCAGAGAACAGTAAAATTGATGTAAGCAACTTTTATTTTCCTTTTTCCCTTTCAACAATTAAAGAAGCATAAGATGTTCCATGAAGGAAAGTGGCACCATCCCATCTTACATGACCGCAACACTACCTCAACCAACCAAACCCAGAACCACCAAGGGCTGCCAAAGCAAGTTTATTCCGAATTAGGCATAAAAAAAGGGGTATTATAACCATTATTATACTTCCATGACAGTCCAAAGTGA
The DNA here is from genome assembly GCA_020883675.1 of Bruguiera gymnorhiza. NCBI lineage: Eukaryota > Viridiplantae > Streptophyta > Magnoliopsida > Malpighiales > Rhizophoraceae > Bruguiera > Bruguiera gymnorhiza. Next base: position 476,712 of record JAIRCJ010000017.1, on the reverse strand, counting down.
AAAATACGCAGAACAGCCATGCAACGTGAATAAAATTTAAAGATTTAGGGCAATAATGTAAATATTTGATCAAGAAATTGCACCAGCAGATCCACCCAAGCACTAGCACCAACAAGGACAGAAAATCCCAAGAGAACCTGTAGGAAAATCAAGATAATAAGATGGCATGACAATCAGCTTTTAAAGATAAATTTCTCATATTGAAAAATGTATAACAATTATTCAAAGTATACTCACCCATGGTAGGTAAGCTGCTGTAAAAGTAAAGAGGCCCAAGAAACTCATATGGATAAAAGGATTTTGCTTGCTCCAGACATAAACCTGCAGAAGTGTAAAAAAGAGAAAACTTTGAATAAAAGTTGGAATAATGTCAAAGCATGTAACTTGTACCTAGGAAAAAAGGCTAACCATCATAAAAGTCAAGGAGTTGCTAAGGAATATGATTTTCGCAATTGATTCTGACAAGTAAGGTATCATTCCTCCAATAAGAACAATGCCAGTTAAAACGGAGGCACCAAACAACAGCATGTAAAAGAAGTCTGCGGTCCTTCCCCTGAAAGAGTTCTCTTCGAGTAGTTTGCAGTATCGAGCTAGAAAGAACATATGGAACATAAAGTCCAAGTCTGCATCATCACAAAGAACCACATTAAGAAGTGATGATTACATATGCCTTCAGAACATGTACATTGATCAACCAACTTAACATAAAAGAAGAACAAAAGAGGGAGCTTTGAACTAAAAGGCACCCCCTGAATAGGGCACCTAACAGGAGTAAGAACAAGGGCTGCTATGTCAATTTGAAACTGGAAGTGCTAACAGGATGGAAGTATCAATTAAAACAGCATAGTGTGAACACAAACATCCGCAGATGTATCTATCCAAATAAACTGTACGATGCACTTTCGGCATGACATGAATCAATAATGCATATGGGAAATATGTCAAGAAGGGAAATATTTCAGGAATTTATTATCTCACTAATTAAGAATTTACAAATTGGCTTCTATTATTATAAGGATATATCCATGACTCATGGCACAATATTAGGAAAAATTATGGTTGTATCAGAAGTCATTGAGCCTACCTATGTCAAACAAGTCAGCAGCTTACTGAGATCTAAAATAACCATTAGTGTAGCCAATCAATCATGAATCAGATGTGCTCTTGCATAGCCCTAAACAATAGAGGCCCTCTTACAATAAACCAAACATTTTTCCTGAACTTGAAGTAGTGAAAACCCATGGAAGGTTATTAGAACTGCCATTTTCTTCATTCTGGTGGTGTGAAATTTCATTCAATTTGATTGAAAGATACAATGAGTATTTTCACGCGCTAAGGAAAAGAAGGAAGCTTTAATGAACTATAAATAACTTTCTCTATAAAAGCTCTTAAGTCATGATATTAGCACAAAGTGCAGTGCATGCTCAGGGTAAGAATATTGTGATTGGCAAATCAATAGCATAATAATGATCAATCTGGAATTAGCAGGTGCAAAAGATAAGAAGGAAGCTTTAATGAACTACAAATAATCTTAATTCTTACGTCACTGTATTGGTACAGAAATGCAGCACACACATGGGTATGAATATTGAGATTAGCAAATCAACACATTCAAAACAAACACGATAGTGTAATAATGATCAATCTGGAATTAGCAGGTACAAAAGATAAGAAGGAAGCTTTAATAACCTACAAATAACCTTAATTCTATAAAAGCTCTTACGTCATTATAGTAATACAGAAGTGCTATGCACGCGCAGGTATGAATGTTGAGATTAACAAATCAATACATTTGAAACAAACATGATAACATAATAATGATCAATCTGGAATAACCTCAACTCTATAAAAGCTCTTTTTTCATTGTATTAGTACAGAAGTGTGGTGCACGCGAGGGTATGCATGTTGAGATTAACAAATTGATACTTTTAGAAACAATCATGCAGCTTAGTAATGATGATCAATCTGGATCTAGCAGGTAAAAAGCCACATGTCAAAGAAGCAACAAACTTCTAGCAACATAATAAAATTATACAGATGCTCTTACAAATGGAATCAAATTAAGGATCAAAGTTTAAACACTTGCCCATTTTCCTGAAGTACAGGAAATTCGTTACAAGGCGCCAAAACTGATAACGCTTAACTACAAGCACTGGGTTCAAGTAGAGATTATGAGGAGATATTATCTGCAAAACAAAAGAAAAACAGTATGAAAACAGAATTAGTCCCTTCATAACCTTCAAATCCATCCTTTTACGCCACCACATAGTTGCATCCCAATAAAAAGTATTAAAATTGAGCACAATACTCTACAAATAGATGGACCAATAAAGAAACAGCTAAAAAAACAGCCAACAATAATTCCGAATAAACTATTACACGGAACAAACATCAAAACTTAAGTACCCACAAAAATAACCTACAAGCACACATCCTAAACCAAGCGGAAAAAGCCAATACTCGCAAAATTGAGACAAACCCAGTTCCAATCAGCATAAGAAAATCAACCCCATCTGCCCATAAACTAAAATTCACCAGCCAATCCCAGTTAACCCAAAGCTGGATCATATATATGTATATATTTTAAATAAATAAAATAAAAACAGTTTGAAAAACCCACTTCGAGCGAGCAACCGATGGTGGTGACAATAGCGGCAGTGAGATAGGAGCGGGTGATGATAGGCATCTGCTTGTACCATTCCTCAACGGCTTGCGCCATTGTTACAGCTTCTTCTCTCTAATTACGAAATCAAAAAAAATTAAAAAATTAAAAAAAAAGAATTTTTATCCAAATTTTCTGAGACCCAGAAAAAAAATATAACGATTCTGATGGAAAATCACGACGCTGCTAAAGGAAAGACAGATTGCAAATGGGTGTCCGAAGATCGGCGCAGAGGCTTTGGAAGAATCGAAGGGTTGGTAGAAAGAGAATCTTTGTATTCATGTACTTGGGCGTTTCTTTGGTTACTTGCCGGTGACTATTCCAGGCGAATCGGAGAGCGCGTGGACCACACCGGCCTATCAAGTATTTGTTTTGTTTCGTTGATTGTTGTGAAAATTTATTAACAGTGATTTGATGGTAACTAAATGGTTTTTGTTTTTTCTTTTTAACCGGGTGGTAACACTGTTATTACTAGAGTTTTAACTGTATATGGGGTGTACTTTTTACGATGTGTTTGTTTTGGTGGATAGAAATTAGGGAAGGAGGAAAAGTATAAAGAAAGAAAAGGAGGAGAGAAATAGAGAGTGATTTAATTTTCCTTTTAAACTAGTTTAAATATAAGATTGAGTTCGTGTATATGTCAACAGATTCAAGACAAGTGTACAAAAATGTATGGTCATAAAAATTTTATTCATATTTGCTATTATTTTTTTCTTTTTAACATATCATAATTGTTGAATTTAAAATTATTATTTTATTTTTATTTATTAAGTGTATTGTAACATGCGACTAATTAATTTTTCGTCATTAACAATGATCATATAGATTTGAAAAAAAAATAGTAAAATTCAAGTCTTCTATCCTCCTAATCCTTCCAATTTGGAAAGAAAAGTTTTATCAAAGAAGGAAAGAAATATAACATGTTATCTTTACTACTGTGATTTAGTTTCTTTCCTTTTGAGCAAGCAATCCAAAATCCCCTTCCTTTGCAACTTGCATCTTCCCATTCAACTTAAAGATAAAATATAAAAATCTTCTCATCTTCCGATCCTTCCAATTGGGAAGGAAAAGATTAATAAAAGGAAGAAAATAAGCATGAGATGTCATCTCTCCTCTTGTTATTTACTATTTTTTTCCTTCTAAACAAACAATGGGAAATTCCCTTCCTTTGCAGTTTGCATCTTTCTTTCTTTCTTTCTTCCACTTTCCATCCATCCACTGCTTAAATACATTGTCATTATTCGCATGAAAATAAGGAAAAGAAAATATTGGGTAGGATACTTACTTGTGGTGTCACACAAATTCTCCTTACTGCTCGTGAAAATCTAAGTTTGAATTACAAGATGTTGGATCCATGGCTTGGACAACTTAAATAAACCATTAAGGTTGATTAGATGGACGCAGAAATTTGACTCAAGATAAATACGGGTCAATGCCCACTAATTATATATTTGTATTATTTGTAATCATGTATTAAAAATTAAAAAAAAAGTGTAACCAATGATCATTACAATGTAGTAGGCATGTCGGCATCTATCCCATGTGTCAATGTAACTGCTTCCATGTAACATTTTCATTAACCATTGAATTTAAAAGTCTGAAATTATGGTTGCCGTACCTTGCCAGTTCAGACACTAACCTCTAATGGCATAAATACTTGTTAGAAAAGATTAAAATACTGAAACTTCATGTTTGTCATGCTGATGCATATGAAGGTGTTTTCTAATCTCTTCGTCCATCTTCCCCACGTATTGCTTTAACACTGAACGATCCAAGTGCTCCTCTCACACCCCTTTGCTCATGGCCACTCAGTTCAAAGATGCTCCAGTCACCAAGAATCCTTCTGATCCATGCTGGCTGCTGAATCGCAAGCAAGCAAGCCACCATCACATTCGTGAAAAAGCAAAGATGCTGTTGTCACCTAGAATCCTTATGATCGATGCTGGTTGCTGACTCGCAAGCAAGCCACCATCACACTTATTTAAAAAAAAAAAAAAAACACTTGTTTGGAGCCTGTCCAAGGACGCAATAGTTTAAAATTGAGGAAATTTTGAATAATACTTGATTAAATAATAAATTTATAAATTTAATATTATATCTAAATATAAAATTTTAAAAATATTAAATTTATACGTCTTTTTATTTATATATTATTAATTCCTCCCTCTTTTCTTTAATATGAAATTTTTTAATGATATAATTTATTTACTCACACTTGAAATCTTAATAGAATATTGTTGGCATCCCAGCAAAGTTCATTTCTTGAGACAGGAGCCTATTTTCTTCTTCCATTCTGAAGCCATTCTTCTGTTGTGTTCTTGCTCATGGCATGCAGGAGGCTAAGCTCTGGGCTACAAATGGTAAGCCTAAAGAACCTGGTGGAAGCCTTTTGGAATTTCTTCTGGTCAAAAGAAAATAGAAAGATAGAGGATTTAAAATTAAAAAAAAAATATTAAAAAAAAAAAGGAAGAAGGAGAAGCACTAAAACATTGCACGATTCACAGCTACTACAATTTTTTTTTTTTTGTTCCTGTGCCTGAATGTGATGTGCAATTTAATCTTCACTTATGGATGTTGATTTGGGTGGATCCAACTATCTTGTATCAAACGTAGTGTCTTATCTTCTTTCTATTGAAACAAGTTCTTTTGTTATCCACTTATGTTTCAACCTTTAGCTGTTGGAATAAATGCTTTTGTTATCATGAAACCTTGGTTTAAAGAGTAGCTAAGAAGAATTTTAACGTTTCTATAACAGCTGCTTTCATTAAACCTTGGTTTTTACTGGTTTAACATTGGTTTAAGCACAATTTTTATTTTTTTTCAATGATGCTGAACTTAATTGTGATCGGTGGAATGTTAAGCCTTCAATGCTAACAGGCTAAAGCAAGGACGACAAATTTCTATTGTCATCTGATAATGAGATTTGGTTAAAATAATGAGGCGGCAATTGCTATGCCAACTTGTTCTAGTGGAATTGAATTTATTATTATTATTATTATTATTTTGCAATATATTAATGAATGCAATTCAATTAAGCGAAACCTTCATGCAATCACGATTTCCTTCTGATCATGTCTTTACAAGTCAATGGAGTTTCTAAAATGATTGATGTTTGCAAGTCAGAAATTATTCGGAAAATGGTTACATTGGAAGATTTATAACTTAATACATAATATAAAGGTCTTTGTCTTTAGTAGTCAACGAAGTTCCCCAAATCGTTGACATTTTGCTCTTCATAAATTATTCGTGATGACGTTATTCTGCATTCCACATACTTTAAAAAAAAAATTTGAAATTTTAAACATTTTTGCTAAAATTGTAGTGTATGTGCAACAAGTTTAATAAAATATATAACATAAATGATAAATATGTGTAAAGAATATTAAAAAAGAATACTAAATTAATAGAAATTATACAAAGATGTGTTGAATTAACTTAGTATCATAGTTATTACATTGTTTAAGATCTTATTGCACATTCTACCATGTTTTGTGTATGTTATTACTATTATTACATTTTTTTGAAGTCTTGTCGCACATTTTTATTATGGTTATTGTACATTTCTTCGTGTTTAATGCACAAATTATATATTTCGGACAAAAATTTGTGAAATTCAAAATATTATTTTTTATTATGTGGGGCTCAAAATATCGTCATAACGTACACTTTGAAACTTGACCTCTACAATTTTGAAGATATTAAGGACTAAAGCATTTTTTTTTTTCCTTTTCCTTGGTTGGCTGATATGACCTTTACGAGCAAAATGGTATATGAAACATCCTAGACAATATCGTAGAAAATTTATTGGCTATGAAATACATAGGTATTCCGTGTATATTACTGCATTCTGCCTGGTCGAGGGCCTTTTCTTTTGGTAGAAAAGAAGCTAGCAGTGATTTCTCAATATTAGTACAATATGAAAAAGAGGCCACATATATAAATTTATTCAATTTTGGATGATATCTTGGGTTCAATTTCTATCTCTAATCCCCCTTTGAAAATTGGCAATGGATCTCTAGCAAAAGAAAGATCTGAACTGCAGGGCTTCCATGTGAAGTGAGTGACCAAGTAATGTATTGTAACCAGAACTTCAATTCTTGCAAATTCATTTCCAGGGCAGATCCGGGGCCCTGCTCCAAATGCCACAAAGCAGTACGGTGGGGTTGATTCCCTTTCGAAACGGGTCGGGTCAAAGTTTGATGGATCTGGAAAGAGGTTGCCATCCATGTGTGTCATGGTTGCTGACCACATAACCTGCAAAGAAAATTATATAGATTGTTCAGCAAACAACTTCATGCACCTTTTTGTAAGGTCACTTGCTTAGCTTTTTCTGCTTTTTAGAATAAAATTGTCACACATGAGAGTTGACATTAAGGATTAGACAGACGACGTGAATTCAATGAATCAAAAAATTAAAAATGTTCGACCAATAGTCGCGATGATAGTGGAACGTGTGAGCCGCGTCCAAATGACTCAAATCGACCTCGTTCATGTAAGTTCGGCGCGACTAGAATAGCAGGAGGGACATGGAGATGAGCAGATCCAGCCTCTTGTATAGCTCAAGTCTATTAAATCTCCAAATGGAAAGAGAAGGGAAAAACAAATAGAAGGGAAATTTTATAGCACCTGCCATCCTTCAGGAATAAGGTATCCTTCATATTCAAAATCCTGAGCAGCTCTCCTGAAGTTCAAAAACACTGGAGAGGTTGTCCTCAAACACTCTAGAGCAACTCTCCATGTGTATTTCATTCTTGAAAGATCATCCCATGTCAGAAGCTCCCCTGAGGCCTTACTCTCAGCTATCTCTTCCTGTTCTGCAGATCCCAAATTGTCATAATGATCAAAAAACATGCCAGCAATGTTTTGTTTAACTGGGGTTCATAAATTTTTAATTTTTCTTTTTAAAAAATTTTTTTAGCTCACCTTGCACAACACTGGCATAAACAGATGGCACAATCGCAAAAAGTCTGACCAACAAGGTGAGCAGAATGGAACTTGTATCTTGTCCTGCTACCATTACCATGATGGAATTATCTATGATTTCTTCGTCGGAGAATAGCGCCGATGAGTCGTCGTCGTTTCGGCGACTAAGCATGCAGGTGATTAGATCTTGGTGAGGAGAAGCCTTATGTTCAGCCAGTGCTGCTCTTTTTTCTTCCATTAGCTGGATGATCATGGTTCTTATTTTTGCCCTCGCATTGAGACTTCGGCTGAAACTTGTGAAGGGAAAATTAACTGCGAATGTGAATATTCCATCCATAATTTGGTGGAAGGGCTCTGCAAATTTTTCCCTTTCTGTTTCTTCTTCTATGCCAATGATAAGTGAAGTCAAAATGTTGAAAGTGAGCATCTGCATCAATGGCTGCACCTATACCCCCAAATGGTATATATGTGCATGAGTTCATTTCTTTTTACCAATCCATACACTAATTGAGGAGTAAAAGAGGTATAAATTGAAAAAGTGAAGCATAATGAAAATTTGATCATTTTGTCCGGAAATTCACAGTATCACTTTAAAGATGTTTAGCGTCTACCTACTTGTTGCAAAAATTGACATGCATGCCAATTCTTGCCCAATTCTTGCACCCTTAGTAGTTGAGAACTTGAACTTTCATATTATCCTTAAATTCAAACTAATAGATTGAATGAAACGGAATTTATGTCTTCCAAGTCATAATTTAAAAACTATACCGTTGTATCAAGACTTGTTTTTCATGTTATCTAATAGAGGGAACCAAAAAACGAAAAAGAAAAAGAAAAAGGAAGTTGGCTTACCGAAACCTTATGATGGCCATGCCAATGTCTTTGGAAGTGTTGTTTGACCTCTTCATCCATCTTCCCTACATATTGCTTTAACACATCAGCCTTCAAAAAAGATGCAAGTGCTCCTCTCACAACTTTGTGCTCATAAGAGTTTAACTCCAGGATATTCCTCTCACCAAAAATCTTTCTCGCTGATGCTGGTTGTTTATTAATTAGCTTGCCTGCATGACAAGTATAGATAAACTTGTTTGCAGCCTGCCCATGGAGAAGTACTGTTGGGGTCCCAAAAATGCTCAGTTTTGAAACAGGACCATATTTCCAAATTCTTTCACGAAGCCATTCTTCCCCTCTACTTTTTTTCATGGCATGGAGGAGACTCAGACTTTGGCCTATGATGGGGAAGCCTAAGGAACCAGGAGGAAGCCTTTTGGAGGTTTGCCATTTCTTTGTTATGAAGAGGAGAAAGAAGAGAGACAGCAGGGAAAGAAGCAAGGAGAAATAGATTGCAGGATCCATGGTTGCTAGAGAGATCGTTGGTTTCTCTTTGTTTTGAGGGTTGGTAAAATGCCTATGCTAAGCCTCTACTTATAGGGCCATTGATACGGCTTTTGCTCTGTCTTCATTGTGTGCACAACCATCTCTAAAAAAATGCATGTCTTCGACCTTTTTTGTCATGACATATGGACACCTTCCTCTACTCCCTTTTTTTTTTTTAACTTTTATTACAGTGATTCATAAAATAAAAATAAAATTAACATCAATTTGTCATAATTATTAATTATAATTAATATATTTTTTAATTATAATTAATAATCATAATAAATTAGTATTCATTTCACATATCCTCTAATCTTTTTTTTTTTTGGTTTCGAGTAATCATGTTAACTATTTTGCGATAGATAATCGAATAAATATTCAATGAAAGGGATGATTGAAAAATTAAGAAGCATATAAATCTCTAAAACCAAATTGAAATAAAATAAACATGTCTGCGCAAAACTACTAAATCACAAAACAAAGACTTTCCATTTATTAAATATATGCAAATAGATGTCGTACCTGAAGCTTCTCCTCTCTTTTTGGATGTGTTGCCCTCTGTCTAGTTGGGAGAAACGACACATAGCAGCTCTGCCGAAGTTGGATGGTATCTCTACTTGCCTGTGCAAGGAGTGATGATATATCCTATGACGCAGACAGAGTTTTGATTATTTTAAGGATTCAAACCAAGGATAACGTAAAAGCCCCTACAATAAAGTAAAATTCTTCCATCATAATATATTTTGTTAAAAATTTATGTTAGTTTTGGATGGGGTTAGGTCACCCTGACGATGGACTGAGTTGACCCAATTAATAAAAAATGAAGATTTGACCTGAGGAAGTTATTACTCTCTCGAGAACAGTTTAAGGAGTAGGTACAATTCCTCTTCAATGTAATAAAATAAATGAAAAGGGAATTAAATAATTAATTTTCAAATTTCAATTATTTATATATAGCAATTGACAGACTCATTTTTATTTTTCCAACTAACATAATAATTGAAAGAGGGCTAATAGAATGTCCACTCATCCATCTAAAAATTTTTAGATAATAAAATGCACATTTTAAGTGATTGGATACATGTTCTTAATGATTAAATGCACATAGTAATTAATATGTACTATGTTAGTTTATTACTCTTTAATCAACACAAATTCTTGATAGTTATAATTATTTGTATCTGCTTGCTAATAGCACGCATCTGCTTGTTTTGGGACGCATAAACACTTTATTTTTTTTTCTTTTTGTTGTGGTCACCAACCAATTTCAATTTTGCAATAGATAAGCAAATAAATATCCAATCAAAGGGATGATTGACAAATTAGGAAGCATACAGATCTGTCGAACCAAATTGAAAACAATAAGAGTGCCTGCAGAAAACTACTGAACTATATTAAGGAATATAAACGATTAATAGTTCCCTATTGTATACCTCAAACTAAATCACACGGAATAATTCTCTATTCTGTCTTTACTCGCAATTCTCTCTCTCGGAGGTCAAAACCTCCTCCTGAAAAAATCTAGGGTGATTGTATAAAAAATGGGAAGACAATCCCGTGGAAAATTTAGTCGCTATGAAATGGGTATTCCGTGTATATTATTGCAAATTGCCTGGAAGAGGGGTTTTTCTACCAGTGATTTGTTATCCATGCACTCGACTTTTTCTCAAATTTCATAAATATAGAAACTTTATGTACTGAGACGCATTTTATTTGTCATCTGTACAACATAAATAAGCTAGCAGTGTTATCTGTTATTATTAGTACCATATGAAAAAAGAGACCCAATGTTAATTTATTCCATTTGGGATCAGATCATCTTCGGTTCAATTTCAATTTCTAATCCCCCGGGAAACTGGGAAAGAAATATCTGAACTACAGGGCTTCCATGCGAAGTGAGTGACCAAGTAATGTATTGTAACCAGAGTTTCAATTCTTGCAAATTCATTTCCAGGGCCCTCCTCCAAATGGAACTAATCAATACGGTGGGTTTGGTGCCCTTTCAAAACGGGTCGGGTCAAACTTTGATGGATCTGGAAAGAGTTTGCCATCCGTATGTGTCATGGTTGCTGACCACATAACCTGCAAAGAAAATTATTCATACTCTTCAGCCAAAAACTATATTCATCCTTCTTCCAGGGTTACTTCCTTAGCATTTGTTTTTGCTTTTTATGCCGTCACAGGGGAGCTGACATCGAGTATTAGACGCACCCTGTCAATTCGATGTGTTCCATTGACAAACCATACATTGCACCATTATAACATATTTATAGTCCCAATGGTTCATCAAAATAATTAATTAAAAAAACTAAAATTTTGCAACCTGTGAACCGTGCTTGGAGGAGTCGAATTAACTGCATTCATATAAGATTAGGTTAACTAGAATAGGAGGAGCATAGAAATATTTTCCGTGAAACAAACGAATTTTACAAATATGTAACGTGTGAACCACATTTGGACGAGTCAAATTCACCGGGTTCATATAAGTTTAGGGTAACTAGAATAGGAGGGACATGGGGACAAGGAGATCTAGCCTCTCGTACAGCTTAAAATCTATTAAATCTCCGCATGAGAAAAAAAAATGAAAAAATAAATGCAAAGGAAATTTTGTGATACCTGCCATCCTTTAGGAGTAAGGTATCCTTCATATTCAAAATCATGAACAACTTTTCTGAAGCGCAAAAACACTGGAGGGGTTGTCCCGAAACACTTCAGGACAACTTTCCATGTGTATTTCATTCTTGAAGGATCATCCCATGTCAGAAGCTCCCCTGAGGCCTTACTCTTAGCTATCTCTTCTTGTTCTGCAAATCCCAAATTGTAATAATGATCATTAAAGATGTCAGCAATGTTTAGTTTTTTTTTTTTTTTTAATATATAAATCAAGTCAAATTTTATTAAGAAGCTAAGAGTCGCAATACAAAAATAAAGCTAAACAAAACAAGTATTAAAGCCAGGTAATGAGGTCAGAAATGTTTAGTTATCTGGGGTTTATACATGTTTAATTTATTTTTGCATACCTTGCACAACACTGGCATAAACAGATGGGTCAATGGATAAAATTCTGACCAATAAAGTGAGCAGAATGGAGGTTGAATCATGTCCTGCTACCATTACAGTGATGGCATTCTCTATGGTTTCCTCGTCGGAGAACAGTGGCAACGAGTCATCCTCGTTCCGGAGACTAAGCAAGCAAGTCATAAGATCTCGCTGAGGAGAAGCCTTATGTTGAGCCAGTGCTGTTTTTTTTTTTTTTTCTTTCTTTCTTTCTTTCATTACCTCGATGATCATGGTTCTTATTTTTGCCCTCGTTTTGAGGCTTCGGTTGAAGCGTGGGAAGGGAAAATTAACAGCAAATGAGATGGCGGAAAAGCTCTGCAAGTTTTTCCCTTCTTCCTTCTTCTTCTATGCCAATGATAAGTGATGTCATAATGTTTAAAATGATCATCTGCATCATTGGATGAACCTATAGTCCAAAAGGTATACAAGTGCGTGAGTTCATTTCTTTTTAGTTAATCATAGATTAGTTGAGGACAATATCAGGAATAAATTAAAAAATTGCAGCACAATGACAGTCTACTCATTTTGTCAGGAAATTTAAACTAATTGATTGAACAGCAGGGAATCCATGACTGTAAGTCACAATGGAATAATCTAAATAGAAGAATCTAACCGTTATACTAAGATTTGTCCTTCATGTTTTCTGATAGACAAAAAGAGAAAAAAAAAAAAAAAGAAGTCCATTTACCGAAACCTTATGACGGCCGTGCCAATGTCTGGGGAAGTGTTTTCTGACCTCTTTATCCATCTTCCCTACATATTGCTTGAGCACTTCAGCCTTCAAAAATGATAAAATTGCTCCTCTCATAACCTTGTGCTTGTAAGGGGTCAACTCCAGGATATTCCTCTCACCAAAGATCCTTCTCATGGCTCTTGGTTGCTTATTAACCAGCTTGCTGTCATCACAAGTGTAGACAAACTTGTTTGCAGCCTGCCCATGAATCAGTATTGTTGGGGTCCCAGGAAGGTTCAATTTTGAGACAGGACCATATTTCCTATTTCTGTCCTGAAGCCGTTCTTCTCCTCTATTTTTTTTCATGGCATGGAGAAGACTGAGGCTTTGGCCTATGATGTGGAAGCCTAGGGAACCCGGATGAAGCTTTTTGGAAGTTTGCCATTTCTTGGTGATGAAGAGAAGGAAGAGAGATAGCAGGGGAAGAAGCAAGGAGAAAGAGATCGCAGGATCCATATGATAAAATGTGTATGGTAAGCCTCTACTTATAGGACTATATATATATATATATATATTAATGAGCGTCAATTGGAACTTAGATTTAAAATTTTTAGTCCTAAAGACAACTCAAATACCATTTAGCTAAATCTTATGTATATATATATATATATATGCATACGTTTAAGTGATTGGATGCACTGATCTTAATGATTGGTTGTTCCTAGTAATCGAGATATACAATTTAGTAATTTCTTATTTTTAATCAACACAAATTCATGACATTTATAGTTATTTGCTTCTGATTGCTAATAACATGAATCTGATTATTGAAAGCATGTATCCAATAGCTTTACTTTTTTTTATTTTATTTTTTGTGTGTAGTAACTTTTTTTGGCTGTTCACCCACCAATTTCGATTTTGCAATGGATAATGGAATAAAGGAATGATAGAGAAATTAGGAAGCATATGAATCTCTCAAACCAAATTGAATACAATAAGAGTGTTTGCAGAAAACTACTAAACCACAAAGACTTCCCTTGTATTTAACACATCCAACCCCATTGTTTGTAGCAAAAGTTTTATCTATCCTTTCTTTTGGATGGATTGCCTCTGCATGTCTAATTAGGAGAAAGGGCTCCGGCGAATTTGGATAGAATAAACTAATATTTGGGTCAAAGTGTCAAATTTCTCCTAGTTTGGTGGTCTAAAATGTATTTTGCCAACTTAATATGATGATTTTTGACTTGAAATCAATTGATTTAAAATTCCAAAGAGTTCAAATTCATTACAACAGACCATACAAACCAAAATAGACATGGTTTGGAGGCAATCAGTTAAGTAAAAGAAACCCTTTGGATGGGTGCCTTGATTTGCAAATGCATTGTATTCCTTCACCTTGGAATGTGCCATAATTGTGAACCTGTCCCTGACAATGTCAATTGCACTCATATAACCTCCAAGTCCCACCACACAAATTGTTAATCCAATAGACTGATATGAATTATGTGGAACTATGGCCAAAACATCCTAATAAACGTTTCTTTATGTCGTCTACGGTCAGATTTGATCCTTGATAAGGACTAGGAGCTCAACAGCTAGATTAACCAGAAGGTAACTTCTTGATAAATTTTCTTCGTGCCTAAATGGACTGAAGTACTTGATTGCATGTCAATTGGATATTCATATTATAATGACAAATAGAAATGCAGTAGACGTTATCGTTTTTAATTTTCGAATTTTTTTTGGAATTTTATTTTTTATTTGTTGGATTTTTTTTTTTGTTTGTTTAGAACTTTTAGACTTTTTGCAGAATTTTTTCAATTTTTTTATAATTTTCAGATTTTTTTTATTTAATTTGCAAGAGAATTCTGATGTCTTATGTCGAGTTGTTGAGCTCCGTCCCTTTCATTACATGTATAACGTTAGTGGGCATACAAGTGCTGCGGCAAATTTGATGTTGGAGACATACGCGCAATTTTAGCCTTTATTCTTATTTTTGCAAATAAATTATTTTCATGACTCTCTTTCTCATAAATGTCACTACAAGTAGGATTGATCATAAGTCATCGAAACTACACAAGAAATTTTACCAACACAAGAAAGTTGACACCCACATTTTATTTTTACCGACTGAATTATGCCGCTCAGTTATTTAGCTCCTGCACTGTTAATCTATAAGGGACCACGCAGTGTAGGTTTCTACTTGGCTAGGTGGCTTCAGTTACACATACAAATTAATAGTTCAGTCTATTTCAGGAGGAGGGACCTTCTGGGGTCGATTTGGATCTCCAGTCCCTTGGGGAAATTTGGCATTGGCTCTCTGGAGAAAGAAAGGTCAGTGCTACAGAGCTTCCATGTGAAGTGGGTTACCAGGTAATGTATTGCAACCAGGGTTTCAATTCTTGCAAATTCATAACCTGGGCATATTCGTGGTCCTGCCCCAAATGGCACCCATGTGTATGGTGGGGCCGATGTCTGCTTCTCTAGACGACTTGGATCAAACTCTCTTGGACGAGGAAAAATGTTGGCATCCATCTGGGTCATGGTTGAAGAAGTCAATACCTAGTGCAGAATTCAAAACACAGTTTAGAGCAATACTAGGATTATAATGTTGAAATTTTTAATCCTACTTTAAATATACTAACATATAATGAAACTAATAATTTTTAACTTTTATATAAGTTGACACATAATAATTACAGTAATTCTTTCCCAATCTCTGCTTACAAGAGTTTCGTATATCAGAACATGATTTTATTTTATTTTCTTATAATTTATAATTGTCATGCTAGTTAGAGAACAATAACAATAGAAATATTAATATCCTTAATAATGTTCTACAGCTTATTAGTTGAAGAGTTAAGTCACGTATAAATGTAATAAATGTGGAAGACTAGTGCAGTGCGACCGGGCTTTATACTTAATAAAAATATCTTTATTGCATGCACAGACACACTGTTTTGTCGGCCAGTTAGTGTTGAATTGTGCTCAATCGGATACCTACTTTTGAAATTTCAAGATATGTTGAAATGTTAGAAAAAAACATAAGCGATTTTGTCACCTGCCAGCCTTTGGGAATATGGTATCCTTCATACTCAAAATCTTGAACCGCCCTTCTAAAGGTAAAAAAAGCAGGAGGATACATCCTTAGAGTCTCCATAGCCACGCTCCATGTGTATTTCATCTTTGCAAGATCATCCCATGTCAAATGCTCACCTGGGGCCTTACTCTTAGCTATCTCCTCTTGTTCTGCAATCGCAAATAGTGATGACCATTGAGGAAAAATAAAATAAAATAAAAATTCTACAAATCCCCCTTAATTTTTAATAGAAGACGTCGCGTTACAGGTTTTTTTTTTTTTTTTTTTTTTGTACGTACCTTGAACAACACCGGCATAGACGGATGGTTCAGTGGCTAAAATTCTAACCATGAAGGTCAGGAGGACGGAGGAAGTATCATGTCCTGCGATCATGACGAGCGTAGCATTATCAACGATTTCCTCATCGGATAATAGGACAGAACTGTCGTCGTTCCGGAGACTAACCAAGCTAGTGATTAAGTCCTTCTGAGGAAAAGCATCGTGGTGCTCTAGCGCTACCCTTTTCTCACTTATAAGATCCAAGATCATGGTTCTAATTTTTGCCCTTGCCTTGAGACTACGGTTGAAGCGAGTGAAAGGCAAGTTGATTGGTATTGCTACGGCCCCATTCAAAAGTTGGTAGAAAAGATTTGCCAGTGTCTCTCTTTTTTCTCCTTGTTCGATTCCAACGATAAGTGAGCACAAAATGTTGAAGGTAAGAAGCTTCATCGATGGCAACACCTACATTCAAAATATTCTTCATATGGGGATTTGTTAAAAACAAAAAAAAAAAACATTCCGATGCACGATACTCTTGTACTGGGTGATCAGGAGAGGTCAAATGATATATATGATTTGTAAATTTTACAGCTACTTTTTATATTGAATATATTCATTAAAAAAAAAAATCCTTAGATTGTAGATTAGAAAATATAAGTTTTTTTTTTTTTTGGGAATAGCAACGGGACAATCTTCTTTTTTCTCACGAACCTTCACATTCCATTTAATTAATTCGAGTATGAGGCATATGGTTTGTAAATTCAACTAAGATTATAACTATTAAAACAACCTCTTAAAAATTGATTTATAATTAGTACGTTAACTGTAATTTAAATATTTAAAAACTGAATCAGATAATTTTCAAAGCAAATATATAATTTAAATTTTAATTAGTATCTTATAATTATAATTACTAAGTTATTCTTTATTAGCTTAAATATATAATTAAATTAGAGAATTAGTCTAATAAAATTATTTTATTTAATATTACGGAAAGCATATAAAAAAGGAGTGAATGTGCATGGTATGTTGATAATTGAGTTTGAACTTGTTTTTCCTGTTATTCTTTTTGTGAAAATTAGATATCAAATAATTTCTCGGTCATTAAAAATAGAATTTTTAATTGAATGAATAAAGAAAATAGAAAATCCACAAGTACACGTAAAATGAAACAAATTCTGTCTAATTAGTAATTACAAGAAACAAGTGAGGACATTACCGAAACCTTTCGGCTGCCATGCCAGTGCAGCCCAAAATGACGTCAAGTCTCTTCATCCATCCTCCCCACATATTGCTTTAACACTTCAGGCTTTAAAAATGATGCAAGCGCTCCCCTCACACGCTTGTGCTCACGAACAGTCAACTCCAAGAGATTTTTTTCTCCAAAAATCTTTCTCACGGATTCTGGTTGCTGGTTAGAAAGTAAATTGGTGTCACTGGTGAAGATGAACTTATTTGCAGCCTGCCCTTGAATGAACACTGTTTTGTACCCAACAAAACTCAGTTTTGAGATGGGGCCATATTTCTTGATTCTGTTTTTGAGCCATTCTTCTGCAGTGTTCCTGCGCATGGCACTCAGGATGGCAAGTGTCTGGCCGATAATGGGTAAACCTAAAGACCCTGGTGGAAGCTTTTTGGGGTTCTTACTCCTTTTCAGGAGGACCAGCAGGAAGAGTGGTAGGAGGAAGAGAAGAACTAGAAAGGAAAAATATATGGAGGCAGCCATGACTCCCTTCTTAGAGATGAGCGAAATTCTTAGATACTTGTGGTAAGGAGTGGAGACGCTTCAACGCTAACTCGTCTTGCATTTATTGGGGAGCCGTGCTGAGCTCTCTGCCTTTGGAGGGGATTAGAAAATTATTTTTCGGATTGGAAAATTATTTTTCGGATTGCCTTTGATGTGATCTCGTAACCACAGTAAAGACAAAATTATAATTATAGAATATATATTGTATTAAATTAAAATTTTTAAATATTTTTAATTAACATATTATTAAATTAGATATTAATAAAATTACGCTTAATAAGAAATTTATTTTGGTTAAAAATTAAAAAATTACAAAATAAAAAATTAAAAGTGTTAAATTAGAATTTAATATTAATATTATAATATTTAAATTAATAAAAAAATAAAAGAGATAAGATAAAAACTTAAATTTTGTTTATTTTTTATAAAATATCTTTTTATTTTTTACTATTTGTTTTGAAAAAAAAATGTAAAATTAAAAAAATTCGTTTATTTTTTTATAAAATATTTTACAAAATTAATAATAAAGAAAATAAAATTTCAAAAATTAACAATAAATAAATAAAAGAGAAAAACGTTCGCTCTTTCTTTACTTTACTTTTAATAGGTAGCACGAGCATACTTTTCCGACACGTGTGTGAGTGGATGTACAGCCTAATCGAGGCATCCATCCGAAGACGTGCGAGGAAGCCAACGCGCGGACTCGTGGCCCGCACGTGGGAGCGAGTGATTATCTCGGGAAGGAGCTACTGGGCTAGGTTGGCCTATTTTTATCAACTTGTAAATAAAGTAATTATTCGCATAATTTGAAATATAAAGATAATTAATTCAGCATGTAAACAGAGTTTTCTTAATATTGATAAACGAAGGGTAACCAACACATTATTTTTATTGATTTAATAAAAAAAATTAAGTATGTGATCGAGTCTCTCAGTAAATGTTGTGATTGGTAACGAGTGAAGAAGATTCTCTGTACATTATTAGTTAATTTAACGAGGGAGAAGAAACAATGGCCTGCATGCACGCATGCATGTTGAAGACAGTCACAATGACTCAAACTTATAAATCATTAAAACAAAAATCATTCTTTTTTTTTTTTTTTTTTGGCTTTTTACAGTAAAAGCAACTCTTGTTCATGGCATCCATGGAACCCCGACAACCCCATCAGCAAGAGCAACAACTGTTCAAAATTTCCTGAAAAGATAGCACACACGTGTCAAAAGCCAACTGCTCCCACAGCACAGGGAAAGTCATTATTGAATTGCGATGTTGATCTTAAAATCTAAATACAATGAATTTAGTCAAAAAAAAAATTAAAACAAACAATTTAGTTGAATAAGAATATCAGATATAAAGAGTTTTTCAAAATTTTTTATCTTTTTTTTATATAGTTAGCATGTATATATGTGTGTGTGTGAGAGAGAGAGAGAGAGAGAGATTTATAATCTAAAATAAAAAAGTTTCTATTGTATCCCTTTATCCCTCGGGCCAAAAAAAAAAAAAAAAAGCAATCAAAGCAATTGAATCAAACGAAGGGAATATGAAGTCAAATAATTTAACCAAAACAAGTGACAAAAATAATAAATGACATGCAGGAATTTCCAAGTCAACACCCACCTAGCAGACTGCTAAACTGCTCAAAAATCTCAGTGGACATCACCGCTTTGATATACGGGCCTCAATTATATAATGACACGTGGTGAACCTTATCCCAATACGTCAACCATTTTTTAAATTGTCTTCATCAATAAGATTACCGATCATGAGGGGCAACACGAGGCAACCCTCCCATCCAATTAGATAGAAAATTATTAGTGAGGCGTGATGTTGATGTTAGAATTTAGATACAATAAATTTATTCTAAAGATCTTTTAAAATAAAAAATTTAGTTAAGTAAGAATATTGTATATAAAAAGTCTTTTAAAATTTAACATATTTTTAATTATTTTTTATGAATAATATTACTACTTATATAAAAATTAATAATTTAAAATAACTGATTTATTAATTTTGTGTTAATAAAAAAATAAGTTTTATGTGATACTTAAATTTTTGTTTAATTTTTTCAATTAAAATTTTTTAAGTTGTTAAATAAGATTTGCATTTTTTGTTTTAATTTTATTTATGATTTGTTTAACTAAAAGGCAAGTTGACTATTAAATATGTATATATAATAAGCATTTTACATGTTAAAAAATTATATATATATATATCAAATTATATATATATACTCATATTATTAGAGTTTAATTAATTTTAATAGTACTGTTATATAATTATATAATAATTTTTTTTATTAATTTAATACAACACCACACAAATTTTCTTTATATATATGTTAATAGAGACTTAAATCAACTTAAGTAATAAAATTTAAATAGTATTTAATTAATTTAACTTCTATTATAACTTTAATAATATTCTAATTTAAATTAAATATTAACATTCTCACTTAATTTTAATTTATTGATACTCTTAATCTAAATATTTACTTTTGTTTGACAAATATTTTATACTTTAATTTGACAAATACTTTATATTTCAAAAATTTCATAAGATTGTTTTCTACTTGATCTTCAAACTTATAATATATCAATTCAATCTCCCTGTTATTAATATGATCTCTTAAAAAATAAAAACAAATATCAATATGTCTACCTATTTCATGTGTTACCAAATTCTTAATCAAATTAATTATAAAAATATTATTAACAAATACTTTCATAGAACCTTCAACTATAACATAAATCTCACTCAATAAATTACACAAACAAATAACTTGACAAGCACTAAAAGTGACAACTACATACTTTGCTTCACAAATTAAAGATATTATAATAAGTGTTTCTTAAATGACTATAAAAAAATAGTAATTCCAAAGTTAAAATATTAACTAGAAGTATTTCTACAATTATTAACATCTTTAACTCAATCATGATTAGAATAACATACAAGAGCACACTTTTTAAATGAAGAATAAGGTAGACTATGATCATAAATCTCTTTTATATATTGTATAATCTTCTTAACAACTTGTATATAAGGTTAGCGGGGAGTTAATTATATTTCAAATTAATTACATTATAAATAATTTTAAATTTAAATTATTTATTTTTGAGCATTTTTTATGGTAATTGATTTATATTTTTAGTCAATTTAAATTAAATTAGTTAATTTATTTCTGGATAAATTAAGCTGATTTATTATAATAGAGTAAATTTATGTTGTCCATAATATGTAATAAATAAAGTTGACATTTGACTTATTTGCTTGCTTTCCACGAGGACTAAAACAATATTGGCATACTAATTCATGGTTGAAAAATGAATAATAATTCATGGTCATCGCTTACCAATTCTTGACTAACGTTGTGTGGCGGAAGTTGATTACGGTCCCAACGTTCTTCGTCACTTGACGTGGCTTTCGCGTGTAAATGATTCCCGTTTCGATGGCTTTGAATTTTCATACTAGGCTTGTCTAATTCAATGTGATTAATGTCCGCTTTGTAAGTTCCGGTCATTTTGGCTTTTGAAAAATGTGTTGCGTTAAAAAAATTTTATGGTTCTAACATGAATCTTTATAGACTTGTTATTTAATGTGAAAGTTTGGTAGTTATCTTGTATGGTTTTTATCTACTTTTCCCAATTTTAATCTTTTTTTTGTTGGATTTTATATTTAGTAATTATTACAGTAAAGTATATGAAAAATTTATTAGAAATCATTATTATTATTTAGACTATGAGTTTTTTTATAAGGTAAATTAAATTAAAATACTAATAAATAACCTTCAACTTAAATTTTTAGGGACAATGACTAATATTTTAATAATATCTATTTTTTTAACTGTTTAGAAGAAAAAAAATATAAATTTTTTATTTAAATTGTACTATAATAATACTATTTTGAGTCGTAATAAAAAATTAACCTGTAAATTAAATTTAAAATTAAAAATTTTTAAATATCAAAGTTTATTTAATTTTGAATTTATTGATTTTAAATATATTACATTTTGTGTCTTTTTTTATTTTAAGTTTGATTTTTAGATTTTTTATATTCCAATTATTTAAATTTTGTATTAATCAAATTTCAAGTTAATTTTATTACAAGTAATCTTATAATCAAGTCATTTAAGGCTTTTAGTGATGTCAATTTTGAGTGATTTTAGTTGTATTTCATTGATTTTTTAGGTCAATCAAGATTAGATAAGTTAATTTTTTTGAATAGATTAAGTCAAATTACTAAGATAGAATGTAACATATAAAGTTGAAATTTGAGTTATTTGCTTACTCGCCATGAAGACTAAAAGAATATTGGAATAGATAGGTTGAAAATTAATTCATGGTCATCACCTACTAATTCTTGGCTAACGTGATGTGGCGGAAGTTCATTACCATGCCAACGTTCTTCCTCACCTGACGTCGCCATTTTCATTCACCACCATGGCTGTCGCATATGAATTATTTCCATTTCAATGACTTCGAATTTTGATTACAAGGCTTGTCTAATCCACTATGAAGAATGACCACTTAGTAAGCTCACGTCCTTTTGGCTTTTGAAAAATGTATTTGAGTTAAAATATTTTTATAATTAGAACATGATTTTTCACGGCTTATCACTTGATGTATGAGTTTATTTGTTATCTTGCATAATTTTCACGTACTTTACTTAAATTTGAATCTATTTTGTAGGATTTCTAATTTTGCAATTGTTGTGTTTAAGTGTGCAGGAATGTATGAGTGTCCTGTTAAGAGTTATGGTTGTTTAGGTGATTGAGTTTTTATAGAACATATTGAATAAGAATGTCAACAAATAACCCTTAATTTAGCTATGCCCCTTTTTTTTTAATTGTTCAGATATTAAGAAAAAAAATTAAGAATCTTTAATTTAAATTGCGTCAAAATAATATTAAGTATTATTAGGTCATTTAAATTTTAAATTTATTAATCTTAAATATTTTACTTTTTGTGTTTTTTAAATTTTAAATTTAATTTTAGATTTTTTTAGATTGAAATTATTGGAGTTTTATATTTATTAAATATCAAATTATAAATAATCTCTTTTCAAATTATTTGAATTTATAGTGATTTAATATTTTTAATTATATTTCATTGATTTTTTTTGGGGTCAAATTATATTAGATAAGTTTTTTTTTTTATATATTAAGTCGGATTATTAAAGATAGAATGTAATATATAAAGTTGAAAGTTGAGTTATTTGCTTGCTGGCCATGAAGACTAAAACAATATTGGCATACATAGGTTGAAAAATGAATACTAATTCATGGAAGTTGATTATTGTGCCAACGTTCTTCCTCACTTTCTGTTTCAATGACTTTAAATTTTCATACTAGGCTTGTCCAATTCACTATGAATAATGAACACTTAGTCAATTCCTCGTTAGTTTGACTTTTGAAAAATGCATTTAGTTAAAATATTTTCTTGATTTGAACATAATTTTCACTATTTAATATAAAAATTCAGTAATAATTCGGTATAATATTTACACATTTTATTTAAATTCAAGTCTTCTCAATGCATTTAACCTTGAAAAATACAAACTCTAATTCTATGATATAAATGTGGATAAATTTTAATCGAGTAGTTTATAATTTTTATTCTATGTTATGACGAATATTTTTAATTTAAATTTCGCTCAGACTCGTCCGTTTGTCATCTCTAATAATCCTCGCCGCACACGGCACACACACACACACACACACACACACACTCCTCCTCGCGTGACAATACAATAGTCGCACGCACGCTCCTCCTCACGTGACAATGCAATGGTCGCACGCCCGCCCTCAACGTTCAAAAATTCAAAAACAAACGTCTCTCCCTCCCTGCCATCTCTCACGATATTGCTCTCTGTGACTGTCGATCGCAAACTTGTGCTCTGAACCACCGCCGCGCACCGATGGACGGTCACGAACAGCCGTCACAGTCGCCGTATCGGCAGTTTTCATCATTATCATCATCTTCTTCTTCTTCGTCATCATCGCTCCTAAAAGACGTGTCGAATTTCAAAACCCCAAAACGCCCTTCTCGAATCCCCAATTTCCCCTCTCCTTCCTCCTCCGGACGATTCTTCACCGCCTACAAAGATACGCCGCCGCGTTCTTCTTCTTCCTTCCACAGCCAACACGACCACCGCCGCCTCCATCCCCGTCCTTCTCTCTCCGCCCGGTCCATTCCCAAGGCTACCGCCGCCGCCCGCCGACGACTCAAGGCCTTCGAACTCGAGCAGTCCCAGTCCTCTCGCAAGGCTCAAATCAAGAAAGAGCAGTCTCTGAAGTCTCTCTCTAAGTCCCTCACCACTTGGCTCAATTTCCTCTTCCAAAACCCTAGGTCGTGTGGGTGCGACGTACTCACAAATGGAGAGCAGAGTCTCGGGCCCGCGGGGTTGGGGAAGAGGGAGGGCGGCCCTCGGGGTAGTGGAGTTTGGGTGGATGCCGCGTGGCGGTGCCCTAAGAGGCAGAGGGATGCCGCTTGGTGTGGCGGCAAAGATGTGGAGAGTGAGGAAGGTGGGTTCTGGGTTTCCAGAGAGCACGATTCCTTGAAGAACTCGCTCAAGGATGTGTGTAGTTTGGATGATTTGAAGCAGAGAATGCGGATTTATTTGAGCTTGGAAAATTGCAAGGAGATTTTCGATGTCATGACTCGTGTCGTTAAGGTCTCCACTCTTTCAATAGATTACTGGTTTATCTGATTTTGTTATGAAAGTTAAAAAAAAATATATATATATATATATATATATATATAAACTTTTCTGAGTAAACTACTTTGAAATAGAAAAAATCATGTGTTTGATTAAGGGTTTCATTGATTTATTATACTATTTTCAAGCAGTTGGGGACTGATTGCCATTATTTAATTCCTAGAGTATCGACGAAGGGAGGTTGAAAATGAGGCCACATTGTCCCATGGTAACAGACGTTGGAATGAAGGAGAAGGCCGTACGAATTCTCATGTGTTATAACCCAGTTTGGCTCCGAATTGGCTTATATGTTGTTTTTGGCGGTGAATCTTTGTTGCTGGACGGAGATGTTAATTCTGATCAAGAAATTGCCTTCTTGAAGATGGTAATTGAGAAGCAATTTTTCTTGCACACAGGCCTCGCAAAAGCTTATGCTTATAACAAAATGGTCGATGGGTTATACAAACCCGGTTATTATGAAAATCTGGGGAATGTTATCTTGAAGAGATTTTTGCTGCTTGTCCTCATACTAGATAGAGCTAAGTCTCAGAGCAGTCTTCCTCTAAAGTATGGTATTGATGGAATTGATGGGGGTTCTCCTCTTTTATTCATGGAGCACTTTATCATCAAGTCTAGTCAACAACTGATTAATGGTAATTTTTCAATTTGTTTTCCCCGCGTGAGTGTTTGAAGGTTAACATATAATCATAACTTGCTCATGATGGGTTGACTTTTCTATTCTGATATAATCCAGACTTCCTCTCATCAGATGTAATGCTTGGAGAAGGTAATCTCCTCGCACATCTATTGATCATAGGTTACAAAGTATCCCATCAGCAGGTATGCTGTTCAGTCCAAGCTGTAATTTGCTCATGTGCTTGTAATGTGTGTGTGCTCTTCGAGTGAAGGCACTACTTTGTTTCAAGTGTATGTGTTATTTCAAGTTTGTTTTTGGTCTTTTGAATGAATAATGAGGCACAAATTCAAAGTTGATTTTATGTGAACATTGTGATGGAGAAAGATTGATTCAGCCAACTTCAGTTAGAATAGATGCAGTCAATTTCTATTAGAATTGGGATTAAGGCTTAGTGAACTTGAGTGTTTCTTTACTTGAATGATGTAAGCATAAATTCCCAGTTAGTTTTACGTGCACATTTGTGCTTATAATGGATAATTGATCAACTAAAGCTTCATGCTGGCAGTGTGCTCTTGTTGAGTATGAATTCAGAGTGTCAGATTTGTTCATAGATTTCCAAGATGGAGTAAGGCTCTGCAGAGCCATTCAGCTCTTGCAAAAAGACTCCTCTATTCTTATGGTTTGTCCTCATTTTCCACAATTTTTTTTCTAGAATAAGGGATTCACAATCCTTTGCAATTTTGTGAAGTATTGAAGGTCATTTCATGGCAGAAAATGGTGGTTCCATCAGATACTCACAAGAAGAATTTGGTGAACTGTGGCGTTGCCCTGCAATATTTGAAACGTGCTGGTGTGAAGTTGCATGATGAGGATGGAATGACAATAGTAGAAGATGATATTGCTGACGGAGACAAGGAACTAACTGTTTCCTTGCTCTGGAACATGTTTATTCACTTGCAGGTCTTTAGCTTTCTGTATTGCATGTGCAAAAATTTGTCTTATACTGAGCATTGTTAGTGTTGATTGAATGTTCATTTGTTGCCATATTATTTATATTATCACCAATTTCTGCAGATCCCACTTCTGATAAACAAAGTGAATTTAGCTGAGGAAATTGTGAAAATTCGTGGAACTAATGAGGTATGCCTCAAATTGGTTGAATTTCTCTATTTTCTTCATTAAGAAGGTCCATCACAGAAAAATGTGATATACAGTTATGTTTTTCATAGTTTTTTCTCGATATGTGAGAGGCAGTACCTGAAACTTAGATTTTTGACTTAAGTCTCAATGTTAACTATTAGACTAACGCTCAAGTCTCTATGCTTTTCATGGTCTAAGAGCTAGCTAGGTTCTTGAAGTTAAAAGTATTGAATAGATTCTGACTTATTTGAAATTTGGTTTTCTGCAAGTGTCTATTCTTAAGTTCGTCTCAGATTTCATTGCTACATATGCCTTGAACTAGGTCCTTCCTTTAACAGGAAACTTTACAGGGTTATATTCCCGGTACCTCTCTCTTGGAGTTGCTTTTGAAGTGGATCCAGGTAATATTCCTATTCTGATGGCATATTCATGCTACAATACCTTCCTTCCTTCCTCCAACTTTTCCCATACATTTCATGACCCCTTGCTATGATCACTTATTTGGTGGAGCCCCCCCTCCTACCCACAATCTGTAGATATATTCTTGTGTTCCATTGAATAGCTGCTGCACTTCTTTTGACAGTGTAAAGTGGTTTGACATTCTTTTGCAGGCAGTCAGTGAAAAATATAACTGTAAGGCTGATGGTTTTCCTTCATTGGTTGATGGAAAAGCCATATGGTGTTTGCTTGACTACTACTTCCGGAAGGAACTTTGTTGTTCTCATTCTCATAAGGTGTGTGCAACTCTGGGCATATCGATTGCTTGCTTCTATAGTTTTTGTTTTTTTCCTTTGCTTGATCACGTGTCATTTGCTCACAGGATCCTCATGAAAATAGTGGTGAGGAATCAATAATGTCAGCTGGTGACTATGCAGATTCATTCTACAATTTTATTTTATCGCAGAAGCTGACAACATTATTGGGAAATTTCCCAGAGGTGAATTATAAATTTTCTAAAGTTTATGCTTTCTCATAAAGCTTGACTGATTGCTTATAATGTTTCTAATTTGAGAAATATCAACCCACAGGAAAGAAATAGGGAACAGAGGCCTTTTTTTTTTATTTTATTTTGGGACAAGACAATGGAGGTTTGATACAAGATAATTGGATGACATGTGCAACATAGTTTGATGCTATGTCAGGAGCCAAAATTGACGTGTCGAAGATTCTGAGAAATTACTTATTGTTTGAGGTGTTATATATGTAGGTTCTGCAAGTCAGTGACATACTTGAACATGGGGGGCCAATTAGTGATCGAAGTGTGGTAATTTTACTGGTCTTCCTTTCATCGCAGTTGACTGTACAGAAACCCTTGGTAATTCAGCTTTTTGCCAGAAAATGTTTTGATCATCCACTTTGGCCTAAGGAATTTTCTCAACAACTTCTTCACTGCTTTTCTTTTGATTAGGATCAGCTGAACTTTCATAAACTGTTAGGTTGTGATTGTCAAAGTCCAGATAGGAGACACTCAAAAAATGAAAGGCACTCAGCTTGTTCGAAGTTTGTGCTTGACCATGAAGGAACAGATGGGCATAATATTGAAGGTTTCTGTTCTTTATTCTTCTGTTGCATTTTACAAGTCACTTCCATAGCTAACCTGCTTCTTTTCTTTTCCACTAATATGTTTTAGAATGAATTAGTGTAGTTATGAAAAGCAGAGAGATTGTGTAGGACTTGCATAATGTTTCCTGGTTGGATGGTGCCTTGCTAGGGCGATAGAGTGATTTTGTTGACATTCTATTTCGTAGGTTGGCATGTTTAGAAAGAGTGATGATGTGGGTACTTTGTTCAAATACATGAAATCTCTTGCATCATAGGATTATTGGATCCTTTTTTGTCTTTTTACACATGTTTATCTCTTTAGAGAATAGTGATGACATGGAAGAAATGTCTGACATTTGATAATTGAGAACTGCTTGCAAGGGTGACAGAATGATTGAGAAAAATGTAATTATGCTTACACTTTTTCCCGGTTTCTCTAGCAAGCAGAACAAGAAATAATTGCCCTGAAGGCTCTTGCATATCTGTTTTCATGTTGTGATTCCTTGTGCAGATGCTGCCAGAAAGTTCAATTCCATTAAGGCTTGGTGGCAAGATATGGCTGCACGGAATAATAAGCTTGTTACAAAACCTGCGAGTTCTACTCCTCGGAGCAACTTAGCGAGCCAAATCACTGTTGACATTCAAAGAGGTAATTTGCATAGCCTTCTTGATTTATTGTTTTGGACAGTCATACTTTCAAATAGCTGATTGGTCCATCACCGTCAATGCCATTTTCGGTGGCTATAGGGTTGGTTTAGAAAGTTTTCTTCCTTTCTGTTTGTATAGAATTTTTTAATTAATAGGAATTTGAACTCTCCGTTTATTACCACTTACTGGTTCATTGTCAAATCTTTGATTCCTCATTGTTCCTTTTTCATTTTTAGCTTGACCTAATTATACTGAAAATTTGTATTGTATCTTGTTTGGCCCACTCAATTACTGTTGGAAACTAGAATCTGAATGCTATTGTGCTTCCTTTTTGCCTCTTGCCAATCGTAGTTTATCATGTGACATTACAACATATGCCATCAGCCTATCCACTCTGCTTCTGTGTCTCTCAGTAATATATTCGGCCTCCTGTCTTGGCTTTCTGACTTACATTTAACTTCAGACAAAGCAGCAAAAGTGATACAGTCTCAATTCAGGCGATCAATAGAGTGCCGCAAGTTTTTGAAGATAAGACAAGCAGTTTCATTCTTGCAAACTGTTATTCGAGCTTGGTTAATGGTGAAGCAGAAATCAGTGATTTTTGAACACGTCATTTTGGTCCTGAGGCTTGCACATGGTATCTACTTTGATTCAACATTTTGTTTTCATGTATTTATCAATTTTTTTCCTGTTTTTTTCACACTTGTTTGGTTTGCTTATTGATCATGCAGAACAGCAGAATCAGTCGGAAAATTTTGAGAGATATGTCAAGTATGTTGTTGAAAGACACAGGTTTGTCAAGTTGAAAAGATCAGCTCTTCTCATTCAGAGAGCAGCAAGGATTTGGATTACCCGAAGGCACAGGAATTTACGTGCTAGGAGCTGTTGTGGATCAGCACAGGATCGAGTGTATGCTGCCATTGCTGTGCAGAAATGTATTCGTGGTTGGACAGTGAGGAGAAAGTATAAGGTTGCTCGGATGCAAAAAGCTTCATCCGTTTGTAGAGTCAATGGTTTTAGGGACCTTGAGATAGAAGCAGCTGTTAGAATTCAGCTCTCTTGGAGAAATTTTATTTCCAGCAGGTCACTCCACAATCAGCAACTTGCTGTTACTAAAATTCAGGGTCAGCTCCGAGGTTGGCTGTTAAGAAGGAAATTTTTATGTCAGAAGCAAGCAGTTAAAAGGATCCAAAGTCATTTCCGGGTTTTAAGATGGTGGAGGGCTTATAAACAACTTAGAATTGCTACAAGATCAGCCACTGTTATTCAATCTCATGTACGTGGTTGGATTGCACGAACAGCAGCTTGGAGACATCGGGATCTAATTGTCATACTTCAAGTAAGCTGCACTGCTTCCTTTCTGATAATGTATTTTGGCCTATGATAATCATGAGATGCCTTGTGCATCTGCTATAACTATTATGTATGGATTCCATTCTTTCTCTCACAGTGAGACATGAACACATTCATTGACAAAAGATGTCAACTGCCCCAACTTATTTTTGACTATAAGCTTTAGTTATTGGCATATGCCTATTCTAGCTTCCATCTGGCTGAAGAAGGCAGCTACCATTACATAAGCAAAATCTCACTTGGCTTTGTGTATGTTAGTGTCAGTAGATTAAGTGGTAGTTAATAAAGTAATTTTTGTGGCTTATATATGCCTTCTTCTCTTAGCATCTTGGAAGTTTTGCAATTCTTTTTTATGTACCAAGAAAAAACTTTTGCAAGTTTTTCTTCTTTTGTTTTTCCATATGCAAGAAATAGGCACCCTTTTACTCAGCTCATGCAAGATCTACTCAAATCAAGAGGATAAAATTTTGATTGCTGAAGCCATTTATTTGATCATCTCTCTATTGATTGACTGAGAAGCATATAGATGCTCTTAGGGCACTGTGCATGCATTACTGATTTTATGGGTCTCTATGATGCTCACCAATGGTCATTCCACTAGATGAATGAAATTTGTCAAATGTGTAATTTGTTTTATTGATATCTTTCTCTCTGTCCAATTGGCTGTTACCCAATCCAGATGTTCTAAGGCAGTTATAGTACAATCCCAACTTTTGATGTTGTATTTGGGAATGCCATTTTTGAGGTGTCTGGATAACCTTTTAGTTGAAATAAGAAGGTTTTCCCCACATGTGTTACAGCTAGTATTTTGCTCCAATGCAGAAATGCTGCCGTGCTTGGCTGACAAGGAAGAACTTTCTGTTAAAACGAGAAGCTGCAATAAGGATTCAAAGCGCTATCCGATGTTCAAACTGCTGGACAGCATTTCACTGTCACAAAAGGGCTGCTATTGAAATTCAGCAGTGTGTTAGGAGGCAAATAACTAGAACTAGGATATTAGGTACTTGATCATAATTTCTCCTGAACATGATCTTCCTGTTTATATTCTTTGATGTTCTTGCCTGCATATTTGAGTTGTGGTCAAATTCTGTTTATCTTAACACTAAACATGCTTTATGTTGGGCTATATACAGGGGCTTATCCTCTACGTGCAGCCACCACTTCCTACTACAATTCTGAAGGTGATTCCCAGAGTTTTGAATTGAAAATGATGTTGTCTTCAGTTCTAAAGCTGCAAAGGTGGTGGAGATATATTTTAGTGTTGAAACAAAGAACAAAGTCAGCAATCGTCATACAGTCACATTTCCGGGGTTATGTTGGCAGGCAAAAGGCCTTTAGAGAGAAGCAATGTGTTGTTCTGATCCAAGTAAGATTAGCACATATTTTAGCTCTGCTTTGCTTTTTGTCAAATTAATGTCCAGGAATAAGGCATGCTTACTGCACATAACTTCTTGAGACATTGCAAAATAATATGTCCAACCAATTTATTGTTTGAACTTATATCTGATGTGACTACAATTAATCTTTTCTTACCTTCATTTGATGTACCAAGGCTTAATGTTGAAATTTTCAAGGTGAAATTTTATAAAAAATTGCCTCAGACTGGGGGTTCCTTTTGTCCTCTTTGGTATTAATTTTTACAAGTCAATCTTTGACTTGTTTGATTATGTTCTATGTACGTTGGAGTAAATGTTAGCTATCCTGTTTATATATTCAATTCCTTGTCAGTTTAGAGAGATTTAACATATCATAAATTATGCAGTCATACTGGAAAGGGTATGTTGCACGGAAAGAGTCAAGAGGACAGCTGTTGGATTTGCGCTTGAGAATCCAAGAATCTGCTAAAAATGTGGATGACAGCATGCGCATTATTAATAGACTTAAAATGGCATTATCAGAACTACAGAGCATCAAAAGTGTTACCGGAATTCTCCATATATGTGCAACGTTGGGTAAGAGTAGCTTTGTGAATTTTCCATCTATTACTGTTTTGCTGCTTCCCGGGACACAGCATTACTGTGTCACATTATTGATTTTTGTGGTCTTGGTCTATGTAATTGTATTCTTTGTACACTGTACTGCTATGTTATTCTGTGGACAGTATGTCCTCATTTTAAAGCTTACTGGCAGACATAGCTACACAGCATTCTCAGATATGTTGTGAGGAACTCGTTGCTGCTGGAGCAATTGGAACTTTACTGAAGCAGATTCGTGCTGTCAGCAGAAGTATCCCTGATCAGGAGGTTTTAAAGCATGCACTTTCCACTCTCCGGAACCTTACCCGCTACCCAGATTTAACTGAACTGCTCATTGATAGCCGTGGCTCTGTAGAAACACTTCTGTGGGAATTGCTAAGGTTTATTCTTATCTTTTAGATTGGAAGTCGAGGGCATGTTCCTCATTTTCCCCATAAATTAATGGTGCTGAATACCTTATAGGAACAAGGAGGAAGGTTACTTTATTGCTTTAGAGATTCTGAAGAGGATTTGCTCCAATCACAAAGGTGTTGTAGCGGTGAGGAAGCCACTGGGTCTCTTAAAGAGATTACAGAGTCTAGTGGAAGAACTGCAAAGGAAGGCAGCAATTGAAAAGAGGTAACACACGTCCAGCACTTTAATAAGAGAAAAGAAAACTGGGAGATGGTTAAACATGTCTTATCCCTTCTTGCTGCAGGACGTCCCGGGCGACAGCTGCAAGAGAGATCACGGAAAGAAGATTGAGAGAGACTGTTGAACTGCTAAAACTGATAAACTAAGACCTGACATTGTATGTATAGAATCTCAAACAATGAGGGAGATGTGTGCATCGTATTTCTGATTCTGAATGTTGTAGTGCCATTGAAGCTGCACAGAAGACAGCAACTTGGATAAGTTTTTGTGATTGTGAAGGTCAGTTTTGTCTGTTTCTTCTTCTTTGGTGGATAGGTGCAATATGGCTTTCCCTTTACCTCAAAGTAGAAACTGGCATATATATATAGATATATTATCTTTATTCTGTTGATCTCCTTATACATGCAGCAGCCAGTCTTCTCTCATTGGCTTGATTGTCAAGCCTTCACATTGCATGCGCCTAAATAAAGCATCTATAGGACTTTTTCTTGTATATTCTGATAAATCAAATGTTTACAAGATTTATTATGTATACATTGAGGAAAGAATGATATCAAGTGTGTCTAGTAGATAATATTTATTTTCTCAAATAGACTTAAAGACGTCAAATCGATCAAGTTTAGCCGTTTCATGGTTCGAGTCATTTTCATTTTCGGAGGACAAACGATTAGGTCAGATTCCATACACACGAAAAATATCTGTTACGCATCAACAAGACCCTGTTAGGACTCGGGTTGTATTAGGCACACAGGATTATTATGGACATTAGGCACAGAGGATTGTCATTTTAGCTGCTCATATGGGCTATAAGCTACCTACACGGTGCGCCATTGTGCTAAAAACAATGAATAAGATAATGTCTTTCAACTCTATTTGCTTAACAGAAACCAATTTTAAAGAAGGGACGCATATTTAAATCAATTTTATTGGAGGATGAAAAAAGAGTGATATATTTTTTGTTGTGGCATATTACTATTCAAATTTATTTGTTCTTTTTTTTTATATATTATTATTAACTACTAGCATATCGGGCTAGTGACTAGTAATTTATGAAAAATGTGACCGAAACGTTGTAATCTAGTGATAAGAAAAATCATTTGTTATTAAGAGTATTGAATTTGAATTTCAATTAAGGCGTTCGCCGTACACATTTTTTTTTGTTTTGAGCAACTATGACTATCACTCTTGTTTTCTCATTTTTTCAATAAACAAAAGAAAAACCTACAACGGTTGGCGAGGATCACCTACTTCCAAAATTCCTACTTGAGGACATAATCCCATATTTGTCGGAATAAGGCTAACTTCAATGCTATGAATACTAGTATACTCTCCCAGTAGTGTTTAGATAATTCCCAATGTCTTATTTTTATCAGCAGTCCAACCCATTTGATACATTACTTTGTTTAAAACTAGCCCTTGTACATTTTTTTTTTTCCAGGGAATTTCTTATGGGACTTTGGACACCAGAAATCTTGGAATATTCTCAGGTCTAAACTTGAAAATTTTGTTGTAAATCTTTGGAAAGATGGTAAGTAATAATCAAAACTTGCCAAACTCAATTCTGAGCAGTACAAAGCAATGGAATTAGCAACTTGCCCTAGTCATCAAACACTTTCTGAGCTACTTCTTTCGGTATATTTTGTGGGGCATTGTTTGCTAACAGTAATCATTCAGACCTGCGTCTGGACCGCATACAATTCATCAAGTATATGTAACTTTTTCCGATCGGGAAAACAAAGAATGAGCCAAAAGCCTGACAATAAAGAAGAAAATACAGATGGTGTTGTGAGTAGCAAATGATAAACAATGGAAGTATGTTCTTTTACAAACCTGATTGGTGCCCATGCTGATCTTTTACAGGGATGTGTGAGTCTAATCCATTCCAATATGAAATTGAAAATGGGAACCATTCTATCTTTTCTGCTTCTAGTGTATCTTGGATTATTCAACATGTCTGTTATAGGCCATCTCTTGCAGATACAGTATCTACCGGAATGAACTTGTTAAAGTTTTCCCATTTTGGTACAGAAAATGATTACTTCATTGAAAGCCGGAAGAGAGCACAATTAAGAAGACATGCTCATGACAATTTAAGTTATTTTTCAAGGACAAGCATCCCCTAGTTACAATAAATGAATAAAACATAAAGCTTGTTCTCCATTGGACGTGGGAAAAAAGAGTTGATGGAAATCTTGTCACTGCCAATTTTCAGTTAGTGATGGTCTTAACTCATGTATTTACACCAAGCACAAAACCATTGCTGTATGAAGGAAGATTGGTCGATGTGCCACTTATCTTCACCGGAGAGCGGAAAGGGTTTGGTGTCATAGGATGTGTTATGTGCAATCCAGCACCTCTAAGCACCTGCTTTGCATTTGTGCATGAAAGTTCAGACTGCTCCGTTAAGAATGTTGGGATTCCTGTCATTTTGATCAAATCAAGTGCCCCACCCCATGCAGCATAGCCATCCAATCCACAGTTCAGTGCAACTATAACATGGGGAGAAGGCAGGTAGTTAGCTTCTTCCTGATAAATGCCCCTCACAAGGTTCACCCTCACTCTACTGCTTATTCCTGAAGTTGTTCCTGCCAAATTTGTTGGAACTTCTGGTCCCACCATTACGATGTGTATATTGCCTGATCCGTTGAGCAAATGACCAATCTCTGCAAATGCTGGCATCCAATCCAGTTCACCTTCAGGTCCAAGGTAGTGGAGAATCACCTCCTTCCCTTTGAGCAAGAGGTTCTTTGAACTGATATTAAGAGTAGTCAACACATAGTACAGTGTCAATGGATGGGAGAGAATGTCTGCAACAGGACTTGACATTGGCAATGACCGGAGATTATAATACTCTGACCAACCAGAAAGCAGGATTGGGCTTGAAATCCTGTCTCTTAAATGGTTAAGAAAAGGTGAATCTTGAGGATACTCTTGATCATCCAACCCGCCCCATGAATTCCATAGCCCACCTTTAACAGGAAGGAGACCAAAGGGACAGTGAGAATAGCAACTGCATTTTCTCCTCCACATGCCTTTCTGATGGATTTCTAATGACTCAAGCCATTCGCAGGGTTGGTAAGCAGAACAAGGAAACATAAAGATCTTCATTGCCAGCTCTTCTTCTCTTTCCATCATAGCCTTGTAAAGGCCACACATGCTTTTATGAGTTTCCTTCCAATGCTGCTTCTGGCAGACAGAACCACAGTAGACAATCGCTCGACACTGTCCACAACAAAGTGCCTGGTCACCATAGACTTCTTTCTCACACAATAAGCATCGTCTCAGGCTGGAATTTGAGTTTATCTTGACATCAAGAAAGATCTCCTCCCTAGGTGGGTCATCATACTTGGTGGGTGCCGAGCCAGGGGTGGAGCTCGCCTTTTCCTCGTATGCCTGACCAGGTGGATGTGAGATGGTAACTGCAACAAGTTCATTAACCTTGGCCATTTCTGGTGGCCACTGAACATCAACAGTCTCAATAAATGGTTCAAAACATGTCAACCTTGACCACTTTGGGCCACCATCATTATCTTTCTGAAGTAGTGGATGCACCAGAGATATGGCTTTCATGAATGCATACACAAACCTAAGCTCTTCAAGAGTTGGCTTCCTAAATCTAAGCTCACCAGAAGACATGGAACAGGCAACATCAAATACTGGATATCTATCAGCACCTGATACTTCCAATGACAAAATTTTGACCATTTTTCTATTCGAAGGAAACATCAAGGACTCAGGTTCATAAGTGACCCTCAAAAGCTCAACATCCGGAACACGAATTGTCTCTCTTGGCCCTGTCATCTTCTTAGCATCATTTTCAGATCGAAACATGTGAAATCCAACATCCCCACCATCGCCACCTATGAACTGAACACATGGAAAAAGCTGTTTCTTGCTAGACCAATCGGAGTCCTTCCCAATACGAACACCAAAAAGATGGCCCGGACGCAATCTTTTCCATGGATCAGTTCTATAAAGAGCAGCAGATGCTTTAAACGTTGACCTAATGAAATTAGGAGCAATGCCCTCTACTTTCATTAGGCAGCTCCCTGATCCAGGACCAAGCCCCGGGCCAGACCCGAATTGCTCCTGAAACCTCTCAAACAGGTTCTTCAAATGCAAATCCATTATGCCCCCTCCTCGTATCAAAACTCACTAAGTTGTCTGAAACCCCCTAAAACCCAACCACACCACAGTAAAGCCAACAACAACAAAGCCACCCCCTTTTCATTCTGCAATACAATTTATGAGAAATCCTCTTAAGTTAAAGCTCACAAACAACAGATTCAATTCCCAAAAGGGTCTAAAGATCTAGCAAGTAAATGTTAAACTAGACAGATCAATCACAAGAGATGCTCACAATCCACCCAACACTAAAATGTATGTGTGTGTCGATTCACCTGAACAAGCACCAAATGCTACTCAAGAAAGGAAGAAAAGAAAAGAAAAACACAAAAAAGCAAAAAGAAGTATGGCAATCAAAATCAAAAGGATTCCATGAAACTGAAAGGTAAAGATCAGTGCTTTATTACCAGAAAAGGCCCACCAGACAATAAGTGAGATCCACAGAGCTTTGACTAGCCACTCCAAACAAAAACCCGAAAAGGAGAGAGAGAGAGAGAGAGACACCTGAGTTTTCAACAAAAGCATAAAAAGACCATTTAAGACCTTTTTTTCTCCATTATCTTCTTTTCTCTCTTCCACTCTCTTTTTTTTTTTTTCTTTTCTTTTTTGTAATTTTTATTAAAAAAATTTATCTTCATAAATCTCAACTTCGAAAAATAAAAATTTAAATTTTTAATATATCCGAAAAATTTCCTCTCTTCAGACAAATAAAACGAGTACAACTTGTGGCAATGGGACCCACCACGTAATCTCGGCATAGGCCAGGAATCCGACGGTCAGGATATGAAGTTTCATTGTAATCTTGGTTAGCAGGCCCGTAGATAAAAAGGTTCACCTGGTCAACTCTTAAGAGCTTTTAATTATAGAAAAGAAAGGTCTCCCGGCGCCCCCGCTTCCCTCTCTCTGTCCTTCTTCTTCTGACTCACCGGGCTAGGGTTTCTCTCTCTAAAAAGGCGGCTCTTTTTTATCGTTCTCTCTCTAGAAACCCCATCTCCCCCTCCATGATGCAGCAACCGGGAGCCGGAGGAGTTGCCCCGCAGCCACCCATGGGCCTGCCGCCGACGATGGGAGCCCCACATCCACAGCAATACCAGCAGGCGGCGCCGCCACCGGCCCCTTACGTGATGGTGATTCCTCCGATTCCACAATCCCAGCCTCCGCCTGCGGCCACGTGGGCTCACCAGCAGCAGCAGCAGCCTCAACAGCCCGCCAGTGCCGATGAGGTCCGGACCCTGTGGATCGGTGACTTGCAGTACTGGATGGACGAGAACTATCTCCAGAGCTGTTTCGCTCACACCGGAGAGGTATTAGATAGATCTTCTTTTCTATTATCAACGTTTTTGCCGAATAATTTTCGTTTCTTTTGTTTATTTTTAGTTTCTTTGTTTTTTGATTATTGTTTTTTTTCCTTTTCTTGCGGGGTTATCGTGAGTTTAAGCAGTTTAGTTATATGTAATTTTGTAGAAGAAAAGATTGGTTCTTGGATATTTTTGAGATTGTGTTGACCTGGTCCTTTTTTTATTTTTTATTAAAGAATAAGGCTGTTTCCTTAACTGGGTTTTCTCTTGATTCTTGAATAAAAGAGATGTGCTGAATGTGTTTTCTGTGTCACAGATTGAATTCTTTTAATTTCCCTTCTTTGTTCTATAATTTTTGTCTTGGTTTGGTTTGTTTTATCAGTTGATATCAAATTTGTAATAATTTAGTTCTAGGTTTTATGTTTGTAATTAGCTTAGATTTAGCAGCTTTAATGGGCAGGAAGCGAGAACCTGTAAGATATTTTGTGTATTGTCACACGGCTGAAATATCTTCATGGCCTTGTAACCGTACTTATTCTAAATTTGGATGCTTTTGGCTTTTCAATAAAGATAATGAAAAATCTAAAAGAGCTCTGCAAATTTTTCACATTTCTAATTGACTTCTTTTATTCAACTGGTGCTAAATCATTGGTGGGTGTGTTTTCTGCCCCGTAAGGGTTGCAATCGGTGAATTATAAAGGCATGAGATTTTTGAACAGCTTTTTTTTCATGTTCTTTTTGTGTACTTTTGTCTTATGTTTACAATGTGTGCAACATGCCTATATGAGAGGAGTGGAGGATTGGGTTCATCTTTCTGTTACTGAGGATGTTTGTGCTTGCAGGTTTGTTCTGTGAAAGTCATTCGTAATAAGCAAACTTCCCAAGTGGAAGGTTATGGCTTTATTGAGTTTACCAGTCATGCAGCTGCAGAAAGAATACTGCAGACATACGGTGGTACTCTCATGCCTAATTGTGATCAGAGTTTCAGACTGAACTGGGCATCTTATAGTGGGGCTGAGAAACATGATAATAGTCCTGACTACACAATATTTGTCGGTGACTTGGCTGCTGATGTCACCGATTACATTCTTCAAGAGACATTCAGGGCCCACTATCCCTCTGTCAAGGGTGCAAAGGTTGTAATTGATAGGCTTACTGGACGCACAAAGGGTTATGGATTTGTCCGTTTTGGAGATGAAAATGAACAGACACGAGCTATGACTGAGATGAATGGGGCTTTCTGCTCAACAAGGGCTATGAGGATAGGCCTAGCTACAAATAAGAAGGCTGTGTCTGATCAACAATATCCAAAAGGTGTGTTTCTTCATTGTCATTTTCAATGGTTTCAATAGATTCCAATTTCCGTGAACTGAAGATCCTCATTTTAAATGTGCAATAGAAATCTTGGATTTGCTACATTTGATGTGGTAGGGTATTTGAATGAATTTCCACCATTTTGCTGTGTCTTATGTGAATCATGCCTAACACTTTTTTTGTCAAGTTTCCTTCCTTTCAGTTATGCTTTTGTCAAGATAGGCAAGCAGTTTCCAAAGCCATTTCCTTCCCATATATTCCTTAGCTTTTGGATACCATAATTTCCATTACAAGTATTGAAACTTGCAAAAACTTATAGAACTCCTGTTGTCTCGAAGCAGGCTTCAAGAGGCTCTATCATCTAGGGGCCTGGAACTGATTTCAGCTGAACTGGTTACCCCTTTAGTGCGTGGCCTCAGTTAGGTCAGTCTTTTAGTTTTTGCCTTGTCCTTTATCCGAGGTTTATGTGGCATCTTTAATGCTGCATTTTTCCAAGCACCTTTTAAGTCTTGTATTTTAATTGAATTTTAAGCCAAATTTCATAAAGATTTATCAGCTCAGTGATATGCAGTCTCTAGAATGTCTTCAGCTTTCCTCTTTTGTATTCTATTTTGAAATTCGGAATCCTTTTTCCCTTTTATTTTTAATTGATTCCAAAGAATATTATCAGTTACCGTTTTGTCATTTACAAATTTCTTATTCTGGTTGGTGGTTTTAGGTTTACTTGGTCATGTAAATTTCTAGATCCTAGTTTGTGGGTGATGACTTGTTATGGCTAGAAACTGGCTATAGCAGGCTGAATGTGGCTGTAACTCATACATCTGACCACACACTTCACTTTTATCCTTGTGGTACTGCTTCCCTTATTCATACTTCCATCACTCTTTTGCCTGATTCAATTGGTCAATATTTAGACTTTAATATGTTGATTTTGGCCCCATTCAAATGATTGTGTATGGTTATACTGGTAAGTATGTACACTAATTTTTGCCAACAAAATTGTTTTTACATGGTTCGGTGGTCTTGAAGTTTTATGTTTGATCAATGGCCCTTGAATAGTGTAACTTGATTATTTTGCAAATATTTGTCTTTGGAATGAGCAAAGCATTCCTCACTTGGTTTTATATGCCAGAAGAGATCATTACACCCCAGGCATTTGATGCAATATTGTTAGACTAGCAGCCCATTTTATTTGGTGTACAATATACTAAAACACTATGTTTGGTCGATGGCCTGTTAACCCAAGCTGAGAAGCTGGTGCAGCATTGAATATTGATATTATCTTCCTTTTGTTTCTGTTTTTGTTCTTGGTTTTTTTCTTTTTTCTTCTTTTTTTCAAATTGCTTGTGCTCTTATTCT
This sequence comes from Bruguiera gymnorhiza, assembly GCA_020883675.1. Taxonomy (NCBI): domain Eukaryota; kingdom Viridiplantae; phylum Streptophyta; class Magnoliopsida; order Malpighiales; family Rhizophoraceae; genus Bruguiera; species Bruguiera gymnorhiza. The sequence goes on along the minus strand of JAIRCJ010000017.1, from coordinate 436,191 downwards.
TAGAAACCATTCTTACATGATACAAGGACTTTCATTTGTGGTGCCCAAACTGGATTAAAATGTGGAACCTAAACTTCCAGCACGATGTTGGCTGCATGAGTCTCTCCTTTCTCAATTACTCTGAAGAACATGATCCTCTAAAATGCATTTCTCGTTTATTTCACCTTTATTTTCATATGCAGCTTCATATCAGAATCCTCAGACTCAAGTTGAGAATGATCCAAATAATACAACTGTGGGTACTTCATTCATTCCTAGTCTAGAATTACATTTTTCGCAACATGTTTGTCACTGACTTGAATTTCAAAGCAGATATTTGTTGGTAATTTGGATTCTAATGTCATGGATGATCATTTGAGAGAACTTTTTGGCCAATATGGGCAACTGGTGCATGTCAAGATACCTAACGGAAAACGTTGTGGCTTTGTTCAATTTGCTGACAAGTAAGTGAATTGGTTAAATATCTGCAGTGGATGGTGATCCTAGCATATATAATTTGGATTTACCTATTGTAACAGGAGCTGTGCAGAGGAAGCATTGCGGATGTTGAATGGAAGTCTGTTGGGTGGACAGAACATTCGACTTTCATGGGGCCGTAGTCCTTCAAACAAACAGGTAATCTCTTCTTGACCGATTCCCACCAATATCTACTTAAAAAGTATTTCTTGTTTGCCATTGAGTCTGACATGTGCTGGCCATCTCTTATGCACTTCAGCCTCAGCCAGATGCTAACCAGTGGAATGGTGGATATTACGGATATCCGCAAGGATATGAAAATTATGGATATGCCACACAGGACCCTAACATGTACTACGGAGGCTATCCTAGTTACGGAAATTATCAGCAGCCCCAGCAGCAGCAACAGCAGCAGCAAGTGGGATACAGCTGAGAAAGTTTTGGTCTACTAATGATAGATTATGAAGCTATTCTGAGTGAGAAAATGAATTGAATTCTCCCTCTTCTGGTTGTAGGGGAAACCCCTTGGTCTGTTTTTTTCTCTTGGTTATAGTGTACGCTGTAAGCTTCTACAGTTTGAAATTCTCATGTACTTCTTGTTTTGTTCAACAATCCTATTTAACTGCTTTCAGTTATGTTATGTTTATGAATTTGGTGTGGATATTCTCAGTAACCATTGAGGGGTATCTTGTCATGTGAATTAGGCCTGAAGCCCTTGACTAAAGAAGTTGTATGCTCTACCAATCTGCACCAATTTGATGAGAACTCAAAACACTGAGGAATTAGTCACTAGAGAGAGGGTGTATACGGAAATTATGAGACCAGTACTTCCATCGCACTTTATCCGCGTCTCTTCTCATTTTTCTTTTAGGGCCTCCTCATGGTTTAGAAAGGCATGCCTAGTGTGATAAATTTTGGCTGGCTGGCTGAGTGCGGCACATGAGCATGGAAAAACACCAGTTGTTTATTGACGCAGAATTGGGCGTCATAAGTTTTTAAATGGAAGCTGGTTGAGTGGTATAATCCAAAACCAGTGTCCGAAATTCTCATTGGAATTTCCAACATTTCAGCACAGGGTCTCCCAAACGTGTGCATGCACAATCTATAAGGAACGTACAAAGCCATGTTCCCATTTTCATTCTACAACAGCAGGTTAACCAGCCAAAGACTTAAAGCAGTTCCATAGAACTTAATTTTATGGTGAAACACTTCCAGCATCTGAGTATGCCCTGCATTGCATTCGTATTCAGTGCGTGAAAACTTGATTTTTCTCAACATGAACACAGCTTAATTGAAAGATAGCAATAATCAAAGGATGTGAATTTGGAATCATTGATTCCAAGATCATCTGTGCCTGATAATTCAAGCAAGCTAAAGGTGAGAGTTTATAGATTATAATTATAGACCAACTCTAAAAGCTGCAAAAGCTTTTCATCAGAGATAATGTCCATTTGTATCATAAACAATAAAAGGAAGTCTATGCAAATGCAAAAGCATAGAGCAGTTCACAAAACCAAAACCATTTAGAGCAGAAGTTTGAGACTTCAAATTTACGTTCAATATCAACTTAGTACCCAGAACTATGTTAATGAGCCGCATTGCTCCCTTATTTATGCTGCATATATCATAGTTTTCTTCTCTATAGTCTTCAGAAATAGCTTGTCAATGCATCTGGATTGTCACGAATACCAGTAGATAATCTAAGATTCTGTAGGTGGAATGGGATCCTTAATGTTACAATCAATGTTATTGGCAGCATCTGCAGAACCACAGAAATGGGTTTCAGTCATCAGAGAAAGAATAGGTCCAGCAAGCTTGGTTTCTGAAGGAATGGCTTCTCCTTCTAATAGAGTTCCTGGTAAGCTAGTCATTGCTGCAGTGTCCAAGTCTACCTTCACACTGTTTGTTGCCCCAGAAGAAGTGGAGAATTGAGGTCCAATCAATTGTTGAATAGGAGATCCCTCAACAGCGATGTTCGTTGCAGAGGGAATGGTTTTGCTCTCAAATGTTGTTACTGAAAGGCCAGACATTGGAGCAGACTGTCTGTCTTTCTCACTAGTATCAGCAGCATCGATTGCTTGACTCCCATTTAAGTGCAATGCATCAACTCCATTATTTTCATTCAGACCAAGCTCTTGAAGTGAAGCTTTCACTGGAGAAGCTTGTTCTCCCAACAGATTGTTTAGTGCAACAGGTTCAGAAGACACTGTTGCAGGCTCAGCAATTATGGTAGCTTGCTTCTCTTCATGAACCAATGGATTTGGCTCCTGGTCATGACTGGCAGTTTGAGTTTGTTGCTCAGGTTTAAACAAAACATCAGCAGAAGGTGTACATTGTTGTTCAGTTGCTTTTGCATTTGCATTAGGATCTTTTCCTAAGGAGGATTCAAACTTCTGCAGCCCCTCACCCTGTTCAGCAACTTTGCCATGCTCAATATGTCCCATAACAAGGGCAGATTGGCTCTGAAGTCCCGAATCCAAATATTCCACTGGCATTACTTTCAACCCCAAGGAAGGTCCTCCACTGCTTAGAGGCAAGCTAGCTGTCAGAGGCAGCATAGAGTCAGGCAGGTTCTCCTGTGTAACAGGAACATTGGTCAGCTCAGATCGTGGCCCTCGGACTTGAACTGAAGTTGGAAGGTTATTATGCTCAGCAGGTTGCTTGCCACACTGCTCTGATGGAGAAATTGTGTGAGGAACTGGCATTATTGAATTTGGCACGGGGATGGGTATATCTGCCCTTCTATACATTTTTACTTGTGGAGCCACATCATTTGCAGCAGTGATTGGTGTGAATCGCCCAGGTAGAAATATAACACCCCTCAGATGAGTGTCACTGTCTCCTACCTTAACTTTAACCAGATATCCAGCATCGAATGAACCGTCAATGACCCCATAGACCACCTGACCCAGCATGTCAGCCCCAACAGCACCAGTTGTCACCGTACTCTGTTTGCTTTTCTTCACACTGTCAGATCCAGGCACCAGAGGAGTGTTTTCCCCCTGTATGAGACTCTCATCCTTACGGGGACGACCACGTCTGCGCTTCAAGGGTGGGTCTGCTGGAGAAGAAGAGCTGTTCCCTTGGTTCTGTGGATTCATCTTGCACAATTGACAGAAACTGACTGATCCTATACCTGTTCTGTAAAATTCTCTTCTGCAAACAAGATAATAATGTATTTATCCTACCTCATCTATGTCCAAAAGTAGTTAAAATGCTGTGGAATGATAATGGGAATTGCCATTTTCACGAAGATTTTGACTTTATGCATGCAAAAACCAATGCCTTAGGTGTAAACATCATTGCGTGAGATGGCTAAGGCAATGATTTTCCACTTATGCAGTAAAAACATGCGTGCAAATAGTGATTCATAATGATAATTGCAAACTCTAACTGATCACTGAAACTCTTACGTGTGAAAATGTCAGTTCAGCATAGCAAGGATATGAATTACAAAAAAATCAAGTTGAGGCAAACAATATAAGTTCATACACTGCATAGACTGCATATACTGGTTTTGGGCTGCCAGCTTGGAGCAGGCTTCAACTTATGGTCTCCGACTTCAATGCTTTCATAAGAAAAACATATTCTTTTACTTCCCCCTTTTCCTAAAATGAATTTCAATCTGATATGTTAGACAGCAAACAGTGACGCATATGACATTACCATGAGAATTATGCAGAGAATAATTGAAGCAAATTACATTAGATAACAGAAGTAGGCAAAAGACAAATTGGGTGGTTGTCTGATAGCCATGAGGCACCGGTCAGCAAACCCCAAGTTTCATCATCTATAAACAAGGAACAAAAAATGCATATAGCCCAAACACAGATAACCAAGATAAGCCTCAAAATCTAGATTGCATAGTGATGAATGCATACATCTAAACAAAGGGGATAATAAATTTGACAGCTATAACGCCAACCAGTAAACACATCAAGCGGTCAAGAAGGAAATACAATAACTTTCACATAATATTCTTAACAATCAAGGTATTATGATAAACATGTCCATAAATAGCTGATGAAAAAATTGACATTGGAAGTTCTTCATCTCAAAAAATTGAGAATGGAGAATGACAACTTCTTACCAATATTTACAACTGAAATCAAAGACAATCTAGCCACTGGCATTACTCAATTCTTTGCAATCAAATCAAGCCCCGTAAAGCTTATAACTTTCTACCTGAGCAGATCTCATGCTTGAATGAATCGTTACAACCAAGGGAGACAAATAGCACAAAAAGGGGTATTTATATATGAAGAGAAGATTGATTCTTAAGAACCCTAGCCACATTGGTAGGTGAAAACATAATATTGCCCATTAAACAACTATAATTAACAAATTTACCACAAAATACCTACAATGTTGGATTGGGTCAACTCATCATTAGAATAGATGTCGTCATAGATCCACAAACTAGTCCACGATTGCCCATCCTTATCTTGTTGTAGCTAGCCCATTCAAATTTCTATGTCAATAGAGGGATGCTAATCAGGTGAAGATAGCTAGTCCATTCAAATTTCAACATCAATAGAGTGACTGATTAAGTTCCACCTGACTGCTATAGCCCATTAGCAGGGGCAGGTCTTTGGAAACTTAACCAAATCGGAGGTTCATTTATGAAATAAGTCCCCAATTTCTAAAATTTCAATAAGGAGCATTAAAACTGTGAATTTGATGTCAAATATAGAAACATCTGGATCACAAAAAAGGCTGATATTTTCTCTGTATGAGCATATATGCTTGTACTTTACGAGAGAGATAAAGTGCCACACCTAATTGACAACTTCAAATCAGGCACAATAATGACTTGCATTCAGATTGCTCAGTTTTCCTATTCAGCGTAGTTGTGTCCTTCTATTTGCATCTGCTACTAGTTTCGCAACAACAAAGTCTGTAATCGAACCTAATCCCAAAACAAAATTATAGGGTTTACTGATCCATCAGCTGATTTTTTATCAGGTACAAAAGACCCCAATTCAATGCATACAGAGAAGATACTTGTTCAGTATTTTCCTTAGCATCTCAGTTTAACTGAAATGAAAATCAAGCATTCAGCTTCACCCTTCCTTATTGTAGATAATGTTTTGCAATGCTAAAAATAGAAAAAAGGATGATTTAGGATCAGCATATCATGGATCATTTATGTTATTTCATCACCAACTTAGAGGATTTTAAGCCTCCCTATTTCGTATTTCTTGATCCCCGTTTTCTTAAACATTTTGATACAATGGCTGAGGAAACATTGAAAGGTAACTCACCCTCTTTTCGGTGCATAGTGACCCCAATTGAAAAACATTGAGTAGGTTCACTAGCTAAGCTAGTTTATGCTTACATTTGTAGTTTCCATTTTTGTGCTCAGTATGGCATTCTTCTTTAGCCCATTTTACCAAGGATTATTTAGCACTCGTTGCCCAATCTTCCTTTCCACAAGCGAACCAACGTGTTTCCTTGATGATCCCATCAAATCATCCTAACTTCCTCATATATTTCTTTACATATATTCAGAGAATAAAAGAAGTGAGAAAGAGTTATCGAAGAGTAGGCTCATTTGGTCGCTTGTGTGAAGCAAATTGAATACATAATCTGAAGAGGTGAGCAAAAACATCTCAAATATTGCCAAAGAAGCACAACCTTTCTCCTACTCAACTAAAAAGGCTTTAAAAGGACAACACACAAAATCACAACACAAGACATCATATGATCAAGAATGCAAGTACGAGAACACATTTTAGGATCATTCAAATATAATGTCAGTCGATCCACAGAAAAGGTGAATCACGGCGAAGCTATGAGCTAACCGCTAAAAGATTGACAAAAGTTGCAACCTTTCTTTCTCATTAACATCAAACCGATGGAAAATCCAACCATATCATCCATGTTTCCACATTAACATTCACGAAGAAACCAACCTATAATCCAACACTGAGAAACTCAAGTATCATTTAATCCCAAAGAAGAGAAAGACTTACCCTTGTAAGATCTGAATCAAGGGAGAAGCCAAATGGGTGTCCGAGAAATCAATGAGAATCCCAGAGGGCTTTATGGTTTGGGAAAAGTTTTTTTCTTTGTTCTCATATTTTCTTGGCGTTTTGGCTGTTTGGTTCGTGGGAAAATAACTGCAAACTGAAAAGTGGGTACTAGGTAGGATGTTCTCGGATCATTAAATAGGTCCCCGGCTGGGACCCAATTAAGTGACACGTGGGTACATTTTCCGGGAAACTGTTACAAATTTTTACCATTCGAGAAATTTTCCATGGAATTGCAACCGGGAGTTTTTTTTTTTTTTCCGTAAACTAATAATAATAATAATCATCATAAGGAATTGTAATGGAGACTCGAGACTTGGGCAAAACATATTTTATCTGGGGGATTCTATTTTAGGGGTAACAGAGGGATAAGGCAGGTCTTATTTTAGGTCTCGGAATATTTAAATTGTAAAAATTTTAGATTTTAGTACATTAAATTTTAAAATTATTAAACTTTAAATACATTATGTTCCTATTATATAAAATTTAGATTTATCAAATTTTAGATGTTTTAATTTTTTATTTATTTTAATTTTAGATTGATTAAATATTTAATTATAAATTAATTAATTTTAATAAAATTTTTAATAATTTAAATTAAATTATTTTATCACTTATTGTTACTTCTAATTAATTAAATATTAAAAGTACATATTATTTTTTCTATAATTTTTTTATTGTTGTAATTTGGGCTTTCAATCTTTTATTTCAATCTTAAAATTAATATTTTAAATGTAATGGACAATTTTTTCTCCTTTGATTTGTTATATAATTAATGTTAAAATTAATAGCTTGAGTTTTCATAATTTCTTAACATAAATTTATTTAAAAAATAATTAATTTTTATATTTTATTCGAAGATATAAATTAAAGACTTTTTTAAATGTTTTTTTTTTCACAAAAATAATCAATAAATTGAAGTGTTTTCAAAATATAAAAAACAAAAAGAATGGAATAGATTTAAGAATTATAACAAAAGTTTCACTATTAGAGAGTTTGGAAACTAATTTAAAATCAAAACAAAATTTAGAGATTAATTTATTATTTTGGTTTCCAAAATTATGAGAAATATATGGAAAAACAATCCTTATATAATTTTTTTTTCTCTTTTTTCTTTTAGTTTCATAAGAGATAAAATAATAAAAAATTAAGTATGACTAACAACATAATTTATTTTAATCAAATTTATTTTTTTTTAATTTTACTCATATTTAAAGTATAATATATAATGGATAAATATGAATATAAAAATATAAATAATATATATCACAATAATTTATGAATTTTTAAAAAATTAAGATTATGTAAAAATGATTATAAAAAATATATTATATATATTGTATATTATTTTAATATTTTTAATAAATTTAATATTTTTAATGTATAATTTATAAAAATTTCATGTTATTTTATATTATAATAAGTATATTTTTAATAAATTAAAAATACATATATAATAAATTATAAATTGAAATTTTAGATAATTATTAGAATAATATTTTTATTTTTAATATTAAATTATTTATTAATATGTTTAAAGAAATACATATAACTTTGAAAAATTATATAATTAATTTATTTATATTTGATATTTATATGATATATTAAAACTATTTGACATGTAAATTAATAAATTAATAATTATTAGTCAATTTTTTAAATTGTTTATCAACTTATTATTATATCTAACATTTATATCTGATAAAAACAAGTATTACTTTAAAAGTATTATAGGGTGTTATTAACATCATATGTAAAAAAAAAACATTTTATGAGTAACTTTATTTTTTTAAAAATGTAAACTTATTATCAGATTTACATATAGTTTTTTTTTTGTTTGGAAAAAAAATTGTAATTTTATATGAGATTTAATGTAAAAATTTCTAAGAGTGAAGGTAAGATATAATGACATATATACATCTCTTTGCAAATTTTTATTACAAAATAAATAATATATTGGAGATAATAATTTAAAAATACTCAAAATAAATGAAAATTTAATATTAAAATTTTTAGACAATTAGTTATCTTATATATACATATTTTTTTTGCTCTTAAAATAAATTTAAAATTTGATTATTTAAGAACAAATTAAAGACCAAAATACCTAAAAAATATGTGATTGAAAGTTTTGAATTAAATTTTTATTTTGAAATATTTTTAAAAAATTATTTTCATATATATATATATATATATATATATATATATTAAAATTTTCGTAGAGCTTCTAACATGATTTTTTTTTTAATTCTTATATTAGTGAGGACATAAAATTAGTTTCAAGTGGGGTATCAAGAAAATTTGATTTTTGGCATTTTAACGGGGCAATTGTTCTAACTAATTTCTACATTATTAAACACCTAACTTAAAAGTTGAAAAAAATTCCCTTCCAAATCTGAAATAGATGGAATCGAAGTAAAAATGTTTTTTAAAACAAAATTTAATTGTTCACAAATATATTTTTTTAATCAAAATTAGTTAATTTCAAGTGCTTCTTTTTTTCTAATTTCCAAAAGAAAATGCCACAAAGTTGCGTCTGTGATGCACAAGTCAATCGTCGAACTTATGGCCAGCAAAAATACAAAACCAAAAATAAAAATCAAAACAAAAAAGCGTTTTTTTGTTTTTTTTTTTTTTTGTTTTTGTTTTTATTAATTTTAATGTTTAACGTTCGGTAACATTCATTTTGTTCTATTCCTCTATTCTATGGCAGCCACACGACAGACGACCATGGCGGCGTCTCTGCTGGCAGCAAACGGAATCTCCGGCGGCTTCGCAGATTCGTCGAAACTCCGAAAACCCACAAAACCCTTTTCGGTTTACACAAAACCGATCATACCCAGAACCTTAAAATCCTCGAATTCCTTCAAGATCCGAGCTGAAGCCGGATTCGATTCGGATCGTCCAGGTAATGCCCTTCCTATTTCAACTACAACGGCTTCAACAACTACTACTGCTAGCTCTGGTGATAAAATCAGGGAAATTCTCCGGAACCGAGATTACAAGGAGAAATTCGGGTTTAGTGCCGATATTGACTCGTTTTCCATCCCCAAAGGTCTCTCAAAAGAGACAATTAGGCTGATATCGTCTCTTAAAGATGAACCCGATTGGATGCTTGAGTTTAGATTGAATGCTTTTGAGAGATTCTTGAATATGAAAGAGCCTAATTGGTCTGATAATCGATACCCATCTATTGATTTTCGAGATATTTGCTATTACTCTGCTCCTAAAAAGAAGCCAACTTTGAATAGCCTTGACGAGGCCGACCCCGAATTGCTCAAGTACTTTGAGAAACTGAATGTGCCTTTGAATGAACAGAATAGGTTGGCTAATGTTGCAGTTGATGCGGTTCTTGACAGTGTTTCAATTGCTACTACTCATAGGGAGACCTTAGAGAAGGCTGGTGTGATCTTTTGTTCAATATCTGAAGCAATTAAGAAGCACCCAGATTTGGTTAGGAAGTATCTAGGGAGAGTTGTGCCGCCTGAGGATAATTATTATGCAGCTTTGAATTCTGCTGTGTTTAGTGATGGGTCATTTTGTTATATACCGAAGGATACTAAATGCCCGATGCAGATTTCTACTTATTTTAGGATTAATGCGTTGGAAACAGGGCAGTTTGAGAGGACACTGATTGTTGCTGATGATAGGAGCTTTGTGGAGTATTTGGAGGGCTGCACTGCACCCTCCTATGATACCAACCAGCTTCATGCTGCAGTGGTTGAGTTGTATTGTGGTGAGGGGGCAGAGATTAAGTATTCTACTGTGCAGAATTGGTATTCTGGTGATGAGGAAGGAAGAGGTGGGATTTACAACTTTGTTACAAAGCGAGGACTTTGTGCTTGTGATAGGTCTAAAATATCTTGGACTCAAGTGGAGACTGGATCTGCAATTACTTGGAAGTATCCGAGTGTTGTTCTGGAAGGGGACGATACCGTGGGAGAGTTTTATTCTGTTGCATTGACGAATAATCATCAGCAGGCTGATACGGGGACAAAGATGATTCACAAGGGGAAGAACACAAGAAGTTGTATTATTTCAAAGGGAATTTCAGTTGGGAATTCAAGGAACTGTTACAGAGGGCTTGTCCAGATTCAGCCAAAGGCAGACAATGCTCGAAACTCCTCACAGTGTGACTCAATGCTTATTGGTGATACTGCAGCAGCTAACACCTATCCTTATATTCAGGTACTCTCTTAACCTGTTGATAATTCTCACTGACATAAGATTTATCGTGACTGACTGCTCAAGCATAGACTATCTTGAGGGTGATTCTTAGCTTTATTCATATGGGTTTATTTTTCTAATGGTTTTGAATGATGCCAACTTTGTTTGGTGAAAACTGTGTCATAGTATGATGGTTATTTTGATGTTCCTATTTTCAAATAAACATTATTTGATGACCTTGCGTCATTCTTTTTGGCTGAGTTCTGTTGTCTGATACTGTATCTGTCATAAGCAACCTCATTCATGAGGGAAAAAGGAAAATAGAGTACTAATGGGTTGTTCATAAAGCCACTCAGGTGTTTGATTTTGATATCCAGATTTCAGCTTTATTGCATTTATTATATCTTTTGAAAAAAGTGGTTCAAACAATTGCAGTTGATTCGAGTGGAAGTTTGCAGGGTGAGGGTATATAGGAATGTTGAGGGAAGTTATACTCATGGTAAAGTACCTTTTTTTATTATTGGCTTGATTATGGGTTTTAAAAACAGATTTATTATACTAATTGTGCGTGCATTTCTGCATTTAAAGGGTGAATGTGGTTTGTATTTTGTGAGTTAGAGGGCTGCATCTCACCCCATCACACAACTACCTTTTTTTTAATATTTGGAATATGAATTCTTCAGTCCTTCGAGAATGTCTGTCAGGGAAGTTTTGGGATGTATTTCTTTCTTTTTGACCTTTTATTTTTTCACTTTATAGCTTGTAGAAATTGCTCCATTTCTCTTGAGTTTTGTGTCTGCTTAGTGATGCCCTTTAAAGTCTTATAGCTATCATTTCAGTTTTCATCAAATAAGAATGGTCTTTTGGGCAGGTTGTTTGAGATAATTAGAGATGTATTCTACTATAAAAATCAGCTTTCTGTAATTTTTGCATTGTAGTATTCTCCATTAGTAGCTATGCATCACACAAGCATTCACTGTCCTATGTCATGTCTGAGAAAATCTGGACTCCACGTTAATCTATGCTGTCCAACAGGTGAGGAATCCCACAGCCCGTGTCGAACATGAAGCCAGCACTTCCAAAATTAGTGAAGATCAGCTATTTTACTTCCAGCAAAGGGGAATGGACTACGAAAAGGCCATGGCTGCCATGATTTCTGGGTTTTGCCAGAATGTATTCAATGAGCTTCCCGATGAATTTGGTGCTGAGGTAAACCAGCTGATGAGCCTGAAGCTTGAGGGTTTGGTGGGCTAGGCACGATTTCATGTTACGTTAATAGAGGACCATGCATATTCTTCTCCATAAGTGCATGTTGTGTAAGCTCTCTCTCTCTCTCTATTTTTTTCTTTTTCTTCCTTTATGGTCCATTGGAAAACGATGTTGTTGTGGTTGCATAAGTTTGTGGCCTGACTAGTGGAAGGAACAACAAAGAGTTGCCATGTGCAGAAATGTACAACGAAAGAGTCATAACGCATCTTTTGTTTCTTGCTTTCATCATCTTTCTTTTCTACAGCACCTTTGCTTCCAACTTACAGGATTCACCTACTCCACGAACACAGGGTGAAGTTGGAAGGCCAGTAGAAGGAATAGGAAGGAGGCATTTGAAGGGCTCATCCGGACTTGTCAAGAACATTATAATGAGGCAACGGATACATGTTTAAGCGTTGCAGATTTTGAACTAGCAATTGGCGGATTGTGTAAATAGTCGTCAATTCTAAGACTGGTTTAACGATTTGAACCCGTCATCTTTCATAAATTGCTTACAACAAATGTATGTGATTCAAGTACAAATTATTTTTTCTATGGTCTCTTGGTCTCTCTGAGTATTAGCACGCGTCTGTCTTAGTTAAACCCCCCCCCCCCCGAAAAAAAAAAAAAACTGATGGTGATTTTTGGCCTCTTGTATTCTCAAGTTTTTGATCAAACTCCGAGGCACGAGGCCTCGGTCACAAAAATATTAATCAAATCTGCATGATGCCCTCCTCCGTTGATGAGGGATTCGCCTCAGAAAAATATTTGTTTATGACAGAATCCTGCAAAATAAAATTCTAAAAACTAATGAGATTTAGTTCATCAGTACTAGGCTGGTCTTTAAGATTAAAAGTTTTAAATTTGAGAATCAATCGGAGTTAGTTATAAAGGAAAGAAAAAAACGAAAAACCAAAAGAAAGAAAGAAGAATTCATACTCTAGGAACATGTCTACAAGGACTCGAACCACCATTGCCAATAAGGTAGGTGTTTTGTTGGATACTTCAATCAGAAACTGGTAGGATACGACTGAGTTTTCTTTTTTCTTTCTTTTTTTTTTTAACCCTTGGTGAAAACAGCTTGAAGAATGAGTCTTAATTTAACAATAAAATTACACTATTTCAAGTCATTTAAAATAATTTTTTTTGATAAAAATAAAAGTAAAATTGTGTAAATTTAACCTTGACTCTTGCACCGGGAAAAGGGTTTGCAAGATGCTGCAGTAAACAAAGATTTTTATGGTGTGGATCTATATAATGCATACAACCAGCACACAACGTCCAGTTGGTTTATTATGGGATAATCGTTGCGCAATACGTTAATACTCTTGGCAAAATGCATTCATCTAGGGCACTTTGGGCGCACAAGCTTTGACAAAATCGGTTGACGTAGAAAACAACGGAGAGTGATTACTATAACAATAGTGTTGCTTGACGTTGACTCCCCTGGAAGAAAACGTTTTCACTTGCTTCAAACGAAATGGTTGGCCAAGGATTTGAATTTCATTTGTCTTTTTTAAAGAAAGCGGTAATGGCAACGGTTTTTTCAAGTAATTGCGCATCTGGCCCCTCTGAATGCGTCCTATTGACTTCTTGTTTTCTACTATTTCATGTAACGGTTTTTTCGACTTGTATTTCTCAATGATTTAACAGCTCAATCAATGCCTAATTTCTAGCATAATTTTGCTACCACCAATAGTAACCCCTCAAATACTCAACCACAATCCCCATTACATCTCTTAATTCTTAATTACATTGACTTTATAAATAAATGAATACACACACACACACACACACACACACACAGATATACACTTCTTCAAATCACTCCATTGTCCCTTTTTTCTTTACCTTTATTTCATATAATTTATCTCGTCCTAACAATGGCCCTGGTGATGAGGAAATCATATGGCTACTCAAAGTTGGATCAAGAAGCCCCAGAAGAGATAATTCATCGACGAGCACAATTTCTGATCTATAAAACACTACAAGCTGCGGAATCCAGAAGAAGGCCATCATTTTTGAGGGTCAGATTGTGCAGGCTAAAGATCAGGGTTGGGAAGAAATTGAGGAAGACCAAGAGTGTAAGCATATGTGCAGCCAGAGTCAAGCAAATTACTGCACAGTGGATGCGCTTGTTTGGCCGTTGAGAGGCCATTTGCCAGTGTACCTCTCTGCTTCGTCTCTAAGGCTGTAAGATCTCCAGTTTGAGTTCTAAGCTTAACAAATTGACAGCAAAACAACAAACCAAAAAAAAAAAAAAAAAAAGGAAAGATGGAAAGAAGGTAGTACTAGTCAAATGCACATTTTATGCTGTTTTCACACCCCACCTATTGTTTTGCTGTCTTCAAAACGATCTATTATTTTATGGGATTATGTTGGTAATACTAATAATATCAGGTAAAGGTTCGGGGAAAATCTACCAAATTTACTTGTGGTGTCCATGTCGTCGTGGCCTTAACAATTTTTGATGGTCTTTGTCGTTCAATGATTCTTGAGTTATAGGTGCTTTGTGTAGGTTTTATGATTCCTGATACTTCTTGGGTTTCAGGGTACTATGTGATATAATTCCTCAAGGGATTGTCAGCTGCAACATAATTTAGTAGTATGTTCTGTGTTCCATCTCGTGTACTTTTTCTTTTTCTTTTCTTTTTTTTTCTTGGCTACTCTGATAAAGTTTTGCTTTTAGAAAAAATATGTTTCTATATAATGATTAAAAACCCTACAATTTAAATATTGTAGAGATGCAGGAATTGAGAATGACGTTCATTATTGATTTGGTGCTGAACCTCTAATATGATCTTAGTTATATGTTGAATCCCCGCAAGATCCTGTACTAAAATCATTATTTGATCAATCCTTCAATAGATATGAATTAGTAGACACAAGGATGGAAAGCAAATAAAAAAAATAAAATTTTCTCTCTCTCTCTCTCTCTTTTTTTTCTTTTTATTATGAGGGAAAAGTTAAAATCAAAAAATAATAAAATTATTAATATTCTAATACAAATTAAGAAGTTCTAATAAGATTATCTTAATTGCTTGTATTAGAAATACAAGGCAATCTCTCTCTCTCTCTCTCTCTCTCTCTCTCTCTCACGCACACACACACTTACACACACATGTACATATTGGTTAATTGATTTTGAGAACACGAGACTTTTGAACTTAAAAGTAACTCCAGCACTGCTGAGGTAGGGCTCATAGGTACAAAACCATAGTTGTGATACAACTGAAACGTAACCTAGCGGATCTGTGTGTGGGCTAGAAGCCGCTTTGCGCGGTTCTATTAATTACCATGTTTTCAAACAAAGGTAAGAACCATGCAAGCAGAAGCGTAGGCGATTGCAAGCTTGGCGCAGTGGGCGAAAAATTGCTGGGCCAGCTTTCACATTTATGCCTTTTGGACTTGGGTTTGCTATTTGCCGTTTTGTGGGAACTGTTATAGAAAAACAGAAGAGGCCACAGGACTCTCTATATAGCTTATGGCCCAAGAGGATTCAATTTTCGAAAAGTTCATTGATAAGCAATCTTATTTTGCTGTTTTTGCTAAAAAAAAAAAACCCTTATTTTTCTGTTCTGAATGACAAAAACCTCCACAAAATTGAGTAAATAAAATGTAGTGCTAACAAGAAGGAATAATTTTTTATGATAAAAATCTCTCATTAAAAAATTAAATAATTAATTAATTTTAATTTTGTATCTTTCACTTATTTTATAATTTAATTCATTAAAAATTAAAAATTTAAAACATTCATCGCTATCTACAAGTCTAAATTTAATAACATGGGATCATAAAATAATTAGTATTTATTAACTTCTTAATTCATCTACCTATTTTTATATTATTAATGTTATTTTCTACAAGAAGATAATAAATAGGTAATTAAAGTATTAAAATTATATTTGTTTTATTAAATACATTTTAAATCTCTAAATTTATCTGCACTAGGCACAATGATAGAATCATGATTCACCCATATCATCATTCTTTTTCACTTGACTCCTTCGTTATTTGAGAACTGGCTTGTTCTCTTGACTCCTTCGTTATTTGAGAAATGGCTTGTTCTTGTCTTCCCATTTGTCTAAACGCTTTCTTGCTTTCTCTACCTGCAAAATATTGAACTAAACTTATAAAACTTGCTACAGACAATAATGCTGGGTTAGGTCATTAGTTCAACCAGTAACAGTGGGGTCAACCGTTGAATTAATAAATAAATAATATTCTTTATTTTTTTATGAATTAATAGTGAATATAACTATTTTTTCTTATAATAATATGAATAAAGTTGTACTTATTTTTAATACTTTGTGATAAATTGATCATTTATAAATATTTGTTGTGAGATATTCAAATAAAATAGTTTTTAATTGAGTTAAAATTCAATTTGATATTTTAATATTTTAACTTTTAGATTTAAGTATTTTTGACAATAAAATATTTGGTGAAAATTCTAAAACAAAAAACTTAAATTAGAAAATAATATTTCAGTTGGGGTCAACATCGGATCACCTTGTGCCTTGTGAAGGACTCGGTGATCCATCGGTTGGCAGAGGACTTTCATTTTCAGTTTTTTTTTTTCCCACTTTTTTTTTTTATCTCTTAACTTTATCCTTTTATAATTGGATTTGATGACAATATATTCATGAACTCACCTCCTTATTCCAGTCCGTGCGAAATGTTACCCATAACAAGATAAGGGTTTGCATCAGCGTCCCTCCTATCATTCCAGACCATATTCCCTGCACTCATATGTTACAAGACACAAACCATATGTATAATATGTAATAGAATTAACTGAATTCTTAATTTTACATTTAAGGTTTAAATTCTACTCTTACGAATTGAAAACAAAAGGAAACCAAAAAAGAGTGGCCAAAATTAATGATTGATTGTTACCTTTGCGTTAAGATCAAACTTGAAGCCAAGAAGACAACCCAATGGAATGCCAACCCCATAATAACATCCCACATTTACGTATGCCACAAATGCTTGCCATCCACACCCAACAGCAACTCCTTAATTGTAGTAAGAAATCCCAATGTAAGTGCACGAAGTAATCAAGTGTAGTATGTTTGTGGACATAAAACAAACAAAAGAAGGCATCTCCAATCCGTTCTAAGAGTATAGGATAAAGAGATTAATAATTAAAATTGAGAGGCAGTCATGATACTTAGAGCACTTGGAGCCAAATTTTAACAAAAATTTGGAAAACTTTAATAAAAATATGGAGTATCTTGGTCTCATATAACCGCAGCCAAATTAAAATATATCTTTCCATGTTACTTCTTGTCAGATTTATCGCAATATTCTAAAAGTTAGTGCAGGAAACCAATTCTATTTTTGCTTTTGTTAACAAGGATACCATCTTTCTGACAAGAGGGCTCGAAAGAATATCAATCATGAAGACAAACAAAGTGGACTTACCAAGACGTGTGTGGAGCCCATGGTGGTCAGGCGAATGATTTATATTGCTCTGTCTTTAGTGTATTATTAATCTATGTATGATATGCTTTGCTGGACATATTTCAGTCTATTCTCTCAAATGTGAGAACAAGAAGAAAATGACAGGGCACGGGAAAAATGGCTGACAAGCAAGCAAGCTACAGCAACGCACGACAGTCAGAAAGATCTAACAGACCAGTTTTAAGAAGTGGGTTTCAGAACCAGAACAAGACGAGGAAAATCACGAAATATGAGAAATGTATTGCATTTTAGTTCACCTTGTTATAAATTTCAAAGATGTTCAGTATGTCTCTTTAGTAAGGTTCTAACCAGTGGACTGCTTCAATGACAGTGCTTCTTATCGCAACGTAATCACTTCTTTGTAATATTACTGAGGTGGAAACTTGGTGGTGTTTCTGCGTATTTCCATGTATTAAACGAGAGTTTAAATCCCCGCATGCGTCAATGTTTATACGAACAAAAATGACTTCTTGGTAGGTCAGACACAGGTCTGGTACTACCCACATGTGTCTTAGGTGTGGAGGAGACTCTAAAAACGGTTAGTATTCTGGTAGTAGGTCTTTTTCCAATTAAACGAGGAGGCCAATGGGCTTATGGTGGCCATGACTTATGTTCCAATATTGTCCTCTTTTATGGTTCAAAGAAAAACTGGCAGCAACTGATTGCAGTGTCCTATTGTCTGACTTCATTCAGCAAAGTGGAGATTTTACCGGACAAGACGGGCTGAATCCCATTGAGGATGAGGGTGACGGCCAACAATGAAGAGAGGTCCGACACAGCTTTGGCCACAGCTTCCCCACTAGTGAATGCGTAGCTAATCACATGGCGTAGGGAGAGTACAATTACAGCTTCAATCACCGAGATCAGGGAGGATACCACAGTGACCATGACCACGGAAAAAGCTGCTGCCTTGGGATTTCCTGCTCCTAACTCATTGCCAACCCTGACACTGCTCCATCCATTGAGTTCAAAATAAACAATTTTTTAAATTAACCTTGCTAATGCAGTTCAATCACATCAAGCAATAACTTAAGTCTTGTTGTACAACGTTAGTGATTGTTTTTGCTAGTCTTATGGATGTTAGATTTTGTAAAAGAAGAAGGTTAAGAGGACCAACCTTGCAGCTGCGTTGAACCCGACAGATACCATGAACACCAGTCCGGATATACCCATACTGCACGGATCACACAACCATACTCGTATCATGTCATTAAGTTTTGTAAGATTCAAAATATGTGCATCACAATTTTATTTATTTGGGTATATCATTATGTGAAAAAAACATTCTAAATTCATAAGAATATATTTAGCAAAGTCATCTATCGTACGCAGTTTTATCTTTGAATTACAACTTGAGCCCCTGTGACTTTGTGATTAATGTAGGAGTAATTTTACCATCATTACAAGGCTTGTCCTTTTGGTACAAGGCTCATGTGATAGACTAAATTCACCTTTATTGGAAAAAAATCAGAAGCAGAAGAGATAAGAAGAAAAACAAAGAAAAAAGAAAAAAAGAAGTTGAACAAATAAATTGGACATTTCATGACTTGGTTTGAACAGGGCAACTAAAAGTTTTTGGCTAGACATGTTTTATGGTAGACTTTTGCTGAAAAGTAGATTGTAACAGTAAACAAGGTCCAATAAGTAAAAACTAGATCAAAAATTTTCCAAAAACTGAACAAGCATTCTTAATTGGTTCCTACCCCTACCAAGCTTCAGACAAATTTAGTAATCACTGCACGAACATTACCTCAATAGTATTGAAGTCATCTTTAGTACCGTAATCTTAAGTTGGAATATCAGTTAGCCAAAAAGGAAAAAATTTAGTGTTTACTGCGGTATATAATTATAAACATAATGGTCACTTATATAGGAAACACTTGCTTCCTTACCATACAGCAAGAGCATCCAATGCAAGCTGAGGGTTCTTGAGAAGTCCAGCAATTAATACCAATACCTGAAAATACCAGGTCTCCAAGCACAGCATCACGGCGGATGCAGCGGACAATTTCACAAACTGCCAAATCCCAGAAAAGGCCTGCAAGGTGAAACCTGTCCAAGTCTGTTTGCACCGACTGCTCGTTACTATATATAGAAATTGAGCCACAATGATTATCCACCATGACAAGCTCAGCACCAGCGATGCACCCATCAGCCCCATGCCTAACTTGTACACTGCTAGCCAACTTAGCAATAAGTGTACCCCAAGTGTAGTTGCTGAAATAATGGCACTTGGGATCACTATGCTCTGAGCTTGAAGGAACTTTTGTATTGGAAAGTTAACCGCATAACCAAAAACCTGTGGTATTAGGCCGTAAATGAAGATTGCAGCTGCGGATGCTAGTTTAGGCGGCTCTCCGAGTAAGATTAAGATTGGCTTTGATAGAAGGTAGATCACAGTCAGTGGAATCCCCGTGAGAGTTAGCACTATTGTTGCTCTTTGGAGGTATGTGCCCAGCATTTCGTAGCGGTGAGCACCATACGCTTGGCCACATAGAGTTTCCACCGCACTTCCCATTCCCAGCTACATTTGAAAAAGGAAAAACTACTCTCAAGAGCAAAAACAGAAGGAAAAAAAAAAACAGAAAGAAAAGTAATTCCTACAATTTTTTCAATTTAGAAAACCAAATAGATAAACAGTTTATTAAAAACAATATGGCCTAACTAATCCTTCAAAATTATGCAAATCTTCTCGTTCACATGTACTAGAGCAGACAAATGCTGCAAAGGTGACTATTAATACAAATTGTTTTGCGCTCAATTAGAGTTGTTGGTTACGAAGATTAAAAGCCCTGAGTTCGTGTCTTGATCAGGGACAATTAAACAAGCTTATTAAAAAAAACAAAAAAAGAACAACTGTAGTAAGAAGAATTAAATTGGGGACATCACCATGCCAATCCGCAGGGCTTACAACAGAAAGGATTTACTTGTCAGTACCACTGTAAACATTACCATGAGGCCATAGGCAAAGAGTTGGATACCACTATTGCCAAGGGAGGCGGCTGCAAGCTCAAGATTACCAAGGTGGCCAGCAAAAATTCTGGTGGACAAGGACATGAAGTTGTTGATCACGTAGCTGAAAATAGTCGGTGCAGCCAGGCGGAAGAGGAGCTTAATTTCAATACATGAAGCCAGCCAGAGCCGCTTGAGGTGCGGCAAGTGAGGGTCATTTAGCACCTTTTCAAGCTTGAAGCTCATTTCAGTTCCATGGCCAGCTTGAGGTTCCGCTTCCGGTGGAGCAGCCGGCAAAATGGGTTCTCGGAGTTCTCTATGAGATCCCATATGGTTTCACCTTGGCAATGATGGTTGCTGCTGCACGTGTTGCCCTTAAAAGAAACGAGGCTATGCTGAATGATTATGTTGAATCAAGTATTCTTTCTCTTCGATGAACCAATGCTTTGGAGAATCGATCCTTTTCTCAGCGTGTGGAATATTTTTGCACTTTTTGTGAAGTACTGATGCTTAATGTTTTTTCTTCTTTTTTTTTTTTGGTGGGAAGTGCTTGGTTATTTTGTACTTTTAGGATACTTCAATTTAGACATGACCATTATTTCGGTTCGAATTGGAACCAAATTGGTTTTCTAGTTCTGTTCACAGCCAAAATAGTGGGAGAAGTGATTTAACTACGGTCCTCTCTCCTTTAGAAAACTAAAACCCTAATAGGGACCGCATAAGAACAGAACCAAAAAAAAAAAAAAAAGGCTAATTGAGGTGAAGTCGATTTGTAATTGGATCAAAACGAGTCAGGAATCGGAACAAAAAAAGAACCAACCTAGAACTAGAACAAAAACCTAACCATCGTTTTTGAATCCCCAACCATGGAAAAAGGAACCTTTGGTTATGAATTTTTACGAAGTTACATCAAACTTTATTGTAGTGGCACTCAATTTTTATGAATTTCAAAATCCCACACAAAGTTAAATGAGAGAGAAATACAAGTTTTTCATTTAGTAATTGTGATACCGATTGCATGTTCAAATGTTCGTGCATACTTATATTCCAAAAACAAGAAGACAAAAAACTAAACAATGAAATGCCACTTTCAAATTGAAGTGGAAACATGGCGGCGACATTATCATCCGATGACGATGTTTATACATTCATTATGACCTCTTTTTTGGGTAACTTTTGTCTTGTATACAATCGAATGGCCACAAAAGAAAGAAAGAAAGAAAGATGCTTTTCAGTTACACAACTCGAATTCTCTTCTCGTTGGTGGTTTGAATATATCCCAAAATTCGAATGGTCATTGTCAGGGTGGAACTAGTTGTTCGTTAATTCTCTCCTTTCATGATACCCGCAAAATTCAAAGGTAAAATGATTGCACGTTGCTCTTTGTCCTTTTGTTTTTAGCATATTAAAGAGCAAATACGAGGCTATTTTGGGCTAAGCCTAGCCGGTTTCTTTCCTACCCCGACCCCAGGCCTGGCCTAGATCGCAGCGTGGGCTCACTTACTCGAGCACCACCTCCATCTAACAAGGGCCATGGGTCTGGTCGGGCTAGCTTGTTGTGCTGTCTGTTCTCGATTTATTACCATAAATATAAAGGAAAAAAGATATATAACACAATTAAGTAAAATATACATGAGGACTATCAAAATGCGCATATAATTAATAAAAATGTTTGCCCATTTTTGCTGCCTTTCTGCGCTTCATATGTTATTTACATATTCATTTTGCTTGTTTATATATTACATATTTTTTACTGAAAGAAAGAGTCCGGGGTGCAAAGGTAAAATCCGGTCCGTCTTAGTAAAATATACTTTATTAATTGCTCTCGATTGATTATAAAAATGTGTTAATTTTTTTTCCAACATATTTTGACATAGGAATAATGTATTTGTTATATGCTGTATTGCTCTAATTCCTTATCAATTATTTATGCTCAATTGCTACTCGCACTGATTTATGTAAATCAATTAATCTATAAATATCTTATCAACAATAAGGAAACGATCAATTATAAATATCTTCACATGTAAATCAAATGAATTAATATCTAAAAGATTTAACGAAAAATTTTTAGTTATTTATTTATCTAACCATAAGTAGACATGTTTGAAGATAA
Source organism: Bruguiera gymnorhiza (assembly GCA_020883675.1). Lineage (NCBI taxonomy): Eukaryota > Viridiplantae > Streptophyta > Magnoliopsida > Malpighiales > Rhizophoraceae > Bruguiera > Bruguiera gymnorhiza. The sequence continues at coordinate 413,754 of JAIRCJ010000017.1, read as the reverse complement.
AACAGGTGGTTATGGCTATAATCAACAATTCTTGGCTTTGGTGTACGGACAATGCGCATTATTTGATACTGAATGTATCAATTGATTTTTTACAGAATTGATTCCATCATTAAACTTTATACATACATATATATGTATTAAGATATTAGGGCACAAAGCGTATTTGCACTTATTAATTATATGTTTCAATATAATTTTCGAAAACAGTCGATTTTTATTTCTCTGTTATTTTTTGCAAAACAAGCATCCGCATAATGGTAGGAGGAGTGGTTTGAGGGGTTGGAGAAAATGAATGGAAAACGCTTGGAAGTACGTGCTGGATTGGACAGGACATTGAATGCACGACAAACTAGGCCAGGCCTGTCTGACACAGATAGGGCCAATTGCCAACAAAAACACATAAAAAATAAAAACAGAGAGAGAGAGAGAGAGAGAGAGAGAGAACAGCCCAACAAAGACCACATGCAATTTGTAATAAGCACAAGGGCATTTGATGATGTCTATTAAACTAGTTCGGCAAAAGTGGCTCCTTCTCGTCCTCCCAGTTATTTAGGCGATTTCTTGCTTTCCCTACCTGAAAACATACCCAGCAATGGAACAATCAGAAAGAAACTAATGATGTTACAAATCCAAAACTCTGATGGAAAGATGTCTAATTTGTGCAAATAAAGACGTATGTTTTAGTCCCTAATTTCATCATTTTGTCTTTCAAATAAATGACAATGATGAGATTCGCATGGAGTTAGGCACCAGCCGGCTTCTGGATGAATGAATTAGTTCCTTTATCAAAACTGAAAAATTAGTGAGAAGATTAATTTTTATTATAAATCTATAGTCTGAGAGATCGGGTGACTGTCTCACTAGACTATTTCTAATTAGATCATTTGATTTATGTTTATTAACAACATCTTAATTAACTAGAGACATAAATTTATCAGACAACTGCTGAATTACTATCTAAAGATTTCAAAAAATGTGAATTATGAATTCATAATCTAACTTCGTATTTTATGTACGCCATCAAACTATCCATACATGATAGGCTTTTTTTTTTTTTTTTAATTATATCGAAGGCGCAACATACTATCCATACGTGATGACAATATAGTTCATGTCAGCCTCGTAAAACTAAAACTCGAAGTCTTCTTCTGAGAGTTTTCTTTTAGCCCATTCAAGTCCTTCACCCAAATAAATAAATGTACCTTTTATAACCCCACAACAATACATGATTTGGGGATTTCTGGGAATGCTTACATGCAGGTTAAAAAAAAAAAACAAAACAAAATGCTGACTCGTCCCTCTATGTTACAAAGCAAATTTATTAAATTTTAAATATTTCAAATTTTTAATTATTGTATTTTATATTTATTATGTTTTGAATTCATTAAATTATATATATATATACACTAATTTCTTTTAAATTTCTCAAATTTTAAATTTATATTTTGAATTTTACATTAATTAGATTTTATCGATTTAGTTTTTGCCCCCTCTACAACCAGCAAGTCGGTAGCATCAAGCCTCTCTTGATTGACCTATCCTCGGTGCACCTCTCTTGATTGCATAGTCCACTAAGGTTAGTTTAACAAAGAGATAATAAGGATCCCTTTTGGGGAAGAAGGTTGGACCTAAACCAATTTCTACCAAGCACTCTTAACTGTAAATTTATCTCTTTCTATCCTTGAGAAGATGAACCCATTGCCTGCATTTCAGGGAAAATATTTTCTCCCAAACAAACGAACCCTTAGTCTGGGATGAATATCTTGATTCCGACAAACCAAAAATGACAGACTTCGTCTTATATGGGCACATACACATTAATAATAGAAACCAAAGACTGCAATTAGATGTGGGGTTTTACCTCTTTATTCCAATCTGCTCGAATTGTAACCCAAAGTAGAATGAGAGTCTGCATTAAAGTTCCTCCCATCATTCCTGCCCATATCCCCTATACATATGAACCATCAATTAGCAAACATATGCAACAAGGTGATCAGTTGGGGAGGGGGGATCATATGTTGAGTAATAAATTATGTAGGATCCACTTGCTAAATTTTACCTTTGCACCCAAGTCGAACCTAAAGCCAAGAAGGCAGCCCAAAGGAAGACCAACAAGGTAGTAACATCCCACGTTAACATATGCCACAAATGCTTGCCATCCACACCCAACAGCCACACCTTCAAGAAATTAAGTTACATAAAAAGTTAAGGCACAATTACAATACATTAACTGGCAATGGTATTTATTATGCATGAATAACGGTGGTCAAATACAGCCTTTGTAATTAATAAGGCTCAATTACAATAGGACCATATTTTCTTTTTCTGAACAAATAACCACTAATATCTCAATATTTTATACCTAAAATAATACAATTATCTTTTGTTTTTACCATAAGAGTATCATTGGAGCACATATATATATATTTTTTCAGTATTATCTTTTGTCTTCGCTGCAAGAGTGTCATGGGACCAACTATACTTTATAATCATCACGTCACGTACTGAATTTAAGCGTAGAAAAACAAAATCTATAGCTTCATGTCACATCAGCATTGGTCCCAATATACTCGATAAGTTCAGCACAAATTTGACATATGCATTGAAGAACCTACCAGACAGAACGGGTTGGATTCCATTTAGCAAGATAGAGGCAGCCAAGAAAGGAGAGAGTTCTGCAACAGCGTCGGCAACTGTTGTGCCGCCGGTGAAGATATAGCTAAGGTGATGGCGAAATATAAGGGAGAGCATAGCCAGGACCAAGGAGATTAAAAGGCAGCTTGAAGTTGATATCGTAACAGCAAATGATGCTGATCTGGGATGTCCAGCCCCTAGCTCATTTCCTACCCTCACACTGTTTTTTTTTTTTTTTTTTATAACAATAAGATTTGAATTAATTAAAAAGAAATTACTCTACAATGAATTTACTAATGGTACATGTAAAGGATGAGTGAGTGATGCTGGTGGGCATCGGTGCGTACATGGATGGCTTTTGCATATGAAAGTAGGGGATATTTTAATTTAACTCAATTGAGTTAACTCAATATCAAATTTGAGTGCTAACAAAAATTTTAAGTGAGATTCAGTCAAAATTTGTAAAAAAAGAGAAAAAAATATAACATGGATTGGTGTGGTATAAAATTTTGTGTGTATTATACTCAAACAAATATAAGTATAGCAAGTAGCACTAGAAAGTAAGTAGGTCGAGGTGGGTGTACAGTGCAGACAATATGTCAGATGAGTACTTTTGTGGAGCCTTATTAATTTTTATACCCAAAATAGGCATGTGGTGTTATGTCTGATTGGATTCTTTAGGGATATTAATGAAAATGATGTTAAAAAAAAAAAAAACAAAAAACTAATGGTACATGTTATGAGCCAGAAAACTAACCTTGCAGCTGCATTGAACCCCACTGCAAGCATGAAAACCCATCCACAAATAGACATGCTGCACTCAAACAAATCACCATACCAAGTAAGAAACTTTTTCGATATCTAGATTCTAGGAGTGTGGTTGGCATGAATCGGGTATGAAAATCTAATTATAATTAGACTTTATAGACTTTTTTTTTCTCTTTCATCTTAATAGTAACTATATCTCAAGTGACTTTGTCTTTAAGCTTGAAGATCGTAGCTTATATTATTAGGGGCATTGCGTGCGTATGATTTTTTTTTATTATTAAAAAAAGGTCCATTGAAAATCCAACAACTCAAGGGATACGACGCATGAACTTCCTAATAATCCTTGTTCTGGTGGATTTGGTCCGGATTCAGAATGTTTATAAGAATTTGATATGAAGTATTTGTAAGGTATCATCAAATTATTGTCAAATTAAATATGGCCATCCATATCATCCATCGATTTGATAATTAATGAAACCCAAAAGTTTCTGTAGTTGCCCACAAAAGGATTATTAATTTATTACACCCAAACAGGCATTGTTATTTAGAGGTTGAGGAGTATTTTTTTTTTTTATATAATTTTGTGCATCTTATCTTTCTTCAGACTATATGATAAGTGGGATTCTTGTACACGGGATATGCCCCCTTTTGACACAGTCCCGTATAGGCAAACAAGCAGATCATGAAAGGAATTTTATGGAGGTAGTCTAGATCTTTGCTTTGCTTACCAGATGGATAGAGAATCCAGGACGATCTCGGGATTTTTGAGCAACCCAGCAATCAAAATGGTGATCTGATAGTACCAAATCTCAAGGCATAACATCACTGCTGATGCTGCTGACAACTTGAAGAAGTCCCACAGCCCTGAAAAGGCCATTAAACTGAATCCTGTCCATGTCCTCTTGCACTTCTCGCACATCAAGATGTACACAAATTGTGCCACCACAATAATCCACCATGACAAGCTCAAAACCAGCGATGCCCCCAACAAGCCCCACCCCAGTACGTAGATTGCAAGCCAGCTTAGTAAGAGATGCACCAAAAGTGTTGCAGCCGATATGTATGCACTAGGAATAACTATGCTCTGAGCTTGCAAGAACTTTTGTATGGGGAAGTTTGCAGCGTAGGCAAATATCTGTGGAATAAGACCATAGACAAATACTTGTGCTGCAGAGGCAATTTTGGGTGATTCACCTAGTAAGAGCAGGATTTGCTTGGAGAAGACGTAAATTATGGCGATTGGGATCCCAGTTATCATCAGCAGAACTGTTGATCTTTGGAGATATATGCCAAGCATCTCATACTTGTTCGCCCCGTAGGCCTGCCCACAGAGTGTTTCCACTGCACTTCCCATCCCCAGCTGCATGATCATTTAGTTAATAACTCTAATGTTCGCACTTATTTGAAAAAAAAAAAAAAAAACTCCAATGTGCATAGCAAATAATTGACAACAAAATATTAATTTTAAATTTAATTCAAATCAATTATATACATATTTTTTGTTAATTTATGTTATTATGTACCAAAATTAAAATAAAGATAAATTATCTCTTTATTTTGAACTGAATTAGAGATCATGTACTTAATAAATTACCACAAGAGCGTTAATTGGTGCCTAATTTTATGTGAGTGCAACGTTGTGTTACTACTATACTAGCAAGAAAAAAAGAAATTAATGAAATAAGGTAGAAGGACTTAGTTGTTGTATATACCAAGAGTCCATAGGCGAACGTTTGGATTCCACTGTTGCCCAAAGAGACAGCAGCAAGCTCAAGGTTCCCAAGATGGCCACAGAGGATCTGGGTGGAGAGGGAAGCTACCATATTGAGAAGGTAAACAACGACTGCTGGTCCTGCTAGCCGAAAGAGGGTATTCAATTCTACCATGGTGGCTCGTCGGAGTCTTCCAAAGTATGGCAAATCATTGTCGGATAATAGCTTCTCGAGCTCATCAGAGCTTGATGATACCACCGGTAAAATGTCTTCTTGCGACTCATTTTCAGTGTTTTCCTCGGTGTTCATGTTCTCTCTCCCTCCCTCCTCTTTCCCTAAAACAGAAGTCACGAGGATTATATATATATATATATATAAACGGAGAAGTTACATGAATGTGGTAGTGTGTGTGTGTGTGTATAGATATATAATTTCTGAGGTTGTATGCACTCTCCCTTGTTAAGGATGGTTGCGTCAATTCCTTTGGCAGTTGGGTAGATGCAAAAATGGCCTTGGAACGTTAGCTGGAGAAAAGCGACTGGGAGAGGCATCAACTGAGGGACTTGGAGGGAGTGGCGTGTTGGCGTAGACGGGTTCAGGCCTAATTTAGAGAGCAATATTCCTAAGATTAAGAAAAGTAATATATATAATTTTTGACACTATTTTTTTTATTTAAAATTTGAAATAATTGAGTTATTAATCTTTGCTACTGAGATGTTACTTTGTTTTTCCTCTTTTTTTTTTCTTTTTTCATGTGGGATTTTTCTTGCAGTCCCTTTACACTTCTTTCGTTCTTAGCTTTTTAACTTAACACTCGTTGATCTATAACAAGGTGTGCCGTACTATACTGGATCGTGGATCCTGGTTTTTTCGTGGCTTTGTATGCTTTGCACACCATCATCCTTGGCAGCTTCCTGTTATTAACGATTTTTAATCATTATTATATATTTTTAATGATTATAATTGACAATCAATAAATCACAAATTTGTATCCAACACTTATCACTTATTATTACTACAATATAATCTCGAGTAAGCAACGATCAATACATATATATGGAAAACATTTGTGGAGACCGGATCGTAACATTTATGGTCAACCAAGGAAGTAGGTGAAACATTGCCATGGAGTGTTATTTATCTCGCAGCTATGTCATTTCGCCGTGGACCTGCATAAATAAATAAAAATTAAAAAAAGGAAAAAATAGTCTAATATCCATTTATGTTCAACGAGCAGGATCGCTGGAACATTGATGGGAAAGTGTTATTTCTTATGCCAACTCCCTGTACGGTGGCATTCATTTGGCTGGATTCAGATCACAGGATTCTCCGTAATCATAAATACCGAGCAAATGGAACTGTATCATTTAAAAAATGGATATGATAAAAAAAATTTATGTGACAATCGAATTCATGACTACTTGGTTACTCAAGTTTAGGTAAAATTTTCCGTGCAAAATTACTCATTGAAAATGTAATAATTTGGGTTAAGTATTTCCTTTCTTTTAGCTTTTCTTTTTATTTTTTATTTTTCCAAAATGAGTATAAGATGCAATAATATTGATCTCATGGGGTCTATCATAACTCTAATTGCTTTTATGACTACTTGGTGAACTAGATTTAGTTAAAAGGGGGGGGTTTGCATAAATAAACCGATCAACCATGTAATAATTATGTTTAGGTGTTAACTTTCTTTTTTCTTTTTTTTTTTCCCTTAAAAGGGGTATATAAAATGAATCAATATTGATGATTTCAACTAAATTATTAGACAGATATGCCATGACATTCTTTCCCACTTGGAATGTTTGGGGAACTTTACATTTTCTTATGAAAAAGTCTTGATAAATATAAATAATTTATTATATAAAAATATTTTATAATATATTAATATTTTATAGATAATATAAAGTTTTTTTTTTTGTATTTATTTAAGTCAATCACTTTTTGTGTTTATATTGTGGCTAACATATTTTATTTAGAGAAATTTGGTAAATAAGAGATTTCGTAATAATTGTTAAGATACGCCATGTGTCAATTTTGAAAATTACCCTCAAAAGATGGGCCTTCCCTTTCGGCCCAGGAAAAGGTGCCTTCAGTTTGGTCTGCAAGATCCAATATTCGATATACCAAAGCCCATTATTAACACAGCCGGTTGATCAAACTTTTTGCATTTTTTTTTATTTTTATTTTTATTTTTTTAATCAATTACTCCGACTCGCTTGAGTTCAAGGCATTCAGAATTAGAGATGCTATTTTAGTACTTTGGTGAAACCTGGCCCTGACCCCGTAACTAATTTCATTTAATATATTTAAAATTTAATTTAATCTAATTTGTAAATCAATAACTTAAAGTTAAGAATACTTCAAATTCATAAAATAGTAAAAGTAATTTGAAATTTAATAAATCTAAAAATATGATTAATTTAAATTTTAAATAATCTTATTTTTCAAATGAATGAAAATTAAAATATTTAAAATTGAATGATTTTAAAATTTAATATTCTTAAAATCTTAAATATTTAAAAATTAAATAATTTGATGTATAAAATAATTTATTTTATTCATTTGTTATCTCTAAATATATTATGTAAGTAATTTTATTTCCTTTTTTTTAGGAAATTCAATACATTTGGATAATTAAAAGGACTAAGAGAAAAAAATATATAATTTTCTAAATTATTTAATTTTTAATAATCATAAGTTTCTATCAATTGTGAGTTCTAAATTCTCTCCAGGTTTTTAATGAATTTTCAAATTATTAGACTTATTAATTTTTTTTATGTAGTGTGAAAGTTTAATTATTGTAAAAATAAAGTTTATATATATATATATTATTTATAATCCAAAAATACTTAATAAAGGTATAAATATTTCTCTTCGACTATTAAAAATACAATTAAGAAAGAGAAAGACTTAAGAAAGAGGGAAAAAGAGAGTTAAGCGGTTGTTGAAATTTTCAACTTGAATCAATGTTTTATATCTTATAATTAAAAGGTCACATAGTATTTGATTAAGTTGAAATTTATATAGTTGATATAAAACGTCTTATTTTTAATTCGAAATGATAAAGATTGTTTTTTAGCACAATAAGTCTAGGTTTTTCTTTAGTTTTATAGGTTTATATTTTAGACTTGTTTTATAGATTGTTTTTTACACGCAATTTTGATTAATTATGTAATTAGAATGATGTTTATAGTGAAATCAAGTTAAATTTTAGTCAATAGTTAAAAAATACATGTATCTTTATTATGCATAATTGATTATATTTTGTTGATCTACAAAAATAGGTTTTTGATGTGGAATTGAAATTTTTAAATTTTGATAACTTTTTATTTTATTATTTGTGATAGTTTCAATAAATCATAAGGATAAATATTAACTTATGATTTGATTGACCTAAGTTTGATCGACTAATAAAAAATATCTAAAAGTTCATTTTAAACAATTAAATTATTATCTTAAAATCTACTTGTATAGTTATAATTGACCAAATGTAATTGATTTATTTTAGTTAATTCATTAGTCTCTTATTAGGGCTAAATAGAATTTACTTTATTTATTTAATGTAATTAAAGTTGCATATGTTAGTTATAATAAAGTTAATTTCTAAATTAGAGTATTTATATTTTTTTTCTTTTTCATTTAAAGGAGTTTTTATGAAAAAAATTAGTATATTTTTTGTGTAATTATTTTAATTACCATATTTGTTATTTAATCATCTTTTTATATGTTTAAGCAAGTAAGAGGAATCTCTTAGACTATTTGTACTTTGATACTAGGTAGTAACTATATGAAATATAAATTGTTCACACTTGTCCTTTACTGAACCATTAACTCTATTACTACTCTGATTACAAAAAAGCAATGAAGTTTAAATAGTTCAAAAAACTTTTCTCCCTTACTTAAATCTAAAAAAAGATAATTAAATAATAAATATAATAATCAAAATAATCACACAAAAGAATACATTTACATAAAAAATCTCTCTAAATCAAAAAAAAAAAAATTACAAAACACTTTGCTCTAAAAATCAATTCTAATATAAATAACAAGTGAGTATAATAAAACCATATAACTCTAATTATATTAAATAAATTGAACAAATTCAATTTAGACCTACTGAAAGGCTAATGAGTTGACTAAAATATACTAATTACTTTTTACCAACCATAACTTAAGAAACAGACCTTAAAATAACAATTCAATTGTTCAAAATAAACTTCAATATATTTCCTATCATTCAACCAAATTTCAGCTCAATCAAATTATAAATCAATATTTATCCATACATTTTATTAAAACTATTACAATTAAGATAATAGAAAGTTATCAAAATTCAAATATCTCAATTTTGAATCAAAAACTCACTTTTATAGTTCACCAAAATACAATCTAATCAGCCATAATAAAAATATGTATATCATCTAATTATTGATCAAAATTCAACTTAATCAGACTACTTTTTAATTATATTATTGATCAAAATTATATAAAAAAAATATTTAAAATATAAATTTATAAAATTAAAGAAAAAATTAATTATAATATTTAAAATATAATTTTTACTATTTAAAATTAAAGACAAAATATTTTTTATTAGTTATTTAAATTTTAATTTAATCGAATATTATTTCACCGTCAATAATAAAATATAAAAATACTATCTCAAGTTTAAAATATTAATAATCACCAAACTCTCTTTTTTTCTCTTTTTACAACCTCTTTGTCTCTCTTAATTATTAAGTATTTTTGAGTTGCAAAAAAAATAAAATATATGTAAACTTTAATTTTACAATAATTAAACTCCTACACCGTACACCACGTAAAAAAGAATTAATAACCCCAACGCTAATTCAGTCCTTTTATGTCCATTTGCTTTGAAGAGTCTGTAATCGATCTTTCGAGGGACTGCTCCCCAGCGGCAGATGTGTGGACTTTTCTAGCATCGTTGCCTTTGAAGGCTTAATTCTTTTCCTCTCCACTACAGGAGTGGCTATTGCAGAATGTTACTGGTCATTTTGGGAACAATGCGGCTGTCACCTGGTTAGGTCTTTTCGCAACAGCTTGCTAGTTCATTCGGAAAGGGAGGACAAAGTATACTTTTAACCATAACAAGCGGCTTCAATATTTAGCTGGGTTCATTTCCAGGTTGGCCGAAGAATATGAGGCAAAGATGCTGAAAGGGCAGGACATCATTCAAACGGTGAGCCCCACTCAGCCACCAGACATTCCAGGACCCCATCTCCACGATCGGTCACTTGCGGGAGAGGATTGGATTAAGGTTAACACAGATGGCGCTTCACGGGATAATCCGGGAACAGCTACTGCAGGGGGGGGGGGCTCTGAAACTTATGTGGTCATTGGATGTCTGGGTTTGTGCACAACATTAGCACTCGTTCGGCCCTTGCTGTGAAGGTTTGGGACATCATTGGTGGCTTATAATTAACTTGGAATTGTGGCTACCAAAAAGTTTATCTTGAACTTGATTCCCAAGTTGCTATTAGCTGTCTCACTACAGTATTTTCCCCTGTACACCCCCTGGCAGACTTACTTTTATACGACTGGGACTTGCTCTGAAGAGGTTGGATGATCAAAGTTCACCACATCTATGGTGTAGTCAAGAGGGTAGTGTAGTGTACTGGTTGGCAAACAATGCCTATTTCCATTGAGCAGGGGTTCTATTTTCTCACAGAACCAGGCACAGTTAGGGACATTTTACAGCTAGCCTTCGTCGTGATCAAGTGGCCTCGAGGGATGATTGTCTCATATTCTTTTATTTGACTTCAGGCCTCCTTTTGTACCACCAAAAAAAAAAAAAAAAAGTTTCAAATTCAAAATCAATTTGGTGATTAATACTCTACAATTAAACTTAATTTAATTCTCCAGAAGAGTCTCGTTTCTATTGTCCCATGTAGTCAACCGCTCTTTTGCTTTCTCCACCTGAAAATTCAAATTCAAAATGATCATAGCTTTGAACAATTAATATGTCTAGTTTGTCTGCCATTTTGTTTATTCTGTTTAAGTTGTAAAACTTGTAGTTTTGATAACAATAACAGGGCTAATCTTTTTTTCTTTTTGTTGAAAAAAAAAAAAGAATTTGGTCATCAATAACAGGCTTAATCATATATGTACAGTTACTAAACTACGTACATTCTCAATCACATCTCATTATTTCCATCTGGAACCTTTTTGTTAAAACTCTATACAAACCTCATAGGAAATAATGTGATAAATCTGATGTAGTTCAAACATTTAAATTTTACATTAAAATTTTAAGCGTATCATTAAGAAAAAAAAAACGAAAAAGAAAACATGTGAGCTGAACGAGTGAATGCATGATTAACCCATAAAGATACTCCCCTTCTTGATAGCCTAAAGGTAAGAAAAAATCCTCTAACATTAACTTAATTAATTATTTATTTTCAGCTTATGTTTTGTTGGAATAGTAGTTTCAAGAGAAAGAAGGATCCCCAAGTTCTCCTTTACCTCTTTATTCCAATCTGTCCGGCTAGTGACCCAGATCAGAATAATGGTTTGCAATAATGTGCCCCCCATCATTCCTGACCATATTCCCTGCCAACAAAAAAAAAAAAAAAAAAAAATGCAAATTATAAATATTTGAATAAATTTGACCCTAATGATTAAGTATAGCCTAGTGGCCTTGGTTACTAACCTCCAAGTGATGCTAAATATAAATTTGAGCAGGATTATAAAAACGCAAATCTTGACAAAATCTTATATATATTTACATCATTTAATTATTATTATTTATTACATATATATAATATTTATTTATTAATTATAAAAAATCCTAAAAATTTAACTAATAATTATAATTATATATATGAAATTTTATATTTAATATTTTCTCATAATATTTTTATTTAAGGTTTTGAAAATATTAATGCAGAATAGAGTACCCATTTTTGTACCTTGGAACCAAGATTGAATTTGAAGCCGAGAATCACCCCAAGTGGAATGCCAATTAGGTAATAACATCCCACATTCACATATGCCACAAATGCTTGCCATCCACATCCAACAGCCACTCCTACAAAATATGAAATCCCAGACTAAATCAGCATGTCACATTTCGAGCATCAAGCCAAATTAAGCTTTGAACGTTATATATAAATTTCCAAAATCTAACAGGTTGCCTTTGCAACTAATTTTAATTGAAATTGGTAAATGTCCTTACCAGACAGAACGGGCTGGATCCCATTTAGTATGAGGGTAACAGCTAGTAAGGGACTGAGTTCAGAGACTGCTTGAGAAACAACTTCACCTTCGGTGAAGGCATAGCTAAGAACATTGCGCAATAACATCACGGCGATGGCTGCAATTACAGAAATAATAAAAGAGGCTGAAGTCACCACAACAACCGAAAATGCTGCCGATTTCGGATGCCCTGCTCCAAGCTCATTGCCCACTCTAACACTGCACGGCAACAACAACAACAACAACAACAAAATTTTAATCAAAGTGAGTTACGTGAATTGCATTAAAACATCTAATTGTTCTAAATTTTTAATAATTAAAGATTTTCTAAGTTAACTTAGGTGTTCGTCTCACTAGACTCGACGAAATTAATCCGAGAACGAATTACTGACCTTGCAGCAGCATTAAATCCAACTGAAATCATGAAAACCCATCCAGATATTGTCGTGCTGCGTGGAGCAACCAAAACAATCAACATTGTTATCTAAATTTTTGCAGGCACTTTTTCTATTTTAAAATCAAATACAGAGAGACTTAATCTTATACCATACGGTGAGAGAATCCAATTCAATTTCGGCATTTGGGAGCAACCCGGCGATCAACACCAATATTTGGAAGTACCAAGTCTCCAAGCACAGCATCACTGCGGATGCAGCAGACAATTTGAAGAAGCTCCAGAGTCCAGTGAATGCCTGCAAGCTAAAGCCTGACCAAGATTTCTTGCACTTTTCACTGGTTAAAATGTACACAAACTGAGCCAAAACTATGAGCCACCATGACAGGCTCAACGCCAGAGCTGCACCCAACAAGCCCCAGCTCCATTTGAACACAACCAGCCAGGTCAGTAAGAGATGAACCCCAAGAACAGCCAATGATATGTATGCACTTGGGGTGACTATGCTTTGTGCTTGCAAGAATTTTTGGATAGGAAAGTTAGCAGCATAGGCAAAAATTTGGGGAATGAGTCCATAGACAAAGAGTGCCGCTGCAGAAGCAATGTTGCTCGGTTCACCTAGTAAAATCATGATTGGTTTGGAAAAGATATAGATCACCATTAAAGGGATTCCCGTTGCCGCTAGAAGAACTGTTGATCTCTGGAGGTAAATGCCTAAAAGTTCATATTTGTGTGCCCCAAAAGCTTGGCCACATAGTGTCTCCACTGCACTTCCCATTCCAAGCTGCCATATGTCAAAGAACACAATGTTTCTATCATGGAAATATATACGGTAATCACATCGATGGAAGACAAACATGCAATAGGATACGTGACTCAGTAAATGCAAGATACACTTTTAAAGGAAGAACACATCTACGTATTTCTCCCGATTCTTTTTCACCAAACTCCTTTTGCTAGCATGACTCAATTGCGGCAGTTTATACCGCTGATTTAAAGTTACTATATTTTGATTCGAAAAACACAGGTATGAGAGTTCCCAGAACAACTTTTTGGCTAAAATAAAGATAAGACTCCTACATACATTGGATGCTCTCTCAAATCTAACATCTATCCGCTTAATGATTGTAATTTTTTTTTAGTTGCATTCACTTCACTGAAAAACAAAATTTTCAAAATAATTCTGCTCAAACATCCTGAGGGTGAGAATGCTATCCACAGCTATAGATCACAATCACATGTGGACAGGGTTTCCAGTGGATTGGATGGATAACCTTTCGCTGTAGATAAATCCGTAATCTTCCAAAGTTGGACATATGAGTGGTCAGAGTTGCATATACATACAAACCTTAAAAGTACATCAGGATGAGATGGACTATGTTTCTTTGTTCTATCTTATTGTAGGTACCTTTCAGAAGAAATACCAGTCTCACTCTTCTTCACGAGAGAGAGAGAGAGAGAGAGAGGCGCCATGTTTACTTGAGCAGTTGCTTGTAAATATTTGTACGAGGAATTTTCCACATATAGTTCCTTCGTCAATAAAAATTTTCTTCTAACTTGCTAGCTATTAAATGGCGAGTGCTATACAAGGTAAAGTAGAATGATTTAGACTACCGTAGAAAAATAGGAATAACAAATAAATAGCCAATTGTGGTTGAGGGCCATATATATATATATAGGCATTGAAACTTAATAGACCGATGATTTTTACACATAGAGAAACAAAAGAGCTATCAAATTAATCGGAATCCTTCAAGCAAATGAAACTTTAGAATTGCAAGAATTAGAGATCAAGGCCATGGAGCTTATCTTTACTAATGACATCCATTCATGATCTTTCCGTAACCTTTGGTTGTTTCACTATTCATAATAACCATTCTTTTGTGTTTGTGTGTGTGTGTGCGCGTGCGTGCGTGAGAGAAAGAGGAAGAGAGTGATTGATTACCATAAGGCCATAAGCGAACATTTGGATGCCAGTGTTCCCAAGAGAAACAGCAGCTAGCTCGAGGTTTCCAAGATGGCCACAGAAGATTTGGGTGGACATGGAGACCAAGTTATTGAGCAAGTAGACCACCGCCGCCGGTGCTGCCAGCCAGAACAGCAATCTCAGTTCAACCAATAAGGCCGAACAGAGACGCAGAAGGTACGGTGACCGGTTGTCCGATAGTATTTCCTCAAGCTCCGAGTCAACTGCCTCGCGCGAGGACTTGAAGCTTTGCAGCAGGCCCTCTGAGCTCATTTTCTCTCTTCTTCTTGTAGCTCTCTTATGTTGATATGCTTGGCTAATGCCGCTCTATGTTTTTATATATAGCCCCACTCCCATGAACGGAATCAAATGGACTTAGGGAGGGAACAGGTACCTATCTTGCAAATACTTAGGATGTGCAAATAATATTTTTGACGTATATATGCATATTTTCTTATTATTTTATATACATTTTATTTATTTATATGTACATTATAAACTTATAAATAATAATAATAATAATGAAGAAGAAAACAAAGTGTACGAGACACATCTGAGACGTTGCTTGCATCTCTCACCCCGTCAAGCCGTCTGCCTACTTTTTTCTTTTCACATATTTGAATTAATCTTCTTGAGTTAACCCATGTCAATTCATAGATTTATACTTTGCATTATAATAGTTATTTGTTGCACTAATTAAATATGTTTTTCTCTCGTGCTGTGCGATGAGATTGAAATCTTGACAATTCCTAAAACGAAATTATTGGTAAGCAACTGTGTTTTTGTTCTCTTTTTTCTTGGGGGGGGTCTTTTTAAATCGTTATATTCATAATATAAACTGAGAATTCCATGCAATCTTAGTGTAATTTGACTAACCGAGACACAATTAAAATTCAATTCCCCTTTCAATTATTCATAAGAAGTAACTAATGTGACTACTACCTGCCACCGACAACGCCAACATCAGCAAGTGTATGTAGTAAACCAGATTCATCATGTGTTAGAGACTTGACCAATTAAGTTAGTGTCATAATTTAACACGCAGCCTATTCTTGCTACTCATTAAATAATTTTTTTTAAAATAAAATATTAGAGTATTTATGTTTTAAGAATCATTTTATAATTAAGAAAAATGTGTGATTTATTGATATTTCTAAACTCATAAATAAAATATGTGAGAATTTAATATGCGATTCATTTCTAAAATTTATTCAATAATTTAAATTTGAAAATTTTTTTTTCTTTGGGAATATTCAACAGCAGTGCCGAGTCTTGATTGGTTTTTCCTATTATATATATATATATATATATATATATATATATAAACTTCATCGTTTAGCTAATGAATGATTTTTGGCTGCGAGATGACGTATATGCAAATGCAATCATCTTTGTCGAGTTCCGTAGCCTCTCGGAGTAAAATTCAATTATTGCAGGAACCAAAACGCAAAAGCAGCCGAATGGGCATCAGCTGGTGGGTCCTAATCTCGTCTTTGTCAAGGAGAAAGAAATGCAACGGTCCAAGACATTGAATTTTTGTCTAGCTGGAGAAGCAGCCGGAATGTGGCCAGAAAACCGAGGGGAGAGAGACAGAGAGAGAGAGAGATGGAGAGAGAGAGAGCGATTGGACGGCAATCACCAAGTTACCTCGGGAGGATTGGGAGAATGAGTGACTGTGATTTTAGTGTTCGATAGCGTCTTGTCTTCCACAACGACAATAGACAGAATTGGGTATTAATGAACGATCATAGTCTATATACTACGCTAAAGTCAGTATCTTTGGGCCGGGTCTATGTGTTCGTTTGTTGTCCTGATCCCTTTTGTTCAAACGTGGGAAAGAATAGTTGAATTTGAAGGAGATTTTTTTATCGTCAAATATATCATGCAAACTAAAGATAAATATTGACATGTAGCATATAAATGATTTTTAATATATCTTAATTTGATTAACTGAAAGTGATATTTGTAAGATTTCTCTGTGGGAATAACATTGCTCTAAAATCATGTGTCTTTTAATTAGCCTGAAGCAAAACATTCATTAAAAAGGCTTTTTTTGTTTTTTTTTTTTTTTTTTAAAATTCTTTTTAGAAACCCATGTGCCATTTTTTCTGATTGGAAACAAAGTGTACACTCGGTGAGAGGACAACAATGACAGGGAATTCTTTCAAACACAATATTCAATAGAAAAATTTTAAGTAAACTCAAAAATAATAAAATTAATAAAATCGAGTAAGTATAATTAATTTTTATATTATATACAAAATATTTCATATTATATTGATATTTTAAGTATAATATAAAATATTTTATATATAATATAAAAATTAATTATATTTATTTAAATTTTTCACTTTAAATTCATTTGGTCCAACCGAATGGTTAGACTTTTCTGTGTTTTTATATATGTCCATTATTTTTACCAAATCCTATGGCCGTCGATAGCTATTATCTGTTAGGTTATAAATCACAAGCCATCTGCAGTCTCCGCTGTACCAGACATTTCAAATATATATATATATATATATATAGACACACACACACACACACACACACACACACACACACACACACACAATTTGACTTGTCCTCCCATGTCCTAATTTGTTGAGGAGAATCAGCCGGCTACAATTATAAAATACCACACTAGAGAATTGTAGCATAAACCCCACCTTGATTCTCATAATATGCCAAATGAGCAGAGGGTTTACCTTTTTTTATTTATTTTTTTTCTTTGGCCATTATGATACTAAGATAAATTTGGGTTGATGAAATGCACCTTGTAATTGTATTTTCAATATAATGTTCCATTAAACGGGTATTGGCAGAAGAAATTTTCATTTGGAGAATCATTAACTGAAGGATTTAATTTGAACTCATAGTTCACCTCAACTTTTAAATTTAGTGATTACAAAGTTACACCTAGTAATTGCATATTAATTTCTTTTTTTTTTTTTTTTAGTTTACAGAAACAAAAAGTCGAATTCGAAACTTGAGATTAAGAATTTTGGTGATTTAATTACTAGACTCTGTGACCATAATAATATTTTTCCACTTATTTATGAGTCGGGTCGGACCAGAATGGGCTCATCTTCTCCAATTCTAAGTGCTCCCCTGCAGGTTGAAAATGCCTTATCAAATTCTGCCCATTTTAGCCGCGGGCCTGTTGGCCTATTTGCGAGGATAAATTTTCCATGCATATGTAATTTTTACCTCTTGTTTTAATTCTTAGCAATGTTTCTTTTGTTAAAACAAATAATATTAAAAAATTCTTAATATCCAACTATGTATCCATATAGGGTTGTACCTAATTTAAGGTCAGTAGCACCTGAAATATATATATATATATATATATATATTTTATTTCTTTTTTCATTTCTGGACAAGTAGGTAGATAAACAATTGAATCAATACAAAAGTTCAAGCATCCAAATGTTGAACCATATGATGGTTGAAGGAAAGGTCAAGCTTGAAGAAAAAGAGTGAAAAATATGGTAGAGATTCTTCAAGATATGTGTTGGATTGGACCTGGACAATGGGAACACAGAAATATAGGCCATTCCTGAGCCCACAATGCCAATTGCCATAAAATAAAATAAAAAAAAGCTAGGGAACAGCCCAACCAGCACCACATGCAATTTGCAAATGGGCCAAAGCTTCTACCGGGACATTGTTAGTTAAAATTTTAAATTTTTATTTTTATCAATAGGTCAAGAAATTTTATCATTAATATTTTAGTAAAACAGACTATCTCTCCAAAATCTCACTTCATATATAATTTAAATGTGAATTTTATTATATATATTTTTAGGTGACTTTTATACCCTCCTTTTGTAACTTTTTACTCTATTAATAAAATTTCACTATCTGATTCATAAATAAGAAATAAATGAATAAATAATTGCCGTAAGCCTTGTGAACATTGTCTACCGGCCCAATCCCTTCATCCAAGAACACAACTCTACCTCTCGTCCCATCCCCATCTTTGTCAAACAAAGAAGCACGAACACAACTCTGCTGTCTTTCAACCATGTTTGCTAACACTCCACTTTTGTTTGGTGCTGGGTTTTCAACTAACGTGTAGGGATGCTGACTTGGGAATGTATAGGGATGTTGGTGTCTTCGCTGGTGTTGCAGTGTCCGTGTCCGTACTTCCTAGTTTTCAAAGGATCCGCAGAATCATTAGATCCCTTTTCCCAGTTCGTGATAATCTCTATTTGGTTATGGAACTTCCATTTGTTAAGGCGATTACTTGCTTTCTCCACCTGAAAAACATATCAAGCAATGGAAAAATAAGAAACTAATTATGTTACGAATAAGAAACTTTGATGGCAGAAACTGTTGAATTTCTGTCAACAAATACATTGATTCTTATTGTGAGCCTCTGTATTAACAATATCTTAATTACCTACACCAATTTCTACCAAGCACTCTTAACTGTAAATTTTGTTGCCAACAGTAGGGATGGTCATTGAACCACGTCCCTCACTACCACTTGTCTGCAATAATTTTGCGGAAAATATTCCTCCCAGACAAACGAGCCCTAGTCTCGGATGGCTACACATATATCTTGGTTCTGACAAACCAGAGAGGAACCTGAACATTAATGGCAAATACCAACGACCATAATCAGATGTGGGATTTACCTCTTTATTCCAATCCGTTCGAATTGTAACCAAAAGCAAAATGAGAGTCTGCATTAAAGTTCCTCCTATCATTCATGACCATACTCCCTGTTATATATCACCATCATACATACATACATACATACATACATATGAACATCAAGTCAATTGACATATCCGATGAAGGGGAGATGGGGAGGGGGGGGGAATCATGTGTTGAGTAATGAATTATTTCTGTAAATTTTACCTTTGAACCAAAACCCAACCTCAAGCCAAGAAGGCGGCCCAAAGGAAGACCAACAAGGTAGTAACATCCCACGTCAACATATGCCACAAACGCTTGCCATCCACAGCCAACAGCCACGCCTTCAAGAAATTAAGTTATATAAAATATTAGAACTATGATTGTGGCATGTAATGCAACAGAAGCAGTAATAGAATGAAGAATTCAATCCTTGTTCGGATGGATTAACGTATAAAACCAAAAAGCTATAGATCGTTCCCACTAAGTGTAGCATAAATTTGATAACTGTATTCAACAACATACCAGACAAAACGGGTTTCCATTTAGCAAGATAGAGGCAACTAGGAAAAGAGAGACTCCTACAAATTCTGTCTAGAAGGGAAAATTCGAGCAGGGGCAACTAGGAATAGACAGAGTTCTACAAATTTTGTTTAGAAAAGAAAATTTGAATAAGATATAAATAAATAATAAATTTATAAATTTAATATTATATTTCAATTTAAAATTTTAAAATATTAAATTTATAATTTTTTTTAATTTATATATTACTTATTTTTTTATTTTTAATGTAAAATTTTTTAATTATAAAATTTACACTTGAAATTTCAACACTCTATCTCATTGCCTAGTTATACACTACTTTTTGACAAAAAAATTAGATTAATAAAAATAAATTTATAATTAATTAATTAATGACAAATGTTAGATCACACGAATGAGTGTAAATTTTTAAATGAGTATATATAAAAAGTATAATCATGATTATTAGGTTACACATTTGTCCTCCACTATATTAAGAAAAGAAATAAAGAATAGGAATCAGTTGTTACATACCAAAAGCCCATAGGTGAAGTTGTGGATTCCCATGTTGCCGAGAGAGGCGGCAGCAAGATCAAGGTTTCCAAGATGACCACAAAGGATCTGGGTGGAGACGGAAACTACCATATTGAGAAGGTAAACAACAACTGCTGGTCCTGCCTGCCAAAATAGGGCTACCTAATTCTACCATGGTGGCTCTTCGGATAATATCTTCTCGAGCTCATCTGAGCTCAGCGATTCCACCGATAATTTTTTCACGGCTTCTTGCGACTTCTTTTCAGTGGCTTCGTTAGTGTTCATGTTGTCTTTCCCCCATCTTTCTTTATATGACTACTACAACAGTGACAGCACAGCCCCCTGGCTTCAAAAAAAGTTACCTCCTAAACACAAACAAGACTCAAAAACCTTATATATATATATCACTCGAACCAATTTATCATGAGCGCCAATGTATAATCAATAAATCCAATGGAATATCCTCATGATTCCCACATAGAGATCTCACGTAGTAACAGCGGAGTACGAAGTTTACTTGGCAAGAAAAAAGCTCTGCCTCATTTTTAGCATGCCATATTTTGGGTCTGTCTTATACTGATCATTAGAAGATGAGTTTACATATAGGCCATTTTCTAATTTGCCTTTTTTCAAGCTAATTTAATGTCAAATGTGAAGGAGAAGAAAAAGAATTTAAAGGAATCTAGTTAAAATAAAAGATATGTTATACTTAAATAATAATAATAATAATAATAATAATAATAAATTTATCCATTATCTGACAATAAATATTCACGTAAAGCATTATCCCCGTAATCACTGCTCAAAAGGATTCCTCTTTCCCTTCTACATCCTTTGATAGAATTTGAAATTTTTGTGAGATACTATTTGTTTGTGAAAATAATGAAATTTTTTGTAATGTATATTCTGAATATACAAAAAAAAAATAGTTCTTACATTTTATAAATTTTTATAATTAAATTTTTAACAGTTTCATTTAAATATTATACTTTTTAAAATTTTTCCAATTAAGTTTTTAGACAGAAATCAGTCAAATGGTAATAATTTCAGTTTATTCAATATACAAAATTTAAATAAAAAGATAAAAAATTTTAAAGGTGGGGTTATTTTGGTGACATTTTATCCTTATGTTTTTATATTCCTCCCTATTCAAGTTCTTTTCCTACAAGTACAAAGACGCGTCCTCAAGAATAAAAAAATAAAATTCTTTTCCTTTAACTCAACCCCCCATTTCAAAAGACCGAAAAAAAAAAAACTAATACTAAATGGGGCCCCGTCCCTCCTCTCTCTCTCTCTCTCTCTCCCCCGTCCAGGTAACCGGACCCTTTTCGTTTGGGCCAACGCCGTCTCGTCAGTCGCCGTGAAAGATGAACTAAACCAGTTAACAATATTGCAGCCTGCGGCCTAAGAAAACCGTGGTTCTCCTTAATATTCTTTGATCCAAAGCATAAAAGCAATCTGTGAACTTTTGTTGCATGTCAGATTAGACCAAAACCAGTTAATTTCGTAAATCACTTTTTCAATAGTCTGATCTAATTCTTAATGGCAACCTATCAACAATGAATAGAATTATTGATCCATAAATGTAACGTAACAGAAACAAAATAAATTAAAGAATTATTGTACACCAATCACCAAGGAATATTCATATCCTCTATGTACACACTCATATTCAAGAAACACTGAATGCTATATGTACCCCCCCCCCCCAAAAAAAAGAAAAAAAAGAATTAAGAAATACCAAGATGAACAACAAGAAGAAAAAGCCTTTGTGTCCCAACCCACAATGTTCCAAGCATGGAAACAAGTTCGGTCAAACACATCTAATTCACCTCTGGAATGCTTTGCAGGGCTGGCTTCCAAGACCTATGGGAGTGGAGGTGGTGGTGGTGGTCAACCAATCTAATTCTGTTGACATTTCCACTCTTTACAAGCCGGGTCAGGACTTGTTCCAGGGACAAACCCTGGATCTCAATCCTCCCCATTAGCTGCTCTAGCTCCCTCTTTGAAACCTTTATCTTCACCTCTGTAATAGAAGGGCCCGAAGAGGCAATGGGATTATAACTAAACCCTCCTTTCTCATCACCAAGTAGCCTCTGCCTTTCTACGCTCGTTGCGTAATGCTCTGGTGGCGCCATTGGACCCCAGTCCTCGCCGGGGAGCTCCGTCGACGACGATTCACGCATACAGCAATTTCCCATTAATCGAGGCTTGTGGTATATACAGGCACACAGCAATTTCGCATACCAATTTTCGAATCGGCAGCCAGAGATCTTGGACAAACAGAGGTTTGTGGTATATATAGGCACAGCGCAGGGCAAAAACCGGTCTTTGAACGGGACTAGTTGCCTAGAATTTTCGCTGTAGGACATTTGGTGACGAGGATGTCTCAGTTGGCAACTAATCGAGGCTGTTGGTTGACCAATATCCCAAGCAACTTCTTACTTGTTACTCCGACCATGATTTTTTTTTTAAATGCCAGTTCAAGTCAATTATTTCTCAAACCTTTTTAAATAGATTTTACGAAAAAAAAAAAAAAAATATATATATATATATATATATATACATCCATGACTCTTACACTATAATACTTAAAATATATATTAAATATACCTCATTTTATCTTAACATTTTTTAAAAAAAAAATGATAAATAAAATATATAACGAGGTAGTGTCTTTAATCTGAAATTAATGAGTGAAATTGTACTAACATAATAAGGCATTTAATAAGAAACTGACAGTGGTTGAACCCACGATCTAAAGCAATAAATAAAGTATTAGATAAATCAGATTTATTTTATATATGGTAGAGTAAGCTAATTAAAAGCATAAATCGCGATTAATATAAATGCATGCATGCTTAAATAGGACACATAATTATCAAGGTATGTGGACGAAACAAGTAAATTTACACTAGAAAACTAATCCATAAGAAATTATCTTTTCATTGTCACTCAAATTATTGACCACAAATAATAAGAGAGAACAAACTTTCATCTGGGTTGCTATATTTAACATTTTTTTACAGTGTTATATAAGAAATATTATTTAATATCGGGCATGTTATGATGAGTTTATTAATATTTAAATAATAATTTTTTTTTGAGAAAAATTAAATTAAGATGTTAATAAGTGATTATAATTTAGATCTCTACAGTATCATAACTGCATCCAAAAAAATATGATTTTTTTTTTCTTTTTCTCTTTAATG
Source organism: Bruguiera gymnorhiza (assembly GCA_020883675.1). Lineage (NCBI taxonomy): Eukaryota > Viridiplantae > Streptophyta > Magnoliopsida > Malpighiales > Rhizophoraceae > Bruguiera > Bruguiera gymnorhiza. The sequence continues at coordinate 390,150 of JAIRCJ010000017.1, read as the reverse complement.
TTAAAAAATTACTCGAGATAACATTTTACTTTTACAGCGGCAGATCCCATTAGGGCCCAGTTGAGACCACGAGAAGAAGACGAGGTCAGCAACTCGGCTTCCACCGCTTGAGCCAGTCATGTTCGGTGGAATAATATAACATTTTAATCAGTCTAAGGCGGGCACTCACTTGGCTTAACGTAATTCACCAACAAGCAATGGCTTGCACCTAACTTCAGAGCCATCGAGGAAAGTGAGCGAACGTAAACCCTAAATAATAATAAGAAGAAGAAGAAGAAGAAGAAGAAGAGAAGGACGAGTTCGTACATAATAATCGAGTGTGAATGGGATTATTGAGATGGCATCTTCTGATCGGACAGGTAAGTGTGAATGCAATTATGCAAATGGAATCTTTGACACAAAGAAGATTTCTTTTGCTTTGCCTTCAGCCTTCAAATCCTACCCGTGAGGTGGTGGGGTCTAATATTTCTTGGACGCGGATGGAAGAAAGTCGTTGAGTTCATAAATTAAAAGTGATCAAAAAGAAATAAGAAGCAAGAAAAAAAAACGAGGAAAAAGAAAAGGTGAGAGAAAATAATAATTTGAGAAATTTTTCCTTTTTTTTTTTTCTTCTTTCAACGACAATTCTGTTTTCACTGTTACCTATGATTTAATTGTGTATCGAGGCTTATGTCTGAGTTGTTAATTCCATCCGCCAATTACAGTTGACTAATTAATAAAAAAAAATTTTAAAAAAAGAAAGAAAGAAAACCCCAATAAAAGAATTTGGCTTTTTTTTTTTTTAGCTTGAGCTTTAACTTAACAATAAAAATTAAACCTGTGACATTCAAGTTTCACCCTCCACTTATATAACAAAGAAATCAACCTCAAATGTCCTTTTCTTACTTTATTTCCAATTTGAAAAGAATGAATACATGGGCCCTCAAGGAGGAGGATAAAGTACTTTCCATTATCTGAACAAAAGAAATAGTTGGATTCCTTCCTCATTTCCTTTTGCACACTCGTCTAACCTCTCTTTTTCTATCTTTGGCCGTGATGATTCAACTTCTTGAGAAGGCATGTGGCTGTTGGTGGTACTCCTGTGAATCATACTTCTATTGCTTAAAATGTTATAATACAATCACTCAAATTATGAAATAATACATCATTTTTCCACATTTTATATTTTTTTGTTATTATTATTATTTTAATAAGAATTAATATTCAAATTAAAATTAAGAATTTAGATAATTCAACTATTAAATATTGTAACTAATGAAACTTTATTATTTTCACGTCTCTAGCTTAAAAACTATCAAAACAGAGATCCATTCCAAGTTATCCGTAAATCAGACAAACGTGTAAAGCAGTTGTTTTTCCCTTTTTTTCCTTGTCCTTTTGGCAATACGATCAAGTAGTCTCACAACAAGTTAGCTTTCGTGCACCATACCAAGTCTACTATCTCGATCGGATTAAAGGCAGGTTATCCACGGTGGAATTGGAAGATTATCGCAAGGAATTACCTACTTGCAATCTGTCCTCTAGATTCAAACTTAGTCTAAAAGATGGAGAGCACAAATAACCTCTCAACTAAGCCAACCCCACATCCTCTCCTTTTTTTCAAATTATTAAGGATATATTTTGAGAATTAGAATTCTGTAAATTTGTTATTTGCTGTACAAGAGATTAATAACCTTTGGATCAATGTGCCTACTTATTGCGAAATAAAAAATAATTTTTTTAATAAAAAAAAAGATGACTAACTCTCAAGGTTTGTTAAGTTTTCACCGTGATCCGATGACCTGGGAAATGCCCCTCATTGCTCAAAAAAGAACAATTCCTTTTGCGAGAATATAACTTTGAAAAAATGTGGAACCTCCGCATGAAGCTCACTGAACCTGTAAAAGCTAAAATCAAAGAGAACCAGAACTTGAGGAAAACGTTACATAAAAACAAGGGGTTCCTTTTTCTTTTTCTTCTTTTTTTATTTGTTCTTTTCCTTAACACGAGAATGACACAAGTTAGCATTATTTAATAGTAGTGATAATACATTTAAATGTATAAAAATGGCTCTAGAAGTATTACTTTCATAATAATTTCAAAATACCTACTAAATGTGTAACTAATAGTAATAATAGTGCATATAAATTTGCCACACACACACACACACACACGGAACTCGTATAGAAATGTTCAGCAGGCAACAAAGACACGCTAGCTAGATACATGATTTTACCTGGTATGCAACGAGATTGTCAAGCTGGTTGTTGAGCCTTGAACCCTTCCATGCCCGTAATGTATCGAGCGCATATGCTTGATCGTGTTGGAAACATGTTGCATTAAATCTTGACTTGGTGTGCCGTAAGTTAGATAATTCGGCAAGAAAGAAGGAAAACTCGCCATAATAACCTAGCAAGAAACCATGTTCAATTATAAGTTCGTGCCAGCTGATTGTCTTGTAAAAACCCTCGAGACATTTTTTCACGGAACTTGGAAGTTTGTAAACATTTTAAACAATGAAATATATACCTTACAAACTATTCAACCAATATTTCAGCTTTAAAAACTTCAAAATTAAGTGTTCAAAAGTTAGGAAGTCATTTTCATCATCAGTTTTTTTCTTTTTTTTTTCTCTTTTTTTTTTTTTTTTTGTCAAAGACATATACAGAGTCAGCATCTAGAACGGTCGAGATGATTCTGCTTAAATATTGAGTGTATGCAACCTTATTCCCATAAAAGAACATTAGATAGCCATCAACGCAGTGAAAACAGAAGCCCGCATGGAAAGGGACTTAGTGGCCATGTTAGAATATTTTGTAATAATATCACTCAAAATACACTTTAATAATTAAGAATTGAGATCTCTAATTGAGAGATTAAGGTTAGTTTTATTTTATTTTTTTTGGGACAAAAAAAGAAGTTTGTAAAGTTGAGATTAGTCGGCAAAACTCATAATTATTATAACTTATATGAACGTGAGACTTTATATGATTAACAGTCGCCTATACATAGAGAATTATAATTTTCTTGTCCATCCATCAGCTTTTTTGCATCTTCTCTAACTAAAATGAAAGAATTTTTCTTCTCAAAGTTACAAACTTTTACAACTATTTGCACTTTTGTATTGCTACATGCTGAATTCAAAGCAGCCAAAAAAGATTTGGACATACCCATGTTTATACTAAACCATTGTAGCTTATCTATGATAATTGGTAATATTTAATTCCTAAAGTCAAGCATAAGGACTGTCTTTACATGTCACTCCTAATTCTAGTATAAATAGTTTGCCTTTGATTTTTTTTTTTTAAATTAATTGACTCCAAATATAGTTACAACTTGAAACATTTAACATTATATATAATTCAAATACTATTAAACTTAATACAATTTTTAGTCATAATATTTAAAAGGAAAATTGAGATAAACATGGATCTAATTAGTAGAGCTAAAAATTGTGGCATTAAGTGGAACTTCCTCTTTTGCAAACGACTCTGAATTTCATCGAATTTGAGCCTTAATGCTGTCAATTTGCGTGGAGCAATAGAATGACAAAAGGTTCATTACTCTTGTTGAAATTCCATGCCGGGTTGGGTTTCATGCGGCCCAAGTTTTGGAACTGCTGGCCCAAGGTGTTCAACAATTTCTTTTCTTTTCTTTTTTTCCGTGGATCCAAGACAAAGAAGCCCAGAGCAATTCTTTCTTTTTCTCCCTTTGATGTTACCAGGGAGGAATCTAAATGATCTATCAACTGGTTTACTTTTCTTTCTTTTCTTTTTTTTTTTTTTGTTTTTTTAAGCGATATTTCATTAAGTGAGCCAATTTAGTGAAAAGAAAAAAGAAAGAAAAATAATAACTAGCTTTTTTTTTTTTTTCCCAGTGTGAGTTGAGGAAGAAGGTACTTAATATGATTGAGATGTGATTTTTGAACCTCTAATCTCACTCCAAAACATATGTTTTGGCTCACTGGCGGTCACTCGGACTAATCCGAATGTATTATTTATAAAACCTTCACCAATTATTTCGCGTTAATGTATTATTTTGAGTGAGATTTAAAATTTAAAATTTAGACTTTATTTATAATTAAAACTTTCTTCTCAATCAATTAAACTGACTTCTAAAACTCTTTTTTTTTTTTTTTTTGTTTCGGACCATTGTACATTGAAAAAACTTATTTTATTTTGGACCCAATAATTCACTATTATTATTATTATTATTCTTATATCTTTTCCTTTTATCATTTTGGACCTTGGAGCTAAACATAGAACGTGCTTGAAATTATGCATGTCATTTGAAAATTTAGGTTCTGAGTCAAACCCAAATGCAGATTTGTAAATATTTAATAAATTTTAAGATTTATTATTAGAAAATCCGATAAAACCTTTCAAAAATATCAGAGGTACTCAATGTTAATAATTAATACTATTTTTATAATTATTATTCACAAAACTTAATAATAAAATTATTTAAATTCTTAATTTCATATCTAATATTTCATCTTTAATTCCTTCAAATAAAAAAATATATCTCTCTGACAGAAAAATTATCTTTATGACTAAATAACACAGAATAAATTAATTCTTATATATATATATATATAACAAAAACAAAAACAAAAACGCGGTAGAGCACAGTTTCACAAGGCATATTGATAGTTCCACCCGTCAAGCGGTTGACTCTCTTCAGACAGACAGCTCCCATAAACATAAACTCTCTCTCCCTCTCTCTCTCTCTCTCTCTCTCTCTCATGGCGTCAGCTTGCGCCTCTGATTAAGCCGACAGAATGAACATCCCACGTGGGCCCCACTACCTCTGCCCGGCAACTCCTCGTCGCCGGAGGCAACCCACCGTCTTCGCCCATCGCCGCAAGTCATCTGCTCCGGCAATCCCTCCGCAGCATTGGAATTTCGTTGGCCTCGTTAACAGAACCAAACGATGTCATCACGGCCCCTCCGCCTTAGCCTGGCTAGGGAGTACCGGTTATGAAGTGTCTGCCAGGAAGCTTGCCGCCTGTCTTTGGCGGCTTCGGGCTGGGGCTACTAGCTGTGACACCAGCGGCCTTGGTGGTGGTGCTAAACATATGAAGGGGATATGTGGACCGTGTGATGGGGTAGGCCTTGAGGTATGTGCTTTGATTTTCTCTTGTTGTCTTCTTGAGTGGATTAGTTTTTGTTTTTTGAATCTGAAGGATAATTCATAGACAATGATGATTCCATTGGTTTTGTGTGGATGATGGACTCGTTTTACATGTAGATGAATGTTCGCCTTGGTGGTTGTAAGAGCTCTTAAAATTTAGAATCCCAACCTGTTTTTTTCTTCTGCAGCACCACGTTGGAAATGTTGACACCGTCTCTCCCTCTCGCTGCTCCGGCAGAGGACATAGCGAAAGAGGAAAGCAGCTACTAGGTGCATGGGATGGTATTTAAGGTGCATCTCTTTCTCTCCTTAGGACAGCCAAGTTTCTAACCCGTCCTCAGCTCTGTACTTTGAATTTTATGACTTGAGTGGCTGTTGCTCATGTTGTTTCTAGTTTTATGATTTGAGGTTGTATGCCAAAGTAAAGTTAGTTTGGTTTTTAACCTTCTTTGTTCTTGTGGAATTTTATTAGCTTGAATCCCGTGTGCCATCCGGCAAATATGCATTGGGGGGGAAACAAAGTGGGACTCTGTAAGCTCAAGAAGATCCCATGAGGCCTACTCCGTCTGCAGCCATTTGACATTTTTTCAAAATCAAGTTGCTAACGTGTATGTTGCTCCTGCCATGCAACCCAAACTCCTGCAAGCTCAAAGGCAGATTTGTGAGCTTGAAGCAGAGTGTCGATTCTGTAAAAGGAAACTTGAACGCATTGTGCAAAAATATGGAGATGAAGGAACCTCGTGGAAGATGAGAGAATACAAAAAATTTCATGTGGCTATTTGTGATTTAGAGATGGAGTTGAGCAAGGAAAGGAAAAGGTGTAAAACGATGGAAATTCTCAATTCTCAATTGGTCAATGAGCTGGGGAAAGTCAAAGCATCTGCAAGGCAGTTTAGGAAAGATTATGACAAAGAAAAGACATCAAGGGAATTCCTAGAGGAGGTTTGTAATGGACTAGTGGAAAAAATAACTGAAAATAAAACTGAAGTTGAAGTATTCAAGAAGGAGTCCATCAAAATCCAGGAAGAATTGCAGGAAGAAGGGAAGATGTTGCAAATTGCCAAGGTGTGGCGTGAAGAACGAGTACAGATGAAGCTTGTTGATGCCAAATTGGCTATTGAAAATAAGTACAATCAAATGAACAAAGTAATAGCAGATCTTGAAACGTTCTTGAGGTCAGAAAGTGTTGCTTTGGATACTACGGATTTGAGAACAGCTGATTTGATAAGAGAAGCAGCAGCTAAGTCAGTGAATGTTAATGATATGAAGAAGTTCTCTTACATGCCCCCACAATCCGGTGACATATACTCTAATTTTGAAGAAATTCGGCAATTAGAAGCTAGTGAAAGGGTTTTTGAAACCAGCAAACTGCCTGGTTCTGCTAGCGATGATTTTGAGGTCCAGTTGGCTTGTTCTGGGATGAATGGTTGTAACAACAACAATTTATTAAAACAATTACCCCACGTTGTTGATGATAACTATTTCCAGAAGAAGACGCAAGAGGTTGGAAAATGTAACTCGTTCTGAAGATCAGGGTTGAACTAATTCCCTCCAAAGGAGTGACTACTCTGAGAACAAGGAACAAGTTTAGCCAAGCAAAAAATGTTTGGCGGAGTGAAGAGAAGATAAAGAGAACTCAGTTCTCCCAATACCCACATCATTGAGGTCTTCTCAGTATTAGCAGAATGGTCTATTCACAAGGCATCTTCCATTACTAATATGTGTAGAACAAGCTCGAATGATAGTATATCAGTTTTTCAATGAGGTTGACATCAGCTTTTGTTTTTCCCATATCAGATGGCAAAACTTTGGAGGATGCTGCATATGCATATTCTCCAGTAGCCATGAATAAGATCTCATACTTGGAGTAGAGTTCCTTGTCAATTTCCTTATCACCTAGCTTTGCAAAAATTGGATTTTCCTGCTTTAAATGTTTGGAAAATATAAGTTAAATATAACTAAAAATAGAATTAATAAGATATTGTAATGGACTTACTTGAATTTTTCCTTCCTACAATTTAGCATCGCTAGCAACTGTATTTCTTTCATGATCATACCTCAATCTAGTTTGTTTTCCCATCAAATCCTTCCATGGTTTCCATTGTGCCATCATCCAATCCATTTGTGCCTCATTTGGACTCTGGTGAATTGTTGTCTGGCATCCTTCATTTGACCTTCTAACCATTGCCATCCTCTCTCCCCCCCCCCCACCCATCACCACTTCTTCTACCATCACAAGTACCTCGAACACAGAGATTCACAAATAGTTGAAATTGATCTTCAAATCCAGGCAACCTTGTAGCGGTCTTACCTTTACTTGATTCATTCTTCTCAGTCATCGAACTAAATAGAATAATATAATTATCAACCATTCGTATAGAATATCTTTCTAAAATTAATTCATGAGGTTTTACTGGGAGATTTAAGTGTGCTTGCAACGAAACCAAGTTCGAACTTGAGGTTGGCGAAATCGATATGCTTTCTAACTTACAAACTAAGATTTCAATTTGTGAATAACCGAGTATTCAGTGGCTTACATATTTTCCTGTGGAACATGTGCAAAGACAATCACATTTTTCTTGGCCCCATGAACAGGAGCATTTGGTAAATTGATACAACCAAGAGATAATTTCAAATCCTTGATTATTTGGGATGTTAAGAAACGCAACTGTTTTTCCTATTTCAGTTCCCCCTTCACCCTAAAACTTGTTTTGGAGATGATATTTGCTGACGGGGTCGCGGCTCTGAAATTGTGACTTGGGACGTATATTTCTTTTTCTTTTTGTTATTTTTTTTGGGTTTTCTTTTTTCTTTTTTTTGAGACTCAACGTTAATTAATACTGGACATATTTTATGTGGATTTGGGTTGGAGAAAAACTTTACGACAGGAACCCCCAAACTCAAGCCCAGCATGGGTCTCCGAACAAGTATTCTGGTCCAAATCTGTTGAAGACTGAGTCATTTACAGGTGAATTTAGGTCAGCTTAATTAGCCATCTGCACACAGCTCAGTGTGATAGGTGTATCATACTAATAAATAGATCTTTAAATATAACCTAATTTTCATATTAGATAAAAAAAGAGAGTTTTTAAATTATATAAATATGAATATTATACTCTAACAGATTATTTTTTAGAAATAAAATAATCACCCTGTAACAAATAGTATCATAACCGACTTGACTCTGATTCCGAATTTCCCATCAAACGTTTTATGTGGAAGCCAACAAGGATGTCAATAACCCCTACTCTGATATCTCCCACCTAACACTTCATGTGAAAGCCAACGAGAATGTTAATAAATTTAGTGAAAGAAAATGTGACGTTCATATCAGAATAATAGACAGGTTGTTAAATACGATTCAACTCTCACCTTGAATAGAAAGAGAGAAATTCTGAATTATATAAATATAAGAACTGTATTAGGAAGAAAATAACAAATTTGTCACAATAGTCACTTAAATATAAAATCCAATTACTGTTCATTCTTAAGTTTAGGCCTTGATCGCTGCGATGCTAGGCTCTAAGCCACCAATGGACTTCAATTTTGATGAAGTTCTTTGCAAAGCCCAGTTATCCAGTGCAACCCAATCATTCAAAAGCGTAGTCAAAGGCAAAGGCCCATTACTCACTCCAAAACACTCAATTAAATCGAATCATGTCTTTTCCATCTATGTATGTATATATACACACACACATGAGGAATATAACTCTCCCTCGGACCAAGGAATAAAAAAAATTACATTTACATTGAAGGTTCATGGGCACAACCGTTGAAATGTTTGAACGGCACAAATAATGTCAAGGATTCACGAAGAGACCGAATATCTAACACTTGAAATAAGTGCTAGCTAGCTATTCAATGTGTTGCTCCTAGAAGAAGTGGACAAACCATGGAAAAGATAGAAAGTAGGTTGCGGCAAGCATGCAAATAATTAGACAGTATTCTTATGAACACCTCACGTAAAAATTAAAAAGAAAAAGGAAATCTTGAATGTATCAGACCGTTATGAGAGAGTGCACCCCTAAAATTGTCGGGACAGTAACGTGGTCTCGGATGACATCCAAACTAACGCGAGAACGTTCTTACCATGAATACCTAAATGAAAAACTATATTGGCCTTTAAACTGAAAACAGTGAAATTCAGTAAAAATAATGACTAACTGGAATTTTACTAATTCTCCTGAAATTCGAAGTCTCATCGAAATGGGTTGTTGTGCATATCTACCAATAGGGTGCACTTGTGGCTTAAACTACACATGGGAAAGCTCGTGAAGTGAAATAAAGAAGAATTGAAGTGACATCAAGGAAATTGAGCCAAACATTCGTTTAAAACGGAATCTGAACTGAACTGCTAAGAGATATCAGCACTCGGAAGAAGGTTCCAACTTAATATCAATCAATCAATCACTTTTCTTATCCATCTTGGATAAACAAGAAATAGAGTGCTAGCAATCGAGTTATTGCAGAACCCCACCTGGTCCAGAAATAGACCTGTTACCTAAACTGAAACCACAAGTTCAAGATACTAGGCTACTGTTATACTTTACAGGTGGAAGCAGCACTTAACCAGTTAACTAATGCAAAAATAAGCTTTCTGTTATTAATCATATATATATATATATATATTATTTATTTATTTATTTATTTATTTATTTATTTATAAGCTTTCTGTCAAGTTGTCTGACGTTGTCCAACTTGATACTGGAAGTGGCCTCACACCCACCAAAACTTACATTTAATGAGAAAGCTACCCCTTCTTTCCTCCTTTATTTGAGCAACAGCGATGTAATAATGGGCTATGGCCAAAAAGAGAAAAAGGCTTAATAATGGGGGCAGCATATATAGGATCCTTCTTCGGGCGTTGTGAAAAGGCAAGATACCCATAGATTGTTTTAATTATTCTGAGAGATCATAATTAAGATCATTATATTATTAACAATAGTGAGAGGAATCATTTCCAAAAAAACAAAACTATAAAGAAATAATTGGAGGATATAATAATTAATCTATTTGAGTAATTCACTCTTATTTTGTTGCAAATGTTGTTATCAAATCTCTAACCGTGCACATTGTATTTGATTTTTCTTTTTTATTAGCACAATATGCACACGGATAGGATTATCCTTTTTCTTGACAAGTCACAGTCAGACTGTTTCGATCTAGGATAGCCTGGCAACTTAAATCAGCTCGAGTATTGATCCCAAAATTTTGCAAGGCACACTTGTTCAATCCAGCCTGGCATTACTATGAAAAAACTTGGAAAGAATCGATGCCACTTCTGCGTATATCTTTCACCGCTTTCCTTTCTCAGGGAAACAGCATCAATTTTAACTCTCCATTCATTTACACTATAAGGTGGAAAATTGTGAACAGCATCTTTTTTTTATTATTATTATTTTTATCTAAAATAAGAGTTATATAATTTATACATATATAAAAAATATAAAAAAAAATTCAAACACTAATTTTTTCAACATAGAACTTATAAATTAATTAAGCTAAAACACCCATTTTAATTGCAAAGCTGCCATCAGATAAAGGCCTTAGAAGTTGTCGCATCCTACTTTCTGGTGGAGCCATCAAGCCTCAAAGGAGACAAGATAGATGGGCCACATTGTCGCAGGGAAAATGGAAAACTTTTGATTTTGACTTCTCTTACTTACTAGGCTCTGTAAAATGGAAAATAAGGGACACCCTTTAATGGTGAAACTTTTTTTCCTCCCTAAGGATACACCGGTAACTTTGTTGCATGGCTAACCGACAGGAGATGAATTGATTTCATACAAAACAAAAGTGTGCAACGTGTGTGCCCGTGTCTAAAATGCTTAAATTATCTACATTCATGTAATATTCTAGTTCTTATTTAGGGACAACAATTTCAGGATAAAGACTGTAAAAAGTCGGTAAAACTTTAAGAAAAGACTCTAACTGAGTAATTTTGCATCTTTCTGACCTCTCTACATTACGAATTACTCGCAGGATTGAGAGAGAGCGTGGATGGGGATGGCACGCACCTTAAAAGGCTTGTCAATTTAGCTAGTTTTTCTAGACACAAAGAATGGGCCCCAGTGACCGTGGAACGTAAGATCAGAACAGTTCCTGCAAGAATTACAGTTCATTGGCTGCTGCGCTGACAATTCTAATCCCCACTACATGACAAAGCGTCCAACAGAGACTTTTAATTTATGCTTCTCCGGTACTGGAAACCCAAAAGCCTAACACGCCACAGAAGAGCAATAGGATCTCAATCAATTAATAATTAATTCCCACCCCTCGTACGTTCAATGAAAAGAAAACGATCTAATTTTTACAATAAAGTACAGCCACCAATGGTTTTGCTTAAAATTATCTACCTGGAATCCATGAGATCACATGTGAATCACTTGTGTGGCCAACCAAAGTAGCAGTTGAGATTCTGATTCTGCAAATATGAGCTGAAACGCCAGAAAATCTTGTCTTTTGGTATTGTCCAAAGAGAGTGGGAATCACCCCATTGGAAACTAACATTATTCTGTGGCATAATAAATTAATCGCCCCATAATTTCCTGCCTTGGTGTCTCTTACAATAACCTCGTGCGGTGCAAATTTTATTGCGATTAATTTATTTTTATTTTTATTTTTATTTTCTTCCAAGCTGTAGCGTCAGGCAAAAGTTGTTGTATATCTCAACTACCACAGTTGGTATATCAGTAAGAATCAAGTTGGGATTGTTTGAAATAGGCTGTAGCCTCAAATTGTCACCCGTTCAATGCATTCTGTGAAACAAGTAGATGTCGCCGTGCCAGAATCTTACTACTAGGGGTTTTGCTCAAGAGAAATTTCTCTTCCAATGTACCGAAAAGAGTTGTTACATAAATATCTCGGGTTATAGGAATTCTCATGGCAAGAGATCATTATTCGATTTTTGACTCTGTATTTTTCCCTTTGTTTGGACTTTGTTTCTTTCTTTCTTTCTTTTTTTTTTATTTTCCTTTCTTTTATTACAAGAAAAGCCAAAAACCATTAATTATATTGGAAGTACTTCGAAGGTTTTTTTGGTTTTTTTTTTTTTTTTGTCCAAATGTTCTGGTCGGACGAGGGCAAAGGTGGAGGGGTCATCCATTAGCGGCGGTGCTTTTCTGTGCCGCTAAATTCCACTTTATCATATTGGACGGTATGATGCATTGCATAATGTGGTAGATATTTGAGTGCCGCCGATCGACCTTGCATCGCAAGTTAGAAGAGTAGGGCAGGCTGTGATTGGGATGTTACCTTGGCTTTGTGCGCTTAATTTTGCCATTTTTGCGCTTCGAGTTTGAATTGGGCGAGATTCGTCCATAAACCGAGTTATCTCCAAATCGTGAAATTATTATTATTATTATTATTATTATTATTATTATTGGGGTTATAAGTTGATTGAATTCAATTCTGAGACAATGGTAATGGACGCAAGCAACCCTCTTTAAGAAGATATCCCAATGTCAAACTCCGTCCCAAATGTGTATAGAGATAGTCTATCTGACTTTTCATTTTATTGTCTATCTGACTTTTCATTTTATTGCAAAGAAAAGGTTCGCCAATTGCAAGTGGCTGAAAATCAATCTAAAATATCACCCTAAAGAAAACAAAATGAAAAAGATTAAACCTTCGGATTTATTAGAGAACAGTCTGTTGCCTAAAAGCATACATGATAGTAATTGCAAAGATTCGCAGGTCCATTTTTATTTTGTATTTACATTGATAGCGATTAAATAATGCGGTATACAAATATAGCTTAAGAATGGTAAGAGTGGTAGAGTTATCAAATTCTTAATCTCAATAATTTCTCATTTTTTAAGTAAATTTAATTTATTCGCTTAAATTTTAGTAATTTTTAATATTTTTTTAATTTGATCAGGCATTCAACGTCCATTGTATAAGCAGAAGAGTCTCAAAAGGATTTTCTTTTTGCATTGAAACATTGGTCTACAATGTGAGAACAAATAGACCATTGTTTTAATCTCATACCATAAAATCCCAAAAACAGAGAGCAAAATAACACAACGTATATAGGAAAACTCCACGAAGCTACAAGCCAACTTGACCACAAATAATCTTTTAGTTGGAAAATGAATAAAAAAGAAAAGCACAAGTAAATAGGAGATTTCGTTGAGTGTGATGTCCTTTTTTGTTTCTTTGTTTTTTTTTTTTTACCCTTTTTTGTACTTAAATTGGTGCCCCCCTTTTCTATAAAACCCCGAGACTCTTTTTTTTTTTTTTTTTCTTTTTCCATATCCATGGTTATTTCGAGCAGTTGGCTGTGAGAACGAGTGATGGTGAATTGAGTGAGATAAGGTGTTCTTCGTTAAATTCAAAGACGACGAGACGTTGTAGGACCCATAGACAGACCAGACCCTACCCCCCCCCCACCATCTTGCATTCTCAACCGTCCAACGCGCCATCATTGGGCGAACACACACCACACTTTTCTTTTGAAGGTCTGCTTCACCCGCAAATGGGATTATTTTAGCCATCAAACCAGAAGATAAAAAAACACACGTTTAACCATAACCATCGAAATCGATTATGCAAATGGCTTAAAGCTGAAGAAGGTCATCATTGCCATCCATCTCTCCCCCACAAAACGTCCCGCTTTTTATTCTATATATTATATTATTAACTATTATTATTATTATATATTAATAAAGGGTCACCGCTTAGCCAAGGTGGCGTGGCTACGGACACAGGCAAGTGGGACCCGAGAGTATTGAAAGCACACACGTGTTGGGCTGTGGAAAGAGACGTGAGGAGAACAAGTGCAATACCACCACATGGATTATGGGACCCACATTAGAGGGATGTGAGTTTTTCAAACAAAACGAGTGGTGATGTGGGGTGGGTCTCAAGCGAAGGAGATTGAATAGGACCTATAAATAAATAAATTATTAGTTATTATCGATCTCCCACCACCGGTTCAATCGCAGCAAATTGACAACCCCAAATGATTGCTTGAATCCCGCAATTCGGTCACAATGTTCATTTCACTCAAAATTCAAAGTACCCAACTCAAAACATTATTGAAAGAAGAGTTGCTCTCTATATACATATTACCTTGCATAATTGGAAAGACGTAATTCATAATTGTGTTATCTCTTGAGCAATGTTTTGGGTGTTAACAGCGTATAGTTTCCAAACTTATGATCTGCTACTTAAACTCTTTTGTTGATATGATGATAAAACAAGCTAAAAAGGTTATTAAGAACACAGAAAGTTTTCTTCTTCTTCTTCTTCTTCTTCTTCTTCTTCTTCTTTTTTTTTTGTTTAAAAAAAATAATAAAAATAAAAATTCACTATTGTACATGCATGACATATATAAACTAATGGACATAGATATCTTACCGTCTCATGCAAATTATGTCGTCTAAATTTATGGGTTAAGTCTCCAAATAATGTGTTGGCGTTATTGTTTTCAATATTATATTTGATTATTTTACGTTTTCGTTATTATATAACGTCGATACCTATCCACTTGAATTACAAAAAAAAAAAGTAAAAGTCGGTAAAAAAAAAAAAAAGGTTAATATATCTCTAACGTGTGTCAAGAAGCGATAAGTGAATGACCTGTGAGATTATCAATGCTCAGCGACTCAATTAGCAAGAAAATTGCCCCACTAAGCATATTGGGGCAAAGTCATTTTCTTCCCAAAAGCGCTCACCACTCTTTCAGTCTTCTCTCTGCCAATTGGTCAGTGCTCAACACGCGCTTCCTTAAAGCACGTGAACCCCGCCACGCTCTGTCGCACTTGCCTTGTATGTACGGCAGCACTCCCTCATGAAATGCATAAAAAATGAACCCCAAATTCAAATGAAATGAAACTGAGGCCTGCAGATGCTATATATACGCGTCTTCCCCCCCCCCCCGGGAGCCTGTCTATGTTAACATCTATTACATTTCTAAGTTAAGTTCGTAGGTTTCTCGTTTTTATTATTATTGTTAATTTCTTTTTGTGTTTCTCGAGGTGGGTTTTAAGGTATAGACCCCAAAGCTCGGTTTTTCACAAAGTTGTCTTATGGGCAGGAGGTTGACGACGAGTCGCAGCGAGAGATACTTGGGTAGTTATGGTTATGGGGACGGCCAAGGCACGGCTGGCCACGAGGCGGCGGAGCTGGAGGAGGAGGACGTCTGGTCGACTGCCGATGGCTTGGGTGGTCGGAGTGACGAAGCTGTCAATGATTCGCATGGAGAGTGGTGTCCACACGCGGGCGCTGCGAGTAATGGGAGCATGTCGATTCGGGCCCGCCGTCGAATCTCCCAGGATGGCAGCGGCCACGTGGGGGGGCTGACCCTGGCGTTTGGAGATTCTTCGGATCAAACGCCGTCGCCGAGAATTGTCCACCAGTCCCGCGGGCACGACAGCGCGGCGTCCCCTTGCCGGCACATGGCCACGTCGGCTCCGGTGAACGTGCCTGACTGGAGCAAGATTCTCCGAGTTGACTCGGTGGACTCAATCCACGAGCTAGATGACGAGTTGAACGACGGTGAATTGGAAATGATTCCCCCACACGAGTACTTGGCGCGCGATCATGCACGCAGCGGGAAAATCGGCGGAGCATCGGTGTTTGAGGGTGTGGGACGGACCCTCAAGGGTCGGGACATGAGGCGCGTGCGCGATGCCGTGTGGAGCCAGACTGGGTTCTATGGATGAATGAAGAACATCGCCGCCACCCCCACGGTCCCCCCCCGGCCGGCCCCCACAACAACCCCAAACAACGAACATAAAGCCAGTTAACGTCGTTGTTGCCTATAAGTTTGCTTAATTATTCAGAATTGTTTTCGCGGGCAGTGATTTGGCAGAGTTGGCTCACGCTTTGGGTTGAGCCGACTCGGTATCGATGAGCTCAAGCATAATTCTCATGGATGATTCGCCTCTCTCTTGTCCTAGTTTGATTGGAATTTGGACTTGGTACGGTCAATTTTCTGGTAATTTTGACGCTTCTATATGCACCGTAGATAATGTGTACAAGTCTAAACCAAGATGCGTGGTAAGAACTTGTGAAAAGCACCGAATGATTCTGAGTTTCTAACCAGTTTTTGAAACAAAGACAAAGGTTGATTTCAAAAGTGACCAGAAACAAAGTGCAAGATATAAAAAAACAAAAAAGTAAGCGACGAGAAGTGATCAATCCTCTGTTTTGTTTTTTCCTGTGCCCCTCTCTGGGAGATTCGCGTTTGATTGGAATATGAGTTTTTAACCATTCGTCTTGTTCTGAGCATGATTAAACACTTTCATATTTAGTACGAAATTTTAATAACTAAAAATTTAATATTTAATTAGTTTTAACTCGTATAATTAAAATTAAATCAATAAAAAAAGACATATATATATATATCAAAAAATTAAAATATAATAAAATTAATGTTTTACCACTAATATAAAATATTTTAAAATATATATTACAATTAAAATACATAAAATATAAATATTTTATAAAATTTATATAATGTAAAATTTAAAATTAATATTATATTTAAAAAATTGGTATTTTTACTGTTTAACTCGAAAAAAAAAAGTTCAACTAAATTAATTATTTTTTAATTTGATCGATTTTTAAAAAAAAAAGGATCAAATTTTAAATTATTATCATTTTTTTTTTGGTTAAACTAACCCGTCTAATTTGATTATAAAAAACATTGATTTAGCAAACTATAGCAGCTTGTTGATTTATAATGAAACATGATACAACGAACTTTATAAGGTCTTCGTGGAATACTTCCCAATTGATTCCATTCTAGCCTCAATCCGAGTCTTACCCCATAATAAGTGTCCAGGGAATTACATAATGTTCTTTAATGGCTCTTTGAGTGTATAAGGATAGAGTTGGTGGGTAGTGTTTCAGATTTTAGGCTCTCTGTAATTTGCATATTAAGATGCATTTAAATATATGCATCTATCGAATTTGCTTTCATTAACAAATATTTATTCGTGGCAAAGACTCAACATGCAAATTTATGTGTACCCACTTAGTCCCTTCTACACGTCCACCAACGAGAGAGTTATGCAAGCATGAGGATTGCCTCAATTTTAATGTCCATGATCCGCCATGCTTTAGTGCAGTAGTATAATTTAATGGCAGTGGCCCGTGCTGTGAGTGAAAACAAAAGAATATAGGGCCGAGGAAGAAGGAAATTGGACAAGAGTGGTGGGTGCCAGCCCCAGGCCTACGGAGCAAAATAAGCAAGCTTTTGGTGGATGGTGGAGGATTGGATGGTGCCAATGGGACGGTTAACGGTAACGTTGTCTGTCCTTGTGCGTTCGAGTTAATCATTCTTCAAATATATATTAAATATTTGATATGTGTAATCTTATTAATAAAAAAATATTTTACTTGAAATGTTGTCTATATAAATAATTTAATTTATAAAATAAATATATATTATTAAATTATAATTATAAAATATTTATTATATTTAAATACCATTTAAAAATATTTTTAGTTGATATTCTATTGAAATTGATACCGATAAAATTACAAAATTATACACATTATGTTCTTTTTTTAAAAAAAAAAAAAGTAAATCTCTTAAACTGAAATATAAAAATACTTTAATAAATATGTGAGTGTTTATTAGATAAATAAATTCATTTAATTGACTTATTATGAAAATTTTAAAATCAAATATTACTTGTATATCTGTAAAATTATTCATATAATATTCATTTAGGTAATTTTTAAATTTTAAATCATCAAAATATCTCATGTAAAAGTTAATTTTTTGATATAATATAAATTATACGAAAATAATTAAATAATTAACAAAAAGTACGTCACTTTAAAATAATTATAAGAGAATATTTCACTATTTTTAATAAAAATTTGATCAAAAAATCTCTTGACTTATTTATAGAATTAATAATTTATAAGTGAAAATAAATATAATTAAATTAAATTAATTTTAATTTTATATTATAAATATAATATAATTGAAATATTAATATGATGAAAATATTATATTATATTACATTACAAAGATATATTGGACCACACAATTTTAACATTTAGGTAATTTTGACATATAATTAGACATTAATTATAATTTATAAATATGAATGAATTTATTTAATTTTTTAAAATTATAATTTATATTTATTATTAATATATTAATATTATAATGAGTCTTACATATAAAAATAATTATAAAAATATAAAATATAAATTTAATTAAATTTAATTAAAATTTTTTAAAGATATATGATCAAATATAAAAATATAAAAAATAAAATATAATTTATAAAAAAAAATAACACAAATCCCTTAAGTAAGAGTCAAAGTCAGAATCCCTATATCCAAAACTACGAACTCATGGTGTGTGGTAAACTTATTTTGTCAAGTTTTATATAAGGGCGAATGTTCTTTTTATTTTTAATTTCAGGGACCAAAGTTTTCATGTACTCTTGCCGTCTGATTTACTCTTATTAGGCGTTGACTTGCTTTTTGCAATAATAATTTCGGTCTCAGTTTGGACACATTAAGCTTCTTTTCTGGCTTACAAGTACAAACTTCAACAGTACTCGGCCTCCATAAGAACACCAAAAATGAGTTTGACATGCGTTATTAAGATCATATCAAGAAATTCAAGTCGCGGAATTGTGGTTAGATAATTTCATGTTTGTGATATTTGTACGAGCTTCATCTTGTCACGGGATCATTACTCTCTTCTCAAAAGGGAACCTATTGGGGTGTACAGTATTCACACTTATATAATTTAAAATTCTCATTTTCTTATCTAATATGAAATGTGAGAGTCGAGTTGTACCTAACCCGTTCCTACCCGGATATAACCCGTTCGTGACATTCTCTTCCACCGAATCCATCGACGTCCTCGTCGGAATCGGGGTCTCCCTGCCTACTTCCCGTTGAAGCGCTCGGTGAGAAATATCGGAGTCGGAGTCAGGTCGAGTCAACTCTAATACCACTAGTCACGAAGTCATTACCCTCTCCCCAAAAGGCAGCCTGTTAGCGTGTGTAGTACTCACACTTATATGACTTAAAATCCTCCTTTTCTTATCTGATATAAAATGTGGGAGTCGAGTTGTACCTAACTTATCTCTACCTGAATATAACCCGTATGTGACATTCAGCTCCCAACAACAGTGGAAATAGTGTCTGAAATTAAACTTGACTGACTATTTTGCAATCACATGGTTTTGATTACATGCTTTAATGAATGAATATCTAGATCCAAAGATTTTACTAAATTCAGACTCGGAAAATATTTTGTATAAACAAGACGAAATAGAACCAATAATCCTTAATCCAGTTGGTCACAATAAAGTGCCTTTGATCCACCAAAGCAATTAGGGTCTTTGGCTTTGAGAGTGCCACATTTGGTAACTCGTTTTGAGATTGTTTGCAACTGATGATCCATGTCTTTTTTGGTCTTGTCTCCTTTTACATTAATTATCCTGCAGAAAGAACAAGATGTAAAACAATCAAAAATACATAATGAATCCAAATTAAAACAAACTAGAGCTCTTTCTATAAAACATCCTTATAAGTTTATTAAGAGTTTTACAAACTCATTCTCCTAATTTACTATGAGTACTAAGTTCAATATGTCTTTAAAATAAAAATAATTAAGTATACTATTTTAAATACATTAAAGATATACTTTAATGTCATTGAATTCAAAATTTAATATTGTATCAGACGTTAAGTCGAGTTTTTATTAAAAATATAAATTCTACTTATTTCTCTTATATCTTAAACAATAACATTCTTGTCAATTTTTTATATAATTAATTAATTAATTAATTAATTAATATTATACATTTTTTATCAAATAGTTAATATATTTTTTTTAATTAGAAAGGCTAAAAGTTTAAAATTTATTACATATAACTCTTTTCTATATTTTTAAGTTAAAATATATGTAAAAGTTAATTATATTTATTGTCAATTTAATGATATCAATCGGATAACTTGGTCTAATAATTACCAAAATATCACAAGTTTCTATCAGGCTTAAATCTCATAAGCTTAAAACTCATCAATCACGATTTTTTATTTGTTACATTTTAAATCCTTTATTATAAAAAAGTCTCTTTTTTCAATAAAAAGAATCAATGATTCTTTAAATGGAACATCGTTTGGTTAAACAGCTGTCCTTTCTTGATTTGCTTGATTAATAATGTATTACATTTTTAATTCAAGAAACATTTTATTTTTATAATACATATATTAAAAAATATGATATTTTATACAAACTATAATTTCACCATATATAAATAGTAATTATGCACATAATTACATCAAACATTTGAACGAGTCATGTTGTAAGGAGAGAACATACACGGATTTAATAGAACAATTTAAGTTTTCAAATCATGTTATGCTCAGACATTATACTTTGATATTAGAGATGTTAAACTTAAGTTTTTCACATAGTTAAGAAAAAAATATACCTTAATCTTATTGAAATTTACTTGATCTTTTCACATAATCACAAGTCAATTTTTTCACTATTTCATCCCTAAAAAATTTTATTTTAATATTGTTAGATCAAAAATAAAGTTATAATAAAATTAAAAAAATTATTTTAAATTGTGTATATAATATCACTATTTAAAAAATACTTTTATAATAATATAATTAAATTATAATAAATTTCCTTACAAGATAAAAATAATCAACACTTAACTGTAATTTGTATTATTGAATCAAATTTTTAAAAAATTTATATATTATATAAAATTATTTTATTAAAAATAATATATATATATATTTTTTTTTTTAGAAAATAAAAAAAGTATCATATATAAAATAGTTCAAGAGTTATTTGGTAAAAAAAAAAATAATTTAACACCAATATGACTCTTTTAAAAGTTATTTGATAAAAAAAATCTTTAAATACTAATAAATAAGATTTTTTTAATATATTTTTTTATAATTAAGGAGGTGCCTTATTTTTATTTTAAAAATTTCCGATACTCCGCGTTGCATGTAAATGGCCTACCGATTCGATTTGAGTATTTGGGAACTCAGGGACTTCCGTACATAAGGAAGAGGGAGAGGGGAATGGAAGCACTGTGTTTCTCTAACACTAGGTACATCAATGATAGTAGTTCTGCGATCCAACTCTAGATAAATCCTTTCTTGTACGTAAGTGAACCAAGTCTGCATCCAACAGATCCAGATATTGCGTACCTGATGAGCCCTGATTATCCTCTTTTTGTAGTCTCCTGCAACTTGAGAAAGGAAGAGTTGAAGCCGGCCGGCCGGACTGTATCTCAAAATCCAGTCGACTATCACGGCGAAAGGATTCTTTACAAAAAGAAGAATTTCCTCCCCATGGTACTGCCCCTTTGGCTTACTCCAATTCCAAGCTCGCTAGCTAACTAGTTAGAATTCTGTGATCATCAATCCATGTTTATGCCTCATCATTTTGCAAGCACCTCAATCTGCCTCTGCTATTCTACACCATCAAACTCTAAGCATCCAATACCTATTGGCCACACTCACATGGGCTGCCCGTTTACATCAAACTCATGCTCTGGCAGCATTTCAGTCCATGCCATTTCAAACTCCATCAGTCCCAAAGCAAGTCATTAACAGTAGGCATTGGCAAACTGCAAGTAGTGCAGTAAGGGCTCAGTATCCACAAATATGTCTTTCCTTGTGATTCATCCCCACCCCACACACACAGTTTCACAAACAAAGACGCTTTTGTGGTGCGGTTCTGGAGTGTTACTTCCAAGTTGGTTGTTCTATGTAACTATCACCCCAATTCGTAGCTTGAATACGTTTCGGAGGCATGTTGTATCCTGCTCCATCACATACATTAAATGAATCAGTATTTGATGTGGTTTATATAGTCATGCTTTTTATCTAATTGATTTATGAAATTTGATAATCCATACCAAAAAAAAAAAGAAAAAATCAACAATATGCAGGGCACTGCTAATAGTTGGTTTCAAACAATACTTCAGAATTCAACCTTCTATTTCTCTGAGTTGAATAAAAATCTCATTTCCCATAGGAGGAACTAGGGGGCGGGTACTGCTGTAGACTAGTATATCTTTAATTTGTTACAACATCAAAGTCAGCATAGGTTGTTGTGTACAAAACTGGAAGGTTTCTCTTGAAAGTTGAAGCTCAAAGGTGGAAAACAAAACTGAAGCCCCCAGAAGTTGTATTTGGTTACGTTGCTTTCTATAAAAGGTTTGTCATGATACGGGCTTTAGGATTCATGCCTGACAATCAGTACTAGTGTGTACATTTAACTGCAACTAAGTGCCCAACTTCACTTGGTTTAAGGAGCTGTCAATCTCTTTGAAGGTGAAGATTTAAAGCAAACCGTAAAACTGAGTGAAAATTGAGAAAAGTTCAAGTGAAGGGGATTGCGATAAATAAAAAAAAAGGAAAATTCATAAAAATCTTAATTGAGGGGCAGAGCCCACGTCTGTCTGCTACAGCCCATCTCTTTCTCAACCCCGTTGAAACACAAGTTTTACGTAACCTATCCATAACTTAGTGCAACAGAATATTCACACTTGGCCTGCACAAGGGAATCTTATCTTTACTTTTGTCTTCCTCTCTGGCTCATTCTTATTTATTTGATGAAAAAATAGGTACACGCACTGAGCTTAGTCTTATCTTTCACTCAACCCATCTATTTCTTTGAAGTGGGCCACTGTTTATTGTCTTCCTTGCATCCCTGTCGATTTCCATGAGCCCTCGGCCTATCTATTAAATTGCTAGAGATTGATTTAGTTATTATCTGACATTAATTGTTTTGCTCTAAATTAATATGTCAAATATTATTAGCTTGCCCTACAACCACCTGTGTTCTCAGTAAATGTCCAAACGGGGCACCTAGCCATCAAGATGGCAGCAGATAAAAAAAAAGGGTGACAGTTACAGGCATGAATCATATCACTAACTTACAATCATAGCAATCCATGCAAATCACACACCATCACTGCCATCCATACATACACACCATAACATCCACCATTCCCACCACCGACAACAACCTCACAAAGTGACAACAAGAAGTGCAAACAGGGAAAGTAATGATAGTAGCTGGTCACCATAATGTAGTATCTTTCCAAATCACTAGCACTGGAAATGGCCCACTTCAAAGGCAAAAACCAAGGAAGAAAAGCCTTCTTATTTTTCAAATTTTACACTCTTATCCCTCACAAACACGGGAGAACTTCAACTACGCATTGAGCAAAGTCTCTAGTGGAGCTTATTGGCAACATTGCACTGCTTTCTGATCTCACCCTTGTTGCCAGTAAGTGGATTATTCTCCGAAAGGATGGTGATAGCCCTTGAGAACTCCTTGAAGAAGTAGCCCTGGCTCTTGGCCATTTTCTTTACATATGGCTTTGTCCTCTTGTCTGTGGCTAGTTGGTGATCCACTATTAACAAGCCCTTGTTGTCCAAGATGTTCCTGTAGTAGTTGTTGTCCAGAATCATGGGTGTGCCACGGTCATTCCTCACATATTGCACAGCCTTGGGGTCTGGAAGTGCATCGGGGCACTTGTGAAGCATGTGCTCAACATGGTCAGGGTTTAGCACTGGGTCAACCTCTGGGTACAAACGGTGCACCAACTTCACACAATGGGTTCTACCAACACTGTGAGCTCCTGTTGAGAACAATCCAAGTGAACCAGATTGGAAACTTAACGTCTATGCAACTGCCGTATAAAAGTGGAGTGAAAAGACAAATAAAAGTTTAGACGTGTATGCATAAATTATATATATACCTAGCAAGGCAACCACTCCAGGAGTGTCAATGCCCATGGAGGCAAATCTGTCGAGAACAACAGAAATGCTTTCATTGTGATCTGGGAGGTATTCCTCAAGCACATCTGCTCTGCTCTTCCTGCCATCTCTCCTTCCAGTTTTCAGAGGGATGAAGGGGCCACCTAGCTGATTACAAAGAAGTTAAGGGGTCAAAAAAAAAAAAGACTCCAGACCAGATCAGAGACTTTATTACAAGGTACAAGACCGTTTCGGTTTCATCTAGGCTAACAAGCATGTCAGATATGCCTGAATCACAATTTTACTCAAAGTGGACACACCAGCTGCTGTATAACCAGTAATTTAACTCTAATTGTACAAGAATCAACTGTCAATTCCAGATCCAACCCAAGACAGTAGATGAAGAAAATGGCTCAGTCGAAGAGAATCTGAATGGACCAAGGGAGGTGAGTAAGATATAGAGAGAGCCAAGAGAAAGCAGTACCGCAACAATGCCATCTCTAGCAGAGAGCACAAGGATGTCAGCACAGGAAACAACACCAGGGCATTCCCTCTCCACAGCTTCCTTGATGGTCTCAACGTACCTGAAGTTCCTCATTCCAAAGCTCCTGTCTGTCTCCTTCTCAGACAAGACCCTCCTTGTTGAGTCCAGCAGCAGGGAGGCATCGCAAGACTAATTAATCCCCCATGCAACGCCACACAAACAAACAAGCAAACCAGTGTGAAGATCAAGATCTTCAAAGAAAACAAAAGGAAAAACTCCAACGAACAGAACAAAAAAATTGAGAGACGCGGAAGGTCATTATAACTTACCTGAACAGCACAGTCATGGAAGATGTTTCTCAACCATGAAAAAGCGGTGTTCTTGTGCCTCTTGTAGAGAAGTTTAACTTGTTCTTTGATAATGTCCTCAGCTTGAGGGCATGTGTCCTTGTAAAAGTTCATAATAAGACCTGTGTCTCCCTCCTCATTGTCCCCAAACGCTGGCCTGAGAGACAAGGCTGAGAAGGATAACAAGGCAAAGAAGAAGATTATTCTGGCACCCATTTTTCTGTCTGCCCTCCACGCTTACTAGTCACTGAGCAAAAAGCACACTTGACCATGTGCGCTTTGGCTTCCCCTTGAGGCTTCTTAAATAATGGAAAAAAAAAAGGATAACAAATTGACTAAATATATGAGAAAAAGTTGTGCTGTGATAAAATGGCCAGATTTTCACGTATATTATATTTCTTTTATTTATAAAATAATTAACAAGCTCAAAAGATTGAGAATAGCGATTGGATTTACCCCTTGCCATAGAGCATCTTGCAAACTGTGATTCAACAACTTTAAGATTCTCAGTTAATCTACCATTGTTTTATGTGCTAAATCGAATTCTATTGTAGATCTCATAAAGCTTTGGTTATGTTGATTTTTGAAGAGTATAAACTCAATTTTATTTGTTAGGTTCATCACCATATGAATGAAAATGAAATTGTGCCCCCGAACGATTTTCCTTTAGTTTGATGTTATTGCCTCTTTTTTTTTTTTTTAAATACTTTATCACTCAAAGTAAGAGCTTAGCGGTATTTTTATGTATTTTCACGTATCAAACCAAAATTCAAATTGCATGTGGGCATTAGCTCCTTTCTTTGTAAAAAAAAAAAGAAAAAAAAAAGTAGCTCGGATTGTCGATCTCTTTTTTAATAGATGGGATGGAATGGAATCCCAAACGGGTGATCTTCAACATCCTTTTCAAGAATTTTCATTATATATGTCTGTGTGTGTGCATTTATTGTTGTGTGTTGGAAGTAGGGAAGACTCGTGGGGTCGGTGCCGAAAGCAGTTTACGAACTATGGTCTAGAGCATTCTTCTACCATAAATTTGTAATTCCCAGCTACTTTCCTCCATTCCTAGTCTGCTTGATAATCTCTTGTTTTCACTGCACTCTGGACAAGCGGGAAAAAAAGAAAAAGGGAATACAAAAATGAAATTTCTGACAAAAAGTAAATGTTTTTTAAAAAATGACCTTGTCATTGCATGTATTTGTTAACCTTCATGAATACATGACCCTGTAAGGTCTACCCTTACCTTATCCTGTCATAGTAAGGTGTGAAAATTTGTTCTCAATATCTTATTTTACTCACTGACTGGACTGCCTCCACAAAATACAACTTTCTTTCTTTGTTTTTTCTTCTTGTTTTGTTTTTTTGATAAATTGAGATTAAGATTTGAACTTTTCAAATTAAGAATAAAAGAGGAATAATTCTATTAATAACTCTTATTATTCATCCCTTAGATGGGGCATGTGACTCGGTGCTGGATTTGCCTTTATTTTTTCGTCACTTCATTCGTATCTCGAGGTCTCGAGACAAAGTGTGGTGGAATTCAATGCATTCACCATATTCGTTAGGCAATTCATAAATATTATGCATTGCATACGACTTGTTAACTTGTCCATTTTTATATGATTGTCTCTCGAAATCGAGTAACAAAAATTAATTTATTATAACTTGAAAATTAGATGTTAAGGCATAAAGAGTTTTTCTTTTAATTTTGCAAAATAAAAATATTATTATATTATTTTAATTTTTTTTATATTCTACAATATAAAAATTGTATATATTATTACACCTTTTTTGTTCTTAATATGATATTTGTAAATATGTGATGCCCATTTTCTTTCAAAGTAGAGTGATTTTTTTTTTTTTTTGTAAACTTAAGCACTAAAAATGTTATATTTCCTTAGTTAGACTATGCTCCATCAGAAATATAATTTGCAAATCAGTAACTTGTTATGCAAACTTATATTTATGCTGACGCTAGTTAACTTGAACGAATCAAACAAGTGGGGATAAACAGGCACCTGACTTTGCTCTGCCCGATCGTTTAAACATTTTAAACATCGGATTATGTCATCAACATGGAGACTAAAAAACAATGTCAAGTAAGGGAAAGCTACATGTTGCTCAAAAAAAAAAAAAAAAGAGAAGAGAGAGAGAGAGAGAGAGAGAGAGAGAGAAAGCTACTTGATTCTTGACTTCGCAATTTATATCAAAGTGGGTTGCTTTCAAGTTCTTCAAACGATAACGACATAGAAAGATTATTTGATATATATATATATATAGTTTATGAAATTAAAATATTAAGGACATTTATATCTTTGTAAATTTTGATTGTTTTTTTTTAATATTGAAAAAAAAAAAACTTGGAGAGAGCCAGTACGGACACTATCAACGAAGTCCGAGTAACTTATTAATCAGCAAGTTGTCGAGCAGAAGTTCCATTGACGTGAGCTTCCTTCTTTAATCTTTATCATATTGTACTGAGCCAATTTAATAGGAGCGGTGGAATCTAGCATTCCTTTTCAAAGCAAAAGGACAAGCTTGAAATCATACCCATCACATTCAAGTGGGGTAGGACGGTCCTTTAATTTGCATTGCCGGTGATATTATTAAAGTTTATTGCTTTATCAAAACGCAAACCAAAAAAAAGAAAGAAAAAAAAGGAAGATGAAACTCGGAAAGGAATTGACTTTTTAACTGGTTTAGGGTGTGAGCATGCGATCACCGAATATATAGGTTAAGGATAGTGGTCCCGTAGATGATGAGACAAAACAAATTGAGATGAATAAAAAGATGGTGGTAAATCCTGTAGGCCTGCCGAGTCAAGAATTTGTGGTCAAGTCCTCTATGGACAGCCACCGACAACTTCACATTGTAGAGGGAACACAATTTGTGATTACTTGTCATGTTGTCCAACCGGGGACCAACTCAAATGGGAATCCCTTCCGTCCTTGTCATCTTTGAATTTGCCCTATAAGGGTACCCAAATGAGTGACCTTTGTGGCCTCTTGTACTTCATTGGAAGCTCTTCAACGGAAATGTGTGCGTTCGTGCACGCTCTACAAAGACAAAGCTAGAGACATCACATTTTTACCAGGAATTCCCTTTATAAAGTAAAATGTCGCATTTAGTCGTATTGAATTCGCATCAGGAACTTAGGCAGACATGACAAAAGAAACAGGAACTTCAACGTGTACAAAACCCTCACATCGTGGAGACTAAGAGCCAATAACCCTTTGCTTATTAGTGAAGTAAAAAAAAACCCCACTTCAAATCGGCATTTCTTTTTCATTTTACAATTCGATCACTCAGAATAGGACATTGAACAGTATGCATTAAAAGGAGATATGTGATATGACGCGATCTGTATGATTGATTATCACTTACCTCGAGATCTACTACACAGTAATTCCACAAACTTCCATAGAGCTAGAGCTGACTCTAATATTCGCATTTATGGCCTCGTTTGGGGAAATCCTTGGCAACCTCAAAATTCCGTGACTTTAGCACGAAGAAAAATAACATTGTTACAAGAAAAATCAATACCGAGATTTAACACTAAAATAAAGGGCATCTTACTACCCAACTCCAGTATAACTCTCGAGTTCTAATAAAATAATATTACTATTATACTGAGATTTTAATACTGTAAAATATATCTCAATGTGCGAGGCTTCTTACTGTGAGATTCGGGGCAAGATCAGATGTACGAAATTTGAATTTTATATCTTGAAAAAAAACAAAAAAAAACCCCTTACAGTCATATCTGAGATGTTACACCTTACTTTTACATAGTTAAATAATACAGAGTATTTTCCACAATATGCTGGCCTGAAGTAATCCACGTAGTGCTCCTTGAATATCAAGAGGAGACACAGATTCTGCCCAACTGGGGTTTCCACAATATGTGATGGCCTGAAGCTATCCACGGAGTGCTCCTTGAATATCAAGAGGAGACACAGATTCTGCCCAACTGGGGTATTAATAGGACACCAAAGCGAGGATGCACACCTTTTCTTTTCTTTTCTTTGCCCCTCGTTTTTCATTCTTCCTTGAGATAGAAATTGTCTCTAGGGTGTTTAACGTTGAATATGTCTGCACCTCACATCTGCAACAAGATGGCGGACGTGCGGCGCATACCATTTCACTCTCTCTACATGCTCCAACGAGACCTCCCAACAATGACCTGCAAACAAATACGATTTCGAGAACACAAGCTTAAGCTTAAGCATCATTCAGATATAGACTGATCCTAAGAAACTTCAACTGCAAACTTTGCCTAGATTCCGAGAAAATCTACCTTCTGATCTAGCAATTTGATCAAATGATCTTATCACGTGTTCACTCCATACACTTTCCTTCGTATCCTCCACATTCCCATGCACATGTAACACTCCACCCTCTTTCCTGCCACATTAGCAAAACAGCTTTACAGTAAATGTGACAGAGAGGAAGAAACCCATCTAAGCAGTCATCAACGTTGACATAAGATCACTCTTGATGCCATTGCTCCGCATTTCTTGTGCACAACAGTTCCCAGTTATAATGCACATGGAAATGATGTTAAAAGCAATAACATCAATTCTATGACGGCAGAACCCAAATGTTACAATAGCATCTGAAATTGGGTAATTCTACCTGAAAGTAAAAGAGCAAGTTTCGTGGAAGTAGTTGTTAATTCCAAAGATCTTACTTTTGAGAAATTGAAGTTTTGGCCAGTATACAATGTAGATATGCAAGTTTCACACATGAGAAACTCGTTCAGATGAACAAAGGATGATATGCTAGAATGAATCAATCACCTTAATGCCCTAACAGCAGTGACCCAACTGCCTTCACTTGTAGGAAGAAGACCCAGACAAACTCGACTGGCAACTCCCTACGGTAAAGCAATAAAGCAGAATCAGCACGGTCCTCATAACTGTGACATACGTTGCCAACAGTCAAGTATGACAGAATCAAAGCCAATATATCAGAAGTTTGCTCCAAACTACATCACGGAAATTGTTAGAACATTGAATAGCCAAAGAAATAGGCCAGGAAACTTAAAAGCAGCAACCTTGTTTAAGAGACATAATTGCCTCTATCCACTTCCACTATGATTCATGAGCTACAAACTCACATTACGGTTGGGAAAAAAAGAACAGAAAATTTAGAAGATCGGGTGCTAAAGAACAAGGTCTCCTGACAAGGGAGGAAATAAAGCAGCAAATGACCATTAAATATGCTTGTAAGACATCATCGGTGTAAAACATACCTTGGGTGCGGTCAGCCGATTATCTCCTTCCAGTACAATACATCGATCAGAGACAGAATTTGCTCGAAGGTTTTGTTTAAGAGCCTCAACAGCATAGGGATTCCACTCACAAGCATAAACCAGTTTTGCTTTAGCCCTAATCAAACAATATTGAAAGGCAAACAAAAAAAGAGAAAGATTGACGATCAGCAGTGCATTTCTGAATTATGATGGAAAAAAATTGGGAGTGACCACTCAAAAAAATAAAATTGCTTGTAAAAAATGCAGCATTCTATGAATAAACTAGATTTGCCAAGTATAACTTATGTCTTTGAGGCACAAGGTCCATTCATTTAACCTCCCGATATTCACAATTATCCAGGACAGACAAGTATAAAAGCAAAAACTGTTCAGTTTGACATAATCAGATTTTCTTGAGAAACACAGAAAGCCCTAAAAGAACTGAAGAACTAGCCTATTGCAGGACTTAAGAGACAACAAAAAAACTATTTTGAAATACCTGACAAGGAATGGCAACACAAAATATCCAATTCCAGCAAATAAATCCACTACAACCTCATCTTCACAGTGCAGGCGAGCCATCCGAAGCTTCTCAGAAAGATTGCCCCAGGAGAACATACATTTGGTAGCATCAAAGGAATAGAGAATTCCATTTTCTCGATGCTCAACCCAACCATTATCTCCAACAAGAATCTCCAAATTACTGTCTCTCGTTCCAGTTGATGCAACTCGGCCCTAATTACGTAAAGAAATTCATTAAATGAGCATACCAATGAACAAATAATTCATTTCTGTATGCACAAAAAGAGAACATTGAAACTCATGGAATGCCCTGAACATCCTCTTCCTAAACTAATCATTCAATTTTATATGTTGCAAATATAAGCAGTCACAATGTCAGATGCCAGAAATGTACTGTTGAAATGTTCTATATGTTGAGGAATAAGATTTACAGTAATTTGGCTGAAATGATCGGTGCCCATATATTTAAGTACAGGTTCATGCCCGCATATGTAACTAGAAAAAAATAACTGAGAAATTTCAGACGAAATGGCAGAGTAAAACTGGCATGGGGGAAGCAGAGATAATGTCTAGTGATATGCATCCTCTCATATTAATACAGTATTCATGGATGCCAAAGTTTCTAATGAAAAAGTAAAATTTATATGCCTCTTGACTCGGTTACTATGATATTGTTCCACATATTAAGCAGTATTAGTGCAATCTAGGATACAGCATTTCTTATACAATTCCTACTTGGCGAGCAAGTCGATGTGCATTAAGTGACCTAGCAATGGTAGGCCAAAGTTCCTCTCCAAGTAAGTCCCAAGCTGGATCCTTGAAGGATGTTACTGGAAGCACAACAATATCTCCAAGTCGCTCCCATCTGAAAGCAGATAAAAAGCTATCAGTCTGAATCACACCTATTCGGAAACTGTAACATCACTACTAATACAAACATTAACTGGATAAGATTTGTTTTAACTTATTCATTGTGACATAATTCAGTCAGTAACATCCAAGCTCCCAAGCAGAAACAAAAAAGACAAGGAAGAATCCCACACTACTAACCTAGTAGGTATCTGATCTAAAAGTTTTTCTGAGAGGCCTTTACGTCCGATTAAAGAGCCCACAGATTCGTTCATTATTTGCAAGGGAGACTTTACAGTCTTTCTAAGCTGAGTAGCCTCATCCGGCAGCACAGTGGCACCACATTCTTTTAGTAGGCTAAAGGCTGTCAAACATGAGAACTCATTCGGTAAATTCCCTTCAACAAGTGAATTGGACGTGAGCGCATCATCGTGCCCCACAAATGCATCTCCATACTGATGCTGCTTTTTGATAAGTGCAGAACTTAATTTCTCAGTGATTGGGAAACATATATGTAATCCATCCTTCTCTCCATAAGCCTTTCTCCCAAGATCTAACCAACCTAGTCTCTTTAATATGTCCTTCCCTAATTTTGCGTATATCCTTTCTATTTGTATCACCCAATGTGAAGCATCCAACTGATGTTTCCCAGACTCAAAGGTCAAGTCAAAACCTTGTATTGAAGTTTCTGCATTCCCAACATGAAGATCTTGATTACATATGTCCTTTTCTCCCTCCATCCCATCACATTGGACAGTAACAGATTCAGCTCCAACTTCAAAACCCTTAATCTTGCCTTCTAAGGGCATAAATGGGAGCAAATTTGTTTTCAAAGGCTCACTGAACTTTGTTCCAAATGCATAACAAGCTGCCCCACCACCAAGCATGATGAGATCATCACCAACAATGTTAGCTGTGCTACGCACAAACAGTTCTCGGCCAATAAAATCAAGCATCACATGCTTCCACATATTGAGCTGCATATCAAGTAATGCCAGACCTTGTGAATGTTTTCTAACAGGGCAACCCCCAATAACTCCAATAAAATTATTGTAGACAAACATAGAATGAGAGAATCTTGCATGTGGGCTTCTTCCAAGTGGCTTTTCTTGCTTCCAGTTAAGTGTTTGAATATCAAAACTGTATAAATCTCCAAGAGCCTTCTCGCCATTGTACCCTCCAAACACAAATAACTTGGACCTATACACCACCATTGCATGAGAATGACGAGCACAAGGCTGTTCTCCCCCAACCAATACCTCTTTCCAATGCATACATTCAGTGCTAAGGACATGCAAGGATGAAAATATTGTGTTGTTGTTAAGTCCACCAAACACATAAATGTTTGAGCCATCAACTGTTGCTGCATGGCGATGCCTGCATAACATACATATGACATTAGATGTAAAAGTAGCCTCGGAGATGACAAGGACAGGTGAAATATAAAGCCCTTGTTAATGTTAGATGAAAACAACGTTTTGTTTAGAATTCATGCCTATTCTTTGATCTTTTCATAGAACTTAAATTCAGTGTACCCAATGAAGGGAAAACCCAAAAATTAAAAGAGAAGGTGTAAATGTGGGACATCACTCACCTTGGAGGGAAAAGGCTGCCAGTACATTCCAATAGCCTCCATTCAAAACTAGTAGTATCGAGTACCCATACATCTCCAAGAATATTCAAGGGATCAGCCCTGCCACCAATAATAAACATGAAGCCACCAACCAAGGAAGCTGTATGACCCAATCGTGGCATTGGCGCGCCCTCAAGATCAATGGCTTTTAATGCACCAGTTAATGGGTCAAGCAGCAAAGAATCATTCCTTCGAGCATGTCTTCCAATTCCTCCAAAGCCACCAAATACAAGAATCTCATTTCGGTTGGCAAGATTCAATGTACAAGAGGAGTGGCCCCAGCGGAAAAGCTTTTCTACTGGTTCGCCAACTATTATCATCTGACTAATAGATAGACTGCAACCAGGAACTAACAACCCTGCCAATGAATCAAAGATCCAAACTTGCTGTCACATTTCAATGGAAAGATTTCCTGCAATCAGACATAGATTAGTATGTAACACGTTCATTCACAGCATTCAATCCTATATACATAAACTCATTACATACAAATGCACTTTCATGATCCCAACGCATGTCTACACACACAGCGGATAAACATTTATAAAAAGGCATTCCCAGTGCACAAGTCTCACGCCAAGATTGTTTCTGTGACTCAAACCCGTGACCAATGGGGTATCCTGTATTATTACACCAAGGCTCGCCCTTCAGAGCATAAACATTAATAACAAAAAAGACTAATTAAAACCGAAAATTTAAATTACCATTGTGGTCAACCCTATGGCCATGGCCATCTGTTCTCTCCAAGATGTCATCACCAGCATCCCCATCATCATCATCACCACCATCATCAAAACCTCCATCGACATTATTCTCCACAACGGTGGGACCCACAAATCCATTTTCCCTCAAAGCCGACAAGAACCCTTCAGTCCTTTTCCTATTGGCTTCCATTTTCTGATTAGCCACGCCGACCAGAAACCTGACATAATCCGGCGACACAAGAATGTCGCCGCCGCCGTCACCCAGTGGAACCTCCATTCTGATCGAACACCGAATGCCCACAATGACCCTCTTTTTCCCGGCGCTGGTAATCCCAGATTCCCTGAACCCAGACGAAATCGCCAGAGAAACCAAGGACTGTGCGGACTCAATGTCCTTGCAGTCAACGGCGAGGATCAACGGCTCGAACCGGAACACCAACTCGTTTCCCGCAGCCAACGCCGAAGGCTCGCCGACGGCGGAGGGGAAGAGGAGGGAGACGACGGAGTCCGGGTTCGCCGGGTCGTGGGTGATGAGCAGCCAGGAGCCTCCGCGTGCCTTCTTTTTATTTTTATTATTATTATTATTATTATTGGGTCGTGGGAAAGTATTAGTTGAGGGCTGGGAGAGGATAGAGATACGGCCGGAGCAGGAGCTGGTGGTGAAGTAGGAAGGGTGGGCGTTGAGGGTGTTGAGGAGTGGGATTATGGGTGTGTCCAACGTGCCTTTCGGTGATTTGTCGGTTTCGGACGAGCCCAGTGAGGATAGCGTCGCCGCCTTTCTCTTCTCAAACTCCATCCTTCTCCCCTCTATGCCCTTCTCGTTAACCTTAAACCCTTGCAGCTGCAAGAAGAAGCAGAAGCAGAAGAAGAAGAAGAAGAAGAAGAGGAGTAGGGTTTTAGCCCTGCTGAGCCCATTTAGTTACTTGGGTTTTTGTTTGGGCTTTTACTGTTTAGGTTTTTGGGCGATTTTTTCTTTTTTATTTTTTTATAATTTAATTCCAACCGAAATTCAATTCAAGCGCAAAAGCTTTCGGTCTACCGATGCACTGTCAATAGCTAACGAACAACTACAATTATTCCACTAATGCACTGTAACGCATTAACATCAGAGATTAAAATTTTTCAATTTAAAATTATTTCAAATTCTTTTGCAACTTATTTTAATATTTTGCAAAAACATTTAAGAGGACACGAATTAATGCATGTTTAATGGTTGCTTACTTTTTTAAGGATTAACTACCTGTGAGTAGGTGAGTGGTAAAGCATATTCTTTTTCAAATTGGATAAAAAGATTTAACAATTGGGTTACTTTTCAATCTAAATTACTAAACTTTCTATAACTTCCAACCATTAGGTAGTAAGTGATTTTCAATTTTCGAGCAAGCTAAACATTAATGAAGAAAGGCAATCCAAAAAAGAAAACAAGAAGAAGAAGAAAGAAACGTAATTTCCCTAAATCTCAATTAATGTAACATCAACAATTAATTCTACTTTTTTTTTTTTTTTTGTTGGGGGCTGGGTCCTAGTCATTGTTTGGGCTGGCTGTGGGATGTGGTCGAACCAAGGTAAGGCCCAAGACCTTTTTGTTTTTTTTTTTGTTTTTTTCCTCCTATTTATTTATTTTGTTGAACATGTACATTCCTCAAAAACTCTGCTCTTTCCCTATATATGTATTTGTGGCCTGCCTTGGCATATGTTTCTCTTACTGTGAGCAGTGTCTAACTAGAGCTCTTTCTTCGAGAACTCAAAACTAAAGTAATGGAGGCCATCGATATCTTGCCTTTCTTCGCAATGGTTGTTGTACAAATCAGCTTGGCGGGTCTGAACATTGCTTCAAAGCTCGTAATCAACTCCGGCATGAAGCCTCTAGTTCTTGTTACCTATCGACAGATAATTGCCACGTTTGCTTTAGTACCCTTTGCCTATTTTTTTGAGTGGTACGCTCTTAAACTTGATCCGACCTCTTTTTTAAGCTTCGATCTTCTTCCTTCGTTTGAAGTTATGGCGTTTGCATGCGTCAAATATATATGTATATGCCAATGGGATGCACTTCTGTGCTTTTGTGGAGAATCTGTACTCTCTCTGGTGAGGGGGGTTGAAGTGGGGTTGAGTAAATATACACGCATGAAAGACTTGCCGTCCACTAGCTGACCTTGATCTTACGTCATTTAGGAGCCTTTCTATATAGGGCCAAAATTTTCTGTTGACAGATACTGCTAATGGTCAAGAATGTGGAAATGCATAAAGTGGTTAGCCCAAAGTAACGACAAAAAAAACAAAACTGCCTTTTGGCATGACTTCACATGCCCCAAGGAAATGCAAACTCGTTAAGATGCAATTTTTAAGATGATTGTACTTTGCGAAAACCAAGAATTTATCCATCTCAATTGTTGTAAATAAATAGATAGCTTTATTGGAACAGAAGTCAAGTGTAATGCTAACATGAATATGGAGTATAGAATTATGGAAAGGAATTTTTGAACATGGATGGTCAGAATCAGGACAGTTACATTGGCAGAATACAAGTGCATGTTCCCCCATGCTAATTAGTATTGCTAACATGATTGGTATATCAGAGAAATTTGGTTACCTTCAGTTTTGAATCCCTTTTCAACTGATGAACTCATCCTTGGCTAGATTTTATTTCGATGCTCACTTCTCATATTTTATAATGAAGGAGAACAAGACCCACGATCACCAGACCTCTGTTGTTTCGGCTGTTTCTATGCTCCCTTACAGGGTAAGTGATCAATAGTGCCTTGTGCATCAGTTTAGAGCTAATTCTCCCCGCGAACAATGGATATTATAAATATCTGAATTTTATCTCAAACATGCAGGATAACTGGAAACCAGGTCTCATACTTTCTCGGGCTTAAATATTCCACCCCTACCGTCGTGTGTGCATTGAACAGCACACTACCTGTTACCACTTTCATTCTTGCAGTCCTTTTCCGGTAAACAATTGTTTGAATTTTCATGTTTCCTTTGGTACTGACGAGTTAATACAAGACAGTAGTTGTTACCATCTTAAAATTGCTACTGCCCTGCCAAAAAGGGACATACTTTCAACCTTTTCAAGTCATGATAATATTTTGTCTCTTACTGTTTTTCAGACAAGAAACTCTTGGACTAAAGAAGATATATGGGCAAGCTAAGGTATTGGGAACAGCAGTATGCCTGGGAGGGGCTATGTTGTTGTCATTTTACCATGGACGCATCATCAATATAGGCGAATCCAACATTCAATGGAATTATTTAGATAAAATGGGAAATGTCAGTTCTAGCAACAAATCAAACTCCTTTTTCGGCCCTTTGCTTGTAATGGTTGCCGCTGCTTCTTGCTCCGTATGGTTTATAATCCAAGTAAGAAAACATCAGTTTTATCGAAAGCTCTCAGATTGGTTTGCCATTAAATTTTGACTATATGAAGCAGACCAGTGTTACTAATCGGTCCAATTCGGTTGTGTGCAAGATTCAGTTTCAGCCCGCTGGCGACGTTCTGTACCCTATATATTCATGCCCCTTGTTGGTATTTTGCAGGCCAGAGTGAGCAGCGGCTTTTCAGCTCCTTACACTAGCACACTGTTGATGTGTTTAATGGCAAGTATTGAGCTCATGGTCATTGCTGCTTTTGTCAATCATGAATTGTCAGAGTGGTCCTTGCATTCTCTAGACAGGCTTGTTGCAGCTCTCTATGCGGTAAATTAATTTAATTGCCTACTAGTTCAAATTGTTGATGATGAAGCCATAAGGACCAGTTTTATTGCTATTACGTTTCCTATATTAAGTTGTTGTTAGAACAGTATTACCATAATAACGATGATAATTCTTGCAGGGAATTGTGTGCTCTGCACTAGCAATTTCCCTTACATCCTGGAGCATCTCAAGGAAAGGAGCACTCTTCGTCTCGGCGTTCAGCCCCTTGTCGCTGGTCATAGTGGCAGTTCTTAGCTGGGCTTTGCTGCGTGAGAAATTATACGTGGGCACGTACGTATATTATGCCAAAAAAAAATTAATATGCATATATGCATACACACACAAATTGATTCCTACTGTATATATGTGTGTGTGTGTGTGTGTGTTTGAGTGAAATTGATGGAATTTGCAGGGTAGTAGGGTCGTTAATGATAGTAGGAGGGCTGTATGCTCTGCTGTGGGGGAAACTCAAGGAGGAGAGATTGAATAACATTGAAGATGTGGAAGCACTGAATTTTGAACGTGAAGAAGGCGGCCAGGAGGACTACCACCGCGACGGGAGAGAAAGATGACGAAGACCTAGAATGGCAACCGCCGCCTGCTGGCTGCTGCACCATGACAATAATGGCAGCAACATCATTGATAACTAACTAGCTATTATAAATAATCGCGGTTGCCTCCAAGTAAAGTCCAGAGTTAAATAGGGAGGGAGAGAGATGGCGAGGCAAAGTCGTTCAGTCTATCTATCAATCAAAATATGTAATTGCAGCGTAATCACAGAGCAAAAACTGTAACCAAATTAACTATATATATATATATATATATATATAAAAGAACAATTTGATTGGCCGTTACAAATTGATGTTTCTAAATATCCGGACTTTTAGTTTGCATAACACACCCATACATTGAGTAACAAGTTAGGATATGGTTTGATCTGTATCTGTCAATCACCACTGATCTTTCAAATCACCCCAGATACAGAGAGCAAGAGAAAACTGGTTTCCATATG
Source organism: Bruguiera gymnorhiza (assembly GCA_020883675.1). Classification (NCBI taxonomy): domain Eukaryota; kingdom Viridiplantae; phylum Streptophyta; class Magnoliopsida; order Malpighiales; family Rhizophoraceae; genus Bruguiera; species Bruguiera gymnorhiza. Next base: position 351,808 of record JAIRCJ010000017.1, on the reverse strand, counting down.
GGAAAAACTAAAAAGGTTTGGAACAGCCCGATTTGTAGTTCAGTAATTAAGAACTTAGATTTTTATTTTAAAATTTTACGAATTTTAGCAGACCCCCTTCTATAATATCTAGTAGCCACAGAAAGAGAAAGAGAGAAAAATGGACTTACTTACGCATATAGTTGAAAAAGCACATTCAATTAATACTTGCTCGGGTTAAAGCAGCCACGGGAGGATAAAAGCTCCTCACTGCACACGCTCCTCGGCGAAAGTAATTATTAAAAAAAAGAAGAAGAAGAAAGTAAAAGGAAATTTAGATAACTGGTTTGCGGGCTATCATATTAACCAGATTAACTTAGGCGTGAGGATTGAGGGGTGACTAGAGATCGAAGAAGCATCGACGAATAGAGCATGTTCCTGTGTAGCACCTATCTAACGAATTCTAATATGTTTTTGTTAGTCTGAGCTAAATAATAATAATAATAATAATAATAATAATAATAATAAAAGGTTTTGTCCTAATTACTGATTTGGAGCAAGCGGTTTCATTGCAAAAGAAAAAGAAAAAACCGTATTTCTTTCTTTTCATTTTCATTTAAAAAAAAAAATTGTGAGACCGGTTTAGAATTTGCAACCCAAATCAGCTCTGAACCAGAATCGAAATCAAAATCAACTCAGAGTGGAAACGAAATCACACCTCAATGGTTCGTGAGACGAAAACAATTGATATGCAATACGGATTACGAGAAATGATCGCACGTTGATTCCGAGAAATTTCTGTTTAAGCGATGAAACCACTTTGTCCACTAGTTAGCTCTCTGCGTCTTTAAGAGTTCTTTTTTGTAAAAAAAAAAAAAAATCCATTGAATTATGGCAAAATTTAAAAGAAAAATGATTGGTATATACGAGTGACATACCTTCATTTTTCAAAGGGGTGTGAATTATTGTCGGGGATGGCCTCCAAAAAGATCATATTACAAGCAACAAATTGGACAGCTCATTTCATGGAATCTGAAAACTACATCCATTCTCACCGAACGTCCCCGGTGGGGTGGCCCCACATTCAACAAAGCATCAAATCAATCAATGGCTTTCGGGGTTACAATGGCCACATGGATTTTGGCACTACATGATGCACTTTGCTAGCGATTACAGCATCTCAATTGGACTGCTCGATCATGTCCAAGCCCTAGCGAAAACATAAAGTTACACAACTTCATCGTTCCCTTGATGGGCTGCACTTGCCCTTTGAAGTCCAATATTTCTCAATCTCCTCTGCTGTTCTTCCTGGTATCCTACCGGCAATCAGTGACCACCTACAAATTAATCATACAATGATACATTAAAAACATCAAAATTTCGTTGCTATATCAGTAGCTTCCTGGACCCTGGTCCTGGGCCTACACAGAATGTAATATGGGGAAGACAAAAACCAAAGAAAGAAACCGGCAGAATAAAACCACCAAACCTTTCTCCAACCAAGCTGAACATCCTAGAAATAAGATTCTCTTCATCTTCAGAGAATTCCAGCCTCTTGGAGTCTTGATCTTTCACATCTGAACCGAAACATAATGTGGGAGAATAGAAATGAAATAACCAGAATGAGTTTGGAAGCCTTCTATGATATATTAGAGTTACCTCCGGTGTCTTCACTGGTGACATCTGAAGTATGACCATTGGAGCCCCCCATTTTGCTCATCCTCATCACAGAATGTCGTTTGAGGATGGTATAGATGGTTATATTTAAGGGAAGAAATTTTGGGGGTTGGGGGGAGTCTGAATTAAGCATTTATTTTGGTGGTTGGAGCCCAATAAAAAAAAAAAAAAAAAAAGACTGACTGGTAGTTCTCAAAAGTTGGATAAGTTTGTTGAGGTGCTTCACAGTTTGTTGGGTTTGGACCATTGTGTTTTGATCAAACATGACCTCCCCCTCTTGTTTATCCTCTTTTTTCTGTCCATACCTCTCAAGTCTCAATCTACGTCTCTCTCTCTCTCTCTCTCTCTCTCACACACACACACACACCTCTGACCACATGCAGGGTTTGCGGCTGCGTTATTTTAGTGGACTGCCAAAACATTCTTCCCCCCCATCCGTAAAACTGTACATAGTCAATTGACCACAAAGAAAACTCGATTGGCTGAGATGTTTTATTATTGTTTTGATCCCAATGGTAAGATCCAAACTTTTTTTTTTTTTAATTTTTTGGAGATAAAAGATCCAAACTTTTTTACAAGTGGACAGTTCTTAGTTCTGAATAATTAAGGAGGGGATTCATTTACCTAACTTAATATCCTATTCAAGAAAATATGGTGACAGAGACCTATTTGCCCTCTTCTGAACGTGCCGTTTACTCGCCCACTGGCACACTCCCAAGTGACCAGTTGGTCACTTCTTCGATTGTCCGAAGTCCATGAAAAATTTTCGTTCTTTACGACGTTTTCCTCCATGTTTTCTGTACCAAGCTAAGCTTGTTTTTGTTTTTGTGTTTTCCCTGTTGAAATCCCACAATCCGAGGGTTGGTCACCTTTGCTTAGACCCACAATTCTATACCAGAAGAAACTTATTCAAATCTTGCATCCACAATTGCTTCTTTGTTCTGAGTCAACTGTTGTTGTCAATCCTAACAGGGTTCATGTAATCTTCAAACCGGCTTAGAATCCGGCGGCTGCTAATTTCACGGGGTTTCCTCGGAATGCGCGAAATGGGTGTTCTTTATCGAGCTGACATCCAAGAGGGTGCTTTGGAAGAGGACAAAAGCGAGGACAAGGAACAAGATGTGGATTTCAATCCCTCTCTCTCTTAAAGAGGTGAGTTTTGCTGTAACGGAAAAGTTATTCCATTGTGACCTTGATGATGGTGGGTTCGAATTGTGAGAGAAAACAATGATTGACATTAGACTCTACAAATGTGAGAATCTCGTGTAGAAAGACGTCTCAGCTCACACTGGAGTGAGGGCAATTCAACAGCATTTTCTTTCATGTAAATCTAATCATCAGATAGTTCATAATGGATCATATCACAGCCACCCAACTTTCATTGTTACATAATGTCTTATGGTAATGAAGTTATTGGACTTATTGTTCCTAGTTCATAGTTCAGGCATGAAAGCATACGCATTGACCATGATGGTTCTGATGTCAGAATCTCAGCACGGCAGGGATAAGATTGATCTTAATTATTTCTTGCCTCACAAAGTACTGCAACGGAGTAACAACAACGGACCAATGAAATCAAACCTAGTCCAATTCTTCTTCTTCTTCTTCTTTGGATTGGAAAACATAATCCACTGTTGCACAGGCGGAAGCATTCAAATGTTTACTATCAGAAAATTTCTTCATCATCACTAATATGCAGTTAATGCGCTGTCTTCTCCTTTGGTTTATTGATGTGGTATCAAAAAGTTAACCACTACTTCCCTTCACTCTATCCATGTACTTGGTCAATGGTTGGTGTAGCTTTCCTTGCATCCTGGTGATCTAAAGTTGTCTTCTTTTTGTGAGTTCTTCTTTCAGAAGTCAAGTTGTTGTGTTCAGCTGCATGACTTGGATGCATATCTTGTATGCGAAACTTGAGGGTTCAGTTGCATGCTATTAGGAAGCAAATGTCTAGCATGGTCGGGAAGAGATGTAGTCTGAGGATGCTGGGACAAGGATGCATATGGAAAGACAAGGAGCCTAGCAAGTTTTGGCCAACATGATTGTTCATGCCTTGGTTCCTGAGCGAGCTACATTCGGTACTTCAACAGGGCAAAATCCCAACTCGTTAATGTATAATTCTATTGTAAAACAGTTTATGCAAGAAGGGGTTGATCAATATTGCAAGAAATTTAGTTGATGCAATACAAAAGAGGGGCTTAATTGATGCTGTAACTTATAACTTCTCGATCAATGGATACCGCAACATTGATCAACTTGCTGGGCGTCGACAACAGGCCAAGGAACTAACGAAGATCTCCATGGAATGGTTACTGATGATGTAACAAACACCGCTCTTGTCACCAATTTTTGGAAGAAATGCAGCCCCGAAGAAGTGATTGAGTTGCACGATTACATGGTACATGACGGAGTAGTTCCTGGTAAACCAACGCCTGGGGTCAAGTTAGTCCAATCATTGAAGACGAAGATGCAGAGGCCATGCAGTAATCGTCGAAGACAAAAAAATTGTAAGTATTGTGCAGGATTTAAGTATGATATTGTCTGTACCTTAGGCGTGGATGAGATTCTCTGAGATATGAGTACTAGTGTGATGGGTCATCTCTCATCTTTTACCCTCATCGGCACATCTTTATGATACCTTTTTTTTTTCTTTTCTTTTTTTTTTGTTGAAAAGAAGAACCAATGGACAGTGCCTTCCACTCTGTTGTTGTCTGTTTTGAGTCAAAATTTGGTGCCTAAACTTCACACTGATACCCTTCTAGACACAAATTATTTGAGGTCACTAATCTTTGTGGCTTCAGAATTCACTATTCATACCACTTCATAAAAGATCAACCTAGGAGCATATACCTTCCAATGTGTGGAACCCAGAAGAAACTGATAACTGATCCTTTGCTCCGTAAGGAAATCATGCGACATCAGAATGGACATTAAAACCCCCCAAGCCAAGTAATGCACTGCTAAGTAATTAAGATGAATCGAATTATGTCACAGACAATGACCTTTTATGAATCAAATTATGTCACGGGCAATCTCCAACGGTCAAAATCCTTATCCCAAAACCTCATCCATTTCCTCTCTGTTCCTCCACTCATTTCCCCCTCTCACACTTTTCCTCCTTGCTACACCATAGAAATTAACAAAGAAAAAGATAAGACGCCCCCACAAAAACTCTTCTTCTCTTCTTCTAGCTCTAGAGCTCCTCAAGCATCATCACCATTACCTCCATGTCTTGCAAAAATCTAACAATGTGGGCATCCCCAAAACCTTCCCTTTCCGACACCTCTTCACTCTCTTTTCGCTCTTCTCTCAACCCTTTTCAGCTTCCTACTCACAGTTCACCCACCACCAATCCCTCTAGATCCTCTTCTGTGACACCAATTCACTGTGGTCTCCGCGAGCTCCGCAGCCGTATAGATTCAGTGAAAAACACGCAGAAGATCACCGAGGCCATGAAGCTTGTTGCTGCCGCTAAGGTGAGGAGAGCACAGGAAGCTGTTGTCAATGGCAGGCCTTTCTCTGAAACTCTAGTGGAAGTTCTTTACAATATCAACGAACAGCTCCAAACTGAGGACATTGATGTGCCTCTCACCAAGGTTAGGCCAGTCAAGAAGGTCGCTCTAGTTGTTGTCACTGGTGATAGAGGTCTTTGTGGGGGTTTCAATAATGCTATTATCAAGAAAGCAGAAGCAAGAATGAGAGAACTAAAGGTGCTTGGACTTGAATACACTATCATTAGTGTTGGCAAAAAGGGTAATTCTTATTTCATCCGCAGGCCTTATATTCCAGTTGATAGGTTCCTTGAAGGCACCACCTTGCCTACAGCCAAAGAGGCTCAGGCCATTGCAGATGATGTCTTTTCACTCTTTCTTAGTGAAGAGGTTGACAAGGTTGAGCTTTTGTACACGAAGTTTGTGTCTTTGGTAAAGGCTGATCCTGTAATACACACCTTACTTCCACTCTCTCCAAAGGGGGAGATTTGTGATATAAATGGGGTGTGCGTTGACGCTGCCGAGGATGAGTTCTTCAGACTGACAACAAGAGAAGGAAAATTGACAGTGGAGAGAGATGTGGTCAGGACTGAAACTCTAGATTTCTCACCCATTTTGCAGTTTGAGCAGGACCCAGTTCAGATTCTTGATGCCTTGTTGCCACTTTACTTGAACAGCCAGATCTTGAAGGCATTGCAGGAATCTCTGGCTAGTGAGCTTGCTGCTAGAATGAGTGCCATGAGCAATGCAACTGATAATGCACTGGAATTGAAGAAAAGCCTTTCACTTGTTTATAACAGGGCGCGACAGGCAAAGATTACAGGAGAGATATTGGAGATTGTTGCTGGTGCCAATGCCTTAACTTAGAGATTTTTAATACAGTTTTTCTCCACCTAGCAAGCAATATCTCTCCCCCCCCCCCCCAAAAAAAAAATCTGCTTCTTTGTAGGTAAATTCACGAGTGTTTACCGATTCATTTAAATGTGCTCGTTGTAAGAACATTTATGAGATAAAGACGACTTTTCTTTTTCCCCCTTTGTAATTCTCCAATTGCGTTAAAACTCTTTGCACAATGAGATATGAAATGTATTTTGGCATACTCAACCAATTTTGACCTTACCATTTTATCAAGTGTTTTTCTTAATTATAAATCAAAGGTGCATTTGATACGAAGACATGATCAAATATAATAAATTAATATAAAATCAGATTAGTAATTAGTCTATTTTATATTTAAAGTTATTGAATAAGATAATTAAGATATATTTAAATATCAAGAATATTTATATAAATATCAAATAAATTTTTTTATTTATTTTATTTCTCTTCTTCTTTTTCTTTCATATCTATATGTTTCTTTTTTTTTTCATTTTTAATTTGTGTTCTTCTATTTCTTTCATCTCTCCATATATTCTTATTTTTTTAAAAGAAATTAATTTATGTTTAATATAATTATAAGTCATTTTTCATATTTTTTATTAATAACTCTATTAAGTATTGAAATTAAAGAGACAAAGAGAGACAAAAATAAAAGAAATAAAGAAAGAAGAAAAACAAGAAAAGAAGAAGAGAAAGAAGAGAGAGAGAAAGAAATAGAAAAACAAAGAAAAAAAAGTTATTATAACATTAACAAAAAAAATAAAAATAATGACTTTATAATAATTAATTAAAACAATAATAATTGTAATATTATTATTTTAATGACTTGATAAATATAAAATTTAATGAAATAAGACTAATTTATTTTATATCACCCCCATGAAACAAACACATACTTTTCATAATTTTGCATCATCGCGAGTCATTTTATTTGTGATTGTATGAGATTATTGGTAGTAAATTTACATTTTCATGAGTCACTTTGATTTGACACTGGAACGCACAGCTAAAAATTTTACGCAGAGTATGTAATGAGTTGGGGCATGAGCACGGGGTTGTCTTGTAGTAATTTCTTAACGCAACAACACTGCCACAGCAATGTCTAGACACCCATAATGTTGCATGTTCCAATTCGGCACGATAATCTTCCTGTTTGATTCCTGGCCCATACCTGACATGAAAGCCTGGCATATCACGGACTAAGCAATGGCTCCAAAGCATGAGAAGGTGTGTGCGTCCATTTTTCCAATGGTAGAAATATCTTAAAACAAAAAAAAAGGCTACTCCAATACACCCAGGTCCACAATAATTTGACATCTTAAGCTCATCCTCACCTTCAAAATCTCCACCCCACAAACCCAAAATATTTCCTTGCTTGTCAAAATGCTACACCAACAAACGTAGCAGAACACCATTGTTGACACTTATGGCTGAGATTCTGCCGTTATCAAACAGGATGTTTCTAAACTGTTGAACTGTTAAGGTGTACAAAACAATCAATATAGAATCACGTGGTTTTCTTTTGAATAGATTTTCCGTATGTGCACTGCTCTTGATGAGGGAGATCGATTCTTGGTTAATGAGTCAATAAATAGTTCCCATCATCTTGAGTTGGGCAAGAAAAAAGACATTCTTTTTCTGGTTTTCTTGACAGTCATGGAAGTGGGTTTGCAAGTTCAGAGGTCATTCAGTTGCAGAAGACATGTGTTCCACCACAAAACCAGTTCAAAGATCAAATCTTTTCTTGGGTCTTTTCCTCTTGTTAAAACCAGCCACTTTTCAAGAGTAAGGCGTTCTAGTTTTCTTCTTTCATTTTTTTTGGTTATCCGTCTAGGACTCTGTAATGGTTTGTTCAATAATTTTTACTGCTTCTTGTCTGTGTGTGGCTTAGAGTGAAATGTTATTGGTTTCCTGATTCTCATTGGAACTGATTCTGTTTAATTTTCGAAGAGGATTTTCTGGTTCAATGGGATCCATTTTAAGCCAAAGGTTTCTTCTTTCGGATTGTTTCATCTCTCTTTTAATGACATATCATGTCTAGTAGGTGACAAATGATTTTTAGTTTTAAGTCTATGACTTGCTTGATCATAAGCAAATGACCACAATTATTTTGTGCTGATGTATACTGGAAAGAATTCAATATTGAATTTCTGAATTCAATACGTTTGCTTTCAGATTACTTCTTGGAGGAGCAAACACCCAGCAAGTGGATTTTCATTTGAAATTACTGCAAGTGCAGGTTGGTTACAGTTTCCAATTTTTGGTTGAAAGAACAATATTATGCCCTAATTAGGGTATAATTTCTTTTTGTTCATTATGATCATATTAATAAGTCTCGTTTGTATATGAAGATTTTTCTAGGAGGAGGCAAAGAAGAACATCTACTGCAAGGCCGAACAGCCCTGCTCCTAAGGGGTTCACACCAAAAGCTCCTGTAGGAACAAGCACCCAGAAGGACACAAAGAACAATGGAGAGGAAGAGGGTCCAAATACAGCAACAGTGAGTCGGATCATGGAGACACACAACAGAATGAACATAGGACCTGATAAGGACGAAGAACAGGTAGCTGAAATTCCCAGGGAGCAGAAAATTAGTGGGGACAAGAAGATAGTAGAGGCAGTGTCATCAGGGAGTGAAAAGGTGCAAGGTGCTGAAAGCAATCAAGTAGTGGAAAATGGGATTATCAGTAGAGTTGAACAGGGGAATGTAGAAGCTAAAGAAATTGCTGTAGAGGCAAGGCAATTTGATAATATAAAGTATGATAGAATTCTTGGGGAGGAAAGTGTTAAGACAGACAAAAGAACATTAGAAGATGCTATGAAATTGAAGTTGAAGATGGAAAAGAATTTGAGGAAGGAACAAACTGAGAGGCTTGCAGAGGATAACTTCTCAAGGGGGAGCAGATTGTTTGTTTATCCCCAGCTGGTGAAACCAGATCAAGATGTAGAAGTGTTCCTTAACAGGAGTCTCTCTACTCTAAAGAATGAGCCTGATGTTTTGATTATGGGTGCCTTTAATGATTGGAGATGGAAATCTTTTACCTTTAGGTTGAACAAAACTCATCTAAATGGGGATTGGTGGTCTTGTCAGATTCATGTTCCTAAAGAAGCTTACAAGATGGATTTTGTGTTCCACAATGGTCAGAATGTGTATGACAACAATGATAGAAAGGATTTCTGCATACCTGTTGAAGGTGGGATGGATCTGTTTGCATTTGACCATTTCTTGCTTGAGGAAAAACGTAAGGAGTTACAAAAACTTGCAAAGGAACAGGCAGAGAGGGAAAGAGCAGAAGAAGAGAAACGGAGAAGGGAGGCAGAGAAGGCTGCAAGTGAAGCTGATAGAGCACAGGCAAGGGCAGAAGCTGAAAAGCGGAGAGAAGCATTACAGCAGCTTATAAAAAAGGCTTCAAGGTGGGTTGATAAGGTTTGGTACTTAGAGCCTAGTGAGTTCAGAGGTGAGGACACGGTCAAGTTATATTATAATAAAAGCTCAGGTCCTCTTGTGCATGCTGGAGACATATGGATTCATGGAGGGTATAATAATTGGAAGGATGGGTTGTCCATTTTCCAGAGGCTTGTTAGCACTGAGAGAAAGGATGGAGACTGGTGGTTCGCTAGTGGTATGCTTGATTCTGTATCTTCTGATTCATTCCAGTAACTATGGATGTTACTTGTTTACTAGACAATTGAAAAGATCATTGCTGAATGAGATAAATTATAAATATGTGAAATGCACAGGCAAGCTGCTGGAACTTGGAATCTGAAACTTTACACACTTGGATTCCAGATTGTTCTATAGCCAAGAAAAATGAAAACAGAAAAGGAAATGGGAAGAAGAAGAAGAATCAATACCTCTTTTGTCACCAAAACTATTGTGTAATTTCTTCCATATAGCATATTCCAGATTTCCTTGGTTGAATATAACATAAAAAGGAAGTTGAGAGTAATCATGGCTTTTTATCAAATTATTGTCTTTAGAATTTCCTAGAACCTACAATGTGGGAGCCCTGTGCAATGAGATGCCCCTTTTCTTTTTTTTTTTATTTAAAGGCTTGGAACATCCCTCTAGTAAACTTAATTTTTATCATGATTTCTTTGTTGGCTCTGGTTGCACTGGATATTACCAAAAGAATGCTAGTACCACACATTGTATGAGACAAGCTTTCTATTAAATTTTTATGCAGTTGTTGTACCTGGTCAAGCTCTTGTTTTGGATTGGGTCTTTGCTGATGGTCCTCCTCAGAGTGCTGTTGTGTATGATAACAATCATCGCCAAGATTTTCATGCAGTTGTCCCCAAAGGCATTCCTGAAGAACTGTATTGGGTTGAGGAAGAGCTTCAGATATATGAGAAACTGCAGGAAGAAAGAAGGTTAAAAGAGGAGGCAATACGTGCCAAGGTCAGTCAATATGATATTTCACTCAAACCTTTTGAGTTAAACTTTTAAACTAATGAACAGAAGAAATCTGAAAGTTTAGCTATCAATTACTAGTGTTTTTACTCTATTCTTATCCTTTTATTTCATGTGTTTGGGACAAGGACCAGCCTCTTGTGTTGTGTACTTGATTTGTCCATATGGATATTGTCTCGATAACTCTGGGAGTTGCAAGGATGGAACCTTCTGTGACAATAATGATAGGCTTCGTACATTTGCTACATAGGATTTAGACTGAGTTCAGCTCAAGTTTTTGAATGTCTGACCTGGTTTCTCAATTTAATTTCTCATTGTAGTGTCTGATAGCTTCCATATTCCCTTTTTTGCTCTCATGACAGACTGAAAAGAAAGCACGTTTGAAAGCTGAAACAAAGGAAAGAACCTTAAAACGATTTTTGCTATCTCAAAAGCATGTAGTCTACACAGAGCCTCTTGATGTTCAAGCTGGGAGCACTGTTACGGTTTTCTATAATCCTTCCAATACAGTTCTGAGTGGTAAATCTGAAGTTTGGTTCAGATGTTCTTTTAATCGTTGGACTCACCATAAAGGTCCATTGGCACCACAGAAAATGTTGCCTTCAGATAATGGTTCTCATGCCAAAGCAAATGGTAAGTTTATGATTTTCAATTTATTATCCTTCCTTTTCTGACATGAATATTGTGGTATTCTTGTTACCTATCAAAAAAGAAAAATATATTGTGGTATTCTTATTGATATAGTAAATATTCAGTCCTACTGCTATGGTTTAATGTTGCAACAAGAAAAATAAGTCTCAAAACATGGTTGACTTGCATAGATTTGTTGCATACAGTGAGCTTGTGAATCAACTCATAAATTGCATATGAAAGTTGGTGCACAAGACGTTGATATAACTTAGGATATCAATAGATGTAGATTGTTGAGAAACCAGATACTATCGTGTATATAGCAGTAAGAAAAAGGGCTACATTTTTTTTTATTGCATTATTTGTACATCTTCCTATCTGTGTGCAACAATTGTAGCAACCGTTAGTGTTAAGCAATTGCATCACAGGACATGAAATGCACTATATTCAAAGAGCATTATGAATACAGCTATCATGCAGACGTAGTGAGGGGCTCACACATACAATTTTACATTTTAAATGATGTTATCTGAGCCACAGGGGATCCTCTGTGATTATGAAACACGTTCTGTAAAATGCTGATCCTATTTTGTGTTTTCTGATTTGCATGAACTTCAAAACCTTATGGTTGCTACCTCAGTGGATTTGCCTCATGGTGCTCGCATTGACCATTGTCATTTGTTGAAGTAGGGACAGAATTCATTATAGCTTAGGGACACAAATTATTATATTGGACTATTTATATTTATATTCTGCTGTCTGAAAAACAAACAATTTGGTGCTTGGGTTCATAGGCTTGTTCAGTGCAAATCTTCATTGACCATATTTTTGCAGTCAAGGTCCCATTGGATGCATACATGATGGATTTTGTATTCTCGGAGAGGGAAGATGGTGGAATCTTTGACAACAGAGATGGCATGGATTACCATATACCTGTGTTTGGAGGAATTGTGAAGGAGCCACCAATGCACATAGTTCATATTGCTGTTGAAATGGCCCCTATTGCAAAGGTAACGTACTACAATTGTTATGCCAAAATTTCATTGACTTCCAATTTCAACTTTTTTCCATAGGTGTGATTATAGGTTTGACTATGGGCCAATGGCTGTGTCATGTAATGGTCATAAATAGGCCTTTTGGGTTGTTTCATTAGAAAACTTTGGTGAACTATTAAGTTAAACTTTTATAAGTGGTGATCCTTGTATCTCTTTCTTTTCCTACAAATGTTGATTCTCATGATCCCTTCTCCTCCTACAAGTGTTGGTTCTTGTAATTTTCCCTTTCTCCCCAATTTCTTCTAATTTCTATCCCGTCCTACATCCAAATGATTTTGAAGCCTGCCAAGTTCGATTTTGAGACTAATTTTTAAATTACAAAGAAGGGTATTCCTACATGGCTACGCCATATACAGAGATGCTTGCTTTACCATGATAAATGCTTTTCTTTCAGTGAAATAATTTCTTCCTCTAAAAGATGATAATTGATCTGATTACAAAGGAGTAATCATCATTTGTTTCTTGTGTGTACTTGCCATCTTATAAGTTTTTTCTTTTCTTTTTTTTTTTACATTACCAAATATCATCTCTGTTTCAATTGTCTATTATATTAAATATCTGCAGGTTGGAGGACTTGGTGATGTTGTTACTAGTCTATCCCGTGCTGTTCAAGATTTGAATCACACTGTGGACATCATTCTTCCAAAGTATGACTGTTTGAACCTTAGCCATGTAAGCTCCAAGTTGTCCAGAGTCTCACTTTTGTTCCCTCATCCTTTTTATTTTGACCTCATTTATATATTAGTGAAAGTTGTAGGTATTACATTTGGTCACTTATAACTCCCTCTTGGAGTTTCAAGTCATGGCAATTCTTTGAGTTTTCAGTAGTGTAACAGTGGTTTGATTGGAAGCTGAAGTATATGCTGATAGCCATGAAATATCAAGCAAGTTACCCACAACTGAACTTAAAAACTTCTGCTTTCCTCTTTCCATAATTTGAAGTTTCCTTCAGGAGGAAATAGCCTTTTTAGAATAAGAACAAAAACTAACTATCAATCAAATAAACAGCTTGTTTTGAATGCTATTATACAGTGGCAATGAGGCATAATGTCCCCAGAAATGAAGATATCGACTATGTTTGTATAATTATGTAAAAAATAATATATTAAATAAATAATGTTTTAAAAGGACATGTTCTGTAATAGGCAAAAGATCTTGAGTATCGGAGGAGCTATTCTTTAAATGGGACAGAGATAAAAGTTTGGTTCGGGAAGGTGGAAGGCATTTCTGTTTACTTTTTGGAGCTTCAGAATAGGTAACTCTTTGCTTTGCTACACCTGCAAGTGTTTTCTGCTTATATGAGTCATACTACTCCTTTTTGGGCAATTTCTTCTCTCTTTCTCTCTCTCCCCCCCTCTTCCTCACACAAGCATATAGCCCCACATGTGCGCATTTTGTTCTTGACTAAATGGCTGAAAACTTCATACACAACTACAGTGATTAATCAACTTAGCAGGGTACCTTGCCTAATTTACTAGTCTATACTGTGGTTTTTTCACTAATTTGGATGCTATTGGTCTTCTAGGAGAAAGCTTAATAAACTTTATAACTGCTTAATATTTGTACCTATCCTGTTGATGATATGCACATTTCATTCCTTTGAGGCATTGCTTGGTCCAAATCAATATATGAAATCATACCCACATGTTACTCATCAGTCCAACTCCAATTGATTCCTCTTCGCGGCTTGGGTTGTCGGTAACGGAGTATAAGTGGCTAAATTTGATGCATTGAAATTTCGGTAGTATGCCTTAACCATGTGCTAAAAGGGTCCTTAAGAATCCATTCATCCCCTTGTGTAGTTTGATTATTTCAACTATATTTAAGATACTGACAGCGTTGTCCTCTTCAAGTGTTGAATACTAAAAATGTTCAAAAAACCTTTAATTCAAAATTTTAAGTAATTGCGTAAATTCTAAAATTTTAATTTGTTACTTTAATACCTTATCAATAAAACATTCAATTCAGAGCACAACTCAAGACATGTCTTCGAGTGTTGAATCATCTTGGATGTTGCAGTATGGAATCTTTGCAATGCATGATCCTAACTATTCCGACCGAAACTTACTGATGCATTCAACAGAATTAAAAAGGGGAAAAGAAACCCACACCAAAACATGTAAATCTCTAAATGACTATCTTCAATCTCTGTGAATAAGAAATTGTCTGAAGGGTCTCCTGCTGCATTTTCTCTTGCAGAATGTTTCAGAGGGGCTGCATCTATGGATGCCAAAATGATGGGGAGAGATTTGGTTCTTTTTGCCATGCAGCTCTTGAATTTTTAGTGCAAAATGGATCTCATCCAGTAAGTTTAGTGCCTTAGGCTGTTGTCATGTTGTTAGTCATTCTGTGCTATAATGGTTGCAAGTTGTTTTTGTGTTGCCTATCTCACAGCAACTGGTAAAACATTCTTGATGCTGGCATAACATCGCTTTCACTAGCTTTTCAATTGCAAGTACTCATGCATAATGAAGTTCATGCCATGTGTTGCAGGACAAGCTCTCTTTAAATTGTCTAGGATTTAGAGATTTGTTTATCCTACATATCAATGCCATCCATTGTTACATACCCCGGACAGCTCAAGTGGATGTATTGCTATAATTTCTTATCTAATGACATCTGGGGCCTGCTGATGCACCATGAATAATACTTTTTCTTGTCTAGTGACAGTTGATTTACACTGACAGGATATTATCCATTGCCATGATTGGTCTAGTGCTCCAGTTTCATGGTTGTTTAAGGACAACTATAAGCACTATGGTCTCAGCAAGGCTCGGATAGTCTTCACTATTCATAACCTGGAATTTGGGGCAAGCAATATTGGAAAAGCTATGGCATACTCTGACAAGGCTACAACTGTGAGTTGTTGTCATTTTATTACCTTATGTTTCTATGTTTACATCTGATTGATTCATGCTTTCACCCATTCCAAAGTTGTGTGGACATTTGTCATGCATCCTTTGATTGTTCCTGATCTACTTTGTGATTGTCATCCATCCAAAGTTGTGTGGTCCAAAAGCATCCAGATGAGGATTTAATTTCGATTTCACTTCATGGATTTTGGTGTCCACTGAAACAAAATATACTGTGATAATTTTGGTGATAAATCTCTATGATTGCAGTACTCGACTGGTAATATGTTGACTACTGAGTAGAAATATGTCCAAGTACAAAAGAGTTATAGTTTTTGGAAGTGATTGAGATGGTAGTAAGAGTAATTTTGATTTATGCCTTGCTGGAGGCAGTGGAGACAGAGATCTCTCTCTTGAAATTGTATATGTAGTGGCCTTTTTATGCTTTTTGACTTGATTGATATTTTGAATGTTGAAATTTCTTTTGTTATTAAGAAAGGGGAAGCTAATGCAGGACTTTTATGATATACTTTCTTTTGCCACTGCTGTTGTTACATCTGACTAATTCAGTTTTGAGTCTCCAGGTTTCTCCCACATATTCAAGGGAGGTTGCTGGACATCCTGCAGTTGCTCCTCATCTCCACAAGCTCCATGGAATACTGAATGGAATTGACCCAGATATATGGGACCCTTATGAAGATCGGTCCATACCTGTGAGCATATTTGCACAATCTTTTTAAGTTCTTCGAGAAGCAGATCTAGAAATTGAGTTCTAAAGTTGTTGCTGCTTCCTCATGTAGTTCTGTTAAGATAGGGATGAACAAAAAACTTGGTTAAGGGTGAGGGTACCAAGTCCTTGAATTTGAATTTGAATTTGGAGGAACTTGGTGTGGTGTAATCCGTTGGAAAATACATGAGGTTATCTTTTCCTTTTCTGTTGGTGCAGATATTATGCCTCTCTTGCTCTTCCCCCTATATTTGCTTTTTATGGTTGAAATTCATACATTGGAACTACATGCATTGTGTGTTTTT
Organism: Bruguiera gymnorhiza; assembly: GCA_020883675.1. Classification (NCBI taxonomy): domain Eukaryota; kingdom Viridiplantae; phylum Streptophyta; class Magnoliopsida; order Malpighiales; family Rhizophoraceae; genus Bruguiera; species Bruguiera gymnorhiza. The sequence goes on along the minus strand of JAIRCJ010000017.1, from coordinate 335,820 downwards.
TTTTTGGTTGTTTTCTATTATTTGGTCTTGAGATTGATGTAATTTTAGCCAGTTGAGTTGTTGCTTGATTCACTTGATGCATGCTTTACCAGGTATCCTACACTTCAGAGAATGTTGTCGAAGGCAAAAAGGCTGCTAAGTTAGCTTTGCAGCAAAGGCTTGGTTTAAAACAGCTTGATCTTCCTTTAGTGGGAATAATTACGCGCTTGACACATCAAAAGGGAATACATCTCATTAAGCATGCAATTTGGCACACTTTAGATCGCAATGGACAGGTTATATTTCTCTGCCACTTGCACTAGTTTGGAACCTCCAGCCAACACCATAAATGTCATAGTCCTATAACTGCAAGCCATTTTCAGATTCTGCAAGAGCAATATAGCATTGTGGTTTGATACAAGAATTTGATCTGTTTTAACAAAAATATAATGTTTTATAATTAAACTGAAAATATAGGAATAAATAACTAGAAAGCACAAAAAGTGATCCCTGCCTTGCAAGCTTGATATTCGATTTAACGGACATCAATTAAGAATCAAGGGAAACACCTATTTAGATGTAGTGTTATGATGATAATGATGAGATTTATGTTGCCATGAGTCTTAATACCCAACATTATTCCTATGAGAAATAGAAGTCTGCAATGAGAGCTAAATAACACGTTACACTCATGTCTAAACTTAATTGCATTGGCTTTTCCAGGTTGTGTTGCTTGGTTCAGCTCCTGACCCTCGTATTCAGAATGATTTTGTGAATTTGGCCAACCAGTTGCATTCCTCTCATGCTGACCGTGCTCGCCTTTGTTTGACTTACGATGAGCCACTTTCACACTTGGTGTGCTCTCAATGAAACTCCAAATATTTGAACTTGAGTTGACATTTAGCTCTTGCACCTGCAAATTGACCCTGACAAAGCCTGACTTCTTTTTTGTATATTTCTTCACCATTCTGTAGATATATGCAGGTTCTGATTTCATTCTAGTCCCATCAATTTTTGAGCCTTGTGGACTCACACAACTAACGGCTATGAGATATGGTTCCATACCAATTGTACGAAAAACTGGAGGTGTGTTTGTGCCTAGCTTCTGAGATGTTCTCACAACTGAATGAAGAATGATCTGTTAAGTTTTGTAATAGTCAAAATATTCTTTTGATAGATGGAACATTTGAAAACATTGGTATTTCTCCTTAATTAAGTGGGCATACCTTATTTTGTTGAGTAAAATTTGACCACTTGCAAGTCCCTTATTACTTCTGAGGTCAATGTCAAGCTTTCAAGTGTTTCATTTTTCCTATGTTATTCTCATGTAGGACTTTATGACACTGTGTTTGATGTGGATAATGACAAAGAGAGAGCAGAAGCACAAGGTCTTGAGCCAAATGGATTCAATTTTGATGTAGCTGATGCTGCTGGCATTGATTATGCTTTAAATAGGTGAGTGGATAAATGTTTGCTTTGTTGTAGGTAGTTGTGCCCCCTTCTCTGGCCAGGGAAAAGAGAAAAAGGAGAGAAAAAAAAAGGGGGGGGGGTAGCAAAATTGGAATGTCTAAATACAAGGAGGATATCTTAAGTAGCCCCCTACCTGGACTTTTAATGTGAGCCATTGGCAACAGTGGCCAGAATCACAGAATTCAATATAGTCTCTTCTCATCAGAGAGTTTTCTATCATGCAAGTTTTACATGTTACTGGAATTCATTGACCTCATGCTTGCACTCAACACCCACGCAGATATATAGTCTTCACCCACACAAACATGCATATCTGTGAGTTTTTTTATGTCAGTTTGCTTGGCAATATCCATTTTCAATTTAATTTTCAGGGCAATCTCCTCCTGGTATGATGCTCGGGATTGGTTTAACTCATTATGCAAAAGAGTGATGGAGCAAGACTGGTCTTGGAATAGGCCTGCTCTTGATTACATGGAGCTTTATCATGCAGCAAGGAAATGAAAGGGAGGGAATTAGTTAAAGCCAGAAACACGATATGCAACTCAACCCCGCCATAGTTTGTACAGGTTTCACGTTACCCCATCAATTTAAGCTTTTGTTACTCAATAGCTTGATTACTTGTCTATCCCAAAGATCATCTGAGTTGGCATCAGTCTTAAAGGTTAAAATGATCCATCCAGTTTTGGTTTGAAGCAATAAGTTACAGCTTTTCAATACGATGCATTGTACCCTTAACCAGTAGTTATATTCATCTGTGCTTATTCATCTCTCTATGTATCAAGAAAAATAAAGAGAGTAAGTAGTCAGGGATTCACATCCTTGCTTCTCACTCTCCGGGGCAATGTAGTTAGTTTAGTTGGAAAGCTTGCTGGTCCAGTGTGACAAATGATCACGATTATTAATTGAAGTTCTTACTTACTCATGCATGCTTTACTTGAATTCTTACCATTGATTGTTTGATTCCTGCTGCAATGAATCCTCAAGTGAATGTAAATATGGCGGGACTGCTGATGTGCTGGAAAAGATTGGATCTTGCGTCTCTTTGTAACAATCAAAATAGCAAAAGATACAGCTTGGCAGTCAAATCTCGTACAATTGTCATTTGTCTTCTTATCGAATGCCTTCCAACTCACTTTCGCGTAGGTCCGCGCAATTCTCTCATTCTATCTATTGTTAAGACATCTTTTAAGAGCTGTCCAAGAGCAATGAATTACATCTAGTTACAATTGCGGTGAAATCTATAGGGAAGAAGACGTCCAATGGTTGGCCTAGTTGGTGAAGTGGGTGTATTCCTTGCTTTGTCAATCAAGTTTCGAAGCAATCCATTTTTGTAAATCTCTTGGTCTCTACGGTCTATCTTCTTCAACTTACCCGAATGTATATATGAGCTGAGTACAAAACACGATGTGTAACATCAACCAATTGCAATTTAAAAAATAATAATAGTAATAACGTGTATATATATACATATATATAGAGAGAGAGAGAGAGAGAGAGAGGGGGGGGTGGGAAAGTTCACTTGTAATATGTCCTTTCTTAGTATGTCACACGGCAAATCTAAAGGCAGATTTAGGCAATATACTGCGATGGGAATCGGAGAAAGTAGAGAGGGGACGTGGACAACAACTCGGCCAATAATTCGTAAAATGATGACAGTTGCAAACAGGTCCTAGTTAGCAAAGGGCCAGCCTGCCTTGCCTTGTTAGCCATCAAAAGTTGCCTCATCTTTTTGTTGGCATTGAAGCGACCGGGAGTGGTGGAATTGATAGTTTGGGTGATTAGCTGTGGCCTCGTTTTGATGGGCTTGTAAATAAGATTTTGAGATGGCATATTCGGTGGAGATGTTTAAATTTGGGCTGTAAAGTAAACCCCCCCCCCCACCACTAATCAACCCCAAGCGAAAAAGCAAGGGATGGAAAGGAAGTCTTGATTAGTGTGCTTGTCTCGTCTCATCTCAATCAAAACTTTAAGCAAGTCAAGTGGGTTGCTTTGCTTTGCTCCCTTTTGGAGGGTAGAAAAATGGACTCTTTTTTATCTGATAATTTAGTGGCTTTTTTCGATGAGTTTATTGTCTTGCCTTGTGGGACTGGGACATCTCCTACCAGGATTCCATTTCCATATAAACTCACACCATTCCCCGAAAAAGAAGAATAAAAAAAAAAATGCAACTGCAGGAAATGTAGCTCATGCATATATATATTAATGTAAAAATCTGACCCCTTGTTCCTTCACTTTCAATTTGATACAAATGTAACTACATTGTCCTGTATTTTGCTACTATAGTTTTAACCTCAAATTAGAGTCTCCAATCTAAACCCCTAGATGAGAGTGGCAAGAAGAATTATAAAATGGAGGAGAATCTCCTGCTGAAGATAAAATGTTTATTATCATTATTATTGCTGTTTTGCATTCAAGTTGTGGCCGTGGAGACCTGGGCTCCAATCCCAACAGCCGCATCAATCAATCAGACCAGTGCTTTTTCTTTTTTAAAGTTGTTTGACACTAGGTTCTGGCCTTCTAAAGCTTAAGCAGTTCCTTGTCTACCATATGATTAATTCAATTAGTGGGAGACTGGAGGTGAACAAAGCAACAATTGTAACTTAAGATTAGATAAACAACAACCTATGTATGTGCTGGCTTATTTGATGGTGAGAAAAGTCATGCTTTATTTGAAAGGTGAACTATAATTCTCTTTTGGCATTTTCCCTCATTTTTAATATACCAAAAAAAGAAATATGGGAGAATTAATTTAAGGCAGGTATGCTTCTCTGGCTACTATGCAACAACAGATGTTCCTGCTTCTGCGTGATGACCCCAAAAAAGCGTTGACGCACACACCTCAAATGAGATTATCCACCGGACCTTCCTGATTCGAGTTGAGATGACACCTTACCCCACTCACCCCCCAACCCTTTTGCCCCCCACAAAACTTGAAAGCAACAATGGCAACAACAACAACAGGAAACAAGTTACGGTGACACAGATTGGCTAGAGCGATTGAACTGAACGCAGATATATCAATATATAATTATAATAATTATAATTATAAGTGAAATTTTATTAATTATAATCATATATTTATAAATTTGTGTTTAATTGTATTTTTTTTTTTTGACATATCCGTAATGGAGTTCTAGTAACAACTCTCTCCTCTCTCTCTTCCGTGATCCGCTGAAATCCCTTGAAGAGAGGCAGGAATAGGTAGAAGTTAGAGTCACAGTTAAAAAAAAGCACCACCCCCACACCACATATATCAATGCAACCGCATCCAATACTGGTATATTCCCTACTAATATGTCTCACGTCCAACTTCAATAGTTCGCTCTTTTTTAACAACTCTTCCTTCTAGGTACTCTAAAAAGTTTGCCACACACACTCTCACACACTGCTTTTTCCACTCTGCTTAATGAGAAGTGAATTGCAGTGAGTGATTAGAGATGATAAGGTTACTGAAATCTGTGAGGCTAGTCCGACCAATAAGTTTTCACCACCTTTCCCATTCAAATACCATCCTTTTCAGTACGCAAACCAAGCAACCTTTAATAAAATTCTTAAAATAACACAAATAATCAATTTTGCTGTATGCTTAATAATGCCTACCCATAAACCCCACTTCAAGAGAGAAACCTCTTAAAAATTTTGGCTTTTCTTTTTTATTTTTTTTTCCCTATAGGTGGTAAATATGCTCTTTATATGACATTATTGTTTCTGGGTTTTGCTCTGTGCTGCCACCTCTCATTGCCTATGCAAAAAACCACCGCTCACCTACTTGTTATGGACGTTGCTTTCTGTGGGCGCTTGGACTTACTGTATTAAAGCCAGCCCACGCAGAGACTATTTCCAGGTAAGAAGATAAAAGAGAGTTGTAAGCAACTGAGGTCCTAATCAAAACCCACCAATCCACCGTCATTTTCTTTTACTTTACAGTATAACATTTGTGGTCTGAGAGGGCATTGAAGTCTTAAACCCCAAATTTTATTTTCTTGTCTTTTTCTCTCCCGTGGTTGCAGTAGTGTACCATTTTTGCCTTGAAATCTGTGGCATCTTTGGCCACAGTTATTGAAGGGGGGTCGGTCTTTCGCAGCTTCTCCGCATTTGTCCTGGCTTGGATAGGGTAGGTTTCTTACTAAGCTTGCCATTTAAAGACACCTTTGAAAAGTTCTGCTCCTTTTTGGAGGGTTTTGAAACAAGGCCAAGGTAGATGCCTGTATTATTCTCTTACACCTTTCTCCTTTTGTATTCCCAATACAAACTCAGTTTTATCTTGTTACTAAATACTAAAGGAAAAGAGCAAAAAACAGAAAAAATAAAAAATAAAAATAAAAAAGGACAGACCATTAACACCGAAGGCCACTCCCCTCCCCATGTACTCTATCTATTTATGCTCAAGAAAGCAACTTTATTGCTGCTCAAATCCTCCCTCTTTTTCTACCTTCTCATCTCCTGGCATGTAAAGCCTTTATTTCTAGCTCTTTTTTAATTATATTCTGGCAAAATCAGCCATGGCAGATTGGCATGGTGCAATGGAAAAAGGCAGAGGTGGTCATGGTTATTTTAGAAGAACAATGAGAGATGAAGATTTTGCGGAAGATGATGTATGGTCAGTTGTGAAGGAGAGAGAAGACTCAAGTCCCAATATCAGAAAATATAAAGACCAATCTTTTGGTTCATCTTCTGATGCTGCTGCAGCATGGCACCTCCCTAGTGCTCCAAGAATGATCCCAAGAGCAACATCCCATGAAGCCAAGGTAGTTCAGCAGTCGTCAGCTCCTATGAACATCCCTGATTGGTCAAAGACATATGGGAAAAATGTAAGAGTGGACTCTTGGGCTGACAATGGCACAGCCTATACTGATGGGGAATATCATCAAGGGAAGGGCTATCAAAATGATGATATTAACTGTAATGATGAAGAAGAAGAAGAAGATGGTGATGATGATGGTATGGTCCCTCCACATGAGTGGCTGGCTAGGAAGCTAGCAAGGAGCCAGATTTCTTCTTTCTCTGTGTGTGAAGGAATTGGGAGGACACTCAAGGGAAGAGATCTTAGTAAAGTCAGGAATGCTATCTTGACAAAAACTGGTTTTCTAGAGTAATTTCATATCCTTACCGCCATTACAAAATCAAGACGTTCCATATCCTTAGTATCCTCATCGTGGTATTGTGGCATCACCACCATGTCAGTTTTATCCTTTTTTACTGATAGGTGTCCACAGTCTAATCTTTTATTGTAGTTAATATAATTGTTGTTGCTAAATATGTTATCTATTGTAATTGGGCTAGGTAGAAGCTGGAGCTGCCTTTTTGGCTGATGAGAGAGAGAGAGAGGAGAGAAAATGTATTTAAAAAAAAAAAGAAAAAACAGCAAGATTGGAACTTTGGCAGTCTCTGAAATTTTGTCTGGTAGCCCGGTAGAATTTGTGTGTTTTTGGGTAATTGTATTTCACCTGTATCAGTGGATATAAAAGAGGGACTAGTTTAATGTTAACATCTTCCCTTCCTTTCTTGGCTGCTTTAGCATCTTTTTCTTATTGATCTTAGCAGTTCTGCTTTATACTTGTCTCCTGCTCCTTCGTTCACTCTCTGATTGCTTTTGGTTATTATCATAGTCTACTTTTGTTTCTTTTAAAACCCATAATTCAGTTGTTGGAAGTCTGAAGTGGCTGTAACATTGGGCATTGCATCATAAAATGCACCAGTTTCTACTTCCCACTGATGACAAAGTTCTCACTCCAAACTAATAGCTATCAATTTTCACTAAAATTTGCGATACCTTTTTTGGGGTATATGGTAATTAAAGTCTACATTTTGTAGAAATTTTAAAATAAACTTTAAAAAAAAAAAAAAAACGGAACTAGAAACTTTAATGTTACCTCTGAAAGTTTCGTCCTTGTAACCAATCAGACTAGCGTAGTGTCACGGGGTCATTACCTTCTCCCCAAAAGGCTAACTTATTGGGGTGTGCAGTACCCACGCTTATATGACCCAAGATCCCCCTCTTCCTATCCGATGTGGGATGTGGGAGTCGGGTTGTACCTAACCCGTCCCTGCCTGGACATAACCCGTCCGTGACAGTAGTCATACAATCCATGGCTTCAAATGGTTAGGAATGAAGATTCTAAAGTCCATTGACGACCCCTTTTCCAAGCTTATCAAGGGGCTGCCACTAGTGTGTACCAAGTTTTAGGAAAGGGAAGAGAATTATCCTGTTCCTTGTCCATTGGACATGTTCTTGTTTATCAGGAATTATACTCATCAAACTAAAAGATCCCAGAGCTACACCAATTGTCTGGTTAGGCCCGTTCTGCCGACAGGGAACAACAATGATTTTCTTTTGTAGTATTCCTTCCACTACTCCCTTCACTTCCTTGCCTCTGTGAGCTTTTAAAATGTTGGAAGCATCTTCCAAGGACCACTCAAAGCTTCGTATCTTTTGCTTTGCCATCGACCCACAAAAGAATTTTTTTTTTTTTTTAATAAAAACCTTGTACCAAGTGATAATTCAGTGGTTCTTCCACTATAGTATAGTTTCTGTAGTCTTGTTGTTCAAAAATAACAAAATAAAAAAATAAAAAGTTGTAATCCTAGTACAAATAAATCTTTTTGTCTCATTGCTTGGTTGCTTCTATCTTTGATGTCCCCATTCCATGGTACTGTCATCGTCTTTACATATTGGACAAGGGACCAAGCGCCATACGTCATCGTCATTTGTCATTTTGCTGATAGTTTTTCCAAAGAAAATTTAAATTTGCTCAGTTCGCTATTCCACTGCATTAAATAAATGTACAATTTGTTCCCATTATCCAGACTCTGCTTTTATTTTTATCTTTGGTTCATGGTCCTCGACACCTTCCTTAAAGCCAATCTTAGCTTGATTAGTTAATTTCCACATATCATAAGAAATGTAAGCGACGTCTCTAAGTCTGTGTGAATTATTTTTTGCAACACAGAGAAGGAAAAGGAGAAGATGTGAGAAGGAAATGAGAAACTTACCTTGAGTATGAACCCTTTTTTTAAAAAAAAAATAAAATTAATGACCTGATACTAAAAAATTAAATAATTCAATCACTAAACCTTATAACTAGCAATAATGAATTCGAACTTCTAAATATATGTGTGACTATTTCCAGTGACATGGGCCTGGGTACGTGCAGTAGGAAGGTGTCAGGCACTCAAGGGTTAACGGGCTGAAAATGGGCTTGGAGGCCCCTTAATCCCAATCCACATTTAAATTCAACCCTTATCATGATCAAACTCAAGAGTTCATCCTGCGCCCAAGCCACATATTACAACAAGTTGACAACAACAATTATACCATTGATAAAAGGTTATCCAAACTAATCACCGCTTGAGAAGTATCTGTGGTTGATTCGTTGATGCAAAAGGTAGCAACTTGGTAAAGAAAATAATTCCCAGAGCCACCATTATATGATCCTCTTACAGCTAAACACATTCGCTTGAGACAAAGCAAGGTAGGCTGGATTGACAGAACCCAAGTGTACGCGTGTAGTGCGGTGTTATTAAGGTATTAACAATAATAGTATGTGTCCGCTAATTTAATTTGCTAAGCTTCTGTTGTTTGAAAACACTTGCAACTTATAAATGAAATATTAGAGATCAAAGTTAGAACAAAGAATTCTTTAATGCCAATCTTTCAATGTAGATGAGTGATCTATGGCGTGGAGAATTTAGAACTGGTTCCAACCCATTGGACCCAACTTACTCCTGTTAACAACTACTAAGCCCAGCTCATTCATGTGCGTGGGACTAAGGACATTCTGTAACATTTATATACATATATATATATAAATCTTGTATAAAATTAAAATTCAATAAAATCATCATTCGTCGAGTAGTTTAGTAGTCTGATAATGTAGAACCCTCCTCGCATTCCACTTAATGATAGCTATCAATGAAACTGACACTGAAACCTGAATAAAAGTTAAAAACAAGAAGAAACTGTATCAGTTGAATGGTGTTAAAAATGAGATTCACTTTGTGCACCTATTGTTAGGCCAAAAGTTTAAAATAAGATTCACATTCATTGTGGCTTGTAGTTAGCCCTCTGAGATTTTTTTTATTTTTCCGGATGAGATTGTGGGTATTACCTCGTTTTTTCATTTTAAAAAAAAAAAAAAAACTCACATTAAAGGTGGGGAACTGATGACTGTGGAACGTTCTGCTAAAATGACAGTTTATGTAAATTTTGGGAAATATTAAGAGTGGCGGTTGGTGAGTCTTCTCTCTCTCTGGAGTGTGGACGAAGGAGAGAGCGTGTGTCCTAATTCACAGACATTACTGTACTTTTTTTTTTTTTTTGTCCAAACAACATTGATCCTGGTTCTAGATTTGTCTAATTAGGCTCTCTCTTCTTGATTATAATTATCGTTAATTTCTAGGCGGAAAGCTAGAAGAATGTCAATGAAGACTAGAGGGGGAGAGACTGCTGCTAAAAATGTTATGTCAAGAAAAGGGGCTCTTTTTCTCTGCCTTAGCAGCTTCGTTGCTGGAATGTTCTTCACTAACAGGTATTTTGATTCTTGGGTGACATTTGTTTCATTCAAGTTTGGATCTTTTGGCTCCTTTAGTGCTTGGGTTGACCGTGTGATATATTTAAGTCAACTGGGTGTCAACAACTTTCCACAAAATAGTCAAGTTTTGGTAAAAGATTTTTGGAAAGAGGTCCCTTTGATTCTGTCTGTTGCTGCCAGTGCTTGTGAGTTGGGCAATTTCTTGTGTGTTTTTGAACCGCAGCTTGCCAAATTCCTGAATTTTTTCCCAGAATTGCCGTCACTCAGATTGAAAACAAATTGCTTGCATGTTATAAAACAGGTTCTCTATAGAATTCCTGTGTTCCTATATTGGAGCATCAATTCAGTTAAAAAGGATGGAGAGATAATTCTTCTATCATGAAATCAAATGGTGGCCATTTCAATATTTTATCCATCATCCTTTTTTTTGTTTTTCTCAGTTTTTTCTCCACCGACACTTTCATAACTTGGGAAGATAATAGATAAACATTTCAGTGCTCGGAACTCTATTAAGTTTTGATCATTTCTTATTTCTTGGCTGCTAAAGAACTTCAGAAACCTACCAAAAGTCATATTGTTGGAGTGGCTCAATTGAGGATTCGACTTTCCGAAATGTCTGCTGCAAATTTAAACAAGTTACTTCCATCAGGCAGAGTCTTCTTAACTATAGATAACCCATTATTAAATAGGATGTTGTAAACCTGCATTCTCTTTTTTGTATTTTAGGTCACATAGCTCTATATTGTTGCTGTACCTGTATCCATTGACTATTGTTAGGAAGCTTCATCCTGTTTTATTGTCATTCCATTGTTGTTGGCATGAAATTCTTTGATCTGTGTCAAGGTGATTGCTTTTAGCATATGCATGCCATATTAACCAAGCCTCTTGTCTCAGGACGTGGACAGTGCCTGAAGAAAAGAATTTAGAATCCAAGGCCTGTAATCCAAAACCTGTAAGTGCATATCACCCTTGCATTGAAGACTCATTTATATTTTGATAAGCATGTGATTGATAGTCATTCTGTAGAATATGGATTCTATTAGCATGCTAGATATAATGTTACTCCATTCATCTGCTGCTATCCGAAGGTTGCAAACCATATCTTCAACAGCAGCATGTGGAAAGTTTCAGAGTCACACTATGATATTCAGTAAGCTTGATTGTGGCATTTGGTATCCATTACAGCTGTTTCCATTGACTGTAAGGTGAAATATATGGCCCCATATGGAATGCAGGAGACTGGATAATAAAATCTCAAGTTTAGAGACAAAACTGGTAACTGCAAAAGCAGAACGTGAATCTTTGTTGTATGCCTCTCCCGCACCAGGCAATGTGAGGAGAAAATACTTTATGGTAGTAGGAGTCAATACAGCTTTTAGTAGCCGGAAGCGGAGAGATTCAGTACGTGCTACTTGGATGCCGCAAGGTGAATTGGCCAGTTCCTAATTTTTTTTCTTAAATAAGTTCCTATTTTTCCATTTTATTCTCCCTGTTCATTTATTATGTACGATAAGCTGGTCATTTCAAGATCTTAACTAGGTGATGAAAGAAAGAAGTTGGAGAAAGAGAAGGGCATAATCGTTCGCTTCATTATTGGTCACAGGTGAGTATCTCTGCATGGCTGGGGTCATATAGTGGCATGCTTGTCTAGTTTTGTTGAGAACATCTGCCTACTGTGGATCATCACCCTTTAGTTATTATGGGAATATGATTCACTTGCTAGCATATTGAAATATGATTTAAAGAAAAACATGTTCTTGTGCATTTATCTCAATAAGAACCTGAGTCCATATGCAGCTGGTTCCTTATGGACAGCGTCAAAGGCTAGACCACAATGGCATCTTGTGGTAGCTGTGAATGGTCTCGTTAGATCCTTAATGTTACATTTGTTGCATGACCATGCCAGGTGACTTTTATCAATGACTGTAATATATCATTTTAAAATATCCAAGTTTGGAATTTTATCTGCAGTATTACAGCTGGTGGCATTCTTGACAAAGCTATTGAAGCAGAGGAAATGACACATGGAGATTTCTTGAAGCTGGTGATATTCTTGTCTTGTACTTGAATCATGACTCGTTTAATGAGCTGCTTAATATTCTCAAAGAAAGAAGAAAAACAGGTTTGATACATGTTCATTGCTTATTTTCTATATCCTGTGAGCAGGAACATGTTGAGGGCTACCTGGAATTATCTGCCAAGACAAAGACATACTTTACTACTGCTCTTGCTTTGTGGGATGCAGAATTTTATGTCAAAGTGGATGACGATATTCATGTAAATATTGGTAAAAGGAATTTTGAATCTTTGCCCCCTTCACATATGTCAATTCACAATTGTACTTTCATATTGATAGTTGTGCAAGATTCCACTTTCAAGCATGCGGTGGACTGCATAAGTTTCTTTTTTCATCTGGGCTTTGTTGTGGAAAATAAGGATCATTTCCTAAATGATAAATGATGAACAAAGTTAAAAGTGGAATGGAACAGGTTTTTAAATTTTTTCTCTCTTTTATTCATTGTGTTTCTCCCGTCTCCCTGAGTTCATTTTCTCTGATTAACCACAGGTACACTCGCTACCATTTTAGCTGGGCACCGTATGAATCTTCGGGTTTATATTGGATGCATGAAGTCTGGCCCTGTACGTGCTAACAGGTGAGCCGAGTCACCTCTGCCTTATTAATGAATTTCTTATTTGCAAGCTGAATTTTCCTACTTGTCCATGGAACAGAGGAGCGAAATATCATGAACCAGAGTATTGGAAATTTGGAGACAGGTATTTTCGTCATGCTACAGGACAGCTTTATGCCATATCAAAAGATTTGGCAACCTACATATCTGTAAACCAGTAAGGTCCATGCTCTGTGAACTCTTTTCTAGACAGTAGCTTTAAACCTCTCATCACTGATGATAGCATACCAAGGTTTTTGCAAAGTTCTCCATCCTGTTTGAGTTTTTTTGTGGCTGTGTGTGTTTGATCCATATATCCTGGATGTTTAGGAACTTTTTTCCAAGATATGTTTATAAAAGAAAGCTAAATGTGTTTCTCAATTGTCAATCAATTTTGTCAGGCATGTTCTGCACAAATATGCCAATGAAGATGTTTCACTGGGATCTTGGTTTATTGGTTTAGATGTCAAGCATGTGGATGATAGGAGACTCTGTTGCGGAATGCCTCCAGGTAATACAGACACAAAGGTGTTTTGACTTGTCATTCCATGTGATTCTGTTCCAATCCAATTCATATGGAACTCCTATCTTTTTCATTTTCCCTTCGCATCTACAATAACCAGTTCTGTCACTGATAGGTGACCATGCATGCTGTTTCATTTCATGCCTCCGAAGACAGACATGTGTTTTAGTAGTAACAGTTGGATAAATTTCAGATTGCAATTGCATTTGTTTGTACTCCCGCCTACTACCAATCTTCCAGATATTGTAATTTCCTGCGAATCATTGATAAGTATCTGGAAGGGGTCAGAATTTCTTTAGCCTCATTTTTATGTCAATTTTGTATGTGTATTGATTGGAGAACTCATGATATGATTCGTTCCTGCAGACTGCGAGTGGAAGGCTCGTGTTTGCAGCTCTGTTGATAGGATCATGGAAGTTCGCAAGCACTGTGGTGAAGGTAGCCATGCTTTATGGAATGCAAGTTTCTGAAAGACTAGCCACTGGCTTCCCAGAACTCTGGAAAGACAACACGCGAAAGCATATCAGCGATCCTTCCCCCACATATTTAAGCAGATGTATAGCATTTACTCGGAACAAAACCATAGAATCATAATGTAAACGTGGGAAGAGACTTACTCAAGAAGCCAACCCCAGATGGCACCAAGGAAGAACGGAGAGGCTGTAACAACCAATTTTTTGAGTGGTTGGAGGGCCTGTTTTGGGTTCTCCTCCATGGCTGCTGAGAACTTAATAAATTGAATGTAAATCTGGTCCTTCTGGGAAACTATTCTGCCTTTTGGTTAATAAACGAGTATAATGTGCCTTTATCTTGGATGTTCTCTCTCTCTCTCTTTTGTGGCAATTTTGTTGTTAACTCTTAATGGCATTTTATTTTCGTGCTCTAGCATTCATTCTGCAGATATAATGGCACGAGATATGCTTAGACTGATGGAGGCCTTATAACATCACTCAATCAAGCAAACCAAGTTGTGAACTTCTGGGTTCGAGCAATTACAGTCGCCATATTTATCATATTGAAAATTCAACTTTCATCTTCTTTAGTTATACAGCTTGGCTGAGTCTTTTTTTTTTTTTTTCTTTTTTTGGGATCTTTATTCTATCAATGAGATTTAACTCAATAGTGTTACAATCATTTTCCAGGACTGTAGGTCTTGAATTTAGAATTACTATTAGAGTCAATTAACTGAAACAAAAAATCTATTCTTGGTATGCATCAAAGTGCCCCTTCAAATATTAACTCAGCACAACAAATTCAATTTCAAGGTTTTCCAATCGCCTACAATAAAGTGATTCTTGATAGCAGCATGCTTGTTATACAGAATTTGCAAGGAAGGCATAAATGGTAACGAAAACAGATAAACATAATCAAATTGCCCTGCATGCAACTCAAAAACCAAACAGCATAGAGTCAAGAGTTTGAGGAGACGCAAAGTCTAGTATTCTTGCCATGACATCAAAAATAACCATAATTACTCAGAAAGGCCATACCTTGAAATTAGTAGACAACTTTTAGTAACCAGGAAAGGACAAGAAAAAAAAAGAAAAAAAAATATATATATATATATACACATATATGATTTAAGATAGAAAATGTAGCACGTGATATTGGCACGGCTCAATCAAATAACAGAGCCCCAGATGCGGAGTACTGCTCTCTGATTGAACCGCACCAATATCTCGTACACCTTTTACTCTTATACAACTACCTAATTTACCTAAGCATATATAGGAAGTACAAGAAAAAGAGAAACACAAGAAAATAACAATATGAAAAGATTGAAACAATATAGTATATTATCAGACATGGGGTGGAGTTGCTTGTTATGAAAAAAAAAGGTGAAAAGTAAAAAGGAACTATGCAATAAAGAAGCTTACAAATATTTAACATATGCAAAGCTCCATATTAGTCTTAGGATAGTAACTGAATAACCTAAAACATGGCTAGACATGATAAGAAAGCTTCAACTCAAGTAAAGAATTTGAACGGAAAGAATCTAAAAGAGCTTTAAGTTGGTCTGTGATATTCAATCTTTGACAGCAATATCAAACTAATATATATATATATAAAAAAAGCTTCAAGTGACTCAACAAATCTGGAATGGTGTACATTTAGAGAGAGTACCAAAGATGCAGAAAGAAGCACGGGACTAGAAGTGGATGTCCTGTGACTGAGGCTATGTATCATCACTTAGTGTGTGTGTGTGTGTTTGTGAGAGTGAGAGAGTGTGTGTGAGAGAGAGAGGGGGGAGGAAGGGAAAACTTGGGGGATGGCAGATGGGATGCATTTGGCCTAGATATAAGAAGAGGGTAGCATTAAATTTGTCACCTACCCATCAACAAAAGGCGGGTTGGTATATTGAGTATAAAGCTTAGATAGAAAATTGCATAAAGCTCTCCGTGAGCTTTCAATCAGCATTAATGAGCTTTGAAGAAGGCAAGCATATATGTTGTTGTAGTGCCAGTGCCACTCTGCCACTGTCATTTTGATTTGAATTTCAAAAAAGCCGGTGCAAAGTAATAGAGATGCAAGTCTTTGGTCGGTGTATTTAATCTCTAGGTTATGTGTATCTGGGATTCTATCAAACAACTCTGGTGACACGGTCGATATTTTGTGAGAGAAAAAAAAAAATCAATAATTAAACATGGTGACTTATTCTCTGGTTCACGCAAAGAAAGTTTGAGCATGTTCATGTCTAATGGCGCGCTTCTCTAGTTTTTAATGGGTCAACAATATTATTAAAAGGGCATGTTGGTGGTTAAAGGGCATGTGCATGACAATTTACATTCTTGCATATGCTCGACCCACTTAAAGCAATTAGCCCCAAAAGTTAATGCTAATTGTCAAATTTTTATCATATTCATTCATAATTATTAGGACTTGACATCTTGAATGTACCGAACGTATTATCCATTGTATGACGAAGTAGACTATGGGCCTAATATTTGAAGTGTATTCCATAAAACAAATGAGAGATGTCACAAGGTGATAATCTCGTACTAACAATAAAGGAATTGTTTGGTTTATAGTTTAGAATTAAAATCAAAAAAAGGAATGAAAATATAGTGAAATTAGAAACAAAATAATTATTTCGAAAACATATTTAATTTACTTTAAAATCAAGATTAAATTTCTTTGTAATTATTTGACTCAATTTGGAAGCAAAATTAATATTAAATATATTACAATATTTATATCATAGTTAACATAATAGAAACATTACTAAAATTTAAAAAAATAATAAAACGTGAATAAAAAATTATGAAATATAAGAAATTTTACAATATAATATTAAAATTTAAAATATTAAAATTATTATAAAAATAAAATACAAATAAATTTATAATAAATAATATAATAATAATAATAATAATAATAATAATAATAATAATAATAATAATAACAATATACTTCACAACAATAGCTAAAAATACAAAATTTAAACTAAAAATATTAACATAAAAAAATTCTTGTAATAATAATTTTTTATTAATTAATAATTTAAATATTTTATAATTTTTTAAATTTTTTCTCATTATAATACTATGACTATTATTATTGTTATTATTATTATTATATATATATTTTTATTGATATTTATATATAATATTTATTTTTGGTATTTATCATAATATATTGTAGTATATTTATAATTATTTTTATTTTTTTTAAAATATGTATATATAAGAAGGGGGGAATAGAAATGAAATTATCCAAGAGAATAGAGAGAACAATAATTTTGATATATAAGAAAATTTTATTTTCTTAGCTAAAGAAATAAGGATAAAATTTCTCATTTTTATTTCCAAATTAAAAAAACCTCGAACGAAACGCTCCAAAGTGTGCCGGGAAGGATTTCTTTGGTGGACTACCAACAACGCAGGCACTTCCGCCTCCTCATTGATTGTGGCGTCTGTGCTGGAAGAACTCAATGAATTGGCCGAAGCATGCATGCACGCGCTTAACAAAACATCAGTCCACATGACAAAAAGCCTCCTCCATAATCTCCAGGACCATGACGATTGGTTTGATTATACAAATTGTCGATGCGCAATCAAAGAATGTAGGATCCATATCTGGTCGGTAGAGGAAGAAAACAGTTTTGGTCATCTACAAGTCAAGATGTACAAGTGCAACGCTGAATACTCTTTTGCTTTAAGCGTAAAACAAGAGAGACAGAAGCCCCTGCCTTAAGGTAGCCGAGCGAGAAATTACTTTCTCTTCAAAATCCAATCTGTTTGGGTGTGCATCCCAACATTTAATATAACTTATTAAATGTTGGATCATACCTTACCCATTTGTAATATAACTTATTATTATCTATAACATAATTTATTTGTAATATTTACTCTCACCTAATTCATCGATATTTTTGTCGAAAATTGGGACTCTCCTACCTATTTCTTACTTGTTAAGCGTTTAGTAAGAAATATCAAAATCAAAGTTAACTCAGATCTGATATTATTTATCACGAGATTATTACTTTTTCCTCAAAAAATAATTTATTAAAATATATAGTATTCATACTTATATAACGCAAAATTCTTTCTTTATATCCGATGCGAGAGTTGAGTCATAACTAATTTATTTATAATATAATTTGTCACTGTCGATTATATGATCCGTACATGACAAAAAGTCAATATTACTAAAGTTTTTAGTAAATTTCATTTTTAAATTTATATTCGATATAAAATTCGAGTTATAATTAATTTATTTATAATATAAATCGTCATGTTACTGTTAATTATATAATTTTTACGTGACAAAAAGCTAATATTACTAAATATTTTGGTAAATTTCATTTTTAAATTTGGTTCTTAAGAAAGATTAGAGGGACTTGAACTTTGTCTAGTTGTGTGGAACACGAGATTAGGTATAATCAGCTTACACTTGAGTTCCCATATTGCTCATGACTTTATACTAAATGATTTTGCACGTTATGAGGTAAGACGAGACAGTAAAAACTAATGCGGCCCATACAACTCAATTTAACCGATTCGAAATTCAACTCAACTAATCTGTATTTATTGAAAAAATGAATACTTGTGATCCAAAATAACTGAAATTAAAATAATCAGAAATTCAAATAGCCCGAACTCAAAATAGTTTTGGTCGATCTGAATTTAACCCACCTCCCTCTTCGCCACATCTAAGGCCAAGTCGAGCGAGATGGCTGCGGACATACAAGCAGATCAGCCAGCATACCAAAAACAAGAGGCTAAAGGATTCACGTCAGTTGGCCACAGGGTGGAGATGGATGATGGGCCCCAACAATTCCTGATCATGGAGCTCCAGGAGTGGCCTCACCCAATCAGGGTTTGCATAACGTTAGGTGTGCATTCATTGCTGCTTGCTATTTTTCAGAACCCATGTTCTACAAAGATTTGAGTATTCAAAGCACGCGCCTTGATTAAAAGTCGTGCCTGCAGAGACAGGGAAAATGAACAACCCTACTTTAGCGAGATAGAAAAAAGTCATCATTCGTACTCACTTGTCCACAGCAATTCGAACCCAAATTTTCACAATAAATGGTTCTTGTCTGTTGAAGATTTCATGCACTATATATATATATATATATATATATATATATATATATATATATATATATATAAAAGAATAATAATTTGAATACTATTAAAAGTTTCATTAAAAATAACTCTGAAATCTTATATCAAAACTCTATTAAAAATTTTGATAAATTAAGGAGTAATTCACATCAAATATAGTGTCTATTAGTCCGCGTTACAATTACTACATATTATGCCATTTAGCTCTAACATTACATTTCATATATGAAACTTCGCACAAGATAATCCCACCACTGTGTATGTTCGATCGGCCAAAAATGTTTTGGTTGTGCCCTCAAGCAATGGCTTGGCTAATTGCGCATAGGAAACCTCAAGACATGAGGAGATTAATCATAAAGATCGCATGTAATCTGATTTTAATGGTTTTAACAAGACATAAGGGAAAAAATGAAAAAAGAAATCGAGTTTGATGACTTTGGAATGAAGGCAACAAAAAAATAAAAAAATTCAAGAAAATTAACGAGATTTATAGAGAAGGTAGAGAGTACAACAGTTCCAATGACCCAAATTCTTGTCTCTCCCAAGTACTACAAGGAGGCACCCGCATTCATCCCTTCTTGTCTCTGTCACTGTCCCCCATGTGATTAAGGTCTGCTGCTCTGCATTTTCATTTACCCAACTCCTATCCTATGTTGTTAAAAATAAGTTATAAAATAAATAAATAACAACAGTAAAAATCAATGCTTCCTCGTCGCTTTGTCCACTAAACTCAAATACAGTAACCCTTCAATTCTCTTGCTTTCTTCTTAAACATTCACACTCCCATACCATATAATATAAGCCAAGTCACACGACATCTTCATTATCACTTGCCTAACATACAAATGAAACTTGACAATGCATGGAGCAAAACCCCTCGCCACTGGTCTAATGTCTGTTGATTTGATGACTGCTGTCTGCTGATGATGATATTTGACGATGGCTCACATTAAGTAGAGAGAATTATCAAGACTTGCCATATTTCTGCCAACACAGTAACATAATAACGCACCTCCTTAGTATGTAGAACCCAGACCTTTGTTGCTTAGCCATGAGTAGCCATCTTTTCCTTCTGCTTGAAGTCTCTGCTCCATGGTGGCCTGCTCTTGGTGATGATGATGAAAGAGATGAATGACACTGACCCATGTTGTTATTCCACTTCCTGAATCTGACCTTATATATTAAATTAATAACCTCCCAATTGCATAACTCAAAGAGAGAGAGGGAGAGAGATTGAGATTTTGTGTTGATGAAGATGAAAAGGAAATGGGTTCTTATTGTTGTTAGCTATGAGCCAAAAACAAGTCTTGGAATCGAGTGGTTTGCTCCTGCCACCCACCAGCAGCAAGACTGGAGCTTCGGAGTTAGCGATGGAGGATTATTATATAGAAGAGAAGAAGAGACATGGGAGATGTCAAATTCTCGACTGTCAATTTTTTTTTTCCATTTTCAGCCAGATATTTTACGCGTTGAACGCGACGGTCAAAACAGTAGAAATAGCACCTACAAGCCCTTTTATTAAAAAAAAAAAAATCAAATTTACTCTCTTTTTTATAAAAAAATTAGTTACAACAATACTAAATGTGTATTTGTATTTGTTAAAAAAATAAGTAATACTCAATTCTATAAGACATTGAATTTAGTATATGTTATATATGTATTTTTTTTTCATTACAAAAGAAGTTAAAATGTTAAAAAAATAACGAAATTACTAAAATTCAAGTATAAAATCAATAAATTTTAATAAAAATATTTTAATCATTTATATTAAAAATACAAAATCATTTATAAATTTTTTTGAATAAATACAACAAACTGATTCTTTATATATATATGTAATAATAAACATAATAAATACATTTAGTTGACTCAAATGATTATATAATATATTTGTAAAATTTGTTATTCAGAATAATATTGTTAATTCTGATTTTTTTTTGTTTTGAACAAGGCAAAAGGAAAACAAACATATAATACTCACTTACCAAAAATACTTTATTAATAGTGAAAAATTCAGTTTGTTTATCTTAATATTTGTTTAATCATATATTTTCCTTTTTGATATATTATTTTGTGTAAAATTATTAAAGTATCTCTGGCCATTATGATTTGATTATTTTACAATTTTTTACTTCAATTGGAGAATGCACGACACAATTGAAGGTCTCAAATCTCAATTCAATAAGTGGAAAAGCAATAACAGTAAGTAAACTAGACTCACTAAAGTAGTAAATTATATACTTAATAAGAAAATTCAATCACTATTATGTATATTTTAATATGTTTAATTAACTCTAACAAGCATTTTATCAAAGAATCGAATTCAAACTTTTGGATGAAATGAACGATCTTCTTAACTATTAAATCACATGGATTGTTGGTAGTTGAGTTATGGATTCTCCAAACCAAATGTTACATCTCTTCCACCCTTCTGTAGCTACGTTCTGCAGAGAAGCTATTCTTAGATGTATTGAAGCTACTAAACCAATTCATATTTGACATCTTTTTTCATTTTGCTCTTGTTTCAAAATTGAGCAAAAAATGCTCATCAAGAAAATTAAGAGGAGAAAACACCATCTCTTTTTCTTTAATCTAAGCAAGTGCAAGCTCAGGCCAGAACAACACATATATCACCTGAAACGATGTCGTATCAACACAATCCTGTAGGCACAGAACTTCTTATAAACGGACGCAAACCTTGCGTAGATTAGAGTAACAATTGTTTTCGTGTTGGAATGAAACTGAAACCCTAATTAATTAGTTATTAGTTATTAAATCATAAATTATACAACAATCAATCTATATATATATATATATATATATATCAAAGCCTTTCTTCCATTTTTAATATTAGATCGATCAATTATCAATCAATCAATTCTGGTTGGAAACCCTAACTGCTTCACCTCCCAAGAAAAAAATCAATCAATTTCTCTGGTTTCCGTGTTGGGTATGTGAAAAAGTTTCCATCTTTGTGCACGAAATCCCTTTGGCTTTGTTGACTGGTTTCTGGGTAGTTTTGGCTTAAAATTCTTGAATCTTGTTTTGTCGAATGTTTACAGGGGATTGCTCTGTTGGGTTTGGGAGAACGGTAGGATATTTGTTTGTGGGGTTGTGATGTTTAGACGTTTGAAACTTGCAGGTAGTCGCAGTCAAAGCGCCGGCATCGCCATGGCTAAAAGCTCCTTCAAACTTGAACACCCCTTGGGTCCGTTTCTCTATCTGTCTCTCTTTCTTTTGAATTTTATTGATTGTTATGTGTTTTTTTTTATTGAATTCTTGATAACCATGTGGCTGTTTCCATTGATTGTGCGAAAGATTGAGCTTTTTCGAAAACTTGCTTGGTTAGCTGTGATTGGGGCTCTTGGGTAGGACCCTAAGGTATCGAAGTTATGCAGAATCTTGTAATTTTTGAGGGGGTTAATTGCAATTTCTGTAGATATTATAGGTTCTGTTTAGTATTGTGAGAAATTTGGTACGGTAGATGGACACCATTGTTTTGGCGATCAAGCTTTGGATGTGGGTTTTGGGCTTCCATGGTTATTGCGTGGCTCAAAACTTAGTCTTGCTAATCTGCTGTCCCACTGCTCTTTCCTGTTGTAACATGAAGGAAACTGATATCTCAATGCATCTGGTGAACAGAATTTATATTAAATTGACAGCGGCTATTTAGTTTGCTTATCGGATTTTGATTTTGTTTGCATTACTTATGCTTTTATGGTCTTACTAAACAGAGAGGAGGCAAGCAGAAGCTGCTCGTATCAGGGAGAAGTATCCTGATAGAGTACCTGTAAGAACCTTTTGTGTTGTGCTATGTCCATTTTGTTATCCCCATGTGCACATTGTGATAGTTCTCTTACAATGCTCATAATGCAGGTCATTGTGGAGAAGGCTGAAAGGAGTGATGTTCCTGACATTGATAAGAAAAAGTTAGTTGCATCTTCACCTAGATACTTTTCAGCATCGTGGGTATCATGTATTTGCACAACAATTCATCGCATTTGCAAGTGTTTCTAGCTAAGTGGGCTTGGTTTTTTAATAATCTCAGGAACATATTTGTTGCTTGCTATAGTATTCAGTAGGTGGCGTTATGCTATTGTCGCTAAATGGCAAGTTGTCATGTTATGATGTGCATTAAAGAGATAAATCGCACATGCACTCACGTGACAAATTCATAATGTTTAGATACATGCTGCTTGTTTTGCACCAATTAATCTTTGATATTTCACAGTTTTTGCCAATATTCTGCATGAATTTCATCTTCTTTATCAGCTTAGGGTCAAGTAGATACAAGTTTATGTGGCTACCTTTGTTCTTGATTTTGAAAGCTTGAATTTATATCCAAGATTAAAGTTGGAGTCCTGGTACTTAAAACATGTAAGCTGACACTATTGTTTTTTTTCAGTTACTTGGATCCACTTTTGCATGTCATGATGAAGGCTTCAATATTAAAATATCAGATCTTAGAAGACTAATCATAATATATCATTTGCTGTACATCCCAGTGCATTTCCAGCGGAAGCTTAATGCATGTTTTATGGTAGTTTGAATAATGTTTGATCCTCACTTTATAGTTTTCAACTTTTGTTCTTGTGAATTCAGATATCTCGTGCCTGCTGATTTGACTATTGGACAATTTGTTTATGTTGTCCGGAAAAGGATTAAGCTCAGTGCTGAGAAGGCTATATTTGTCTTTGTGAAGAACACTTTACCTTCCACTGGTTAGTCATAATGCAAAAGTGTTTCTACTAGCAAATCAATATCTTTGAGCTGGGTCAATAACATCCTTTGGTTATTACAGCTGCACTGATGTCTGCAATATATGAGGAAAACAAGGATGAAGATAGTTTTCTTTACATGACTTACAGTGGAGAGAATACCTTTGGGTCCCACTAAGAGCAATGATATGTCACTCTGTAAATGGAAACCTGCAATATGTAAATTCTCAGCAATCTATGCTACTCTCCTCTCGGTTATCCATGCCTTTCAACTCAATGAGAACTAATGGTATTAAGTTCTTCCTATAAGTGGTTCTTCTCTGTGATGCCCATCGTTTACGTTTCTGCTTTGCAGTAATCTCGTAGTTTTATCTTATTTGAATGGTTTCTAATATTCTTTCTGTTAAGAAAGTTGCGAGGTGAAATGTCGTGTTTGCTGCTTTGGCCAAAAATTAGTGAACCAGTTACCGACACTCCAAACTTGTTATATGGGGTCTGTGGGCACGAGGCTTCTACAGGGATCTGGGAGGGTCAGATGTGCACATTATTATCATTATTTTCAGCGCTTGACCATATGACCTCCAAATTATAATGAATTTTTCTTGCCATCCCATTCTGTTGTGCAGTGGGTTAGTTGTTAAGACTTAATTATCCTAAATTTTTCCCAACTAAAGATTCAACGATAAAGATTACTTCATTATTGGATGACAGCTAGGAATTTGGTACTAAGCATGCGTGGTTGTGCTGGATACTGCACTCCCCACACTTGTTCCTCACAGAAATACAATAAATTGAAGCAAACCATAAATTTTCTTCACACTTATATAATATGTTTTTTTCGGCAATTTTCTTCAAAGATGGCATAATAATTGCGAAATCTGGCATTTGTAATTCTGCATTAAAACAAGAGAGGAAGAACGGCAGTAGTTACGGCACTATACACATGCTGGCACCGGTCGTAGGCAGAGCACCTCAAGATCAGATCAAGTTTCTGCAAGAGTAGAATTGAGTTTTACATGTTCATTGGGGGGAGCCTTTTCTCCGGCATGTTTTTTTGACCCACTTCACGCTGTTGGATGCTCCACTCTTGATCTTCTGTGCTCCCACGATGATTGCCCCTTTGGCTCTCTTTAGTCCTCCTCCTCCTCTGCGCCCTGCCTTGCCATTGCTGGTCCCTTTCTTGTTCGCATCACGGTCTTCCTCCACCATGACCCCAATGCCCCCTGGACCCCATTGATCTGCCCAGCTAGGTGCATCACCTTCCATTGCTTCTCCCTTCTCCAATCAGAATCAAGCCAAGAATCTAAAGGAGAAAACGTATATCAGTAACCAATGCTCCCGTATCAATAAATGATTCTTTTTAATACCATATGCAGCTAGTCTATTCAAAGGCATGAAGCGTGTGGAAGGTTTTGTCAATTATAATCCTTAAGCTAAAAGTGGGGGAATCTATATCTACGGAAATCAAGTGTAAAGAAGAAGGTCAAGAGGCTTGCATATCAAAACAAGCATATGCACTTTATGAAGGCAAAGGAAAGGATCCAAATAGTTAACATTCCCAACAATCAACTACTACACAAACAAAAGCAGATCATCAAGATAGGTCTCCTGGCAGTTGGCACAGAGAGAGAGAGAGAGAGAGAGAGAGAGAGAGAGAGAGAGTACCTTCCGGTGGCTGTTGGTCAGTGCTAGATTGGAAACTTGATAGAGGAGCTAATGCAAAATGATCAAAAGCCCGAGAAGACGAAAATTAAGGAAAAAAAAAAAAAAGGCCACATATGGATGTGCTGTCTTTAACCCCAATCATGCTTTTTTTTTGGTTAAAAAAAAAGAGGGACTTGCCAACTCACTGGTTTCCTGGCTCTGAAGCAAACGTTATTGTGGCATCAGCCTTCTGTTTTTCTAATATTCTTTTTAGTTAGGATCAATCATGCCAGGTTACACCAACAGCTCAACACGGATAAACACAAACCTCCTGTTTTTCACTGATCTACTTGCAGCAGTGTGTGTTTTTTATATTGGCAGGCTTCCATCCACCTTTGCATCATGTCTCCTTGGACCTGGCAACAAAGCTACCAAGTATTCAAGCACTGCTCAACATTGAATTTCTATGTATCTTTCCAGTCATTTACCCTCCTTTTATTTTTTGTCCCTCGACATTAAACTTTGAATTCTAATTATTAGAACCAAAAGTCTAATTACTTTATCATCATCAGACTCATTTCGTTAGAATTGAAAAAAAAAAAAGAAAAAAAGATCTTGACACGTTCTTTTGACTCGAGAGACTAAAATGAAATGGTGGGGTTACCACAATTTACATCCATGTCCTAACGATACAGGGATGGAGGATTGGCAAGTTTTAAAGGTGAATAAAAATGAAATGGTTCAAATATTAAGGGTTTTTATAATTATCCTAATTTTTAGCTAGTAGAATGTGGGATAGAGACCAAAACTTCTACTATTCTACCCCTTAAGAGAGAAAAAGAAAAAAAATATATATATATATATATGTGTGTGTGTGTGTGTGTGTGTGTAGTTTGAGCAATTTGAAAGGGAGAGATGTCTCGGCGCTCGTAGCGTAATGAAAAATAAATATCAAGTAGAGAACAGGTTGATTGTAATCTTGGCTTTACGTAATTTTTCCACTAAATTTTATAATTAGCGACAACGCCATCAATCTTTGTACTTTCGGCAGCCTGGTCTGGTCCTAAAATGGGCTTTTGGGATGGAATTCAAACTCAACTTACATTCCAAGGCCTGTTTTAGTTGAGAAAGAAACCAAAACAGCGATGCGCGGGGCCAAGATCACAAGTCAAAGTGGGTTGCACTCATGTCATATGATGCCCCAAAGCAATTAGCCGAATGAGTTACCTAAGCTCATTTGGCTCTTTGATGTACTTGTACTTAGATGTCGCCAGGAAGCAAGACCATTGAAGAAACCTTGAGGTGACAAGTGATTGGTTAGATCGGATTCGATTCGAGGGAATCAAATTGTTTTAGGTTGCAAATTATTAAGTTTTTGATATTTTAAATTCTAAAATTTGAATTTATTATTATTTATATTTTGAGTATTTTAAATTTTGAATATATCAAATTTTAAATTGATTATATTTCAAACATATTAAAATATAACTCTTTTAAATTTTAAATTTCATAAATCTTAATTATTTAAATTTTAAATTAATAAGATTTTAAGTAATTTAAATTTCAAATTATTTTAATTTTCAGTAACTTAAATGATAAGTCATTAATTTTTTTAATTAATACAAATTGAGTAGAATTAATTTCATGCAAATTGAATCAAATCATTTAAATTGGATCAATTTTTATCACCTAATTTTAATAATTTATACATCTAATCATATCTTAGATAAATAAAAAAATAAGATATATTGTGAAAAAGAAAAATCTATCTACAAAGATCTTAGACTGTAATAGCACTTCACTTTTCATGCATTAAAAAACAAAAATAAAAATAAAAGAAGAAGAAGAAAAGGGTAAAAAGGGAAGAGCTGGGGGCCTACGGGGACCAAACCAGCTGCTTAGGAGTGAGCACCGGTCAAAGACGTGGAGTGGGGAAAGGGCAACCTAATTTCCTGCCAGGAAGGAACGTCAACCAATCACCAACGACGTGGCTACAAGAAAAACGAAGCAAAGGATTTATGTACCTCTCCTGGACAGCCGCCTCAGTTAACCACAGGCCATTGTCGCTTTTCCCACACGTTATTCTCTTTCATGGAGCATATAATTCATCCCACTTTCCTTTCTTAACCATTCTATTCATGTACGCAGTGCATGTATTATATAGACCATACAACCTGGGGGAGAGGAACCAAGAGCATAAAATTCACCTGAACTTTTGTGTTATTGCACTAGAAGTTGTTCAATCTTGTTGGAGAGGGGCTCGGTTGTTTGTGCTTGCTGGTTGCATACAAAATAAAATTAATTAATTAATTAAAAAATAATTTATGATGAATATTTATCAGTTAATAAAAATTTATATATATATATATATATATATATATATAGGAGATATTCTATAGTTAATAATTTAAATTTTTATTTAGATATTTTGAAAATTAATTTTAAAAATAAAATATTAAAAATTATTTATACTATAAAATTTATAATTTAATAAAATTTTTAATGAATTAAAAAAATCATATCATATACTAAAAAGCATAATAAAATGTTCTACAAGATAACAACAAATGCGTATTTTACATCTTGTTACACACATATTTATATATTTTATTTTACTTATTTACACATCATTTTTTTAAAAAGAAAACCCTTAAATTTCAAAATAAGAATTTAGTATATGGGGGCATCGTCACATCAACCCCACCCTGCCTTTCTTTCCCTCTTCCACAAGTGTAAGAGTCTCGACCCTTGTTTTTTTCTTGTTCATATGAGTGGCTTTCGGGCTGTCGAAAGAAAAGCTGATTCTAGTCTGACTGGGTAATGTGCTTTTTCTTTTTGGCTTTTCTGAACAACTGACTGACTGAGTTAGTAATATTAGTGCAGTGTACAGTAGAAAGTGAAAATTAATTTGCGGTCGAGCACGACCACGGATTCCCTTGCTAGGAAGCAAGAAGGAAGGAAGCCAACGAACGATGTCAATCAGAGTTAGTCAGCAAGGGGCCCATGCAAGCAACTGATATTGTCTAGAATCAGCTTTCCTTGGATGCCTTGCGGCAGCTTCCACTCTGCCTGCCTGCCACAGACGTGAGCGCCCTGTTGATGATGCTGACGTCTTCCTATCTGCTTTTTTTTTCTTTCTTTTCCCGATTTTTGGTGGGATAGTTCGTTTTGTAAGCCAGTAGACTTTTCAACTATTGTAGCATCTATATATATAATGTATATGCTGGGGCGGAGGACAGGAAGATCAAACAATTCACTATACTTGTAACCAACTGAACCAAGAGAAGTCTGCTCGTTAACTCTAAAAAGGCATAAAATTTTCTGCTCAACTAAATTTAGTGGATGATGGCTTTGTTGGGCAAGTTTTTTGGTTGCTTCTCCAATCCCAGCAAGGTGGGGTGCGAAGGAGATCAGAAAGGTAGAGGAGGCAAACTGAAGAACAAGCAATCGTCAGGCAAATTGAAGAAGAATGTATCCAAGAACAGGCCTCCGATTCCTGTCGCCTACTTCCATGTTGGAGCAAGATTCTCTTATTTATGAGCTGAAGCTAGAAATGGCAGGGCCGTTCTTATGCTTCGTGCTGTGCCATGGCTCATTATATATATATATATATATATATATATCTCAATTCTCTTCATTTTATTTTATCTACGTTCAGCTCTGTGTCAGCTGTTGCGCATATCTAGTTGTGACTGAAGGTTTTCTTGTGTTTAAACAATGATTCCTTCACTGCAGGACTCTCTAAGAAATTTTAGGTGACATAAAATAATATTTCAATTTGTTATATTATGTTCAACGCGTAATGGTAACTGTACTGCAGCTTATTATATGTATGCGTATGTGTGTGTTGTTATTTTGAAAGTTAATCTCTGGAAAAGTAGTGTTAATCACACACCCAAAGGCCGGAGGGTGGGGGGAGGAACAACTCAAAGAGAAGAAGAAGAAGAAGAAGAAGAAGAAGAAGAAGAGGGGGACATTGCTGAGGATATCGTTCACAGAAGGTCAATCCGAGATTGGGCTAAAGAGACTTGTTATGAATTGGGTTGACTGGGCTAGGAGAGCTTCGTCTTCGATTGGATCCATGGAAGGGCGAAGTCCTTGTGGCTAGACCTCAACATTTTAGGGCCAGATCATTTTGAGGCTCCCTAGGCAGGCCTACATGTTGGGGAAGTCATTTTGCCTACGATAATTTTCACCAATATCTTGTTTAGAGTTACCACGCATTAAGAATTTGATAATATTTGGATTTCAAAGGGCTAAAAAGCAAACCTTTTTTTTTTCATACCATTAAATTTTGAGTTATATAATAAAAATATTTTTTAAATTTTTATAAATTTCCTACCCTCTTATAAAATTAAAATTCAAAATTTTAATAATAAAATTTTAAATTTTTAAGTATTAAAATATCTTTCAAAAAACAAAAAAAAAAAATTTTTTAATACTTTGTTACATACCAAAAAAAAATCATTCATTACTTTGATTAGATTCCTTAACTAATTATTTGATTGGTGATGTTTTTTATTCTCCCGCATATTAGGGTATTCAACAAATTGTTTTTAAGGTTAAAAATTTCGAGACCTAATTGATAAAAAAATATTTAAGTCAACAAATTTTGATATATAAACTAAAGGGTCACCTTGGTAGTTTAAAAATTAAATGCCTATGTTAAAAGCCTTGGACTTAAATCATTGAGTTAAAAGATCAAAAAAAATAATGATAAATTACTTTATTATGTATAATTCATGAGTCAAATCAAATTAAATGTTAATTATGTTTAAAAGATTTAATTTTATATTCGCAACATTATGAATTACATTTCTCACAACATAAGAGAAGTGGAAAACTCAAGAAAGTATTGGATTATCTCATTTTCTACAATTTTAAGCTCAATTAAATTTCATTGAATTATGAAAAATAAACTAAAAGTTTAATTGGTTCCAATCTTCCCATTAATTGGTTAACGGGTTATTTTCCGCTCCTTCTTCACAGAGGAAAGAAACACCAATCAAGTAAAATCATAGGGCATTCTTTAAGAGTTAGAGAGAGAGAGAGAGAAGAGAGAGAGAGAGAGAGAGAGAGAGGAAAAAGCCAACTCATAGTAAACGAAAGAATTCATTCGTGGCGGATGAAATACTTGGATGTGTCAATCTTTCCTTTGTCATTATCATTGTCAATGTCAAGTCTTTAATATTTAATCTCTGTGCATGCTTTAGACTATAATGAGATTTAAGGGTTGACAAAGTCATATTCATGCACTAATTAATCCTTCTGTGGTCCTAATTAAGAAAGTTTGCAGTAACCATATCGGTCATCAGTGACTTAAATTCTTCAAAATTGAGTATGAAATGTAGAAGGGCAACAATAATAAGGAAAGAAATAAGAAATAAGTCAAGCTATCACTTCACACAACGAACACATTAAATGATTCTAAGGACAGAAATATATATTCTTTCCATGACTAATGTAGGTATATAATTCTTTAATTTATTGTCATTTAGAAACTTTTTTTTCTTTTTGGTTAGTTTTTCTTTTCAATAAATTCTCAAAAAAAGAAAAAAAAAAGAAAAAAAGAGAAGGGTGTGCTCAAAACGGGAAGTTTGTTACTCATTTAATCTCATCATAGATTATTTCTTCGTGTTTACATCAGATTTTTTTAAGTATTGGTACAGCTTAGTCGGATAGCTAAATCGGAAAGAATATCATTATTCACATCCAATATGGACGATATCTGCAACCCAACAAAGTAAATAAAGACTTCTAAAGAATAAGGATAGCATTTGCACCAATATTGTATCAATGGTAATGAATGTGAAGAAGTAAACGACAACTTATGTATGTCCACATGCAGGACATGAATCCGGACGATGAAACTTTCTTATGGTTAAAACTTCGTTAGTAAGCGTTTTGGGTTTTGTAAGAACGAGCGGGGTCATCTTGGCGTTTGTTTGGTTTGACCGAAAAAAAAACATAAACAAAATAAGAGTTTCTTGATATTGGGTTATTGCCAAGCTAGAAGAGGAAAGAAAATGGGTAACTTCAAATCTAGAAGTAGAACTCGAACAGCATACAACGAATCTGTGCTGGGTCTGACGGAAGAACCGAGGCTTTCGGTTTAGATCGGGTGGGGGAATGCACAAAAGAGTTTCCAGACAGTGGAGAGGCCCCACCTAAGCCGCCACCCTCTAACTAACTGAATAAAACCTCTTCAAACGCATCCCAATTTTTGTCGCTGTTATGGTGGTTGTTGTTTATATATATATATATATATATATATATATTTGTTGGGTTTTCCCACAGAAAAATGAAGAAACGTGTAGCCAAATTCTGCCTGCCTACTAAAAAGCAGTATCAGACCCTTTGTCCTATATATGTGCAAGCCAACAAAGCTTTAAAGACTTCGTTATATATATAAGAGGGGAAGAGAGAAGAAATTGCTTCGCTTTGTTATGTGGGATCCCTGAGAAGGCATAGATTTTTGAAACGCACGAGCGTTTGTTTCTGTGGGGACCAAGGGGGGTCCCCTGGAGTCCATTGTTGTCCCCGCCATCTCTCTCGCCCGCATCTCCTTTGACAGTGTCTTACTGGGTTTCACCAGAGCTCACGTTCTTCAACAACCCTGTCAGCACCACCAACCCTTCTCTTGCTTTCTTCTGATTGCTATTACTGTTGCTGTTGCTGTTGCTGCTTCTTGGTGTTGGTGGTGTTCCTTTTTAAAATCTGCATTTGCATTTGCGCAGTGAAAGTTGCTATCTTTCTCTCGCTTATGGCTTTGAGGACTGCTGGGGCCATCTTTGTTAGCCCCTTCAGGACTAGTTCTAATGTGGGTGTGTTTGATTTGGGGCCTAGGGGATGGGGTTTTGACCTGGATGTCAGGGGTACTGGGGATCTTGAGAGATCTCGTAGATGTAAATGTTATTGTTTGGGTGTTTTGGCCCAAAGAGCTATAACTCCTATTGATGATGAGAAGCCCTTCACTCCTGGGGTGGAGTCTCCTGAGGCAATTGATCAGGTTCAGGGCACTGAACCAAAGGTTTTTTACAGAGATTTGAGCCTTCTTCCAAGTGAGTTTGCTCAATTCCAGTTCTGGAAATTAATCTCTTCCTAATTGTTACAGGAGCATAGATATTGTGTGACATAATGTTTGATATTCACTGTTTGTTTTGTGTCCTGCATGAGGTACCTTGTTGTAAAAGGAGATTTTGTATTACCAATTTGTTGATTGAACTGCTGAATGCAATTCAATCGCACATAAGATTGCAACTGGTGAACAATGTAGCTTTATGTTTTGTGCTGATTGGAAATGTTTGTGGATTATAGCAAATGTTTTGCTGTCTCTGAGTGAATTGAATTACCTCATTTAGCTAATGAAGTATATGCTATGTTTCCTAATAACATAGGAGGCTATTAATGTGTTTGCTATATTCCTGTGATGATAAAATGTAAATGACTGTGTGAAGGAGAAGAATTTGTTGATAGAAACACCATGTAGGCTGCTAGTCCGATAAGGTGCTCAGCTTGTGCATGTGCTTTTGGTAAGTTCTGGGTTAATTGTTGTGTTCTGCATGCATTTGGAAAAAGCTTTAAATTTGATAGCCTAAACAGGGTTAACCATCAACTTCTTTGTTGTCATAATCAATGCAATTCTCTTTTCAACATTTAATGGCAAAATAAATTTAATTTTGAGGGTGCCATGTAAGATGCTGATTAAGGTAAATGGGAACCCTGTGCATGTATCCCGAATTTCTGGGATTGATTGTCGCCTTCTGCATGTATTTATAAAAAGTATCATTTTGATGAATAATTCAGTTGAGGATCAATGATATTTCTGATAGTAGTTTCTGCTGTTATTCCTTCTTTGATGGATCAGTGCATTTAATTAGATTCTTATGCAAACTTAGAACCCCAAGGCAAAAGCTTACTCTTCTCTTGCTCTTTCTTTTCTCCATTTTTTTTTTCTTGTTTGTCTGGTTGTATAGAATCGTTGATATTTTGTAGCCTGTAGAAGCTTTGTTACTTCTTCTATGCTTCAAAACATTATGTCCAAGTGAGAACTGTTTCTCAAACTTTGCTAAGCGCTAATTTACTACAAGTGATCTGCTGTAAATTGCAGAACCATTGTCTGCAACCGATCTTTCTTCATCGCCTGATAATGATACAAAAGTACGAGTTGCTTATCAGGTAAGCAGTCAACCTTTCCTCTTCTTGAAATGCCAATGTTATTCAAGCTATTTGAATTTTGTCTTTGGATTGCATTTTAGGGGATACCAGGTGCATATAGTGAGGCAGCAGCATTAAAAGCATACCCCAAGTGTGAAGCTGTCCCATGCGATCAGTTTGAAGATGCATTCAAGGTTCAGATAATGCCTATACACATTTGGCTGTTATTGAGCTAGACTACACATGATAGTGATTGCCATTTTTGTGTTCCATTGAACAGGCTGTTGAACTCTGGATAGTGGATAAAGCAATTCTTCCAATCGAGAATTCAGTAGGTGGCAGCATCCACCGTAATTATGACTTACTTCTACGTCACAGGCTGCATATAGTGGGGGAGGTGCAGTTGGTAGTTAACCATTGCCTTTTGGGATTGCCTGGTGTGAAAAAGAATGAGTTGGAACGTGTTTTGAGCCATCCTCAGGTTTGTAATTTTCCTCTTTTGTGCTCCGTTTTGTTGTATTATTTATTTAAAGGACATTTTGTAGGATAAAATGAAGATTCTCTGGTTAGAACTTGGGCACGTCAATATGTTGTCATTATGACCACATTAATATGGTGAAATCTTTAAGCAATTCTGTGCATGGCACTGTAATTTTTTATCATTATTATAAAAGAGAGGCTTACTTACCAGTTCTAATATAGTCAATTTGGGCTTCCTTTGGGATCAAGTTAACATCATTCTGCTCTTTTGAGTAAGTGCAGTTTAAAACTTGATCCAATAGTTATCTGTTGTAGTCTAAACTTGTGTTGTCTTTGCCATAATGTCAAAAAAAAAAAAAAAAGGAATGTTCATAGTAAAATGGTTGTTGCAAAGTTGCAGTAGATAATTTTAGCTTCTTGGCATTTGGATAAGTGGTATGCAAATTTAGATGCTACCTTGACAATTTTCTTGCTAGCAGGCATTGGCCCAATGTGAAATGACATTGAACAATTTAGATATAATCAGAGTTAGTTTTGATGATACTGCTGGTGCCGCTCAGGTAAAGGCTTTAAACCTCATTTCAGGCTGATGCTTAATTGTGTCAAATTCTATTTAAATGATCAGTAATAAAACATCTGAGCATAGATGGTAGCTTCAAGCGGAATAAGAGAAACTGGAGCTGTTGCTAGTGCTCGGGCAGCAGAAATTTATGGCCTCAACATTCTTGCCGAGAAAATTCAGGTAATGCTTCTCCTTCATCTTTTCTGCGACTCTACATACAAATTTCTTGAAGTAAACTAACATTCTTGCTGAGTAAAACTTTGGGAAGTCAGTTTGTTGTGCTTCTAGGAACTTCTTTCCTTATTGTCAGCTCTGCTGTCACATCAGCCAACAGTAATTTCTTTCTTAGGAAGCTTACGTTGTTCTCAGAAAGAAACTATCAATGTCATGTATCAAGACATTATCCTAATCTATATGTAGCTAATAGTTACTTGGAATTAACTTATGGCCTATACAGTGTCCTTCCTTCCGATGATAACATTTCTTATATTTGATAAAGATTTCAAACAAAAATTCAGGAACACTCAGTCAAGTGATGATGAAATAAAAGGCCCAAATTATGTCCTTTCACATAAGGTTTTTGAACTTAACTATACCTCTAAGCCATTGTTGGCTACATGGTAAATGCTGGATCAACCAGTCCCTCCCAAAAGTTGTTGTGGGAGAAAGCATGCCTTCCGGTCCTGCTTCCATAATGTGTTAGCTTATGCAAGCATTATGTTAACAGAATTGAAGAGAGAACCAAGAAAAATGGGGACATGATGTAGCGTAGATGTCCACAAAAACTTTCAACAAAAAGAGAGGTAAGAAATGGAAAAGGGAAAACTATCACAAAAACTCTTGACAAAAAGATGGGGAAATGAAAATGGAAATGAGAAAAATAACAGTAGCTTGTCTGATGTAGAAGGAAAATACAGATAAGGCATTTGGAAAAGATTTGAGAGTTGTGGAGCATATTGCCAGAGTTTTTCCATGAATAGCCATGTAATATCCTTGTTAATAAAGAATCACATAAAATGTTTGATGAGATTTGATTTAATTGTTATGATATCTGGTAGCACTACCATCTGACTGGCTTAGATGGTAGACTTTATTTCCCGTCCATTTTAATGAATCACTCTCTAACTTTTTCCTTGCGAGACATGTTTCTGTTGGCAAATCCTCTCATTGAAAACATGTTGTGTTAATGCTACTTTTGAGCCACACCTTCAAAATGAATACTCTCAATTAATCCTATATTATTGAATACATGTTTTGAGATCAATGTTTCACTTAGTGGTTCAAAATTTTAATGCAAAAGGGCTTGTACTGGAGATTGCTTCTGCCATTGCAGGATTATGATTGTTTTACCTCACAGCATTTATATTTGACTTGATTTTCTCCACCATACTGATCAGGATGATAAGGACAATGTTACCCGCTTTTTGATACTTGCAAGAGAACCTATAATTCCAGGAACTGAGAGGCCCTATAAGGTATGATTAATGATTACCAAGTCTTTCTTATTTCTATTGAGAGGTTACAAAAATTCTTTATTCATCATTTATTACTTAGTCATCACTATTTTTCTCTGCAAGTAGACAAGTATTGTTTTCTCCCTGGAAGAAGGTCCTGGTGTGTTGTTTAAAGCGTTGGCAGTATTTGCTTTGAGGGACATTAATTTGTCAAAGATAGAGAGCCGCCCACAAAAACAGCGTCCATTAAGGGTGGTTGATGACTCTAACAAAGGCAGTGCCAAGTAAGTATAGCCTTTTGGGGCAGCTAAGTCAATGTATTATTTGGATGGCATCTTAGTAGATTAATTAGGAGAGGACAACTACCAACTTAAACCCAAAATGTGGAGCGAAAGTATTATTGGTTCTTTGACGTGCAAATGGCAAGCTTACTGCTCATTGAAGAAGAAGAAGAAAGAAAGAAAAAGAAAGCGCAAGGTTCAAATTCACATTTTTGTTCAAAAATGCCATCCAGTATGTTCATCCTTTGCTATGATGTATTTCTGGTGACAGGTACTTTGACTATCTGTTTTATGTTGATTTTAAAGCATCCATGGCAGATCCCCGTGCACAACATGCTTTGGGACATCTACAGGTCAATCCTCAAACCCACATCATTAGCTTTTATCGTACTGCTGTTGATGTATGCACCATGTCTGTTTCCTATCTAGGATTCTTTGCATCAAACTAGATATTGGCATAAAGATTCAATTTTTCATTTTATTTCCCCCAGCAGGAATTCACAAGTTTTCTTCGCGTGCTTGGTTGCTATGCAACGGATAAATCTATTTAGATTACTGCCCTGTCATGGATTATTTTGGTCCCTGAAACCTGCAAAGGGGAGACTGTTCAGGCATCACTGTTGTACATGAAGATGGTCCGGAACAATCTGGAAGAAATGTGGCAGTTCATTTTCAGAGTAGAATCTAATCCTACATTTCCGTGTTCAGTTCTCTCAGAAATTTTCCATCCTCTTAACTGGGGATTAATTGGATTGTTGTGACTATTGGGATGTAATAATGGGGGATTTCCTGGTGTTTCATAATGGTTGGCTTTGTTGGGGGATTCCCCTTTTATTTTGTTGAACATGCAGTAAGGCCTAGTGCCTATGGTCAGCAGGTGGTTGAAAATGTTGAAAAATTAAACTATAATAAAACGATACTTTTCTGAATTTTCATTTGCGAAAATTCTATTTCCACAATACAGGATCTTTAAGCGAATACTAGCAAATGAACTGTAAGGAATTGACGTACCGTTGTGCATGTCGGTTCCTTCGTCGGAGGTGAAGATCTCTTTACCGATCCGTGTCTGAGAAGATTTCGCCTTTCCTTTCCGGATTCTTTCCTTTCCCGTCTTCCTGCCTTTTCGGTCTCTCTCTCACAATTTTCTCCGGCTCCTCCATTTACTTTTCTGATTCTCTGATGGCTTAGAGAGACTTACGGGAAAGTTTTAATGATAACTATTATTTCTTTTCCATAATGGTTATTATTAATTAGAAATTAATACTCTAATTAAATCGTTATAATTAATTAGGGAATTAATATTCTAATTAAAACGTTACCTTTTCTTTCCGTAACGTTTATCTATCAATTATGAATTATCCATCTTTTCTAATAACGATTATTCTACCCGTAATCGTTATCTTTTTCCCGTAACAATTATCTTTAAATAGGGAGAGTGGAGGGATTTTAAACCCAATGATCCAAATTGTCTTTATGTCCAACCGACCATCATATTGGACCTTTTATATTGGGTCACACTTTAAATAACAAGGGCCACTCATGTTAATTAATTTAACAATCTCCCACTTGGCTCTTGTTATGATTTGATGAATCAACAACAAATAAGTGTGCACAATCCTTAAAGATCATCAAACCACAATACTTGATTGAATCAAAATGATTGGATCATGGCGGTCACATGTCCTTTGGTGACATGATTCCTTCCATGTATCACACGATCATTATAATTCATAATTACCTAACTGAGGAACGTTGAAACTTTAATTGTCATTTTCGAACATGCCACTAGTTATCTCACAACTGTAATTGTATACAACTAAATAGAGATAACAGAGCGTAAACAAAACCATGACTTTAATTGAATTCAAGAGTGTTACAATAATATGAGCAGTACACAATATTGGCTTTCATGAGAATGCGGACCTATCCAAAATGCCCATCCCTTCAACATGTCCAGTAAATGTTTTCGGTGGCAAACCTTTAGTTAATGGGTCCGCTATCATCAATTCAGTACCAATGTGCTCAATAGACACTTTACGGTTTTGCACTTCTTCCTTAACAGATAGATATTTTAAATCCATATGTTTCGCACCTTTAGAATACCTATCATTTTTAGAGAAGAAAATAGCTGCGGAATTATCACAATAAATTCTTAATGGCTTTTCTATACTGTCGACCAAACCAAGTCTTAAGATAAAATTCCGCGACCATAATGCATGAACAGTAGCCTCAAAGCATGCTACAAATTCAGCTTTCATAGTGGAAGTAGCAATGACGGACTGCTTCCCACTTTTCCAGGAAACTGCTCCTCCAGCCAGGAGGAACACGTAACCAAATGTAGATTTCCTCGAGTCTACACATCCAGCATAATCTGAATCCGAGTAGCCTACTATCTCAAGATGATTTGATCTTTTATAAGTAAGCATATGATTCTTGGTGCCTTGCAAGTACCTAAGTACTTTCTTTCCAGCTTTCCAATGATCTATTCCAGGATTGCTTTGATATCGGCCCAGCATTCCAACAGCGAAACTAATATCTGGCCGAGTGTATGTTTGAGCATACATCAAATTTCCAACCAATGATGCGTAGGGAATGGTTTCCATTGATTTTCGTTCCAAATCATTCTTTGGACATTGCAGTTCACTGAACTTGTCCCCTTTCTGAATTGGAACTATTCCTGTAGAGCAATTTTCCATTCTAAATCTCTCTAATACTTTATTGATATAGCCTTTCTGAGACAATCCCAACAATCCTTGTGATCTATCACGGAATATCTCTATTCCTATCACATAGGATGCCTCATTCATATCTTTCATTTCAAAAGTTTCAGAGAGAAATTTCTTAACGTCATGTAACAAACTCATGTCATTAGCAGCCAATAGAATGTCATCGACATATAGGACTAATATAATGAACTTGCTCCCACTGACCTTCATATAGATACACCGATCAACGGTGTTCTCTACAAAACCATACGACGTAATGGTATCATTAAACTTAATATACCATTGTCGGGAAGCTTGTTTCAGTCCATATATCGATTTTTTTAATTTACACACCAAACTTTCCTGCCCTGTGGTTATGAAACCTTCAGGTTGGTCCATATACACTTCCTCTTCTAAGTCTCCATTCAGAAAGGCGGTCTTTACATCCATTTGGTGGAGCTCCAGGTCATATTGAGCCACCAAAGCCATAATGATTCTTAAGGAGTCTTTCTTAGATACTGGAGAGAAAGTCTCCTTATAGTCAATGCCATCCTTTTGAGTGTAACCTTTGGCAACAAGTCTGGCTTTGTACCTTTCGATGTTTCCTTTTGAGTTTCGCTTGGTCTTGAAGACCCATTTACAGCCAACTCGTTTTAATCCTTCAGGCAACTCTACTAATTCCCAGACTTGATTTACATCCATCGATTTCAACTCTTCCTTCATGGCATTCAACCACTTTTCAGAATCATTACAATCCATGGCTTGATTAAATAAGACTGGATCTTTATCAATGCTTAATTCCGATTCATGCTCAAGCGAGTAAACCACATAATCATTCGATACAACTGGCCTTTTCTGTCTTGTAGACCTCCGTAATGCCATATCTTGTGGCATCGCTTGTTCATTCGAAATTTGTACATTGTCACTTGGTTCATCTCTTATGTGCTCACTTTGCGTGTTTCGTGTATCAATTTGTTGTCCTTGCATGTCACGTGACTGTGATGCAACAAAAGGAACAACAACTTGAGTAGAAACACTGGGTGTGGGGATACTAACTTGAGTAGGGTTACTCATTGTGGATCTTTCATTTTGCAATTCTGTAATATCCACTTTTCGTGATTCCCCACTCCCACTGGACTGACCATTTTCAATGAACCGAGCATTACCAGACTCAACTATTCTTGTGCTATGGTTAGGGCAGTAGAACCTGTACCCTTTAGACTTTTCAGGATAGCCAATGAAGTGACCACTGATGGTTCTTGCATCAAGCTTTCCTTCATGTGGATTATAAATCCTTACTTCTGCTGAACAACCCCAAACGTGAAGGTGTCTTAAACTGAGTTTCCTACCTGTCCATAACTCGTAGGGAGTCTTAGGGACAGCCTTACTAGGAACCCTGTTCAGCAGATATGCTGCAGTCCTTAATGCATGCATCCACAAGGATAAAGGTACAGTACTGTAACTCAACATACTCCTAACCATATCCATAAGTGTGCGATTCCGCCTTTCCGCTACACCATTCTGTTGTGGTGTACCAGGCATTGTGTACTGTGCACATATGCCTCGACTTTCGAGAAATTTTGCAAATGGACCAGGACATTGTCCACTTTCATTGAATTTTCCATAATATTCACCACCCCTGTGTGACTTAATCACTTTTACTTTTCTATCCAACTGCCTTTCCACTTCGTTAATAAACACCTTCAGGGTGTTTACTGACTGGGACTTTTCATGCAGTAGATATAAGTAACAGTACCGTAAGTAGTCATCTATAAATGTGATGAAATATTTCTCACCACCCCATGTGGGAATATCGAAAGGGCCACAAATATCGGTGTGTATCAATTCTGAAGGCTCACTACTTCTCATGGCTGGGTTCTTTGATGTGTGTCTTGTTTGTTTTCCTTTTATACAATCAACACATACTTCCCAATTAGCAAAATCCAATTGAGGTAGGATATCACTTTTCACCAACCTCAATATCCTTTCTTTGGATATATGACCCAATCTTTGATGCCATAAGAAAGCAGAACTATCATTATGCATATTACGTTTGTTACCTATACTATGCTCAACAAGAAATAGAGAATCAGCATACATAGCATCAAGATTAAGACGATACAAATCATCAACCAAAGTACCAGATCCATAATAGTACGAATGTCTATACAATGAAAATGCACCGTTTCCAATCTTGAAATTAAATCCTTCTTCATCCAACTTTGCAACAGAAATCAAATTTCTAGCACATTCAGGAACATAGAGACACTTTTCTAGATCCAGGTGACACTT
The DNA here is from genome assembly GCA_020883675.1 of Bruguiera gymnorhiza. Classification (NCBI taxonomy): domain Eukaryota; kingdom Viridiplantae; phylum Streptophyta; class Magnoliopsida; order Malpighiales; family Rhizophoraceae; genus Bruguiera; species Bruguiera gymnorhiza. The sequence goes on along the minus strand of JAIRCJ010000017.1, from coordinate 294,785 downwards.
AGTGTCCAAGATCAATCTGTACGTCCCAATTCCCGCTATTCGAGCCTTCATTCTGTTTCCCATGTAAAGGAACTTCTCAGTTCCTGTTATGGGCTGGATTGAAAGGAATCCCTGCATAATATGTGACATATGAGTAGTAGCTCCAGAGTCTAACCACCAAGTATTGTTGGGTACTTCAATTACGTTTGATTCAAAACATACTGATATACAGTACATACCTTTCTTTTCGAACCAAGCTTTCCTTTTTGGACAATCCCTCTTGAAGTGACCCATCCTTTTACAGAAGAAGCATTTCTGATCCTTTTGGATCTGACCTCCAGTGACTTTTATAGAGGCCTTGTCCTTCTTCTTACCCTTCCGGTATGGTTTAGACTTACTACTGCTAGCCTCATTGCGAACAGTAAGATGAATGGAGTGATCCCTCATCTTCTTTAATCTCCCTTCTTCCTGAACCAGCATGGCCTTAATTTCTTGAAAGTTCCATTTCTCTTTAATAGTGTTATAATTCACTTGGAACTGGCCAAATTCAGGAGGCAGTGAGTTGATGATGAATTGAACCAAAAAGGATTCACTCACATCCATTCCCATCGTTCTTAACTTTGCTGCTAGGTTAGCCATACTAGTCACATGATCATGAATGGGCTGTGACCAATCAAATTTCTTGGTCGTCAGCTCACTCATTAGGGTTCCTACGATGGATTTGTCAGCTATGTCTGACTGAGAATATTCTTTAATTCTCACCATAAATTCCCTTGCATATTCGGTCTTAGGCATCGATGGCTTGACATTTTCAGCCATCGTCATTCGCATCAAATTTAGACTCAGCCTATTAGACCGTACCCAAGCCTCATAAAAGGACTTATCGGATTCTGTACTGGTCTCCGTAATGGCTGTAGGCCTTTTATCCGTGATGACCGCTAGGTCTAAGCCCAAAACGCCCAAATGAAACTGAATATACTCAGACCATTCTGCATAGTTCAGCCCATTGAATTTGATCATTGCATTGCCTAGGGCGAAAACGTTGTTGAAGGCTGCAAACATGATCCAAATTTACACATTAATACTTTGAGCAAACTTTGATGGATTCAGATACATACATTACAAACTTTGACTATGTATTTAAGTCCACCTTTGGGTGATCCTCAAATACATGACTTTAATCAATAATGATACTAATTAGATATACTTTAATAGATCAATCAGTCATACTAGAGTGAAACATGAATGTTATCTTTGGATAAACAATCATGTTTACTCAGTATATCAATCAATCTCCTTTAGTGTTATTAATTATAGGCAATGATACATCTTTGGATGATCTCCTAGCTTTATAATTAATAACTACAATTGTTCATGTACAACCCTTTATTAGCATCAAAATGAACAATTTGAAATTTACGGTCATTCAAATTTTTCAAACCAGGTCACTTTGGTAACTAACAAGTTTTCAAAATTTTAATTTTCCATTCTGTGGGAGTTGACATAGGCCAATACACAGACAGCGCACTTTTCCCGTAGTCGGCTTATGCCTTACGCCGATAATCACCCGCGATACGAACGACAACCACAAGCGACATAGGGTCCAATGGTCGGCGCACTTTTCCAGCCAACAGTCTCCGGCAGTGTAGGATTCCGGCCGGAGCTCCTCCCACGCCGGCCAACCCTGCCGGCACCGCCCGGATCCCACAGCCGGGCCTCTGCCGTGCCCAGCAGGCCGATCGGGTCCCGGCCACGTGCGCTCGCCGGTGGCCCCTCGGCCCCGGTCGGGTCGCGCTTCTCCAGTGGCCCCTTCGGCCCCGGTCGCGTCGCGCTTCGCCGGTGGCCCCTCGGCCCCGGTCGGGTCGCGCTTCTCCGGTGGCCCCTTCGGCCCCGGTCGCTTCGCGTTTCGCCGGTGGCCCCTTCGGCCCCGGTCGCCTCGCGTTCGTCGGTGGCCCGTTCGGCCTCGGTCGGATCGCGCTCGCCAGTGGCCCTTTCGGCCCCGGTCGGATTGGGCTCGCCGGTGGCCCTTTCGGCCTCGGTCAGGTCGCGTTTCTGCGGTGGCCCCTCGGCCCAGTCGCCTCGCGCTCGCCGGTGACCCCTTCGGCCCCGGTCGCCTCGCGTTCGTCGGTGGCCCGTTCGGCCTCGGTCGGATCGCGCTCGCCGGTGGCCCTTTCGGCCCCGGTCGGATCGGGCTTGCCGGTGGCCCTTTCGGCCCCGGTCGGATCGGGCTGCCGGTGGCCCTTTCGGCCTCGGTCAGGCTTCCCCAGCGACGCGCAGGAACACAGCGCTCACCGGGGTTCCTTTCGCCGTACCCGAATCGATTTGGGTCCCGGCTGTGTCGACCGCTTTCCTTCGTGTGCCTTTCCTTCCAGCACAACAGGGAAAACGAAAACAACAACGCAGTATTCGCAAAAACAAGCTCTGATACCAATTGTTGAAAAATTAAACTATAATAAAACGATACTTTTCTGAATTTTCATTTGCGAAAATTCTATTTCCACAATACAGGATCTTTAAGCGAATACTAGCAAATGAACTGTAAGGAATTGACGTACCGTTGTGCATGTCGGTTCCTTCGTCGGAGGTGAAGATCTCTTTACCGATCCGTGTCTGAGAAGATTTCGCCTTTCCTTTCCGGATTCTTTCCTTTCCCGTCTTCCTGCCTTTTCGGTCTCTCTCTCACAATTTTCTCCGGCTCCTCCCTTTCCTTTTCTGATTCTCTGATGGCTTAGAGAGACTTACGGGAAAGTTTTAATGATAACCATTATTTCCTTTCCATAATGATTATTATTAATTAGAAATTAATACCCTAATTAAATCGTTATAATTAATTAGAGAATTAATATTCTAATTAAAACGTTACCTTTTCTTTCCGTAACGTTTATCTATCAATTAGGAATTATCCATTTTTTCTAATAACGATTATTCTACCCATAATCGTTATCTTTTTTCCGTAACAATTATTTTTAAATAGGGAGAGTGGAGAGATTTTAAATCCAATGACCCAAATTGCCTTTATGTCCAACCGACCATCATATTGAACCTTTTATATTGAGTCACACTTTAAATAATAAGGGTCACTCATGTTAATTAATTTAACAGAAAAACCGTATTCTAATTTTATATATAATGAAAACAGAACACGTGTGAAGCAAATTGTCTTTGGGCGGAAATGAAGAACATACCAAGGAAAGGATGAACAATATATCCTGCACTGAGGATTTTCCTCTTCTTTGGTTCCCCCCTCCCCCATTTTTTTTCCAAAATAAAGTAAGAAAGTGTGGCAGAAAAACCTTTCTCGATGGAGCTAAATGCGGTCACGGAGGAAGGGGGCTTCTTCTTCTTCCAGGTCTTTGGACCACTAGATGATGGAGAAGTGGGAGAGAGACTCTAGGGTGTTCGTTTACTTGCAGAATAGTCTAGCTCAATTTTCCATTCAATTCTTTGTTCCTGTATGATTTTGCAAGTTTTCCATGAACAATAAAGGAAATATGTTTACTCCATAAACTTGGGAAACATTTATTTTATGCAGGAATAGAGAACTTCGGGAACAATAAAACACATGTTCTTAAATATATTGAAATCTACAAAGGTAAAAGGGTCGTTTGTCAAAGATACCATTTTTAAGTTATGTTAGCAAACAGGAAAATTTAATTCCTATAATTGGAAGTATAGTCATCTAATTCTGAGCTGCCGGGGGTGGTTCATATCATGGCCTGATTGGGGATTTGGTCTCATATTTCGTATCCCGCAATGCTTTTTGGGGCACCCCAATCCCCCACCCTCGACTGTGTCTAAGGTCCAAACCAAGCTGTCGCAGTACCACCCAATATGAGGAGTTTAGTGGTAATTTACGTATTTGATTGCACTCCTTCCTTCGTAAGGGTAGGGTGATTGATTGAAGTGTGACGTTGGGTTGCTGATTTAGTAATCGCTGTGAGAAATCATCACTACGGAATAGATGACCCCAATTTGGGTAGAGGAAAAATGCCAATGGAAATCATCATTATTTGGGCAGAAAGCCCTAACATGAGTCCGTGGGAACGATAATTAACAGTGGGCCAACATGAATGGGTACTGAGGTCCCTTGCCTCTCATGCCCAGTTCGTCAGGACCGCCGCTCTTAGGCCCCTGTACTAAAATATGCATGTATCATAGAGGGACCGGACTTTCACGTCGAATAGAAAAGAATAAACGTAGGAATTTTTAAAAAAATAATAATAATTTTGTGATAAATAGTATCAGAGTCGACTTAATCTCAATTCTAATATGCTCTCTTAAAGAGAGAGCATCGGCCCGTGACACCCATGTCTGCGCAACATACTGCTCTCCTCAACCCTCAATTTAGTCGTGTTATTAATTTGAGCTCTGGAAAATCATAATACGGCAACGTTTTGTTTTGGTAATCTAGTCATCAGGGGGGAGGGGCGGCGTACGTATTATGATGATTAATTTAGTTTTTTTTTTAAAATTTATTTTTTGAGTTTGGAGCTCCATAAATGAAATAAGAATAAAAATAAAAATAAAAATAAAGAAGGGAGATGGTGAGAATGCGCAGGGGGTACGTGACGAAAACGCGAAGCCAGTCAAAAACATCAACCGAATTCCGTCCAGGTTCAATGAACGCGATTTCCTTGGCCACTATTTAATACCTTCTTCTCTCCTCCATCTCCATTCAGAAGAAGCTCCAGAACAACACAACAATTTGTACATCAAATTCGCACGCGCGCTTCTTCTTGTTTTTCTGGGTTTTTGTTTTTGTTTTGTTTTTGGGGGAGGGAGGGGGTTGAAGAAAAGAGAGAGAGAGAGAGAGAGAGAGAGAGAGAGGGGAATTTTGGATAAATGGCGTTTGCTGTAACTTCTGCGTCTTCTTCTTCAGCTGCTGCTTCTCTTTCTGCTTCCAGTTTTTCGTCCTCTTCCGCTGAGGTCATCAGAGGTGCTTTTTTTTTTTGTAAATTTTAATTTTAATTTTCTTCGATGCGCATTTGATTTTTCTTTTGTTTTTTTTGTGACAAAAATTAATTAATTCATAGGAGTTGGAAATTAATCTGTTGATGGGTCTCTGGCAGCCCCGCAGCTCGGTTCGTTTCGATTCTTGGATCGGCCGGTGGCCGGCGGCGCTTTGAATCTTGCTCGGCGGCGGACTGCCGTGAGGCCGGTGAACGCCGAGCCCAAGCGGAATGATTCGGTGGTTCCCCTCGCAGCAACCATTGCCACTCCCGGTGCGCTCTCTTTTTCTTTCTTTTTTTTTTTCATAATTAAGAGTTATTTTATTTGAAAATTTTATGTTGTTTTGTTTTTTTTTTCCTTAATAAAAATGGAATTTTTGAGTTGCTTTGGCCGTTGGTTGGATGTGCATTTGAATTGCAGAGGTAGAAGAGAGAGTGAAGCCGGCGGCTGAGGAGGAGGAGGACTACGAGCAGCTGGCAAAAGAGCTGCAAAAGGCTTCTCCTTTGGAGACTATAGATAAGGCACTTGAGAAATTTGGTAATGACATCGCCATTGCTTTCAGGTATAACATTTCTATTATGTATAAGTTTATATAATAATAATCATTATTATTATTTTTTGCTAGAGTTTGTGATTTTAATGCTAGTAAGTATTCTGAATAAGATAATTTTATTGCACTTCATATGGGGGATTCTTGGACGGTATTAGCTGACTGGGGAAGTTCAAGATCAAGTTTTAGTTATGCAATTAAATTATTCCTTTGTCATCCTGTAGTGCTGTTAATTTAGAAAAGCTTGTCTCTTGATTGGGTTGGGGTATTCATTAGTATAAATCATTAGGTGGTTGGGAAGCTTTACAGTATGATCTGCATAGTTTCATAAATTAGTTACCTTCTGTAGAATTATGAGAAAGTAATATGATCTGTGCACCTTACTCTTTGGGGCTCAAATTTGAATTGGTTTTGTCAGTAATAAAAGTTCATTAGGTGAGCCATAATAAATCTACTTGTATTTCCTAGACTTTGCTTTTAATTTGGATGGCCCAAAGTAGATGTATATTCTGGGATGTCATCTTAATTGCTATTGAGATTTATTTGTTTTTCCTATGTACTGGATGCATGATCTTGTTATTAAGAATGATTTGTTGCTGTGCAGTGGTGCTGAAGATGTTGCTTTGATTGAGTATGCTAAGCTTACTGGACGACCATTTAGAGTGTTCAGCTTGGACACTGGGAGGCTGAACCCAGAGACCTATCACTTTTTTGACACAGTTGAGAAGCATTATGGCATTAACATAGAGTACATGTTTCCTGATGCTGTTGAAGTTCAAGCATTGGTGAGGAGCAAGGGCTTGTTCTCTTTCTATGAGGATGGGCATCAGGAGTGCTGCCGGGTGAGGAAGGTGAGACCATTGAGGAGAGCGCTCAGGGGTTTGCGTGCTTGGATCACCGGCCAAAGGAAGGATCAATCTCCAGGCACTAGGTCTGAAATTCCCATCGTCCAGGTGGACCCAGTTTTTGAGGGAATGGATGGTGGTGTTGGCAGCCTGATCAAGTGGAACCCAATGGCAAATGTTGCGGGCGCAGATGTGTGGAATTTCCTTCGAGCCATGAATGTGCCTGTGAATTCCTTGCATTCACAAGGATACATCTCGATTGGTTGTGAGCCATGCACAAGGCCAGTTCTTCCGGGCCAGCATGAGAGGGAGGGAAGGTGGTGGTGGGAGGATGCCAAGGCTAAAGAATGCGGTCTCCACAAAGGAAATCTGAAACCAGAAGATCAAGCCCACCTTAATGGCAATGGAAATGGAGCTGCTAATGTGAATGGAAACACCACGGCAGCAGATATTTTTGACTCCCAAAACTTGGTGGTTTTGACCAGGACAGGAATAGAGAACTTATTGAGATTGGAGAAGAGAAGGGAACCGTGGCTTGTTGTGCTCTATGCTCCATGGTGCCAGTTTTGCCAGGCAATGGAAAGTTCCTATCTTGAATTGGCTGATAAGTTGGCAGGGAGCGGAGTAAAGGTGGGAAAATTCAGGGCAGATGGTGATCAGAAGGAGTTTGCAAGTCGAGAATTGCAGCTTGGAAGTTTCCCCACAATACTCTTCTTTCCTAAACACTCTTCTCGTCCAATCAAGTACACATCCAATAAAAGGGACGTAGATTCTTTGATGGCTTTTGTGAATGCTCTTTGGTGATGGCATTGAAGTTTGACTGAGAAATTGGCGTTGGAATGCATTGTGGTAAACGCGGACATCCCTTCATGTGGAGTTGATCGGCTCTCATTCAACAGTGAGCCTCAACCTCAAAGCATAACTCGGTTGTTTGTGTGTTCCGGTTCCATTACTAGGGTAGTGCCCGTGGCTAAGTGCTTTGGCTATTTTTGTATACATTGTTTGGGTGTGTAGACCACCTCTCATTGTCCTCAGCCCGCTTCTCATCCTCCTTTAGTTATGTTAGTTTGGAGGGTGTATAGGGTTGGAAAGTGTAGACTGCTTGATATAGTTTATATTCAATTTAATTATCAGTCGACCTGTTGCATTTGTTACAGGGGGTGTTCTTGGATCTTGCTAACTCTGACAGGCCCGTTGTGCTAAAATTTTTTGCTACCAGCCACCTACGAGGGTTTCACTGCTTCCGTGCTTTGTGCTGCGAAGTGGCAGTAATCCACATTTTCCCTTATTAGCTATGAGTTGGTGTCTCCTTTTTTGAACTAACAAATTTCATACCTTTCTTTTCGCACGAATTACTTAGGCATGGCATGACGCTTAACAAATTTTGTGATACGCATGAGGTGTATATGAAGATGGGTCACTTCCATTTTTCCAATTGACCAAACATTGTAATTTGCTTCTCGAGTAAAATTTAATTAGACCGACACTGATGCCCCTTTTTAGGATGGACCTGGTTCGTGCCTGACTTCACTCAGACGAAGTGAGTCTTACATGTTATACTAGTGAAAGATACACGAGAGACCATTAGAAGCGTCATAGCCCACATAAGATTGGGGCAGATTCTATTAATGATAGATGCAGGAAGGGGAAAATAGGGCATGCTCTCGATCTGGGTCTCAATATAAGTGCAGTAGGCATTTCTCAGGTGAGGACCTTAAACCTTGTTTCAGCGTGAGCCAAATTACTTGCCTCGGAAAAAAAAAAAAAAAAGAGGAAAAATAGTCTACAAACTGAATGGTTAGACCTGTCGGTTCCAGCAACCATTTTCAAATGCCGATGAATTAAAATTCCCAAAAAAAAAAAAAACCCATATAATTCATTGTAAGTTTCAAATTTATTTGTTAAACATTTTAGCCTCTAGTTATCCTTTTCCCCAACAAGAGAGGAAGAAACAATTTTTTTTTTTTTTAATGTAATTTGTTCCAATCTGTCGATGTTGATTATCCGTTGCTGCCAGAATAGTGCTTTCTGATTCATGAGCACTTTGATCTGGGGCAAGATAAAGGGAGGCTTTTGGTGGGTCTTCCTTTGTAGTTAACATTGCCAAGCCGAGAGCGGACAGCACCCCCCGTTTCGGGGCTTAAAAAAAGGGCCTTTTCTTTTCTTTCTTTCTTTTTCGTTATTTCCTCTATCTTTCCACCGCTTATAGTCTTACAGAAATCAGCAATATTTACACACGCACCTTGAGTTGCCAGCCTTGCTGCTCTTTCTTTTCTTGAATTCTTCAAGTTGGCATTTTCCACCTTGAGTTATCGTGGTTTTTGTTTCGTTTTTTTTTTTTTTTTAAATGTAGAATTCGCATTTTCCTTCCTTTTGTTACATAAAATGCTGGTTTCTTGTTTTTAGTTCTTGTCTTTTCTCTTTCCCATTTGCAAGGTTATATTTATATTGATCCAAATTTTTACAAAGAAGCTAGCAGGGAATGGATTCCAGGGCGTGCCAAATTTCAAATTCAGGTAATATCGCTTCATTTCTCTTACAATAGTGGTTGAACTTTGCATTAGGTTAAGTTGAACTGAAAAATGAAACATGCTGTATATATAAAATTATTGTCATTAAAAATGTGGACAATGAGTGTAACCATTATCCTTGAATTAGTTCATCTTAAGGGTTGGTCATATAGTAAGAATAAAAAAAAAAAAAATTCAATTTTTAAAATTCAAGATGTTTACAACTTTACCGTTTGAATTAAGTTCAAAATTACGGCGAACAGTAATAAAATAAATTAAAAATTATAAATAGTTAAATTTCGTTCGGTGACTATTTGATTTATGGTACCGAGAATTATAAAGAGCATACCACCAATCGATTTTAACACAATAAAATCATATGAATTTTTTAAAAAATTAAAAAATGAAACCGGTGGCTAAGTTAAAAAAGATGGCAACGTTGGTGCTCAAAACAGTAGCTTTCTGTCTTGCATCCCCATCCTCTTAACCATAAAATTGCCAGTAAAACCTAGTACTGCTGGTAGTAGTAGCAGGAGGTAGGAAGATAGCGATCTCCTCGTTCGACCATCTTCTTGTTCGTCATCTACTGTCGAAAGGACGACGACCCACGATGTCTTGGTCTTGCAAGAAATGCACATTCATCAACTCCCCATCTCCAAGGCCCACTTCCTGCAAAATCTGCCTCTCGCCTCCCTCTCCTCCTCTTCCCCCTCCGCTCTCGCCGCCCTTTTCTTCTTCTTCTTCTTCTTCTTCGCTTTCTCGCAATCAAGATACCCCGAAATGGTCTTGCAAGGCCTGCACTTTCCTGAACCCTTACAAGAACACCAACTGTGAAATCTGTGCCACGAGGGCTCCCGTTTCTTCCCTCTCCAGTTTGGAGGACTTGAACGATGCTGCTCTCGATGGGGACTTGGACCCTTCTGTTGGGTCTGTTTTCTTGCCATTGAGGCCTTGCAAGAGGAAGGCTAGGGACCCAGTTGATTGTGATCCGGGCTGTGTTGGGCCGGGTGGGTTTCGTGTTATCCGGGGTGCCTCCAATAATGTGGTCAGTTTAAAGGGTTAGTTTCTTTTTCAACTTTTCTTCTCTGTTTATTATATATATATATACACCATCCTTCTTTTTCCGTTCATTCTTGTGTTTCGTGTTTTTTTTTTTTTAAAAAAAAAAGATTTTGATTTGTTTGATTTATTGAGTGTGAGTAATGAGTGTAGATGGAGGTGATCACGGTCGCTTACAATTGGGTGGTTCTCGAGGGATTGGCTCATCAAAGATGGCAGTGACTGTCCCAAATGGTGAGTTTGATTTGTGGTTCAAATAATATGATGAAGTGATTGGGAATCGTGTAGTGAGTTCATGACCAAATTCATGATCCTTTTGGTGTTCATGAAACACTAGCATCATTATAGAGTATCAGATATGGATTAGTTCAATGAATTCAAGGTAAGTTTTAAGAATTTACCATTTTGATGGGTAGAGCATTTGTGAGATATAACACGGCAGAGAAATTTTAATTATGTTCCATAGTGCCATTTGTCTGCCATTTATTGAAGTTGACCTTGCGTGTTCTAGAAGATGATAATTCAGTTGCAGCTTTGAGTTCGGTCAAGATCCTGAGCTATAATGTGTGGTTTCGAGAAGACCTGGAGTTGCATCAAAGAATGAAAGCTCTTGGTGACCTTATTCAACTGCATTCCCCGCAGCTTATCAATTTTCAGGTTTGATTTTCTTTCCCCTGGTCCCCTGACATTTACCTATGGATTCTGTCCATCATTGGCTTCCAATATTTATACTTATGGTCTCTTTGTCATGCAGGAGGTTACTCCTAGGATATACGAAATATTTCAGCAATCCAGCTGGTGGAAAGCTTATCAGTGCTCTCTTTCAAATGAGCTTGCACAATTAAGACCGTACTTTTGCATGCAGGTGAGCATTTGATTGCCTCCGCTTGGTGGGTCGTTGTGTTGCCACAATTATATGGATGCATTGTGCATAATTGAAAATGATTGATCTTAACATGCTTTCTATTGAAGTTCTTCATTGTCAATATCTTTTGCATGCAGTTGAGCAAACTGCCCGTAAAATCCTTTGGTTCTATGCCATTCAGCAATTCTGTTATGGGTAGAGAACTCTGCTTCACTGAGCTTGAAATTGACGGAAACAAGCCGTTAATTGTGGCGACAAGCCATCTTGAGAGTCCATGTCCAGCCCCTCCAAAATGGGATCAGATGTTCAGCAAGGAGCGGGTAGCTCAGGCGGAGGAGGCCATCAGTTTCCTCAGCCAGAATCCTAATGTTATTTTTGGTGGTGACATGAACTGGGATGAGAAATTGGATGGTCAGTTTCCTTTACGGGATGGATGGGTGGATGCTTGGGCAGAATTGAGGCCAGGGGACAATGGATGGACGTATGATACAAAGGCCAACCAGATGTTGTCAGGGAATCGAACATTGCAGAAAAGACTCGATCGGTTTGTTTGCTATCTGCAAGATTTCAAGATAAGAAAAATTGACATGATTGGGAAGGAAGCAATACCAAGTTTATCATATACCAAGGAAAAGAGGATAAGAAAGGAGGTAAAAAAGTTGGAGCTTCCTCTTTTGCCCAGTGATCACTATGGCTTGCTTCTGACTCTCTCTGGCCAGTAAGAGCAGCGCTGCTTCAATATGCCTTTAATATTTTGTTTGCTTCTTGTACAGACAAGATTATATTATGTGAAGGCTTAACAGCAATTTGTAGTGCATGTTGATGCTGTTTTGTATGACTCTTGTTTGATGGAAATGATCTGAATGAGAGTTTTCCACTGTGAATCTGCTAATCTATCACGTTATCCTTGTGATCAAAGTCACAGATTTTTTTTTTCCTCCAGAATTTGCTCACAAAAAAAGGCTCAAGCCCTTTGCTTGTTGGTCCCCCAATGTTGTCATGTTAACATTTCATGAAGAGCTCAAATTTATTCATTAATGGTTTGGCAGGGAATTCCAATTTCTGAGGAGAAACTAGCAGCTTATGCTCAATTTCTTGTCCATTTTGTTTATGTTTTCTCGCTCGAATTGGCAGACTGTAATTGCGAAACCATGCAGCAATTCAGAGAATTTCATTGTTATCTTGGGTTAAGAAAGATGGTCGGGCCTGCAACCCTTGCATGAATGCACAAAGGATCTGTCCCTGCTTCTTAGAGTTGCTCTATTGAATAATTATAGTAAAAAGAATCATTCATTGAGCACTCCTCAAAAAGGGGGAAAAAAAGATTCATTCTTCTAGCTATGATGGTAATATTTCTGAAATATAGTCTATTTTGGTCATAAGGTACTTTTAAGTTGGACTCTGTATGTGATGCTGCCATGATTGTCAACGTATTTTGCTGGTGTAACAGAAACATTCTCCAAATCCTCGCATTTTCATGCCATCAGATAATCAAGTAGACACTTCCATTTGTAGGTGTGATCGTTACGTCTATCTAAGAAGCTTTGCATCCAAGTCAAATGCTTCTTCCGATTGCTCGGGAATTACAGGAGATGCTGGAGCCTCCAGCCTTAAATAATCATAGAGGATTCCACAGAGTGCATCTCCATTTTTGGCCTGCACAAGAAACATGGTGTTGTCTCCCTCTACCAACAATTCTGAGGAAACATCTACACTAAGTAACCGGTATAGTCCATGAATGCCATGCCGACAAACTGCATTATCAGTCCCCAAGTTTACCACATGAAAAACCGTGTGTGCTGCATCTACACCGTTGAAATGGACCTGCATGGAAGTAGTAACCCGTAAATGGTAATCATGGGAGTTGGGACAAATGGACTCATGCTTCTTAAATGGAGAAAGCATCAGTACGAGCCTGATGCTCTTCGGTCGAGATAATATGTGCAAACTTCACCTTAAGATCAGAACGAGTTGCTGATGCAATGGCCAACCTCAGCTTGTAAGTTCCATTGGCCACAAAATTGAGATTGAATTTAATTGCCCATGTTGATGGAACATACTTATTCTCTGCCCACTTTCTGCCAGAGCCCAAAAACAATTTGTTATGGTTTGCAGTGAATTTAATCTAGGCTATATTTATCAAATCAGAGAGCAAAGTAAGAAGACAACCTGCTTACATGAGCAAAGAACCAATCCTTTTTGGGATCGCTCATGCCAATTATGAAGGTTTGATCGGATACAGAATACATTTCTGTGTATCTATCCCATAAACCATATTGCCTGAATCTGCTCCATGGAATGGAAAATATTAAAAGGAGCTTAAACTTAAGGCTAAGTTAGCTAAATTAGCAAGCTTTACTTGCACGAGGCAATCCTAGCCTAATGGACTTACAATATTAGAGCATATTTTCTATGGATATATCACAATTTGGAATGCAGGGAATAAAATGATGTGGAAATAAGTTTGCTTACTTCTCAGGGCCATTGATAAATAATCTGTTGATATACCGAGGATCCACATCAGGGATATAGTAGCCAAATGCTGTACGATCAGGGAAGCCAATCTCCCACAGAGTTGGACCATCTCTGGGAGGAATGCAAGTCAAATTTCCCAACTGTGTTTCTACGCCTGAGGAATTTTAGTGAATCATTTTGCACTTTTGTACTGTCAGTATCAGTACACCAACATTGATGGTGTAAAGGGAAATTTCTCATTATTGTATATTGCTGGATTTTTAACATGTTCAAATGATATTTAAAACAGGTGCTGGCATAGATATACCGGCACGACAACTGGAACAGAATATGTGCAGCATCCGGGCAGACTTAACCCTTCTTTGATAGTCAGAAACTGAGAAAGTTTCTTCATTTGACTTGCAAGACAAGAGTGATAATAAGCTACCTGCAGCAACTGCAACAAGCTCTTTGTCAAGGTAGTCACCAATGAAACCCGGAACCCAGCCGTGGAGTCCATAAATCCCAGGGGTGACATTCTTGATGGTGAATTTTCCAATTGCATCTGTTTGCACCCAGAATTGATAGCCCTACATGCAAGTGAGTTTTCCATGTTTACTCTCAGAGTCCCCCAAAAGGTACTTGGAAGTTGGAACTAATATAGGAATAAAGCAGTTAGAAAAGGTGATAATGGATTACCTTGCTTTCTGTTTGCCAGGATCCTTCTTTTCTTGCAACCGATAGACCGACATGTGCATATCTAGTGGGAATCAGAGACCTAGAGACAAACCTGAGGTGGAACTTTTACAATGTCAATCAAGTAGGTAAACTGAGGACTATTATGCGGTCCAAGGCTTTGATATACATGTAAAACAATAACATATTCTCGAACAACTCTGGATATAAAAGCATTGACCCAAGGACAAAGCTACATACTTGTCTTGAACAAACAGCCTTCCTGTAACAGATCCGCGTTGTTCAGCAGCAAGGTAATGAGGTGATGACACAAAGTCATAAGGCCATGCTGCCTTTTCAAGCAGACTCTACTATGAGCCAAGCATGAAAGTTAACCATAAATCAAAGGTGCAAGTTACAGTTTTTTCAAAGAAAAGCAAGAAGTACTCTGCAACAAGCTAAGTCATGATATTATGAGAAGCATATGTATGTCTATGTACCTGTCTATTAGCATCTACCCACAACCTGCAGGCATCTGCTACATTTGGGGTTGAATTAAGGTAAACGAAGAAAGGGCCAAAGACCTTCCTCCATTCCTCACCCTTTTCAAAATGAGCTAACATTTCGTCCCCAATATAGTGAGTTCCATGAAACATCTGTTGCATCAAAATTTCCAGCAATGTGCGTTGGGTATTCTTTAATGTATCAGCTCGAATCCATAGCATCATTTGATGACATGGGACTTTTCTTTTTCTTTCAATTTGATTTCAGCAATGGAAACATTTTAACATTTTTTTGTTACTACCTCACATATGCATTCACAATTGTAAGTGATGTTGCATATTTTAATTTAATCTGAGATATGCTAACTTGTGTTTCGGGTAGAAAGACTTACAGCTAGACAAGCTGGACCAGTGTAGACTGTGAGGTTTTGCTTGGTAGGACCGCCACTCCGGAACTCAAAACTCGGAAAGATGATCCAGAATCCAATAACAGGGGAAGAACTTATCCATCCGTGGAGTCCACCATCTTCATTGTCAACTGAGTATTGGTACCTATCATCAACCTGGATTTCATAACATACAAAAAAGTCAGGTTCTTTGCTAATTTCAATTTCATAGTTTGCAATCAACAATTATCTTCCTATGAAGAGGTCTATGCATACTAACCTCTCCTCTAAGGTCAGGGTTAATGGGATTCACCAACAGAACTGACTCGGGCACCATCAGTTGTTTGCCTCTCTCCAGAAGTAGATCTTGTGGATTTGGCATTACTCTTTGTTTTTCGTTGGAGATTGCCATGTAATGAAACCTACTCGAATTCATGGTATAATTTATTGCAAATATCAAAGAGGCATTTTTATGCTGCACAAGCAATGATATCAGTCATATAGTTAGTGAATAGCAAAAAGGCAGTTCTTTTTACTTGTCTCTCCGCAACTTGAAGACCATCCTTGTCTGAGAAAGATCAAAAGCATGACATGCATCAGGGCGCTCATATATTGCATAGCAGTAGAATCCTGAAACACCACTTCTTATTATGTACCTGAGACCCCATGAAACATACCAGAAATAAGTCAACTTCAAAAACATTAAGGAAAACTTGAAAGGATTAGAAGCCAAAAAAATAAGTCATTGTGTGAATATAAGACCTTATGTCAACACTGAGTGGCAGCTTGTTGTCTTGAGCACCGGGATCATAAGTACTCCTAAAAGAAACCTCTAAATGATCCTTGCTTATATGAATGACCTTAAATTCAGCTCCATTCAGTCTATACAAGTCAAAAGAATTGTGTTTGATATAAGTATACAACAATACCGTTTTATTTTAGAAAAAACACTGTAAAGCATCACAGCTATGTTTCTCAAGTGTATTCAGCAAATTTACATTTGATATGTGTCCTGGCCCCCTGGCCAGCTCCAGTTGATATCCCAAAATCTGCACATCATGCATAAACAATAGCATTAGCTGAAGGCCAACAACTGTAGACAGATTTGTGGTGGAGGCCCAATAACACATGAAAAAGGGCTGCTTGCACTTTGATCACGGTACAGATTATCAAAAAAAATGTTTTGATACATTTGAAGGTTACCCTCTATTAGATTCGCTTGAATAAAGGTCAAGAATGTTGTCCATTCCTCCATATTTAATACCAGTTAGGTACCCTTGTGACCTCAGAATTGTGAGCCTCGCCAAACCATTTTCCAGTATGACCTGCACCAGAACATGAACGTTATGTATATAAATTAGATACATGTATGTATATAAATTCATATATACATATATAGAGAGAGGGGGAGAGAGAGATTTGTGGGGGAGTGGACTCACATGTGAGCCTTGAGTGATCAGGGTGACATTCTTCCTGGCCATAACAGAGGAAGAACTCTGTTTATCCAATAAAAGCAAAGGCTCTTCCTTTCTTTTCTCGCAAACATCTGAGAGTCTTTTGCGGTAGATAATTAACAGGACAATGATCGTCGTTTACTATGAGAGCCAGCTTGGAATACACGATAAACCAAACTCTATATATTTCGTCATACTTATGTTTCGATTCAGCAGCCTACCTAGTCCTTCGTCTTATTCTACAACTCATTTGTCCAAACGGTGGCATTCTTGTTAACATCAATTATACCTTTTTTTTTTTTTTTTTGTTTCCCTCCCTCTACCCTCCTTTGTATATTCATACTTTTATTTTACGCATTTCCATCAATGAAATAACGTATAATTTCTATTATAAAAATATAAAAAATAGTTATAATATTAAATATGAATTTACTATATTAGTTATAATTTATAAATTTTTTTTTATATATATAATATAATCAACTATAATTAATAATTACAATAAATTCATTCCTAATTCTACATCTATTTCATTAGTGGCCTAGACGTCCACCTTGGACAATCATATTCTTTCTTGGTCACGGCTGATCAGCTGGCACAAGATTACTATATTGCCATTTCTTCACGCTTCACCACTCGTGTACTCACCACAACAGCCATTCTTCATTATGGCAATTCGCATGAAGGAGTTTCCGGTCCCGTCCCGGCTGGACCCCACCACAGAAATTGCTTGGTCACTCAACCAGGCTAGATCTATAAGGTACTGTGATGTATGCTTTTTCGGCTGTATGCCTTGGGGCCAATCTGATCTCATTGTGTGATGTTTTCCAAACCAGATAAAATCTCACTGCCGGTGGGCCAAAGCTCTTACCACTATGGATTGATCAAGACCAGCCGCTCCATAATCCTGGCAAACTCTTCTCCTGTTATCAATGGCAAGCGGAAGCATGCTGTAAATGGTGTCTCCTTTGTGCCAGCAAACGCGCCATTAAAACTTGCAGACCACTTCAACATTCCTGGAGTTTTCAACCTTGGAAGTATCCCTACCGGCCCCAGCATTGGGAACGCTTACCTCCAGACCTCAGTCATGGCGGCTAACTACCGCGAATTCATTGAGATCAGGGCACCGTGCAATCGTGGCACATTGAAGGTCATTCCTTCTTTGTTGTGGGGTAAGCTTATAGTTCCTGGCGTTGCAGTTGCATATTACATGTTTTTGATACATTTTCCAAATGCTTACCACTTTAATGAGATGGACAGGAAGGATGGAGGGCCGTGGGCACCTGCAAGTAGAGACCGCTACAACTTGAGAGATGCAGTGGCTCGTTGCACGACTCAGGTATCCAGAATATATGTCACACATCTTACTGATTACCATTTCAATGTAAATCAGGACCAATGCAGAAGTGAGAGATACATTTATTCATTGGGGAATTTTCTAATAGCTTTGGGGTTGTGAATGCAGGTGTATCCCAAGTCATGGACTGCAATTTACATGGCATTGGACGATTTGGGAATGTGGAACATCAGATCTGAAAACTGGGCTAGGCAGTACCTTGGACAGCAGTTTTATCTCAGAGTTTACACCCCATCAAGATCATTGAGAGATGAAGACCCCATCCCAAGGAATGGCATTCTTTGTGGCAGGGCAAGGGGTCGTTGCACAAGGCCTTTCTGAATTAGCTTCGATGTCATAAATTTTTTTCATGAGAGCGTGACATTGTGCCTGCAGGACTAATTGTCTCTTGCAGGAAATTGTTAGTTCAGAGCCAATTGTCTCTTTTTATGCTCTTTACTCTTGATGAATAGCTATTATCTATTCATCCGTCTCTGTAGACTTCGGATGACATAAATTGTTGCCTGTGCTGCCTTGCCACCTTGTGATCCAATTTTCGATATTATTACATTACATAATGTGGCACACATATTCAGTAATTTTTAGATCACTATTTACGACAAACTGCAAGCCATTTACTAAGCTGAAGTACATTATTCTTTTAGCTTATAGTCTAGTTAAAGTGAGAGGGAGGATTGTAGAGTTCAATCCGAGACTTCAGTCCAAGCTTGGTACTTGGTAAACACATTTGCAAAAGTGTCATGATTAATAATAAGAATCAATTGAAGATTATACAGTGACACGTATGGAAAAATATGTGGTCATTGGTCACAGGTTCCATTCTTCTTGAGATCAAATCATAGAGTAAGTGGGCACAGGTGGGTTCTCAAAATCAATAAACAAAACAGGAACTCAGTGGCCATTTTCATCCTTCAAGAACATTTGAGAACTCCATACAAGAAAAAACCACATGAATCTAGAACATCCTGATAGTTGGTTCGGTGCTTCAAAGGCTCAGTACTACTAAGTCCAGAAAATTTTGGACTCCAATGTTTTGTTCTACACGCCATCATTTATTCTTGCTTAAGATGTCAAAGAAACACTTGTCCATGCTCATTGCAGATCCATCCAAAAGAATATTCCCCATTTCTGAAACCGTCCTTCTGCGCATTTTTCAACAGTGCCTCCTTGCTAATGGAACAAATTCACACCTAGTTGTTAAGTATTTAAATTTATATCCTCAGAAATTTCAGATTGTAATATTAAAAATGAAGTTACGAGACTATGAGAAGGGGGAGAGTTATCCTAAGTATCTTGTTTATGATGCAATAGACCTCCTAATGGATCAAATGCAAAATCAATATGATAATAGATGCAAATATATAACATACCGATTATTAGCTTATTGTTTTCTTAAGATATTAATGACACGTTAAGTATAGAACATAACAACTGCATTTTAATAAGTACACTTTTATGGGATCCACTTGAATTTTGGAGGGGTCAATTAGGAAAAGTTGAAGACTAAAATGAAAATTGTAAAATTACCTCACTGAAAACCATTTCAGCCTTCAGTGAAAATTAACTTTTACCCAATTCGCTTGTAAAACTGAAGATGAAAAAAGATCTCTTTATTAGACAAATAAGATGATTTATAAAAGCTCTTACGAACTCAATTCTTTTTAACCCTTCTTTATTAATAACTATATGCTTTGCTTGATGCCTTTTTATGCTTAATCCATATTTTGGTCAAAACAATTCTAGTAAAAAATATAAATAGCAAATAATACTGAAAAAATGAGTAAATTTGTGAGTGTAATTTTATCATTTCTGAATTCTATCTCCAATAAAAATTTTCCTTATCATATAATAAAACTCTGTGTGTTCTTTCGCATCTACTGCTTTATTTATTCATGATCAGCTACTGCTTTCTATTTTCTATATACATCTTGCCCCCCATTTGTTTAACACCTTTATAACTAAGCTGAAGCTCCCATATATCTCTGACAAGTTATGGCTGGCGCATTAAAATCTAAGTGTCATTTGCATGAAAAATAGCTGGACATGGGAAGCATGTTGCGTGGCAACGCTTGTGCTTGCAGGACTGGTCTTGTAGCCATTGTTACAAAATTATGGACGTTTCTCTTCAATTCATCGAGAAGGGGGGGGATCGGGATGACTTTATTATTATTATTATTATTATTATTATTATTATTATTATCATTCTCATTATCATTATTTTATTTTTATTTTTTTCTTGGTGTATATTTTTCCTCTGGGACATGCAGTGCAAACACTTGGCTCATGTGTCCATGTTTCTTCTCTACTTTATTGCAATTTTGAACGTCTGGTGTACTCTCTTTGTTTTCTTGTGAATTTCTGTCTCTCATGTATTTATTTCCTGTTCTTTTTGTTGCAACGTTCGGTTTAGGCCATTGTTGCTTGCATCATTTTGAAGGAGGAAACCTGGGTGTAACCGCAAGCTCATAAAATTTGAATATATATATATATATATATATTTTTTTTAATTTTATTTTTTAATAAGGACATTTGTTCCTCCTAAATTCTATGATATGAGAGGTTTATGCACTGAGAAGATTTTTAATCCTCAGTTTGACATTTTGAGAATTCCCCAGTTTGCCATTTTGAGAATGCTTACTTTTTTTTTTTGTCTCGCTTTGCAAGATATGATTCCAAGAAGAACATTGTGATATCTACCTGTTCAAAGCAAATAATAAGAGCGAACAAATTGAATTATGCAATTTGACTTGATATCTAAATTATTCCCTTATGATAATTTGGACTGGACTAAAAGAAAAAAAGATCACGACAGAATGCAAATTACATCTTGCTCCATTTTTAAATCTAATCGTAAAATGAAGTTAGTTGGCAAAGTGAGTATGCTCGTTGTTTTATTATTCAAGATTTGATTCTTGCTGAATGTCTCAATTTTAAATCTATATTTTATAAAAATTTGAGAAGAAAAAACTGAGTTTCAACTTTGAACTTTCTTTAAGAGTTTTTGTAGTCATCTACACTAAGTTGATTGATTATCTTTTGTTGACATACATATACCCTGTATGAATGTCCCTACATTATCAAAAAAGAAAAAAGTTACAATTAGTAAATTGATAGTTACAAAATTTATTACTAACAAATATAATTAATTATTTGATCATTATTTTTATTATTCCCAAAGAAAAACAAAACACTTTTAATAAAATAAAAAATAATTACAAAAATAAATTCTTTTTACATAATTAAATTACAATTATTTTATATATCAACACAAATTATTATTTTAAAAAAATTAAATTATTATATATTTTTTGTATACATTTTAATCAAATAAAAACTTTATTGTTTATTAAGCAACAATAAAACTGCAATCTACCGTTGTGATCTTAAACACACCCAAAAATGGTACCATAATAATTATCAAAATCCTCAGCGCTTTCATTTTCATCCAATCATGAAGACTCTGAAATTCCGTGTACAGAAGTTTCCACTTTTTCTCAATGCTAATCGCAACTCCAGTGGACTAAAAACTAAAAGAACTGAGCCTTAAACAAGAGTGAGAAAAAGCTGCACATAATGACAAAAATATGCAACCGAGTCTCTGACTCTCTCTCTCTCTCTCCAGTATTTATTCTCTTCTCTTCTGTTTCTGTCTGATAATCAGCAGAGGCCAAAGCCATATTGTAGGTTGTTTAAGTACTCTCGATCTTTTCACTCTCTCTTTCCTAACAATAGATAATGAAGAGGGCATACGGTGATCAGAGCTCTTCTAGCTCAAAAGGGTCTTTATCATCTTCTCTTGACAATGGTGAATATGAGTGGGCTTTAAAGTCATCTAGTGAACTGATGAGAGTTTCTAGTAGGGCAGGTTCTGGGGAGAATATTATTATGCAAGAAAGGAGCTTGAAATGGCCCATGGTTCGGCCTTACATTCGATCTAAGACACCTCGGCTTCGATGGACTCCTGATCTTCACCAGGGCTTTGTCCATGCTGTGGAAAGGCTTGGTGGAGAAGACAGTAAGCTGCTTACATAGCCTTTGATTACACTCCTTATTAATTTCTGACATTTCCTTTAAGTTGCTTCCTTCCTGCCTTTTTGCCTCTTTGTCAACAACTTCATATCAAAATCAATAAAAAAAAAAAAAGATATGAAAAGGGTGTGGAAAGTTCCATTTAAAATCAATTTTGGTTAACCCCATGTTCTAATTAGTTAATTATGGGTTTTGAATTGTATAGGAGCCACTCCAAAGATGGTTTTGCAGATAATGGATGTGAAGGGCCTAACCATATCCCATGTAAAGAGCCATCTGCAGGTTCTGATCAATTCTGCAAAATTTGAAGTTGGATTAATTAAAAAAAAAAACTAGTTGTGTATTCATATATTGAGCCTGTTATTGTTATGGTAGGCTATTTCACATCTTTGTATTGTATTTATGCTGTGCACAGATGTACAGGAGCATGAAGCATGAGCAGACGGTAAAAGGTATAACATTCATTTCTATGGCGACTAAACTATTGGTTGATTTGATGTTCACATTTATTTCCTAGAAAAAAGAATGAACATGTAATGAATGCTCTCTTGATTTAGTTGGTGGCATTGGTATGCATGCATGACTTTTTTATTTTTTTTTGTCTATCAAAAAGAAAACAAAAAAAAAAAAAAAAGAAAGAAAGAAAGAAAGAAGAGGATGAATTAAACCAATATCTGTTCTTATATCGCAAAGGTTAGTTGACAAAGAAAGTTACAGGAGTATGCTCCGTCCAGCTAATCTTGATAATTAAACTGGAATTTGGATCATATCATACAGCCTTCACTGATATGGGGAGATGGAGGATCAATCTTGTTGGCTTAAAAATGATACTAATCAATTAACAATGTTAAATTACACTAGAAATATCTATTCCCTTCTACGATATTAATTTCTTTTGGCATTTCGAATTAATTTGTAGTACCATGCTAGGAAAGTTATCATCTTAAAAAAAGATTCACATCAAAGAGCAGTAATGATGGCCAGGGCAATGATGGGTATACTTGCTGCTATATTGTATGACTCAACAAATTTCCTTTAGAGACCAAATTGTGATGCATGCAGGTGATTCTCGAACAGCTTTACTTTTACTTGAAAGCCCCTTTTTCCATGACGAAGGTTATTTATTGTATTAGTAGAAGAAAACAAAAAATGGTTGCGTATGTGCAGTTATTCTTTTTGTACTTTAAAGTCAGAATTGGATCAATTAGCCTAGCAATTTAAGAACAACATGACCATGTAGTATTTGCATATTATGCTGATATTTTATCTTTCACAGATGACAGATAAAATAGTATAATGATGAGGTTATTTTATTACGTAAAGTTTATTTTTTTTATATTATTATTTATGCTAATATTTTACCTATGAACTTAGACGGAGAAAGCATCATATTTCCGTCCCGTGTTTCAGCTAATAAAAAACTTGGCGAAAATCTGAGTACCCCTGACATTCATGCATTACTCTTCTTTAGCTTATGCCTGCCTTCTTGTTCTAGAAGTGGCGAAGGCAGCGAAGAGTAAAGATAAGGCAACTCGTCAGTTTCAACATTCAAGCTACTTCTCACAATTGGACACACAGCATTGCCAACGGAATCATGAGTTCAAAGACGAGGGATTGAACAACAGTGCATTTCTGTATCAAGAAAATGGAATTCATTCTCCCAATTGCGATCTTTCTTTCAAAACTATGAGCATGCCAACAACAAGGTGAAATATAAGACCCCCCCCATTTTTTTGAAATCAAGGCATTTATTTTTGGTAACTTTCTTTGCTGTGAGATACTACATATTTTACCCTAGCAATAATTAAAGAAAAATGTTTTTCGGACCTGGTATTCTGGATACAGTTGTATTGAGATGATGATACAGCACATTATTAATGGGATTATAAAAAAAGAAAAGGGGTGGGGGGAATCCATTGGGGACCTCAGCCCCTAGGACAGGAAGTTTTTGACATCCTAATGAATCCCTTAGTAATATTCGAGTCTCTAAGCAAACAAAAAGTTATTTCTTTTTTGAGCTGCACTTCACTAGTATTGAAATGATTGTGTCGAAGAAATTGTGTCCGCACAAGTAGTAATGCTCAGAATTAGATCATGTACTAAAGAATAGAAAATTGACCCACGTCAAAATGGATAATTTTTTCTTAAAAAAATTCAATCGAATATTAGTAATACTGCCAGTTTTAACTGAATTTCAGAATCATTTTGTTGATAATATTCAGTTGCCAATATCTTATCATTCATGAGATCCATGCTGTCTTTTTCCCTCTTTTCTAATCATTTCAGCCTACCATTTTTCTTCATTTTTTGTAAGTAGGTGTTTTTAAAGACTTCTCATTTCTAGTCAGAGTAAGAATCAATTTATGGGGTTTGCAGGAAAGAGAAGCTGCAAGAGGTGTGGACTAAAAAGAGAGCGAAGGAGCCATCCTTAAGTGAAGATGTAACCATTGGAGGGTGGAACAAGGAGGAACCAAAATCCTATATCATCTTCAAGGACATACTTCAAAGCTGCAATACCAAGGTGAATTGATTTGTTTCTCTCATAAAAAGCATGCATGCAAACTAGGACAAAAAGTCATGGAAGGGTTCTGAACAGTAGAATTATTCGATTAATGTGTCATTCCAGGTGGCCAATGAGCAAGATGAAGTGCCACTAGATGCCTTTGCTTGTGACAGAGATCATCATCAAACTTTGGAAGACTTGGCTGAGATTGCAGCAAGGGTGGATGATGACAAGATATCTCTGTCAACCAACTCATCAAGAGCCTCTAGGACATCATTGTTGAAGCTGGGCAAAACTAAGACTTCAGATGTGAATGATATTTCGCTTGAGCTCACTCTTGCTTAAAATCATTCACCTTACGAAGCTTCATAGAACCTCTAAAAAGTCTTTTTGTTATGACCATTTCCCTCGCTTTATTTTTATTTTTATTTTTTAAAATCTTTGTTGTCGGAATAGAGATTTGAGCAATTCCGGAAAAGGACCCTAGCTTGTAACCAAATTATAACAGGGCTATGAAAAGAGTAGCAGATATGGAGATTAATTAGTTAATCCAGTGTAAATAAATAGGGCTTTATTTTCCAATACTCCATCCAGAGAAGAATAATTGAAGCGAATGGGGGATACATCTTATATAATGATTTCTTTCTTTCTTCTTTTTTTTTTTCTGGTTACAAGGGAGGACAAAAGGATACCCCCCCTCCCTATCCCTGAGGAAATGGATTCCAGAGAATTTAAACAAGAAAGAGTAGGAACTCAGATAGATAAGAAAGCATTAGGAAAATATCGGGTAGTGATATTGTTTGTAGTTTTTTTTTTCTTTTTCTTTTTTTTTTGAGAGACACCACAATTCTTTCATTTTAGAAGATGAGAGGAAGGTCCTGGCATTTGATCACAGGATATCTTCTCCAAGTGACATAAGCCAACTAGCTAGCCTGGCTTAAGATATACTGATAACTATAGCTTAGATTCATGGTCAAATAATTATATGAGGAACACATTATTATGAGTGGGGATGAAGAATTTCTATATTTCATGAACAACATAACCATTTGCTAGTCTTATTCACTAAAAAATAAAGAACCTGACGACTATCATATATTACTCATCACTTGTTTCCGGCAGCTATAAATTGTTAGTTATACATTAATTTTTTTATTAAAAAAAAAAAAAAACTCGAACCAAATACCTCCTAAACCAACTAATAGGGTCAAAATTAGGGCACTAGATTGGCATATGCTTAAGCGCAAATGATGAAATGAAGTCCTCGTACAAGAATTGCAACCCTTAGATTAATTCTGGAACTCATCATGGGGTGTCTATATTACTACTTGTCTTACGAAAAATCAACTAATTGTTGAGGTAAGGGAAAGAAAAAAAAAAAAAAAGAGTTTTCTGTGGATTTTCCTAACGGAAAAATACTTAGGTGAACAAATTCATTAACTTAGATTTATTAGAATTAATATTCGGTAGATATCACGAGGTGCTTGTGTTTAACATACCAATCTATTACTTTTAACTATTAATGCAACATGAATTATTCTTGGCTAGGACTAATCGAGATTGTTCCCTTCTCTGATCATCTCTTCTACATCTAGAAAGTCCAATATTATTTTGTGATTGCAAAATCCCCCAAAATAAAGCAAAAATGACGAGTTCAAAGCTCTAGGGTGGGTCCAGCTTAGTTCGCATCAAATTTTTTCAGTTGAAGTTCATGTCTTCGTAAGAAATGCATACAAATGTACAGCCTTTTTGGTTTTGTGTTGATTTTGCGGCCATACCAGGCGGAGCCAAGCTTAGCATAGACATCAAGCTCAAACACAGGCACAGCCCAGGCATTATGCAAACTTAAAGTGGACTGGAACAAGTGTGGGAATGCAAGAATAGCTTGGTCCAAGCCCAACCATTTACTGGACAGGCGAGCCCTTGGCCATGAACATATCTAAGCTAAAACTGATCATCGAAGGGAACAAGGGGAAGAAACTTAACAGAGCTTATCGATAAATTGTGTTCTGAATGTAAAATCTTCCAAATGGTTGGTTCTCTCATACTCCCGGACTCTCTAACCAGACAGAGAATAGAAAAGTCTCAACCAGAGATTAATCCATGAACCATGTTCTAAGTTAAATGGAGAGCTTTGTAAAGAGATGTTATCTGATTCCCCCATGTTCCTATACTCTCTTTCTAAACAACTTTGGTTCAGGTTTCTTTCTAGGCTTGACATTTCGTTTGCTATGTGTGTCTTCTTCTTTGACCGCTTTTATCTCCTTGGAGTTCTTTGCATTTGCTGTTTTAGCTTCCTTGTCTTTTTCTTCTGAAATCAGAACATCCTTCTCGGTTGGGTTTGCAGTCTCTAATTCCATCTTCTTAACTGTTCCATTCTGGGGCTGGGTTTCCTGAGTATCCAGTAACTCATCAGCCTCATCAACTTTAGCCTTCTTTGCCTTTTTCTTATTTGAATGCGAATCGAGGTTCTTGCCTCCTCCAGATGCAGCTTTGGCACCAGCAGATGCCTCCTTTTTGGCAGTATCTGCATCGTCATTTTGACTTGAAACTGACGATGATACTCTGAACGTGTAAACCTGCGATAGCAACTATAGTTAATAATGTTGTCCGCATGTTCATAAAACACAAATGAACAAGATGAATAATCATGTTGGAGTTAAAGCAAAGCAAACAAAGAAAAATAAACATAATGATGTAGGACATCTCTTGAAATACGTCTTACAATAGATAGAGTAATAGAAAGAGGCAGAAACATAGAGGATTAGACAGAATTTGGAAGAGCATAATGGGTATGAAAGAATCAGAAATAGATAAGGCAGCAAAATGGACAGAATAGGTTATGGATTACTTGCTGCAAAGATGGGCAAGAACTCCCAAACGAAGATATTGGACAGTTAAAGAAGAGGAATAACGTATTAAATTTTGCCACTAAATTGATAATGCAATGCAACTACACCTAAGATAAGAACTCAGCAAATTCGTCACTCAAATTCAATTGTCATTGAACACATATAGATGCTTCCGATTGCTACATGTCCCTTTGGTAGGAAAAAGATTACAAATTGCTCCCAACTTGTTATATATGACAAATTGAAAAGAAGCATGAAGCAATTAATGAAACATTGGAAACAAGCAATGAAACGTGGAAAATAAGTAATAACTAAATGCTACAGCTTTCAATCTCTGCATGCATGTTTAACCGAAAAAAAAAAAAAAATTCTGCATGCATGATTCACTTGGTCAATAAGGTGGCTAAGTAAGAATCCACTAAAATATATTGCTAATTATATTAATGCTCCACTTTTCTGGTTCACTAACCCTTCTAGAAGTAATGCATGGCTCATTGTAGCTTTTGAACTTTTAACTGGTCCTGAATACTTTTGGATTTAATCTAGATTAGGCGATGCATCAATAGGAGAAGAAAAGACTAAAGAGGAGAGGAGGGCAAACTGAAAAGAGGCAAGTAGAAGTATAAGCAAACTCCTTGATTCAATTCCCAACTTAATTCTCTATTGCTTGGAACAAATTTTGACCTAAACAAAACCGGTTCGCACATAAAATGAAAACAAGGAAATAAGATTGTAGACTAAAGGGGTAAGATTGACTACAATCTAGATTGCTACGAATTGAAATAAAGTCTGCAAATCAATCTCTTAGATAGGATTTATTTGACTATCCAAGAAAATCCTAATAATCAAATCTTTTCTTGGTTCCTGATCACATAATCTATAACATTACGATCAACTGGCCAAATTTTTAATTCTCGGTGCAGTTTGAATTTGGTGTAGTTTAACTTATGGGCATGGCAATTTCTTTTGCACAGTAATTTATACAAAATGTGAGCAGCCAAATAATAAAGAAGGAATCCCGTTATTTTCCTGAAAGTCAGGCAAGGAGATGATGGGAATACACTGTTGTCTTCTGATCCTAAAATTGTCTTGGTCATGAAATCTTATTTATCATGCATTTAGCTCCTGGTTTGTGTTTATTCAAAGGCTCATCATCTTATTATGGACATTAAGCAATTGATTCACGTCTAGGAGTTTGTTATGGTAGGAATTCCATTGTTTAGTAGTACAAAAGAATTAGTACAACCTTTTGTAACCTTTCTATATTATTGTACCTTTTAATCAAATTTCGTAACCTTTCTATGTTATTGTACCTTTTAATCAAATTTCGTAACCTTTTTTTTACAGATAAATTCCTTTTTCTCCTCTAATTCGGAATGTATATATGTGTCACCTTATATACACTCCAAATTAAAAGTCTTGTATGCTTATGGAATTTTACTTTTCTATGGATCATAGTGGCTTAAGTATGCCCAAGTTGATCGATCAGGTATTAAAGCTTCATTATCAACAGATAACGGAGGAACAAGGTTGTACCCTTTGCTCTTACCTTCAGTTAATCTCCCAAACTTAAAGTACTCAACTCAGTTAAGCCATAATCCCAAAGTATACCACAAAAAGACAGATTGACTCGCAACTAAAAGTGAATGAATAGTAACAACAAGATACTCTTTCTGAAGTAGAAATTCAAGCGTAATGGTAACAATCACATGACAATGTCGTGCACATTATGTTGGTAGTCAGGGCAACAATCAGCTTCTAGGAATGGATTCAGGATGCTTGGTGAAAGCAAAATTCCAAATAAGTAACATCTAAAAATGTCACCTTGAATCTCTCT
This sequence comes from Bruguiera gymnorhiza, assembly GCA_020883675.1. Lineage (NCBI taxonomy): Eukaryota > Viridiplantae > Streptophyta > Magnoliopsida > Malpighiales > Rhizophoraceae > Bruguiera > Bruguiera gymnorhiza. The sequence continues at coordinate 265,977 of JAIRCJ010000017.1, read as the reverse complement.
GGCTCTACCAATTCAAACACCACCGCATCACCATCATCCAACTTGTGGCCCAACGCAAATGCTCTCCAACCACCGCTAAGCCCAACCCTGTCGCCAAGGTATTTAGCATCAAACCGTTTGCCGTTTTCATCCTCCAGTATCATGTCCAAGTCCCTTTTTGGAAGATGCTCCTTGCAGAATGAAGTAGGAAGTCCCTAGAAGATCAAATAAAATTTTTAAACATCAAAACTCTCTTTAAAAAAAGATTGAATCTTGTATGATGCAGACTGTAAATATCAAGTAAATTAACATGCCGAATTTTGGACTTACCAACCAAAAGCAACTGTAAACATGAGATCTGACCATTGATTTGACAAAAGACGGATTCCCAGATGACAGAGTGGTCTGGAACTTCTCTGCAACTTTGAGAGCATGAACTCGATCTTGGTAGGAAGCAATCTTGACTTCCTCTGTTGGCCTTGCAATGTAACTGACATTCCCCCCCCCCCAAAAAAAAGAAAAGCTCTGCACAACTATTAAATGTCAAAAAATTTAAATTCTAACAAAAGCCAATCTGATCTACGTACGTTGCCCACGATGACGACGAGGACGACGAAATCGGCCTTGACCTCTTGCGCAAATTCGGAAGGTCTATATCCAGCTGAAAGGAATAGGGAAAAATACAGAAATTAGAATACAATTTTTCCAGAACCTAAAATGATTGATCAAATTGAGGAGTCAATTTGACAGCCCACATCATCGAGGTACGAAGCAACAGGTTTGCGAGCACGAGATGAACGCCTTGGCTCAAACGACTCGGCATTTTGTGATGCTTTCGTTTTCCCTGAAACGCTCTGCTAAATTTTTTTTTTTTTTAAGGAACATGACAGGTTAACAATTTACAGTATAAATAAGCAGATTTTCATCATAAGAATTACAAAAAAAAAAAAAAATCAATTTGGATGTTAAGAAGTAAATGCTTACCTGCTTGGTGGGTTTCTTCTCAGATTTGGTGATATTTGACAAGCATTTTGAGATTCCCAAGTCCTGCCTTTCCATTCCACCAATCCCGAAAACAGAAATTTTTTTTCTTTTTTATTTATAAACAAAATAATAAGAAGAAGAATAAATCAACTAAAAAGTTTAAACTTATATCTATATAGATAGATAGATAGATAGATATAAAGGCTATGGCGGGAAGGAAGGGAGGGAGGGAGCGAGAGAGGCCTACGTGGAAGCGCTTCATGTTCTCCTCAAGGCGTTGCTTTCGAGCCTCTTCGTATGTGTTGCTGCGGTCGGGAACGCCGGCCGCCGGCATCTTCTCGCTCCGATACTCCCCACTCGAGCTGAAGGCTTCTCCGTTCTCCTTTTCTTTTCTCGACACAAAAAGGAAACTCGGAAACGAAGCCCTTTTTAGCGCCGCTTTTCGAATTTCAAATTTCCCTCATTATTTATTACCTATAATATATAATAAATATATAAATATATCATCGTTTTTTATTTATAAATATAATAATTAATATATTTATAAATTATTTCAGAAAAAAAAAGTCAAATAATTTTAGTTTAAGGATGACAAGCCCAGGCCCAGGCCCAGCCCACGAACGGACCACAGTTTTACTCGTCTCTCTCACGTCGCTTCCCCCACTAAAACCCTAGTCTCTCTCTCTCTCTCTCTCTCTCTCTCTCTCTCTTCCCCGGGTTCTTCCGAGTTGACTCAGCAACCAGAGGCAATGGCGGACACGGTCCAGTTCCGGCTGGAGCGCATGGTCGACGAGCTCGACGACCTAGAGCGGCGAGGCATCTTCACGCGCCGGGAGATAGCGGAGATCGTCAAGCAGAGGCGGAAGTTCGAGTACAGGCTGAAGCGGCCGAGTCCCCTGAAACAGGACTACTTGGCGTACATTGACTACGAGACTCAGCTCGACGCCCTCCGCCGCCTCCGCAAGAAGTCGGTGGCTCGGCAGCTCAGGAAGAAAGGATACGGGAAGATGAAGATGTCCGTCTCCGACTTCGCCGGCGTCTCCAGAATTGTCGAGATTTATCGTCTGGCGGTTACGCGATTTAAAGGAGATATACAGCTTTGGTTCCGCTACTTGGAGTTCTGTAGAGAGCGCAGGAATGGAAGAATGAAGAAGGTACTAGTAATTCTTCTAATTAATTAAAATTTTCCAACTTTTTACCTAAAATAATAATATAATTAGTTAGTTTGAATTGTTATTTAAGATAAGTTTGTGTGTGTGTGTGTGTGTGTGTGTGTGCTTCATTTGATTTGAAGGTGCTGGCACAAGTGATTAGGTTTCATCCCAAGGTCCCGGGGGTTTGGATTTATGCTGCAGCTTGGGAATTTGATCACAACTTGAATGTTGCTGCCGCCCGTGCCCTTATGCAGAGTGGCTTGAGAGTTTGCTCCAATTCCGAAGACCTTTGGGTGGAGTATCTTCGGATGGAACTCACGTACCTTAATAAGTTAAAGGCCCGGAAGGTTGTTCTTGGAGAGGAGAAGGGAACTCTGATTTCTGATTGGCAGGATGATGGTGAGAAGCAGTGGAGAGATGAGAACAAAGATTTGTTTATGTCGCTTGATGAAGAAAGAGGCAAAGGCGGTGCATTGAATGTGGATATTGAGGAGGCAGAAGAGAAAGTAGATTTGTTTCGAGAACAAGGGTTGAATATTATTCGGACTGTTTATAGTGGAGCAGTCGAAACTCTTCCTTCTAGTTTTTCCCTGAGAAAGAGGTTATTGGAGATAGTGGATGCTATTGAGTTGGCAGATTCAGGAGAAATGCATGAGAAGATCCTAAGTGATATGAAGAGAGACTTTTCAGACAATCCAGAATACTGGGACTGGCTTGCTAGGTATCAAATCACTGGTTGTCAAGGTGTGCGGGGTACCATGAATCCACAATTGGAGACAGCAATCCAGGTATATGTCCCATCAATTAATAGCAGGTGTATCCTTGAAAGATTTTATTTTACAACTAGTGATCTCCTTATGGCCTACATTTTCCCACGTTCTTGTCACCTAGCCAATACTTGAGCAAACTGCCTCTGATGTATTGGAATTGAAATGCACAAGTAATTAAGTGTATATGGGTGCTTTTAAGTCGATGTACTGTTGCTGTTTGATGATTGTCTCCCCTAATGCTGCATCATGTGCAGGTTTATGAGGAGGCTTTACAAATTGTGCCTCATCCAGAGATTTTTAAACTTTATTCAAAATTTTTGATGGATGTCATTGCTCCCAAAGCCGAAGATGAAGCTTCTGGAATTCCCTCTGGGGCTGAAGTTTGTACTGCACGCCTTTTGATGGTATATGAGAAGGCTGAGACAATGGGATGCATGAATGAGGATCTTGCTTGCAGATACATTTCATTTCACTTGCAGCTAGGGGAGTTGGATGAAGCCAGAAAACTTGCTGAAAGGCTTTGTAATGGAAAACTTTCAGATTCATTGAAGTTATACCTTATGAGGGTGTCAATAGAAATTAGATGGTTTATGAAAAGTATTTCTAGGCCAAGTAAGGCTGATCTGCTATCCATTTTTGGACTCCTTAAAAGTGTTTTGACAAAAGCATCGTTGCCAGAGGCTGAGGGCTTGTGGCTATTGGTACGTCTTTGTTCTTTCATACTCTTAACTATCCATTCTTTCTGTATTTCTTGTGTCTGATCACAAATTTGTGTGTCAGCGACATTCTTTAATACCTGTCATTACTCATTGTTAGCATAGAGCATTTATTGGTGGCCAAAAAGAAAACAAAAGGGATGTAATGATTTAAATTTCTATTTAACTAGCTAAAAAGATATAGTCTTCTGCAAAATGGGAAAATGTGGTTAGAGTTTCTTTCTTGGATTTTTGTTCTATCATTCTAGTCTTTGGCCAAAGTATCGTTTACTTTATTGTGCCTGATGGACAGTAGTTCTCTGGATCAGTGTTTAGGATCTAATTCTGATGAACTTTGTTGAGCATTTAAATTCCTCTGCTCATGGTGTGCATGACCTTGTTTAACTTTATGACTTCTTTATTACACAAAATGATGGTCACAAACTTTTTTCCTTTTAATTTACATGTTATTGAAATGCTGTTCTCCTTTTGCCTTTTTTTATACTTTAAGCCCTCATGCTATTCTATCGGAAAGGACTCAATTTCAAAGCTTGAATTTGTTAAATAATCTTGTACTGTAGGCACTCAAGTTCTTTGCAAAAGAGAGGCATTACTTTGACAAGCTGATTGAGATATCTCTAATTTCAGTCACCAAACATGGTGGCAGAGATGGCGGTTTCTCTCTCCCTTCTGCTATTGTAAATGTTGTTCTTCAGAGAGATGGAATCCAGCAAGCAAGAGAGATCTACAAGCAGTATGCCCCAACTTATGAGCTAAAGAATTTTTTTTTTTTAAGAGCCTGCTCACATTCATATTCTAAGTCTATGAATCATGATTGCTAATTGGCACTGTCATTGCATCTTTATGTCAATTGCAGATTTCTTGCTTTACCCCATCCAGGTCTAGCCCTGTACAGAAATTGCATTGAGTTGGAGAGGAATCTTGCATCTGTAGGTGATAAAGACTGTTTGGTAAATGCACGAAAGTTGTATGAATCTGCACTAACAACTTATGACCAAAATGTGAGCTTGTGGAGAGACTACTACGCAATGGAAATTAAGGTAACCTTCCCTTCTCTTATCTATCTTCAGAATGGAAACATTTTCTGCATGTTTTATCCATACCGCTCCCAACTGTTGAACTGATGTCAACATATATGTCAAGGTGTCAAAATCCCTATAGGCTTACCATATGGCAAAATGTGCCAAGAAATTCATGTACTCTAATTACTGCTCAGAACACTAAAAGCATGTAAACCAGTGTTGTTGGTATCTTATGGAAACTAACGCACGTGATCTCTGTCAATGTTTGGGTGCAAATAGTTCTGTTTTCTTATTGCTCTTATTAGGTTGTATATTTTCCGTTTGTTGCATCGGCCTCGGCAATCAACTTCTATGTGTTTTACAACTTGCTCATCTGGACGCATGATTGATATGTAATATGACTCAATGCATCCCGAATTCACTTTTGTTCCATTACTTGAACAGCTGGGAACATCAGAAACGGCAACGGCAGTCCATTGGCGGGCACGGAAGACACTCAAAGATGCTGCCGCTTTTGTTGCTTTGCCAGAGGAATTGTAATTTTTACTGAGTATACAGGAAACATTAAATTTTGTTACCCGGGTTCCTTGTCATTGAAAAGAAAACGCAAGAAAGGAACTAATCTTAAATAATTGAGCAATTCCAGCTCTCTCTCTCTCTCTCTCAAGTGCTTGAGCAAGCTATTGTGGTTGGTGTTAGAAATTGTACTACGAAGTACCATTTTTTTTTACCGGTTTCTTGTCTAATTTCTTCTACTTCTGTGCGCCATCATCAAGTATCAACGCTCGTAAACAATCCAAAAAGAATCAAGTGGACATGAAAGAATAAAGTGGGTATGCCTCGCCGCCAAGGCAACCGAGTGGGTGGCGAAGGTCGAGCTAGTTATTGGAGAAATTTCCAAGAACATTATACCAGCTCTTGTTGTACAAGTACTTAATCGGTGACATTAATTGATTCAGAATCAATCACCTGTAATATGCAATTTTGTTTCTCGAATTTGTGTCGGCTTAATGCACATTTTATTGGTAGTGAGTCTGCTTGATGCACATTTTATTCAACATTAAACTACAATATACGTATATGATACTGGCTCCCAAAATTACAAGCACAAATGGGATGATCCTAGGAAAACAATTTTTTACTTCATGATGAAGCAGCAGGCTAGACTCTTGGCCATTGGGGACTCACTACCTGTAAAAGGGACGTGAAATGAATAGCCAAAACAGCAACTCAACTATCAGACAAAGTAGCAACAGCTAACAGCAATTAGAACAGAATTTCTATGACATTGTATTGTTCAAGCATTGACATGTAATGAAGTTGATGATTTTTTTTTTTTTTTTTTTTTGGGATAAGGAAGCCAGTGACTCATGGTCAATTGGCATGAACAGGGGGATGCTTAACCTGCCAGAAATCCTGACTGACATGCTATGGAAAAAAAATGCTAATAATTGTCACATGGACATTCGTGCTGGACTTAAAGTCACGAGAGATGGTGGGCTACAAATTGAGTGTACATTCGTGATAGGAACATTTAGCATTTGCTTGCTAACCTCGAGTGTGCTAAACACCAATCGCATTCTGGAGGCAACAACTGATGGCTCCTCAGCATATCCTACCACTGCCATCTGCTCTAGCTGAAGAGTCTTCACTGGAAGCCTTCCACAAAACAAAAGAACGCTGATCAGAATTATGCTAGACATTAAACTATCAAACAAAGGTGGAAAATGGACAGCCTCTTACCATGCCATTCCTCTCAAATAATATGCATTTGCTATAATAGCACAGAAGCCCTTCCACCGGAGCAGTATTTCATCTGAGACGGAGGGTAACGATGACCATCTAACTATAGTTGGTTGTGGGGTGCACAAGATGGTGATGAATATAATGCTCAACCACAGAATACACTCATCAACCTGCACAACAAATGGGCAGCGTGGCAGTTCATATCTCAACTGATACCACCCACCAAGACAAAAAGATGGGACTTCTTGGATTGCTTTGTATGATTTGCATGCATACAACATTCTCATTCTCAGTTTAAAGAAGATAACAGTTATAGACCGAAGAAAGACTAACCTCCTCTGCAACCATCTTGGATTTCAAGCTGGTGCTTCCACCATAGCTCTGCGCTGCTTCAATTATGGTGCCAGATTCCTTCATAGCATTAAGCTCTGTTCGCAATCCCTCATCTGTGCAGCCTAAAGCATATGCATTTACCCCAGCATTGATGAACTCCTGGCATGTGTAGCTCAAACAACTTACTTGAAATGGCAGCAAAAGCATTGCACATGAAGACAAAGAGGAGAAAATTACTGAATATACTTTTAGGGTGTCACCTCCTCCACGGTCAATGACAGTCCTGTATCTCCTGAACAAACTGATTGCTATGTTCCGGGACGAACGATATTCGTCATCAGGTGAAATAAAGTCATGTGATCGACACTGCATAACCTAACCATCATAAGTGAAGTTTACCAATCAAAACTAAAATTCAATACCTGCAGCTGCACCATTGCTCACCAGCCATCTATTTAAAGCTACTCGCGGTGACACATGATGTGTCCTGAGCTGATTATTTCCCTTCCAACAAGGAGCAGAACTATGCACTACAGCGTTATAAAGCCCACATACAAGGCTAGGAGAGAAGGCAGTGGACAAGGAATTGAAATGGGCATTGGCGCACAAAGAAGGATCATGCTGTGTGTCAATGCTCAAAGATCTGTGGCACTTGAGAATAGCTCCAGCGGATGAATAGACCGTTAACATGGTTTAACCATGATAGTTGTACCTTCAAAAATGAAAAATAAATGGAAAAAACAAAAATAAGATACAAAAACCACAATACAGATATACATATAGGTGTATGGTACAATCCAAAACAACCAATTACATAAGAATCAGTAGATTTATCTTCTACTGTATTCTTTTTGTCCAACTGAGGCCTTTAATGAATGGGGCAAAAGTGACTGGTAATTTTTTTAATTTAGATTCCCATATCAAACCCAAGAATAAATATAAAAGGGGTACTGAATGATCCAAGAAAAGGAAGAAGAAGTGGAACCAATATTCATTTTGTACGGTTATTTAGAAGAGTAAATTTTGTGGCTTTCAGTGAACTTCTTCACTTGGAAACAAAAAGGGAGGACAAAACCACAGATCAAAAAAAAAAACAAAACAAAAGAAAGAAGAAAGGAAATTTCAAGGCAGGTTTGCTTCCATAAACGTTTCCTTCTCTCACTTCATCTGGTTTCCGGGGTTACAAACATGTCAATTATTATGGTTTTAAAAACCACAGATAAAAAAAAAACAAAACAAAACAAAACAAAACAAAAGAAAGAAGAAAGGAAATTTCAAGGCAGGTTTGCTTCCATAAACGTTTCCTTCTCTCACTTCATCTGGTTTCCGGGGTTACAAACATGTCAATTATTATGGTTTTAAAATACCCAATAATCCCTTTTTAAGAAATTTGCAATCTTGAAACGAAAATTGATAAAAGAAAAAGAAAAAAAAAAGGACGTACCTTTTACTTCATTTTGGATTAAGATGAGCTCATTATTATTAAGGAAAAGAGAAGCCTTTTCGTGTGGGAGGAAGATATAATAATAAGAGAAAGAAAGAGCCGGCAAGCAACGTTTCAAGAGAATTTTGATTGTAAACTGAGCTATGAATGAGCTAATAAGAAACGGAGGAGTCCAAAGTAAGAATCTTGTGGCTGGTGGTCTGGGGGCCTGGTGACGATGTTGGCCACCAATTTTTTGAACGGTGCCCCCAGAGAGAGAGAGAGAGAGAGGGACATTCCAACACAATTGGAAATATGGTGTCATTAATTAAATTCTTCCCACGAAATTTTTCTGGCTGTGACGAGAATCCCTGTGCGGGAAAATGAAACGAGGTCGTTCCGTTTGTTTTCTCTTTGGGCCAACAAAGTCTCCCCGTCCACTAAGGCACACCCAAAGCCTGAAGTGGTCAGCCTCATATGGCTGGACTTCTTTCTTAGCTCTTGTACTGAACACTGAGCAGCTCTTTTCGCAAAACAGTATCTATGCCGCATCTGTACTATATCTATTATGTATAAGAAACTAGTGCCAAGTACTTGGATTGTTTTCTTTTTCTTATCTAAACAAAAGGGGCAAGATTGGGATATGTCCGTCCTCTTCGTGGTTCAGTACAAAGTCATCTAATATCTTGACTTAACATTATCTAGACGGGAGATATAGTCCTAAACGGAGGGCGTAGGTTTTTTTGGGTTGTTGCTTTTGTTGCTACTGACCCTCGAACTCCTCCGGATTCTGGCAAGCACGGACAATTCATTACCATCAATGCATAGGAGGGTAGTAACGGAGGACCTAGTTCATAACCAAGATGCACGCCCTAATCTATACAACAAACTTTGAGGACCCGGTATGATTGATGTGGATGGTAGCATAGCTACCCTCAGAAAGTTTTGTTACCTTAACCTCGGACAGAATCAGGGGAACAACATTCTTTGTCAAGCAGCAATTCCTGACATAGCCGTTTGATTTTGAGAGTGCAAATGAAGCACTTGTACCTATAAGTAACACTAAAACAAAAAAGGACACAGAAAGATTGGGTTGCATTTGCATATGTATATATAATAGTTCTTAGCACCACTCATTGACGATGGGGTTTTGTACTTGTCTGTTTCTCGACTTGGCGGAGGAATCCTCCGCCACCACCCCAACTTAGCCCAACTTACCAACCATTTCACTTGTTTTAAAGGAAAAAGAAAAACACATAAAGGGTGTGGCCCTTTTAATCTATCTATCTATTTTACTCTCTTTGGGGCTCTTCTCTGATTTGCTTCCTTTTTACACCACCACCACCATCACCGACCCAGAAAAAGTGAGCGGCCCTAGTTGTGTAAGTCTTTCCATTTGTTATTCTCTTTTTATTTTTGTGTTTTGGTTATTCTCTTCATTTATACGTTATGTTGTGAGAAAGGACATTCCTTTTTTATGTGTCATTTAGTTGTAAGTGGCTTTTGCCATTGCCTGGTATGGATGTGAATGAGATACGGGTGACTTGCTGTTGTATTTTGTGTCAATTTGGAGTTTGACTTGTGTAACAATCACACACATGATAGCATAATATGTATTTCGCACACAAGCTGTTTCTTTTCTGGATTGTCTGTTAAATCTCGCCGTCTGTTGTGATTTATCTTTGTCCCAGAGTGAATAACGTCATTAATGGGTTGATCCAGTGTGATGTTTAAATTCACTGAAATTTTTAGCCATTTACCGGTGATATTTTGGTTTCTTGTGCAATGGATAGTGTCATTATCATGTGATTGTCAACCAATTTCCCTGTAACATGTTTGTAAAGCTGTAAGATGTGTAGACAACTTATCCTTGTGATTTCAGCTTCATATAAATCCTTAAGGAACAAAAACAGATCTTATATTCTGGGTTTTGCATTCATTGATTCTTGGAGATTCGTCTTGGAAGTGCCTTTGTGTTTAACGGTTCATCTGGTACTCTTTTTCTTTTCTTTTTTTTAAAACCAGATATAGTCATCTCAGAAAATGAGAGGAGGCATTTGGCAACTAGGCCAATCAATCGTCTGCTGTCTTGCTCAGGCTGACAAGAAGGCTGCAGCTCTCCGATACTTTGCTTCAGAAGCTGACCTTAAAAAGACTGTTCTTTATGACTTCCACGTTGCTAACGGTGGGAAGATGGTGCCATTTGCTGGATGGAGCATGCCAATTCAGTATAAGGACTCAATTATGGACTCAACTGTGAATTGTAGAGAGAATGGTGGCCTCTTTGATGTCTCCCATATGTGTGGGCTGAGCCTTAAGGGGAAGGATTGTGTCCCTTTCCTTGAAAAACTTGTTATTGCTGATGTTGCAGGGCCGGCACCCTTAACCGGGACTCTAACTGTTTTTACAAATGAGAAGGGAGGTGCAATTGATGACTCTGTGATCACCAAGGTGAAGGATGATCACATATATTTAGTTGTCAATGCAGGATGTAGGGATAAGGATCTGGCACACATTGAGGAACATGTGAAGGCTTTCAAGGCAAAAGGTGGAGATGTCTCATGGCACATCCATGATGAAAGATCTCTTCTTGCTATACAGGTAGATCCTCGCATTTCCATAGCTTTCTGAGGTTTTGCTTTGAATCTTCTGTGCCTTTGAATGTTCATGGCTTGAGTTTTATGGTTTGATTTTTTGCCACATCACTTGTGCTTGGCAAATTTGTTAGGGACATGGTTTTCAAGCTGAAATCAGTTTTTCTTTTTCTTTGCATATTTGTTGCTTCCCTTTTCCTTGCTAGTTCTATCAGGACCGGAATATTCATGTTTCAGTTACCTGCTTTTGCCTTTGCTGCATTACATATTCTCTCGACCCGTTTGTTTCTTGTTTTCCTCTTTATATTTCCTTTTTGGCAACAGAAAAATTTTTCAGTGGTGAAAATAATGAGATAGGAGCCCTAGAATGTGCATATTAGTGTGCTACATAGTTTTGTACTTGGAACTACGGTGCTCATGGATGTGAAAAAGTCTTTCATTTCAGTCATCATTACCACTTCAATCATAAAATGTCCCTTGAGATGGCATTCACAAAAGATGTTCCTGAACTTTGTGGTGTAGGGTCCACTTGCTGCCCCAGTTCTTCAGCACCTGACAAAGGAGGATCTGAGCAAGATATACTTTGGAGAGTTTCGAATGCTGGACATTAATGGAGCACACTGCTTTCTCACTAGGACAGGGTAATGCTTCTTACTTAGTCTCTTCTTCTTTACATGCTTATTGTAGTCTCTTCTTCTTTACATGCTTATTGGTCTTTCTTCTTCTTTGCATGTTTATCTGGTTCAATGTTCTCAAGGAGCACGTTTATCTTGCTTGATATATGAGCTTTATTTCTATACCTATGGTACAGCTTTCCTGTGGACAATTGACCTTGAGGTTGTTCTGGATTCCCATATGCATTCCTTGCTGTCTGCAAAATTTGAAATGTGGGTGTACACAAAAAGGAAGTGAAATGTGGTGATCAAAGTCCCTGTCTCTGCCATTCATAGTGGCACTGTAACAATGATTTTTTTCAATGCGATCTTGGGTGTAGTAGGGCCAATACTCTCAAATGTTTTTGCATTTTTTCTTGATAAGCATCCTGCACAAGGATGCCCTTTCTTGATAAGCCTGATTTCCCTTGAGCTAAACTTATGCGCCTTATGACTCAAAACCTCACCAAATGCCACTGCCCTTTTTCTTCCTTGTTTACTCTGTTATAATGTGGAATATGAAATGTAAAGATGAATTCCGTTGCTTTGCTCAGAGCTTCAGATACACTGGAGAAGATGGATTCGAAATCTCAGTTCCTTCAAAGAATGCCGTCAATCTTGCCAAAGCAACCTTAGAAAAATCTGAAGGAAAAATAAGGCTGACAGGTCTGGGTGCTCGTGACGGTCTCCGACTTGAAGCTGGACTCTGCTTATATGGTAATGACATGGAACAACACACAACTCCTGTAGAGACAGGACTGAGTTGGGCCATAGGTAAAAGGAGGAAAGCAGAAGGCGGTTTCCTTGGTGCTGAGGTAATATTCAAACAACTTGAAGAAGGTCCAAAAGTCAGGCGTGTAGGATTCATCTCTTCTGGGCCGCCTCCCAGAAGTCACAGTGAAATTCAGGATGATAAAGGGACAAACATTGGGGAAATCACGAGTGGAGGATTTAGTCCGTGCCTGAAGAAGAACATAGCCATGGGGTATGTGAAGTCAGGATCACACAAGGCAGGCACCAAAGTTAAGCTTATCGTACGAGGAAAAGCTTATGATGGAGTTGCCACAAAAATGCCATTCGTACCTACCAAATATTACAAGCCATCCTAACCCAGTCAATTTTTTTGGTGCTTGAGCTCCTGGAATTTCTATTACTTTCTTGTTCTGGCTACATTCATGATACACTGGTTTACTTTGATGAAAGCTCTCATTTTTCCATTTGCAAGAACCGTTTTGGTAGTACTTTCTCTGCCCATTTTGCTTCTTTTTCATTAGATTACTTTTGAATGGAGGAGAAATCAAATCTTGTAACTACAAGGTCGAATAGAGATCTTGTCCGATCTATCATTTCTATGTAACTATTGGGCAAATGGGCAAAGGAAAATGTCTGTAAATTACTAAATGGTGTTTATATGCGGTTCTTGCATTGCAACATTATTCAGAGACCTTACGACTTGAGGGTCTGTTGTCTTTTTGGCCTTAGAAAGCTGAGTTTCTAGGCCAATGAACGTGTATGAGCACGCTAATTATAAAAGCTGCCCTGTTTAGCCCATTATCTTATATTTTTAATCTTGGTAGGAAAGAAAATTCCAACCTTATCTATGTCATCACTCATCATGCTTTCTCAGTCAGATGGTTACCTCTAAAATTGAAAACCCAAGTCTGACTCACTCAACTAGGACACAAACATTATGATAATCTTGCCAACTAGAAAATCAAAACAAGAATTGCAAAATGGAGAACTCTATTATTCAACTTGCCATAACTATATAATTTCTATAATTAACAGTAGCAAACAAAATTGAGCAACTACAAACACATCCTATTTTCATGAATAGAAGCTACTTTTTCTGATATGTAACATCTTGCATGATGCTCACAAAATTAAAAAAAAGAATCTTGCATAAAATTAATGCATGTACAGAAAGAATCGTTTGTTGAAAAAGAATCAAAGAATTGGGATTGGCTATGGACAAAAGATCATCTAGCATGCGCCTAATCAAATGAGCTTGCTAGCAAACTCATCAACGCTAGTTCCTTCCACACGAGAAGAAGATGACTTCTTAGCAAAATCTCTAAGTTCTGACAAGCTGCGCCCGAGCTGTAAAGCCACCTTCAATTCAAACACTTGCCCGTTTTCTCTTTTATGTGTATCTCTTTCTTCAACTGTTGATTCAATAGATTCCTGCATGAATGTGAAGAATCCAGCACAGTTTCTGTACATTTCAACCACCATCCCAACTTGGCCTCCATGCTCAAAAGTGTTGACTATGGTAGATAAGGCACCTGCAGTTGCTGCCACTATTGCTGCCCAAGATCCATTACCCACAAAGGCAGAGGAAGCAGCTGCAATGCCAGTGAGTAATGGACCCGAGATTGCCAAAATCTTGTTTATCCTCAAGGCCAAGTCGCCAAGTCTCATGTAATCGTCAGCATCTTTTCTTTTCAACACATCAATTACTTCCCTCATCTCCATTTCCAGCTCCTCGTTCCATCCATTATTGCTTTGATCATTCGGTAATTTGCTTTTCCTTTGGAGGCTTTCTGCAGATGATTCAGGCCACCAGACAGCTGGCTTGAACTTTGCAGGAAACTTTTCAATCATCTTGCCTAGCAGAGGAAGCGGGTAGGCTCTGTCAAGAGCCAAAACCTTGTCCATAGCATCCTTTACATCCAATTCAGTAGGATCACGAAGAGCGAGTGTGGTTTGGATTTGGTTATAAAGTTGCCTCAACAGTCTCGCAGCATTGCGTTGCTCTTCTGCAAGTTGTGAGGGTTGGATCTTGTTCATGATAAAAAGCATCCCTGTAGCTGCAGAAAACAGCAGGCCTGATGATAATTTCAAAGCCAAAAGGGGGACTCCTGGGCCACCAGCCGCTGCAACACCAGCCACGGTTGCTGCAGTGAGAGTAATCATGTTAATGGAGTTCAAAAGAAGGGTGTTCCAGTTGTCACGCTGCTCGCCTATGTTTTTGTGCATCTCCACTCTATCAGAAACAGCCTCCAAGATGGCATAAAGCTTGGCTTTTTCTATATCTCTTCTGGTTTCAGCGACTACTGGAGATTCTATTTGGATTCTATTTGACAGCTCATCTGATGATTTTAAACTCAATTCCTCCACCAAATCTCTTGCTGGTCCTTTTGGAATTGAGAAGTGGATTGATCTAGGAAATTCAGGGACAGATAAAGCAGCACTGATTCTTTTTGAACCAGTGCGAGAAGAAGAGGAAGGTAGCAGACTTGAAGCTTGCAAGGAAGCCATGGCTTATTATTTGGGTGTCTGTATTTTTTTGTGTCCTTCTTTAGCTTTTTTTGGCTGTTGTTGAATTCTTGTATTGTGCATGGAAGTAGAGGGAGCCAAGGTGGGCTGTTTATTTATAGTATCAATTGGTTCCTACAAGTATTATAACAAACAATAACTGACAGGCGAAGAAGGGGTCATATGGTTGAAAATATTGACTGATGGATCAGGTTGACATGGCCCATGGCTGGCTGACCAGACCCATTCCCCTTTCTTGAACAATAATTTTCATTTTCTTGTAAGATTAATTGCTACATCAACTGAAACAAATTATGTTTTTGAACTTATTGCATCATTGCTCATGTAAATGTTTCCCCTGTCTTTTATTATTTTAACTCAGTTCAAAGTGCTAGCTAGTTACTTTCTTAATTCCCCCCACATTACACACACACACACACGCACACACATATATATACACACACACACATATCTATATGTATATACATATATATTTGAAGCTTGTTGATTTATGGATTGGACAAAAACAAAGAAAAAAAAAACTTCAAATTTCCTTTGAACATAACCCAGGAATGGTAAATAGAAAAAAATTATTTATTTTAATTCATTTTTTTCATTGAAAAATTTTATAGTCAATTCAAAAAAGGATCACTAGGACAATTTAACACGAAAATCAGGTTGAATATGCATGGTCAAATAGTTAAAATACGCTCTCTTTAATTATGACGGAGTTTTGTTAACTCATTTTCCGTGTCAAAAGAAAAACGCCAGGCTTGGCCATGCACTAAGCTTGAAGTTGAAGGCTGTGGGGGGGGGGGGGAATAGAATTTTGAATGAATTCTGATTTTCTCCATATATTACCAACTCATTTCTCTTCTTATATAATCCCTTTCAATCCATTTTTTAAAAATCTCTTTTGAATCCAAAAATTTTGGAGGAAAAAAAAAAGGTCTTGACGACTCTTGACCAGCTGACGTGGAGGAGCGTGGACTTCATCTCCTGCCTCCCATGGCAAGAGGGGCCCTACGGCAAAGGGGCCTCTCGCCCTAAATTCTCTAATTATTATGATTAATTAAATCCTAAGACGATCTTTGTTAGCACTCCGGTCCTGACTCATTCCTCCTCCTATCTTTCTCACTCATTCGTAGTAGCAAAAGCAAGAAAGCAGCAATGGGTTCCCTTGCAAAGAAGGGACTAAACCAGTATCTGTTGCAGCTTCAGCGCCATCCTTTGAGAACCAAGGTCCTTTTCGCTTTTATTTCAGTTAAATTTGTGATGGGTTGTCTTAATTAAGCTTAGAAGGCTGCGAAAGTTTGAATCTTTTCGACATCTATTGGGAAACTGAGGCCAGTCCACTTGGCATCTCTGTTTGTCTGTCTATCTTTGGGTTTCTGGTTTGTTTCAGCTTTATTTTAAATGAGTCGTCATCTCTGTTGACCGTAAAAAGCAATGGAAGTTTAACCTTGAACTATTCCTCCATTGGTTTTTGGTTGTTCTTATTCATGGCCTTTTTGGGTCTATGATTTTTACCTGGTTTGTAATCAATTTTAGGCATGGTGCAGGCAATTACTGCAGGGGTGTTGTCAGCCATCAGTGACATAGTAGCGCAGAAGCTCTCTGGCATAGAGAAACTTCGGCTTAGACGACTTCTTCTCAAAGTGGTAAAACCGTCTTTCTCATCTCATGTGCATCACCATACATATAGATACTGTAATTTTGTTATAGGATTCGCAACTACTTGATTATTGTAACACTGCTGCATTTCTTCATCCCTTCAGCATGAGTCGGTTAAACATCAGTGTCCTCTATTCCCTTTGTTCAGTAGCTGCACTAGTGTTACCATTTAAAGACTTCAAGATAGTAAGAAATTTTAAATTTGAAGAAAAATATTGGAACATTGAATTTGGGTAGGAAGTTCGGTTCATCTGCTTAAAAGGTGATGATGTGCATGAGGCTTCCACATTTGTGTGGATTGAGGAAGGGTCAGAAGATGTACGTATCTTTACTCTTATTTTTACAAAGAGACTGTTTTTACAACTCGACCCTATGGTCACTAGGTCACAGTGGAGTAAACCTTTTGTTGCACCAAGGCTTGCCATTTGGTTCATCTACTTGTTGATCATTTTATCTACTATCATAAACTAGTTGTGGAATGGCATAATATGATAAGAATCAGAACATTATGCAGGTTTGATATCTATTGCCTTCATTCCCCCAACCCCAATTATGTGTAGTTGAGTCGTCGCAATCTGATTGATGATTGAGTGATATTAGAAGGCACACACCCATTCCAAAACCAGATATGGACCAGCTAAGGCCTACTGCAAGCAAGGAAGAGAAACTTTAAGCAAAATGCCTTTAACCTGCTTCGATCTTACCAGTAAATTATTGTTCAGTTATTATCACAAGGGCATGTTTTCTCCATCATTGGCTATTTTATAGTTCACCCATATTGTCCCAAATGTTACATGCTACTTCAGTAATCCTGTGATAAATGTTCAATTATGGGCCAACTTTGCTTGCTGTGCTAAAGGAACTTATGTCTCTTCATTTTTGTTGTCTGCCTGAGGGAAAATCTGTAAATTTGAAATAGAACAAAAAGAAAACCAGCAAAATTGAATTATGGAGCAAGAAGTTGAATTGGGGTCAGGTACTATGAAGCATAGTGACCTTTTATAATGCCCACACCTTTTCACATTTTGATGCTCTTAACAATATCTTTCCTTTTGGGGTTTTATGTCTTCATGAGGGTGAGCCGACAACAACAAGATATACTCTTGTGACAGGCTGAATATACCATATGGTTGAGTAAGAATGTGCAGTGACCATGTGTATGCATATCAGCTGCTGGCTCGTTGATTTTTTATTCAACCTATCCTAACATAATTGAGTGCAGATTTTTGGGTTTGCATATCTGGGACCATTTGGGCATTTCCTTCATATAATACTGGATAAAATTTTCAAAGGGAAGAAGGATACTGCAACGGTTGCCAAGAAGGTATCCTGAAAGCCCTTGTGATCCTCTTGGCTGTGAAATTCCACGTTTTCATTTCTCCCGTCCATGTTTGCAACCATGTCTATATTCATAAGCTTAATGTCACGGGGTCATTACCTTCTCCCCAAAAGGCAGCCTGTTGGGGTGTGCAGTACCCACGCTTATATGACCCAGGATCCCCCTCTTCCTATCCGACGTGGGATGTGGGAGTTGGGTTGTACCTAACCCATCCCTGCCCGGACATAACCCGTCCGTGACATTCTCCCCCACCGAATCCATCGACGTCCTCGGAATCGGGGTCTCCCTGCCTACTTCCCGGTGAAGCGCTTGGCGAGAAACATCGGAGTCGGGGTCGGGTCGGCTCTGATACCACTTGTCACGGGGTCATTACCTTCTCCCCAAAAGGCAGCCTGTTGGGGTGTGCAGCACCCACGCTTATATGACCCAGGATCCCCCTCTTCCTATCCGACGTGGGATGTGGGAGTTGGGTTGTACCTAACCCATCCCTACCCGGACATAACCCGTCCGTGACATTAAGCTTCCATCAAATGTATAATTCTGTTCTCAGATTTGTATAACAGCTAAAGTACTCTACAGATGGAATTAAACTTGAAACCTATACAAGTATTGCTGCTTGTTCAATTTAGTGCAATATTCATCTTGCCTTAGCTGAACTTATGCAAAATCTCACGCTAAATTGCCGAATCTGTTTATTTCAGGTGGTTGTGGAGCAGTTAACATCTTCTCCTTGGAACAACTTGCTTTTCATGATTTACTATGGGGTGATTGTTGAGGGTAAGCCACATCAGCTAGTTCAACCATATATCTTCAATAAATCGACCGCCCTATTTATGTTGGTGATTGTATAGCAAAATTTCAAAGAAAGCCACATTGGGAAGTACATTTCGGTGCCTGGGTGCGAAGATTTGAGGAGTGGTTTCCTGAAAAAAGACATGTTAAATAGATTGCATGTTGCAGCAACAATTAAAAATCTACTGCTGCTTGTCATCTAACAAGAGTGTGAAATGCAGGAAGACCCTGGAGGCACGTGAAATCTAAGATTAAGAAGGAATACCCAACAGTGCAGTTTACATCTTGGACGGTAATACTTGTTCACATAAGAATCACATCAAACCGTGTGTAATTGCAGAGTATTATTCTCTTTCTTTTTGCAATAGAACCTCACCAAGAGGGGGCAAAAATGCAGTTCTGGCCGGTGGTTGGTTGGATAAATCACCAGCACGTGCCGCTACAGTTCCGCGTCATTTTCCATAGCATTGTAGCGTGTTTCTGGTATATGCTTCACTTGCTCCGTGTTTCATTGTCTCATATTTTCATGTGCATAGGTCTCCATTTTTGTTTCCTTGACAATTACAAGAAATGAAATATCATTCTTCAGGGGAATATTTTTAAATCTGCGAGCAAGGTCAATGGCGTTGACTAAAGGGTGAAGATGGAGGATGAAAGGGAGATTGCTTGATCTTCCTAAATGACAATGCTTGCTGATGCTATCTGTTTCAACAGCGGGACGTAATGATATTTTGTCATTCGGTACTTAGATTGGTTGTTTACTTTATTATAATGTAGAAGTTATATGTTACAATTTGTGGTAACAACATCTTTGTGAAAAATAAGATTAAAACTACTTATATTTGTCTCTTCACTAAACTCTACAATTTTCCAGGGTGGAAGTCTTGTAAACGCCCTTATTATTTGGATTGTTTTTATATGCAAGTCATACATATGTAACAGTGTTATGCCACGACAGAACATTGCAATCGAAATTTGTTATAATCTTTCCATACTTTTGAGTGGTTTCATATTTTCTATTAGATTAAACTAGTTTTTTTTTTTAGAAAAAAAAAAAAAAAAGATATGTGAAGTTCAATATGGAAGTTCCGAGAAATGACCTTCAAAATTAATGTGCCAAAACATTAATCAGTCAGTTCGGGCGAGGTTGAGCTCATGCAACTTATTTCAGCCCGAGGACGTGTGATTCAGTTCTAACTTGGTATGTCTTTAATTTATGTTGCGAGCAAATAGACCGTCCGAAATCCAAGACGGCAAGGGAGTGTGGTCAGAAGATTTAATTAAAAAGTATTTGGAATGTGGGGTTTTATTAAATAAAAGATTATCTATTTTTATTTAAACTTTGACTTCTTGCTTAAAATCAGCAAAGTTGTAATTATTGGATCAAAATATGCAACAAATTACAAAAATATTAAAATACGTTAGTTACATATTTTATTGATTTAGTTATTTATTGTTTTTGATTGAAAACTGAAATTTTGAAAACAATAAAATACATATTTTTTTTATTTAATAAAACTTATGTTTTCGGTACTTTCTGATTGAATCTTTTGGTTACAAATTTTTTTCTTAGTGGCAAGAATCTTATGGACTATAAATAAGGTGGCAGTGTGCGCGTGTGTGTGTTTTTTTTTGTTGGGGGGGGGGGGTACAAAAGGAGGCCTGAGGCCAAATAAAAGAAAATCGGATGGTCATCCCTCGAGGTCACCTGACCCCGATGAGGCCTTGATGTAAAATGTCTCTAACTTCGATCGGTAGTTCTGTAAGAAAATGGAATAGACATAATTTGTCAACTAGGCCGCTACCCTGTTGGCTTCGCGATAGATGTGGTGAACCTTGATTATCCAACCTCTTCGGAGCAAGTCCCGGCAGTAGTGTAAAGGTAAGTTTGCCGGGAAAAAGCCCCCTCGGTGAGATATAGTTAACAGCAACCTCAGGATCAAGTTTGAGATAAACGTTTCGGTAGCTACAACCTCAAAGTAATTCTAATCCGCCAATGCTGCCCCAAACCTGTTTTTTCGGTGGTAAGTCTCTTTTTTCAGATCAAAGTCAGTTTGACCCCACAAGATTCAAGGCCAGCTGCGGACGCGTTTTAATCCATGGCCCAAATGTCTTCCACTGTTGGACCAACCGAATATGAACTTACAACTTTGCAAGTGTGTCTTTGAAGATTAAATCAAGACGGCTCCGTAAGCTTCTTCTTTTTTTTTTTTTTAAAGAAAAAAAGAAAAAAAAATAATATATATATATATATATATAATATGATAAAAATGCTAAAAAAAAACGAGGGCTAAAATTATTAGATAGGTCATCATATACTAAATATCAATAATGATATGTCACTAGTCATAAGCAAAGACGGTACATGAGATAGAAATGTTTACCGCACGGTCTTCTGCACAAGGATACGTTCAAAGTGTATAAGCGTCCGGTTCAAATAAAGTTTTGGATTAATAAAACATTGGCTGCGCAGGTGATCCCTCCTCCTCTGTGTAATCAAACCCTAAACCCTAAACCTAGAATGACCGGTTTTCACTTTATTACGTGCATGCCAAACATGGCCAATTATTGGTGGATGCTTGCAGAAACAAACAGACCTACTACATAAATTATCGTTTGAAGATACTCTGTATATGCAGTCAAATATCGTACATAAATTAAATTTAACAGAACATTTATGGCACCCAATAATATATATTATTTTGATTAGCTACTCCTTACAATATTATATGAAAGGAAATCAAAAAATTTATCAGTGAGAATAAGATTGCTGAATGATTATTCTTACTGTTTCAATATCTTTGGGAGATGAGATGACTGGTTCTTGCCGTTGGAAGTCAAAATAGGAGGCCCCATAACTCCGTGGCTCTGACCCCTAACTCCAGGAAACGAAATAGTCTAATTTTCTAAGCCATAAGCTCTGTCGAACTTCCAACTTTCAAAAGATTGGACCTTTTCTATCATATATCACTCCCTGTATCCAATATTATTTCAATCTGCCTTGTATAAATACCAATCCAATTCTATTTATACCTCAAACTAGATTCAATTCAGTACTTCTGTTTTACACAATAGGCAATCCCACCAACAACTGGAAAACAACAAGGACTCGTATAGAGATTATTGCAGGTATATATGGAGAGAAGAGACGGCAGCAACAATTAGAGCTTCAAGTTTGTCGCTTTCCTTAGGTTCATCATCTTCTTCCTTTTGTCAACAAAGAAGAAGACTCGTTAGTGCCACAATAAATGTACCCAAAATTTGGATGAGTCCTCTCTTCCTTCCAAACCCCTCTAATGGAGGCTTGGTGGAGGAACTGAGCTTGAGGGGCGATGATTACAGAGTTGCAACAACAACAAATACTACTAACACCACCTCTAGAAACGAAAAGGATTCCAATTCATGGATGAGGAATAATAGTACTAGTACTTGTACTGGATGCAGCGCAAATAATGGTCCTGATCCCATAACGATTGCCGAGCTCTATGCAATCATAGAGGCTGTGGCAGATGGAATGGAGATGCATAGAAATATTGGAGAGCAGCGCAATGCTTGGAACCTCCTTCTTTGGACATCAATTAATGCTATGACTCTCACCGCTGCTACCATGTGTGGAGTTGCAGCCACAAGTGTTGCTCGTGCTGCTGCACCTTTTGCAGTACTCAAGGCCTCTTCAACCCTTCTTTACCTTGCAGCCACTGGCTCGTTGGCTATTACGAACAAAATCCAAACTTCCCAGCTTGCTGGAGGGCAAATAAATGCAGCAGGGTTGTTTAAGCAGCTTCATGGCTAGATTCACTCCATGGTTTCCATTGGCAATCCTACTAGTACTGATGTCGACGAAGTGATACAACAAGTTTTGGCAATTGACAGGGCATACCCACTTCCTCTACTGGGTGCCATGCTTGAAAAATTCCAATCAACTGTGGTGCCTGCAGTTTGGTGGCCGCGCCTACGTCACCGAGGCAAGGAAAAGGGGTTGGCGGGAAAGTAGATGGAAATGGCTGGAATGGAGAGTTGGAAGATGAAATGAGACAGATTGCTGGGATCCCGGAAAGGAAAGATGAGGCAGATTACCTGAGATTGAGCAAAATAGTCGTCGCAATTAACAAGGTATTGGCCATATCCGGCCCCGTATTAACAGGCCTTGTGGGTACTAATCCATCGGCAGTGGTAGTGGGAGTCGCAAGCATTTTCAATGCAATGGAGCATGGAGGGCAAGTGGGGATGGTGTTTGAGATGTATAGGGGCAATGCTGGTTTCTTCCAGGTGATGCAAGAGACTATAGAATCAAACTTGAATGGAGGGAGGGAAAATGGACAAGTATTTGAAATGAAGGTGGCTCTCCAGCTAGGCAGGAGCCTGTCAGAGCTCAAGAGTCTTGCACCATCTTCTGCAAGAAATGGGGCTCAAGCAATAGAAGAATTTGCAAGCAAGTTGTTTTGATTCCCAGTTGCCTAGGCCTAGCCTACCCACAATTTTGTTGATGTGATTCATTGATTCTTTGTACATAAGCTAACATAATTCTTAAGTTTATAAATTCACTCAAATGATATCGTCTCAGATTTTTCTTTTTGTTTTTGATACAAGGCAAAACTGTTTTTTTAAGACAAAAAATTGAGATAAAAAATTTCTATATAATCCGACCTTAATTAAATTTAAAATTAATGTTTTGTTGTGGTTTACATAGTAAATGACTTGCTCGAATCAAAGCTTAAAAAGACTTTGATACCATTTCCCTTTCGCAAAACCGTCCCACTAAACTTTGCTCATGCTGTAAATGAAGAAGGTTTCACTTGATACAGTTGGCCTGCGGACGACTGGCCATATTGCTTCAATTCAACTATGACCGACACACGGATGGACATTTATACTATATATCTGCAATTTTCTTGCAAAACCGGGGAGACAAATTTAGCCAAAAAAAAAAAAGAAAGGCCAAGATTCTAGTTTGACGTGTTAATGGTAAATTGATTCTATTGTAACGATAAGGAGACAGATTTGAGTTTATCTTAGTGAAATTTTCACGTTTCAATGTTTTAACGGATTGAATCACTCGGTTGGTTCGAATGATTATGATACCGAGCTAGTTCGCTCTTAATTTTTATTTTCTCTTTACGCTAGAAAGATATCATATAATTTGATAAATTTAATCATGCTCGTGCAAGCAACCCACACCACCTCCATCACTCGTAATTAGTTGTGGAAGCTATGATCTTAACCATCACCCTCCTTGTTCTCTTTTGCACGATTATTCTTGTAAGTTAGAAATTAATATATCCAAGTAACGTGCCCCCTGTCCCCACCTCTTTTTTACCCTTTTTTTTTTTTTTTGAGAAAGCTAATCCCATAAGTTCACATATTCTTGTATGTATGTTTGTTATATATATATATATATATATCTATATAATTGTGGGCTTTTCTGAAGAGAAATGTGCACTTAAAAGTTGATTTGCTTTTTAGCTCGCCAACATCCGCTTATGATGAATCTAGCTAGCTTGCTAGCTAATCACCTACTGGTTCTTTGTGATTATAATATAGGCCACCAGGAGGCAAAAAGCATTGACAAATAAAGAGAGAAACTTACTGGTTAGTTCATCTACCTTGAGCTGCACGATCCATAGAAACAACTAAAATAATAACACATGTGATCTCATCCGTATTCGTCATGATAGATGAAAGTGTCCATATACCCAACATCTTGTTTTCATTATAGCACCTCAAATTCTATACGTTTACAAGCTTCAATATAAATAAATATAAAGATTAATTTAGTGTAGTATTAAAGTTATCTTCAAGAATAAATTCAGTATTAGCTTCAACGAAATCAAATAACTTAAAAAAAAAGAGCTTCAACTCGATTGTGATGTTGCATATTTGTAACTAAACATTAAGACGAGGAATTGTAAACTTCAAGTAAGCATTTTTCAACCCTTAAAATGTCAGACGTTCTTTATAAAGTTCAATGTAAGTGCATGGTTGCATTGCTGCGAACGCTTTTTCTTGTTTTCTTTTTTTTTTTTTCATTGGAACTAAAACCCACGTTCTTTATAAACTTCGAGCCTCTCCTCATAGCTAATTCTAATGCCAAAACTACGAATTTGTAAAAGCTAGAGGCAGTATAATTTTCTTAACTTATGATGTCCTAAATCCTTCATTTTTCTTTTAGCCTTGATATCTACGTTTGTCTTCCTCGCCATGGTCGTAGGTATAATTACATTACTTGCAGAAGCATCAAAATTAATCACAAAGATGAAAAAAAAAAAGAAAATAAACAGAGGGTGAGAGTTATTAGGGCTACACCAACATAGTATATTTCGTCCCACAAACAATTAATTAATGCACGGCCATTCCTCTATCTATACCCGTTTAAACATCACGGGAACCTACACAAATTCATTTTTAGTAAACTTTATAAAACCGTCTTTTTAACACTCAAAGAGAAGAAATATATATATATATATATATATATATATAAAGCAAAGAAATGTCCTTCCTTTTGGCAATAGAATTTGCACCCTTTTTTTATTTTTTATTTTTTTGGACCCGCTGCCTAATATGGGCTTTTCTTGGGGAAAAATAGAAAGGGACAAAACTTGCTGGCTGAGTGGTGATTACCAATACGACTCTTTTATGGGTTGTTTCTGCTATCATGTTCTGATATACATATACCGCGACCAACCAGCAGCCAAATGGTTACTGATCGTATTCTTTGGCTTATTATTGGATTTTTCTTTCTAATTCAAAAGAAGATTCGTTGGTTAAGAATTTTTTAATCACTGAAGTGTTTTTTCAGAAGATTTTTATTTGTTTTTCTTTCATTATAAACAACAAACTTTCACATTTGTCCCTGATTTTGGTTCATATTATAATAGTTCAGTGTATCGAAGTGGAAAAATCATAAGAGGGGAAGCTTTTCTGAAAATTACCAAAAAAGGAACAGTAAGTAAATATAATTGTGATGGCGTTTTATGTGCCTGACAGTGGTACATGTGAGACCATCGAGGAAGGTGGGGGGGAGAGCAAAAAAGACACAGAACTTGGAAATTGAACTGACTGCCAATGGAGGGGGTTTGCCCAAATTCGGCGATGACCATTGGACATGCGAAACAAATAACAGGCAGGGTAAAAAAGACTCAAAATTTGGCATTGATAGCATCTCCCTATGACATCCAAATGGTTGAACCTTAAGGTGTTACCATCTACAAATGAACATACTTTCCTTTTCATTCTTATGTGTTAAAGAACAATTAAATGCAGCAGAAGCACTAATAGAACAAAAGGGCAATTAAATAGGATTAAAATCTCCAATTTCATAGAATTCATTTCTTAAATTTGCATTTAATACTTTATTCATATATTAATAGACTATAGAGTTCTTCTTCCTCTTTTTTTTTTTTTATATACATCTACCTAAAAATTTCTCTCCTTATTTTTTTAACATTTCTTTTTTGAACCATTTTCTTCCTATGTCACTTGCATGAAACAATGAACAGCCTCATGATTCTTGAGCATTAATGGATCGAAAAAATGGAAAAGTTTCGTTCTTTCGTTTCATGACAATAACAATCATTTTATTTTTATGACTTGATTTTATTTTTATTTTTATTTTTATTTTCTGGTTGGAACAATCAGGCCTTGATTGCTGATAAGTCAAAGCGAAGCACCCGTAGGTATATGAAAATGGGAAAATTTTTAAAAGTAGAGTCATATTTTAGTTTTACGACTAAAGAACCAAGAAGTGGGAACACACTAAACCCCCATCTTTCAATTCAATGGAAAATCAAATCAATAACCTTTCTTCAGTTCTTTGATATCTTGATCAATTCAGTTCAATCCAAACCCCCCAAAAGTTTTGAACTTTACAATCTTTAACATTTAATTCTCCTCCTCTCCTTCAGTAGAAAAGAAAACAAAGAAAGAGCAAGAAAGAGAACGAGAGAGGAAAAAAAAAGAGAGAGAGAAAGAAAGATGATTCAGCTTTTGTTTACCGTAATATTCTCAGAGATGGCATTGATACTGGTGCTTCTGTTCAAGACCCCATTAAGGAAGTTGGTAATAATGGGTCTGGATCGGGTCAAGAGGGGAAGGGGCCCACTCATGGTGAAGACGGTGGCAGGAACGGTGTTTGTGGCGTTGATGTCAAGTGGGTATAGCATGATGAAGGTCCAGAAGCGTTGGATCAATGAGGCGGGTGCTGTCAATCCGACGGACCAGGTCCTCATGGCCAAGCACCTCCTCGAGGCCACTCTCATGGGTAATTCTTTGTTTTCTTGAGTTTTGTGTTCATTTTTTGGTTTTGTCCCTTCCTGTTCCATTTTTCTAGGTCTAATGCGATGATGAGAAGTTGGCTGGAAAATGGCAAGTGAATGATTTGTTGTTTTTATGAAGTGGGTGTGTTTGAAATTTTGTTTGTTGTCAATGGCAAATGTGAGATTTTCATCAGTGGATTGATAATCTCACTTTTCTATTTCTGATTTGACCTTTCGTCATTCAAGATGCTTTGGATCCAATTGTCTCTTTTGAATGATAACTTTTGTAAGTGCTTGAATTATGTACGTGTTTTTTGTTCCTTCCGCATAGATCGATCATCAAAGCAATTTCATTCTATCAGTGAACTATGCCGATTGGGAATTGATGTCACTTGAAATTTCAAATTCTAAGTTCTTGTAACAAATGAGGTGTTTGTTAAGAGAGAATATTTATAAGATAACGGCCTTTGGGAAGTAGAAAATCCATTTATCCTGATTCGACCTTCTTAGATCTTTGGACATCCTAAGCTTTTGGTTCAGTGAGGATGACTTTGTCATGAAAACCCTTGCCATAAGGTAGCTGAAATCTTGGCTTAAGACAAACATTGGTAAGAAACCAATGCCCCAAAACTTTTAAGGGTTTCGTTGCATGGTTCATCCATGGAGATTGAGTCTGGTCCTCTCAACCAATTGTCTCCTGCAAGAAAGAATTCTTTCACTTGGAGTTTTTGACTTTAGCTCTTTATGTTTCCTGACTCTGATGGCCTAGCCGGGGGCTCCTTGTAGGCAGGCAAAGCCCTCGTCCAAAAATCATATTATTGGCGGGGCCTTTTTGGCTCTCTTTAAAAACCGAAATCTGTTCTGGGTCCAATCCTTGGATATAACAGTTATAGCATCCATTATCACATTTGGAGGCATAGGTGATAACATTTTATTAATGTGATGAAAAATGGTTCTAGTACTCTTCAGCAACATTCAATGCCATAGGTAGGATTAATCTTAACCAAATTAGATTTCCTATGCAAATATTAGTCATCTTATTCCCAAAAGGGACTCCAAAATGGGATTTCTCCTTACAAATGGAAATGTTCATTTGCACCAAATTTTTGTTTTCTTTCTTCCCACTATTTTACCTCTCTGTTCTGCGTTTGGTACTATTATCAAGCCAAGTAATAGCAAGGTTGAGCTAGTTTGTTGGACAGTTGTGCAGAACTTTTTGACTTAAATCATCTTCTTCTGATTACAGACTCTCCGTTTGCATAATTTCAAGAATGATACTCTTCCTTTTTATTTTTGTTCATATATAGTGTATCCTGTCTACATTTAGTACTTGTGTATCAGAGCAGAAGAACTCCTTTGTTTGACAGCATGGTATGTTTAGTGGATAGAACTCTGTCTGTTTGCTCCCTTTGTTATGCTCGGAATTGTTCTCTAGCAAAAATATCCCAGTTACTTTACTCATTGGAAGGGGAATGTATTTGTTTTAATAATGTCTACAGAGGGTTGTTTCAATGTGTTTCCTTTGTGAAATTCTCTCATGTTTTTTGGGCAACAGATATGTTTATCCTCTAGTATAATTAATCTACTATCCCAAATTCTGCCTATCCCAGATCTTCTTGGCATAGGAAACTTGGTTTTCTTTTTCCGGCGTAAATTTCCTGTTTTCTGGTGATCATATTGGCCCTTGGGAGAATTAAAACTTGAGGTAACTTCTTGCAGGGAGTTCCCTCTTCCTTGCACTGATGATAGACAGACTGCACCATTATATCAGAGAGCTCCGTGTCCGAAGGAAGAGTATGGAGGCTATCAAGAAACAAAATCGAGCTATTGAGGATGGGAAAGCAGAGGAGAACAAAGCCTTGGAAGAAGAGATGACCACACTGCGTGAGAAACTTAAGCAGCTGGAACCTGAACTGCAAGAGAAGACGAAAGAGGCTAGTGCTTCTGAAGCCAATGTAGTTGCTCTGAGGAAGCAATCTGAAGGATTCCTGCTTGAGTATGATCGTTTACTTGAGGAGAACCAGAACCTAAGGAACCAATTGCAATCATGGGATTTGAGATTGTCACGTTCGAGTAGCAAGAAGAATACCTAGGGAACTGAACTAAACCGGTTTTGCACTTTCTTTTCTGTTATTCGCTGCATTCATTGAGGATTTTCATGATGGGGTTGTTGGTTTCAATTTCATCATCATCATCTATGCTTTATTGTAGAAAATCACTAATGTCCAAATGGTGAAAAGGGAAGGTACTAGATTTCTAGAGTTCTGTGTTTTAACTAA
Source organism: Bruguiera gymnorhiza (assembly GCA_020883675.1). NCBI lineage: Eukaryota > Viridiplantae > Streptophyta > Magnoliopsida > Malpighiales > Rhizophoraceae > Bruguiera > Bruguiera gymnorhiza. The sequence goes on along the minus strand of JAIRCJ010000017.1, from coordinate 237,009 downwards.
AGAGCTGGCCTACAAGCCAGCCTGTCATGGGGCACAGAAACTGCTACCATGTTTTCAGCTTTGTTCTATAGTCAAAATTTTTATCAAATGAAAAACAAATACCTCGTATACTAGTGTAAAATCTAAAGAGTAATATAGACCCAGTAGACGCAAGCTGCCAAATTTCCTCATGGTAGTTGTAATGAGCACACACAAGATCCTGAAATGCAACTCACCGGAGACATGATGAAGAGGGAAAAGAAATAAAAGAAAAGAAAAAAACAGCATCTTTGATGAGATATCAAAGGCTCCTAAGATGGATTTCACTCCGATGTAGTGCGGGAACTCTGCCTTCACGGAGTTAAGGTGAGAGAAACATTTTGAGAAGACGAAGAATACACGAGGGAATTTGCACTAGGAGTGCGAGGCACCATGGAATAAAGAAAGCAGTGATGGAAGGGAACAGGGGAAAATACCTGCCCAACGTCTTGTGAGTCATTGTTATTAGGCTTATTAAGCATCTTCCACAGGAAAGCCTGGTCACTATGGGAAAGGCTTATTGTGTGAAAGAGCCTGCATGAAGCCTGGCTGAGATGGAAAATTGGGATGATTTGTGTTGCCTTTTTGGAATCTGACCGTGGTCTACACAAGCAAGGCTTGTGAAGAAATTCTGCTTTAAGTTTTCTAAGTGGACGCAGTGTTCTTGAAACGATAAGGAATTGGGGTCAACTATTTACTAATTAACAACCATGGACATCTTTACCATGAAAAGAAGTGGATTATATTTGGCCATTCTGCTGATTAAACCAAAGGATAATATATGCACGAATTGCAACATGGAAAAGAAAACAGGATTAATATCCTTCTCAAAATAAAAATTGCCACTTAAAGCATCAATTGTACGTTTACAGAGAATCAATTGTATTTTATGCCTACTGCCGCTGACACAAATCCCGCTGAGAAACCCACCGATACATTTGTTTATCCAACTAATATTTGTGATCGCATTAGGAGAAAGCGGGCTGTTTTCCTTGCTAGACCAAATTGAGCATGCCCCGTTCGGTAACTTGTGGTCCTTGATTCTAGGCCACATCTCCTGCTTTTGGCTGCCATTATTGCTTCTCACTGTGATCCACGTATCATCACAGAACCAGTTAGGTAACTTTTCATTGCCTTGGATCAATTGTTGGATTCTTTTTATGGGAGAATTGGTATGACTTGTTGGAGTTGAACTTGAATTCCAGGTTTGCGAGTCCTTATCTGTTGAGTCCCACCAGTCTTGATGTAGCACACTTGTTGGGGTATTCACATTGTTGATGGGCAGTTCCTTGGGCACATAATTATTAGAGTTCTTGCTAATAAAGGCATGTTGAAGTAGTTCACTGACTGACCATCTCTCCTTTGGGTCTCTCTTCAAACATTTGCTCAAAAAGTCCTCGGCTTGCATAGACAGAAAGTCTGGTATTTCTGGCACATTACCAGAAAACCCAATTTGATAAAGGGCCGATACTGGGTCCAAAACATTGGCCCACGGAGCCCGCCCGGTCGCCATCTCCAAAATAGTACACCCAAGAGCCCACACGTCTGCGGGGAAGCCCTGGTGTTGACCACGCGCCACCTCCGGTGCCATGTAGACAGGAGTGCCTGCGATTGGCGCTGGCGTCGTTGCAGCACGCTCAGTAGAAGTGGACCTCTCATCAACCCACCTGGCGCACCCCAAGTCAGCAATTTTCAGTCCACCGGCCGTGACTAAAACATTGTGACACTTGATGTCACAGTGCACTACACCCTTAGAATGAAGGAACTCTAACCCAAGCAAAATTTCACGGGCATATGATCGGACAGTGAACTCGTCTAGGCAGCCTCCGGCATCGCCAATTGCATCGATAAGCGTGCCACCGGGTGCATATTCCAAGAAAATATTGTATAATTGCCTGCCGTCTTCAGTTGTGACGTCACATCCCTTGTAGGCTACAATTTGAGGACAGCTGCTTAACGCTGATAGTATGCTCTGCTCCCTTTGGAGGAACTTAGATTGGGAGAGATCGGCTGACTTCACGGCGAAAACCTCGCCGGAATGGTTAGCCATGGCCATGGAGACGGTGGCAGACGAGCCGTGGCCAATGGTCCGCCCTCTGGTCCATTCCATTTTGGAAGAATTTGGAAGGAAGTATTTTCAGCTTTAAGCTTATGACAAGATAGGTTCAATTGGGTACAAGATGTGTGTGTGTGTGTGTGTGTGCATAAGCAATGAAACAAGGGAGGGTGCACGTGAATATATGTGAGATGCACTTGGTTTGGCATTCTTGCTTGTCGTTAATGCAAGGAATTAACACAGGTACATGCTTTTGCTAATTGCTAGCTTTTAATTTGAAGGGACGGCCGCCGTTTCTTTGTCTGCAAGCCCCCGAGGGCTCCACGTGGTGAAAGGAGGGAGATTTCACAAGCTGTGGCCGACTTTTGCGGCCGGTTGAACTTTGCTTTACGTAGTGCCGAAAAAAGATTGCTTTGCTTAATGAGTTGGACATCCTGGGATAGGTGTAACACTAATACAAATGCAATGCATAGGCATAACCTATTGGTATCATAAGATCAGAATGAATGTACATTCATATTAAGGTTAAGAATTCATAAGGAATTGCTGCTTTGTGCCCTGGTTTTAAAACAATATAATATATATATATATATATATATATATATATATATATATATATATCAATAAGGTGAGTAGTACACCAATTTATTAATTGGGCAAGTCGTTGGATTTGATTAAGAGTGATTTTACGGTATTCATTTGTTCGGTAATCCGTGTTTAATGCCTGACTTTGACAAAGTCTTTGATATATAGACGATGCAACTCAATAACTAGAATGATACATGAACTTAGTAAGATCCATTTGAGGGTAGCAGAAAGTTCCAAGCATGTGTTACCTTGTGTTCCAATTTGTTTGTACAATTATTCATTACCATTTTCACAAGTGTATTCATTTTATGTGTCCTTCCATTGTTTTCGTAATTATAGTAATCCTTTCAGCTTCTTTGCGGGTAACAATTCAACCAGATCGCATTTGAGGGTTTTTTTATTATTATTTCTCCATACTCCTAATTAGTCCAAATCACTCACTTATACAAAGTCACATGTACACGGCCATATTAATCAATCATTAGAAAGTGCCGCCAAATCCACCTACAGCTAATTCTCCAAAGCTGAAGGTAGGTGAAGTCCACTAGAAGAATAACAGAGCATACTTTGTAAGTTGCAACTAACTTCAAGAACAGCCAAAAGATCTCATGGGACTATTCCAAACTGTTGGAACTTAAAGTTGGCAAAGAGGGGATGCCAGCCGACCAACCAGTCACCCCAACTCACATTCTTACACCAACTCTTCTTTGTTCTATGCAAGTCCCACCTGACCAGTTTGGTTATGGTCATTAACCCCATCTTAGTAGTTTGCCTTTTGAGCTGGTCGGGCCGGTTTCGACAGCCTTTTGACAGTTTGCTATGGGCAAATTTATAAAGTTACGATGATACATATGATGCGTCCCTTTCAAGTCATACAATCACATGCTTTGTTTGCCTCATGTCATGTGCCGACCAACAAGGCTTCTCTCCTTTTCCATCTCTTATTTTCAGCTTTCGGTGAAAGGATTTGGACTCATATTTTGGCCTTTTTTTGGTTAAAGCAAAAAAAAGCCTATATATATATATGTATGACATCTTCTTTCTATTTTCTTTACACTCAATTCATTGAAACTGATATGTTGGCTTTTCATTTATATAAATTAGACCGAAAGATCATATCTGAAAGTATATTAATTAAATTATAGTACTTTAAATAATATATTAATTTAAATTAATGTATCAGTTAAAATAATAATATTAAATTAATACATTTAATATATTTTATTTTGATATTAATAATAAAATATTTTATCATATTAAATTTTATTATAAAATTTATTTATAAGTCTCACTTAATAATTTAATTACTTTATTAAAACTTTTATGCCGAAATAGTAATGACCTTAAATCGCATTATGCCAACATACAAAAAATATGATGGATTTATATTATGTCTATGCTTTCAGCCTAATAGACATACGCTCGATGATGTGATAAAATTTAATGTAGGATTCATTTATGATCTTCCCCAACAACTTAACTCGTAAGTCTTCAAACGAATACTCCCCAAAGTTAACAAAACGACCAAGAGCATAGATATAGCAAAACGGGGGTCAGGTCCATGGCCCCTGCTGATCGCCTCTGAAACACAGTATTTAGCCAACGATTGTAAAGATAGAATACATAGGACTAGGATATTTTTCCCATTTGCTTACGTTCGTTGGATCACTCAAAAGACACCATAAATTCTACGAGAGAGTTGCACAACTCGACTGAATGATGTCTAATAATTGTTAATGATAGTTGGCAATTTGCTTGCCTACATCAATCTAGCCAAATTCACGAGTTCTTATCTACAAGGAGAAGACCCTCTTTGCATTGATGTAATGGTAATTCGGCTGTGACGTGCACACTTTGGAACGGAAAGGGTGGCAAATAGACAGACAGAAAACGCTCAGCCCCATTGACAAGGCATTTGTCAAAGCAACTTTAGAGCCTAGTGATAAATAAGATGGTTTAAAATTGTTCGATTTATTAAGCTTGTGAATGACTCATTAACCTGCCAACAAGTTAGTAAGCTAAATTCTAAATTAAGTATTAACATCTTGGCAAATACTATTAATATGAAATATGTCTGACATTTAACTAGTATTTTTTCTTTTTTTTTTTTTGTTGAAATGAATGTTCTACTTCATTCTTACTTTGTTCAAAAATCCCTTATTCATATAAAATTACCCAAAAAAAAAAAGAAGAAGAAGAAGAAGAAGAAGATTGCACTTGGTTCCACTCGACCCCAAGGATAATAATATTCCTTCGCTCAGTTAACTGAATTACAGAAGAGCTGAGCCCTAACACACCTCGACTCCAGTACGAGCAATCAGGTTCAGAAAGTGTCCAGTACGGGATCAAAGCAGGCATGCACTTGCATTGATATCAAGACAAAAGGAAAGCAAACACACACCCAAATTTACAAAGCACCAGTATTGATTTCATGCCCCGGGGAGGCGGTGTGGGGTGAGCCGGGCCTACGCTTTGATATCTCACCAATAAATCCATTTTTGGAAGACAAACATTACATGTTAAGTAGTAGAATATGGGATACACTGGAATGAGAGAGCTGGAAAAGAAAAAGTTCCCCTATGCTGCCTCTGCAAATCCAACCCTCAACTTACCATAGTCGAAGATGGTGTGGTAGCAACCCATAAAAACATCTCCCAGGATCCTGAACCGCGCAATGTCATTTAGTCAGGAGGAAACTACATACCAATCCATAAAGAGGACAACACAATCCAGATAAGACTTGAAGAAGAATTGAGCGCTTTCAATAAAGTACCAGAGAGGGCCACGGGGAGGCGGTATATCCAAGGCAGTAAAGCCACTGATGCACTGAGCTGCTGCGCCCTCACCCACCTTCAGAATGTACTGATGATATTCACAAATGATTGTGAGATTTTTCATGAAATATCACGTACAGCAAGATCCGAAAAACAGAAAAGATCAATGGACTACTCAAACGGTGATTGTTATCGTATCATATAATAGGTGGCATCAATTGAATGAAATGTGCAAGGCACAAGGAATGGAAAGGCACTTTGAGTACCAAACAATCCTTAAGAAGCCACGAGGAATCAACAGCGCATCAATGGCTCAATGTTGAGATGATTAAATTGTATCCTTGAGGTTGTGCTCCTCAGACAAATTAAAAAAGAAACAATAAATGTTTGTATACGTTCCAGTCATCTCTGCCCTTCTTCAAATTAAGATTAAGTATCCTTCCCCTTCATTGTTTCCAAGATTTTATCCACATCCCCAGATAGCACTAACAACAAGAGTTCAGATGCAAATTGTACCTCCTTTGGGGTTAAGTCAAAAACTCTGTCTCCAATAGTGAAAGAAATAGTAGGCATGGACGAAAGCCTTCCACAATCAACGGCTGATTCTCCCATCGGACTAGGCATACGATCACAAAGCTGTAAGAATAGCATATGAATCAGAGAGAGGAGCAGAGGAAATCTCAAAGAACTCTCAAATGCAATATCTTGTGTCCATTTCATCCAGAGTTAGATGTTATGATTTTTAAGGCAATTTACTGTCTTTTGTTTCACCTGATTGACATATTCCACAGTGCGTTCTTGTGTCTGATTTTTCCTTAGCTGGCTTTGCATCCACACAACTGTCATCTCACATGCAGAGCACATAGCATCACCAAGGACACCAGATGATTTATCCTTGCTCTTATCCACCATACTCTGAATGCCCATGCTACAAGAGCATCAATGACAATAAGTTTAACGAATGATACAGAACTATACTGCAAGCTTCCTCTGTTATGACTCGCATCACAGAGAGACCTCGTTCAAACGGAGAAATGACTTCAAGAGAAACAAAATGAAAATAGCAGGAAAGTTAAACCAAGTGCCACAAAAAAAAAAAAAGCGTGATGCAATGCTTGTGAAGACTGACCTAACACCATGGGTCCCATCAAACGTGCAAAGTCCAATTTGGGAGCAGATCTTTTTCGGTTGGGCCTGTCAATACGGTAACAGAAGAATAATCAAAGCATAAGTTAGCTAGAGCATTCGTTTTGGAAAGGAAAGAGGCCAGTGGTTAAGTTTTGGCGGTAGGAGAAGATGCAGAAGAAATAGAATGATTATTTGAAGCCTTTCCTAGGCACCACTAAAACAAATGTCAAAGCGAAAGTAGAGCTAGTTTTCACCTCAGCTAGTAGCAAATCTAAAATGACTTGTCCAAACTGAGCAACAACAGCCTTGCATTGCTGACTCGCAATTCCATTGGCTCCAATGGCTTGATTTATCATAGTAATCACAGTCTACAGACACATAAAAAGACAATGAAGAGAAATTAAAAAATAAAAAATAAAAGGCATAAAAGTCCGCCTACACCACAATAAAGTTCAGTTTTACCGCTTTGAATCAAATTTATGGATCAAAGTATCTAGGTTATAGGGTGAATAACCACGATAGCTCTTGGACATCCCTTTTTGCTGTGGGATCATCCACATAGTAATCATATAACCCTTTTGGTGTTCTCAAATTTTCACCACAAACAAAACTTGTGATGAACCAACTGGAAATCACTTTTTATAGGAAACTCCCTCTAATCAGCAGGGTGCCCTACAAGATGAACAGGGATAGAATCCTTTGTTCGTACCGTTGGACCAGCCAACAAGGAAGTTCCAGAATCTGCAATTGCTGAACAGCCACCAGCACAATACCCTGATAATAGTAAGAATAATTGGCCATAATCAGAAATCATACATCGAATGGTATGTAAATCTAATATTTTCTCTTGTTTATACAAGTTAGTAATGCATATCCAGGCATGTACAGAAATTGAGAGCAATTTAATACCCACTTTGGAGTTTGGACATATAGAGAAAAGATACCTGTTGACTTATCAGCAATAAGGACATCGCCCATCTTGAACTACCAAAAGGTGATAAAATGTGAGATAAGTACGAAAATATAAACTAAACACATACAGAGCATTCTGGTTGCAAGGCGAGTGATGACCAACCAACCTGCCAATAGCCTTTCTTTGTCACAGGAACATAAGTGTGCTTGCCCTTGAAATGATTTGGATCCACCCCACCAAAAACAATTTCACCTCCCTCCTCATCATCCGTATTGCGGTTAAGCCAAAAAGAAAACGCTGGCTCCTTTATAAGACCTTGTTTAAGCATGTTGTACCTGGATGACATGGAAGTGCTAAAGCTCACTCCAATGCTAAGAAGCATTTGATAAACATAATGACAGTAGACAGCAAATACCAGACTGGAACGGCATTTCCAACTGCAATTTCTTGAAACCCCAATCCTAATATACCATCAAATTTGGCCACCACAAATGTGACACTGGGTTCCCTAGTTGCCTCAATAAATTCCTGGAAGATTGCAATAAAAAAAGAGAAAGGATTTAAAAAACAAAAAAAAGATAGTGAGCATGGGTTGTCGGTGTACTGCGGGAGAATATGCAAATACAAGAAGGAAAGCGTAGAGATGACCTGATCTTGAACAACCAAGTCACCAACTTGAACGTCATCATTGCTAAAGAAACCAGAAATAGATCCAGTACCATAGCGAATTTCAGCCGGCTTCCCTGTACAAGTAACCAGAGAATAGAGTTCACGTTAAAAGCAAACACATGACACATCCATTAAGAGCGTTGCGAACTAACAGCAAAAGGAATGGAACAAGCTCACTGTCCACCTCTAGCTCTAGCACGAGTAATAATAACGAGTTGTGCACAGGGAAGGGAGAGGGAAACATACCATTCCTCTGGTAGGTACTTGATTGGCTTGATTTGTACTTGTTATGGAAGTAACAGGCAATCTACACAGAAATGCAAACCCAAAAAAAAAAAAAACAAGAAGAAGAAGAAGAAGAAGAAGAAGAAGAAGAAGAAGAAGAAGAGTTGTCATACCCATCACCACCAATGAATTTCATATCATCAACGAAATACACAAAGAAGGTACAATTGGTATGCAGATCTCACCGAAAAATAGCACTCGGATGATGGCACCCACAGGTTGGAACTACCAGTGTCAAAAATGACAGTGAACTTCTGAGGAGGAGTGCCAATGCCAATCTCACCATAGTACTGAGCATCCAAGTAGTTCTTCAGCGCAACGATATCAGTGTCCCACTGAGAGGCTCCAAGATTACCATACTTGGTAATGGAAGCTCTCAGAGCATCCACGGAATCAAGCCGCGCGGCAAGGCGGCTGTTTTTGTCCAATCGGACCTTTTTCAATCCAAGCCTAACCAGACCATCATCGGGTGTCGCGGAATAGGCCGCGGGAGACATCATCAGCAAGGCAAGAAACAGAGACAAGACAACAGCTTTCACGTTCGTTCCCATGATGTCCCTCCTATAATTAAAATTAAGTTTTCCATAAAAAACGACACAGCCAAAGCATCTGAGACATTGTAAAAATTAAATTAAAAGACACAAAACAAAACAAAACAAATATATATATATACAAAAAAAAGGACAATACAATATTACTAGGTTGCAATCAAGAACATGAATGAAGTTTTCTAGAATAGAATGTTTTGGCTTCTGAAAAAAAGAAAAAAATTACAAATGAACAACCTCCTCCCAAACCACACAAAAAAATAAATAAATAAATAAATAAGGAGGAAAATTGCCTCAATTAAAATAGGTTAAAACCGAGCAGCACCGTAACGACAATAATAAATGCATGGGAATGAAACGCCGGGATTCTCACGATAAAAACTGAAACAACTTCAAATATAATAAATATATATTTAAAATGAAGAAAATGGCCACTCAACCGGGCGGACTCCTAGGATCTGCGGCTGCAAATTAAAACAAAAAATGATTGTGGGAAAGCAGAGAACGCAGAGAAAATGATTGTGTTACTCACCGCTTGGCGATACTCGGAAAAGTTGGAGAAAGCGCTACTACTAGCTAGCACTACTCTGAAAACCCCAGGATGTATATATATATAGATACAGATAGATAGATAGATAGTTAGTTATATGCTCACGCGGACCTACACACTGAGATAAAGACAGATGGAGTCCCCCAGAAAACCACCTGTCATCCTTTTAGACCCAGAGGGGCCACCCAGCTAGACCTGACCACCTCCCCGGCTCGCCCCGAACCTACCCGCGACAAATCATAATCGCCCGAGCCGTGACCTCGGTTGTGGGTTCAGACGGTGAGCTTGAACCGATAGTTCTAAAAAAAATAAAATAAAAATTAATTAATTCATTCATTATTTGATCCTTCCACAATCATTTAATTTCTCTAAGCCCCGAGATAAGATACGCAAATTACTTAATTAATACTTCATTAAGTTTTTATTTACTTAATTTTTTATTCTAATAAAAATTTTTAGATACTTTTTTTTAAATATTAAGAAATTAAACTAAATTAAATTAATTTAAACTAAAATCAACTCAAAATCAATGAGTACTTTCAATCCATCTTAAATAAAATAACAAAGACTAGAAACTTATACTTGGCCATATGTAACACAAGTGTAATTATTTCATATTATATTTTAAATATTTAATTATAATTAATAATAAAAATTAAAAATAAATTTGTATCTCTAATTATCTTTTTCAAGTCTTACAATTTTTTCAAACAACAGCACCACCAAAAAAAAAACAAAACAAAACAAGAAAAAACAGCTTTCATTATTAGAAATAAAGGATTATAATAATAATAATAATAATACACTCTACTCACCTAACTTATCATTTGATTTTCTATATATTAAAATTATTCAATTCGTTTCCATATGCTATATTCTTCCTTAGAGGTTACAAGATATAAAACCTACCACTTCTACTTCTTGGTGATCATGCTTCAGGTCAATTGTTAAGAAACTACACCACTATCAGTACCATCCAACCAACATATATTGCTCAGTGCTCCGATGATAAGAAGAGTGAAATAAGATACATTTTATTTGGGAAAATTTAGATGAACGTATAATTAGGGGATTCAAGCCCGTAAGGTTAGTAATTAATTGCTTGAAGCTCGAACCTTTCATCTCAACCGTCGCCCCAATAGACGGATGTCCCGAGGACGCCGGCCGCGGTCGAGGGGGGCAGGGGGGACCCACAATCCCTTCATCTTATCTCGGCGTTATTTAGAAACAGGGGGGGGGGCGGGGGCTGGGGTTTTGAGGTTCCAGGCCGTCGATCATGCGATGAGCGGCAACGAAGGCGTGACGAGATCTCATGGTGGTGGGGGTGGGGGGGGGGGAGCACGCCTCGCGTGACGCTGACGCCAGCTTTGCTTTGAGGAAGTCTGACGTGTCAGAAAAGCATCCGAATTTGTTATTGCTTTTGCTTCTGGTCTTGAGGTTAGCGCTTTGCACTGCACGCCGCACCCACCCTCTCCCCCACCTTGCTTTTTAATAAATTTCATTGTTTTAATTTTTTGAAGAATTTTGCGTTTCTTTTTTTTTTTTCCCTTTTCTGGTGGCTTCCATTTGTTTTTAAGAAAAAAAAAAGGTTAATTATTATTGTTTATGTGAATTAAGAGTATTTAATGAGGTTTATATTTTCCACGCTACATAATCTAGATTGTGCATAGTGGGTTTCTAGAGAATTTCGGTTCTAACGTATCCTGCCCCCTATATGAATAAAAGCAATGGATGAAACACACAGACACAATTATATAAAAAAAATTAAAAAAAAAAGAAAGAAAAAAAGTACATAAGAACAAAAGCAATGGAAGATGTGGGAAGCGGATGAAAATAGAAAGGGAACAATTGATGCCTACAAGCAAATTGCATGTGCATCATAACTTGTAACGCTCGATAAAAATGATGGAAATTCGGCCTTTTACACAGTAGCTTGTTGAGTACAAGAATTGTATTTGATTGTTGGTGGAGAACTGAACCGAGAATTCTCTTTATTTATTATCAATCGAATCACTGTTCGCGACCAAGGATTCTATCTTATCATCAATCCAATCACCGTTCGCGTTTTTTCTTTTTCTTATCAATGAATAAATCTCTAAGGATCTTTTTTCTTTTTTCCTTTGACAACAATTCAACAATTTGCAAAAAAATGAAGAAAAAAAAAAACCCTAATGGGTTGCAACCCGGCGATTGAGATAGTCTCAAAGTTGCCTCTTTTTTTTTTTTTTTAATTTTTTCGAATAGGTCGATTAAGCCCCCAAAATAGTTATTTTCCTGGAAACGAGAAGATTACATGCAATGCAAAGAAAAGAAAGAATGTCTTCTACTCTCAAGGTTCAAGTTATATCTATGAGAGAAATATAAAATTTATAATAGAGCCAACAGTCCCTCAATTAACAGAGCCCCCCCCCCGGCGGAAAAAAAAAGAAATCACTTTGATTGTATTTTAGCCACGCTGAAAAGTTAAACAGTGTGTCCATGAGTTACATTTGGTCAATATCTATAGATCATAGAACAAGATAACCAAACAGGGAAAGAAGAAATTAACAAAAAAAAAATATATATATATATATATATATAGATATAAGAACCCAGGGGCATCAAGAAAAAGAAAATGAACAATATGTAAGAACCGCTTGCCGGGAAAGAGTCCAGAGTGGATGAGATGACAGAGTTTCTTTTCTTTTCTTTTCCTTTCTTTTCTTTCTTTTCTTTTTTTTCCTCTTTTGAACATGAAAATAGAGCAATTTCATTTGAAGTTGAAGTCCCCAGCACGTGGGAGCATGTGCCCAATCGCGCATACTGTTGGTAAACTTTCAAAATAAAAAATGCTAGTTATGACTTTCTTTTTTTTAACACAAATTGTCATGTAATAATTATAATAATTCATGTTATAATTTTTAATTATATTAAAATTGTTAATTATATATTATAAAATTAAAATTAAGAAGATAAGGAGCATTTAGAGGAGGGCAAAATTTTCGGTACTACCTAACCCTGTTCTATATAGGGAGGACAATAATCAATAGTTAAAAAGAAAAGTCTAAGAAGACATCAAAAGCTTGATATATTAGAAGAATTGGATCATATCAAGGCTTGAGATTGAACCGAAGATTCTCCGTCGGGAAACCAGTACCGGTAAACGAGATTGGTGAAAGATTAAAAGGTCTCGTTGGGCGGCGAACACGTTCATAAAAGCTTTTGAGTTTGAAACCGCGCATGCTGTACACGATGTAACCAGTGATCATTTTTGCAACCCAAAAGAGACCTCGGTTCCTGTCTCCAGGGACTGTAAAAGAGGGAAATACAAGGAGAAAATCTGTTATTGATGCTAGAGATTGGTGCAGGCCTGAACTCACAGGGGCCTTCCTTCACTCCCCAAGCCTGCAACCAACAGTGTGAAGCATAATTTCATGACTGGAAATCAAAAGGGTACTGATAACGAAGACTCACGTTTCCCCGTTAGGGTTAAAAATGGCCTCATTTTCATTGTCGTCGTAACCCCTTTTCCGGGTATGTACTTCACTGTTCTTCAAAATTACCTCGATATAAAATCTTCCTGTCCAAAATATAAAGAAACATCAAAATTAGCAATCGGCATTAGCACCAATAAAAATTGTAAAATATAAAGGAGAGGAACTTGGAGATTAGTCTCAAAGCTTTTTGCGGTCTTGCTCATAGGCTCGAAGCACCCTATGAAAATAAACGGGTACATCTTTTCTTTTTTTGGTTTTTTGACTGGTATTGTGATAGGGTTGAAGTAAATTGATTGAAGAATTTATCAAAAATGTTCTTGTAGTGATTGACTGAAATTGAATTAGATGGTTATTTATTAAGAAATTTTTTGTGCTAAGTTTAAAGAGTAGGGGTTTATTAAAAATAAAATAAAATCATAATTTATCAAAAAAAATTATTATCAAAATAAAATAGTTATATTAAATATATAAAAATACCTAAAATTATATATATATATATATATATATATATATATATATATATATATATATATATATATATATATGTATGTATGTATGTATTAATTATTTTTTAAAAAGTACGATAACTCTTCTTAACTCTAAACTTAAAGAAACATAGAATGAGAGGAATTTTTTATTTTTTCTTTTTAAAGCAAAATGACAGGTTCTGTCTGTTAGGCAGAGATAAACCTGTTTGTCAAGAGAAATATGCAGATCGTGTTTAAAAGTGTCGGTTGGGGTAGACGGGGAGGCGGTGCCCCCACAGGGTTTAGGGTTCCATTTTCCATTTTTTGGGCGAAACAAACAAAAAAAAAAAAAAAAAAACAAAAATGCAGAAACCAATTAATATGTGAATCACATGGGAGATTGATGGTCATGCATGTCAATCAAAGCTGCACGGAAAGTCAACAAAACGTATCCCAGTTTCCTGCAATAAACTATTCCCACGTCACACCACGAGACTACTAGAACTTTGCAACAATTTTTTTTGTTTTTTTTCTTTTTGGATTTTCAACTAAACGTCACCTCCATAATAATATTAAGTACATTTAAATGCACACGTACACGCAGTTGCCTCGAAGTCTCCTTCAAGTCCACCAGCTCGCCTGCTTTATTTCGTTCCCTCGTGGTCCTGTTCATCCCCCCCACCCCATCCTCCCACATTACGTGTCAAATGGTAGTAGCCGTATTTTCTTGACTGCCCAAAATCAAATTCAGCATATGCTTTTCTTCTTTCCTTCCCTCTTAAGGCTCCAAGTTCTAGACACATTCCCCTCCCCCAATTTTTTTCTCCATTTTCTTCAAAGAAATGAAGGGATGATAATAGAAACCGAATTCATATATACCAGAAGAAAATAACTATTCATATATATATTTCTTTTCTATTCATCACTGGACAACTTGTAACAATTAAGTTATTGAAGAAAATGACAAAAGAAATGTGGTCCTGTGCTCTAAGTCCTAACCCTTTTTTCTCCCCCCCCCAACAAGACAAAAAAAAAAGAATAAAAGGGTCATTAATTTAGGAAAAAGGAAAAAACAAAAAAGAAACTAAGTTCTTTTGGAAACTATTCATCAGAAAGAACTGACCACAGGAAAAGAAAAAAACTACCCCATCTCTAAAAAAAAACCAACCCCATCCCTAAAAAAAAAAACAACCCCATCTCTAATTTCCGTTGCTCTTGTTGTTGTTGTTGTTGTTGTTGGTGGTAGCGGGGGTGGTGCTGTTGCTATTAGCACCACTGATAATGGAGGTGATGGCGGCCGCAAGTGCTGCGGTAAAGTTTGGATTAGCAGTGATGGCGGCCGTGGCAGCATTGACTGTGTCAACTAGAGATGGCTGCTGCGATGGATGCAAGGCTGTTGGTGGTGGAGCTGATTGTGAAGACCCTACGTCTTGAGACATCTGGAGTCCAGAGAATTTTGATTGGTTATAAAGGGCTTGTCCAAAAACATGGGGCAATTGTTGTGGGGCTGCTGCTGCTGCTGCAATTGAGCCAAAGTTCTGAGGTTGGCCTGGGAAAGGGACTTGGAATTGGAGAGGAGGCCTTTGGCACTGAAGTGGGTTTGGGTTCTGAGTGAGGTCCAAAGTTACGGTTGGGAATGGAGCTGAAGCTGAAATTGTTGCCATACTTGATGAGCAAGGAAGGATTGCTCTTGCAAGTAAATTTGGGTTCATTACCCCATCTGCACTGGACATTGATCCTGAAAGTAGCATACTTGCAGCTGCTGATGTTGTTGATGCCATGGCCATTGCAGCCGGTGGCAGAGGGTGGTTGTGGTTGCCTTCATAAGTTGTTATCAAAATTGACCTATCCTCCGCACATCGTTGAACCTGAAAGGTACCAAAAGATGCCACATTTATCAGTTTAAGCATCAGAAATTTGATTGGAAACGGGGGTGAATTAAATGGCTTTGAACAAAAAGCAAAATGAAACTTTTGAAACTTACTTGTTTGCGAACTGGACAACCAACAGCCATAGTGCACCTATAATAAGCTCTAGGACATGGGTTTCCTTTGGCCATCTTCTGTCCATATTTTCTCCATTGGCAACCATCAGTGATCTATAATCAACCAACCAACCCATCTTAATTGCACGAAAATTAAGAATTATACCAAAAAGATAGTTAACTGAAATACTGATTTGTTCAAGAAAACAAAAGGTTAAAATTTTGACAAAGGCAAAAAGCAATTGCATACCATAGGAGCTTCAGAACGGGCTCGAACCGAGACCCGGGCTTTTCTCATGGTTGCCTCGGTGGATTGATCAATTTCCCTATTAGCAGGATTCAATTTTTGGACCTTGTTGGGATTCCAACCTTGTGATTCTGACTCGGGACTCTCTTCTCTTTCTCTGCCAGTCTCCTTCCCATCCTGATGATCATGTGAAACCAACGCAAGTTTGCCATTGTTTTGAGGTGATCCTGAATGGGTCCTCTCACCGGAAGATGTGAGAGAATTAGACACATCATCGACCTCAGCAGAAGGGCCTAAATCCATGAATTGTCTTGGCACCATCTCACGTTCATCTTCCACAGATTTCACTTCAATAAGCTGAAAGCATCACAAATTAGCAACTTAAATGGATCAACATTTCTTGCGATGGAAATTGTCATAAATGAATGCTATTAATCACCTCAGGCTTTTGGGTGCTTTCAATTGCACGGTTTTGCTGTTGTGGTTGTTGTTGTTGCATTAATGCCACAAGGTGCATCTGTAACGCACCATAGTTCTTGCTGACTTGACCAAGCATGTCTCTTAGCCTTTGGTTTTCTGCATTCATTCTTTGGAGCTCTTCTTGCAATTGAGCCAGCTACAGCATGCCAATTGCAAAATTAAATTTAAAAAGAAAGAAAAAAAAAACCATACTGATAGACAAAAGGAACAGAAAAACGAAAATCAATAATTGGGTTTTTTTTTTACTGTACCTCATTTTGGAATCTCTTATCATCAAGGTCAGATGACACACCACCATCAACCGTTGATTGGTCACTTCTGGTGTTAGCAACGAGAAGGTGCAGCCCAGTCTATATTTAGAAAGACCAAACATCAAACAGAACCCAAAATAATTAATAAATCCATTTTCAGATAATTTGAGAGCATCAATAAAAGAGGGACGCGCGGACACTAAAATTCTGTAAGGAAAACATCACAATTTGGAGTATTAAGGTCATAAAATCTTAGGTTCATCAAATATAAAGACTAAATGGTTTCTAATGTTTATAAATTGGACCATGTACGGTATTTAGATTTTAGATGGATACTAGATTTTAACAAATTATCAAAGCTTTTGTGATCACTTATGAATTTATTAAATCACACTATCCTTATTTTTCAAAATTAATAATAAATTTTTACAAGGAAAATTTTTATTTTTTCCATGCTTTCAGTTTAGTGGACTTGTATCCATCCACGTAAATGATTCTTAAGTCTCGCTCGAATTTAAACTTTTGAGTTGGATTTTTCAACAGGAAAAAACCGAAAGAAAAAAAAAAGATAAAAATAATTATGGTTCTATAATTCAGTTAGTAATTTTTTTTTCTTACATTTACATCAGGGCTGGACTTTGGAGGGGCAGCTTCACCATGAGACATGTTCTCATGCTTGACAGCACTGACACAGTTGGATTTCAACTCATCATGATAATCATAATCAGCATCGTCAGCCCTTGATTTCTTGAGGGAAAAGAAGTCGACCTCACCGACAGACCGAGAACCAAGCCGCTCCCCCCTGTCGGAGGGAAGATTCAGCGGGAAATGAAACATCCTGACAGAGTCACCACCAGAACCAACCATGTTGTTATCAAATTCTCTCTTGATCTTTGCAGCGGCGGCGGCGGCGGGAGGAGGAGGAGGAGGAGGAGGAGGCTTGACGTTGTTTGACAAGAAAGTGAATACGGGATCCGAGTTAAGGGTGAGACCCCATCCTTTGTCCATAAATTTGAGAAAAAAGATTGAAACTTTGAAGAAGAATAATGCCGATTCCAAGGACTTTTACTGATTATTTGGTTGCAGTTGCAGAGATGTAGAAGAAGAAGGAGGAGGAGGAGGAGGAGAAGAAGAAAATTGCTGTGTACGTGCGAGGGGAGTCTGAAGATTTCCACCGATGCAATGGGGTCGCCTATAAAAAGGGGTTTGGACGTAGACCAAATTGGATTAGTAGCCTAACCATTCATAGCTTTGGATGCATTTTGATTTTTTTCAGGGCTTCGTGGGATTTTCTTTTACTTTCTTTCTGTCCTTTTTTAATTTTCTTTCTTTCCGGTTTGCTGTTGCATCAGACTGTGCGTCAGCACTCTACTGGCACCGGGTCCCATGCCTAGCAAGCCCGGAGACTTTTTGGTGTCGCGGATTTGACTATTTCTTTGCCCAAATTTCATCTGATAAATATCTGTTGTTGTGTGTGTGTGTATATATATATATATATGTATGTATATAGAGGAAGTCTTGTTCAATTATTATTAATTTTTTAAAACAATGAATTATTATTAATTGGCAATTCAAAGCATGTAGAAATTACATGGATTGACCGTCACCAATGTGACATACTTTATGGGGAAGAAAAAAAAAAAAGCAAAAATTGGTAATTAACCGACCTAAATTACTCTATGCAAATGCTTATGTATATGGTGTGCGGGGTTAAACAACATATTATTATTGTAAGTTGATACCCAATTTTGAATGTTTCACCTTTTGGGGTTGGATCCGACCCTCTCAGCATTTAATTAGAAATTAAAAGGTTTGCAAAAAACCCCCCCTCTCCCTTCCTCCCTCCATCCACCGCCGGGTCTAAAAGTAACCGGAATCGTAATCCACATTTGACTTTGCTGAGAAAGAGAGTTTGACTCATTCGTAAAGAAAAAAAAGGAAAGAAAGCAAGCAAGCAAGCGAAAAAGGAAAGAAAGGAAGGAGAGAAAGAAAGAAGGAAAGAAAGAAAGAAATCCACCCACCGGGCCTCCCCACCCCCCGAATAGCACGGCGCGTTCCACGTGAGGAAATAAAAAAGAAAAATTAAATATCATTAGTTAATATAATTATTATATTAGAGAGAAATAAAATTATAGGAGGCCAAGTCAACGAATTTGACGGCCCGGCTCTCTGCCCTGCCCTGCCCTGCCTTCAATGAGCCTTTTTAGGAATAGGAACGGAGGGGGGGGGGGTGGGTGGGACCAGCGGCTTTAAGTCGCAAGGGAGTGGGCCCCACTTTTGGTACGACAATGACAGATCGAGTCTGACTGCTTGCTTGTCGGGATCGAGTCGTTCGCTTTGACTTTTGTGGGCTCTCACTTTCTCTCTCACGTTTCTTCTTCTTCGTCTTTGAGGCCTCCCTGGGAAGAATGGAGTCCCCCATTTCATTAGGCCCCTTTTTCTAAATAAATAATAATAATAATAATTTTTAATAATCAGGTTTCACCTTGGTTGACTATCGATGACTAGTAATTAGTAGTGAAAGTGGTCAGTTAATAAGCTACTAATTAAACTTGATTTTAAACAGATTCTTTCCCCCTCTTCTTCTTGTAAAAGAATTATACATATTCTTGCTGCTGGGGAAATTTTATTGCTGATTAATTACAGCACCAATTTTATTTTCTCTGAACATGGGCATTTATTTTGCCCAAGCAAGCATGGAAGAATTTTTTGGTGTGAAAATTAATTTCCGTACTGTATTAAACGAAGACAAACACGAGTCCTAATCCCAAAGCCAAAGCTTAGGTTGCAAAAGACAGACATGAACAGAAACTAACAAATACCAACAGGCTTTGCCAGAGTTTGTGTCCAAAATTAAAAATTTTAAGTTTGGGATTCAATTAAAATCAATTAATCAAAAAAAAACAAAGAAATTAAGAAATTCGTCTGACAAATTAGGTGCAAAAGGACCCATGCAAGGACTGAGGTGTGTTATTTGGCTATCTTCAGCAATCTCATTCAAAAAAAATCCATTTAGTAGTGTATTCCAACTTGTGTTAAGATAAATAAAAGTAATTTGGAAATAAAATGTAATTAAAAGATTATGTGATTATATCTCTCAAAATTGAGTTTTTTCATCCCCCATTTTTCGAGATTTAGGTTTTATAAAAATAATGATGAGACAATTTTAGAGACCACTACTATTTGTGGACATATTCTAAATTCTATTTAGTCTAAACCTTCGCTGCTTTCTTAAGTTTTTATTACAGACGGATTTACAACATCTTGTGATTGCATCCGTTCTTCAATTTGCCTTTTTTTGTTTTTACTTTTTTGTTGTAATCATTCTATCGTTTAGATCATACAATTTCATATACCGCGTGGATTGCGAAATAAGGAAGAAGTTTGTCAGAGCTCGTTCATAATAGAATTTGAACTCAAGATATTCAAGCCGAGTAGCACTCGTGTTGAGCTATTTTCTTTACATATTTTCATGCACTTAATAATTAGGATTCAAAATTTTATTTGCTCCTCAATTCACTTTTGATATCAGTATTATATATGTTTTTAAGTATGAAAAAATTATAGATGTTATTAATATTCATGCGATGCGATGCGATGATAATTTTTTCTTTTTAATAAGTAAGAAAAATTGAATTAGAACATCTTCGACGACCCTAATCCAGATCCACAATGAAAATAAAGGTCCTCTTCTTAAATTCAAAAGAAAATCCTCACCCACGCATCTTGATTCCATTTATACTCGGTGTAAACCTTTTGAAAAATTGGTTCAGCTCATGTGACACGACAGCTAGCTTTGCATTGTATCCTAAACGTGGAAAAAGAGGCACCATTCCACACCAAATCAGCTTCCTTTCTTTACCTTGACCAGCCAGTGTTTTCTTTTGAAGAAACTTCACCATCGTTCCTTTGAAACGCCGCTCAATCAATTACAAGAAAGAGAAAAATATAACAATGTCGGCTGAAAGCAATTGACCTATTTGTTGTTTTCGGTTGAAAACGTAGACGCTGCGAAGCTGTGTCCGGTTGCAATGCGTCTAGATAATTACTAAATGTAACTTTTTTTTTTTTTTTTTTGTTATTTTGTTACCGCCCCACGCCCTATTTTCTGCTGTACAAGGAAGTTTGATTGGGCGAGCTAGAATCAGGAATCCCGTCAAGATAGTGGTAAAAATTCGCCCTGCATGGGCGTTGTCTCATTCAGAAACTGGCCTCTGCGATCAAACATACGGCGCCCAAGGAGAATATTCGACAAACCACGATGAATTGGAGTTGGTAAAGAACGATCCCGTTTTCAAAAGTCGCACGGAAAAATGTTGCACATTTTCGGCGATTAACCTGCGAATATGCGAATGAATATCTCATGCATCGAAAACTTCCCCTTTTTTTTTCTTTTTTCCCTCCTCCTAGTTAGCCAAAGAATCAAAATGATATGCGGTTATCTACCTGGTAGTTTGACTGCTATATGGCCACCTAATTTTAATTTCATCTCTAAAGTGGTGTTGGAAAACACGAAAACTTTTCTCAATTAATTTTATTTATGTATTTTTTTTTAATTTTTATATATATATATATTTTTTAATAGCTCCGAGATTGTACCCCAGATATCTGAAATCTGGCTCACAATTCAAGCAAAAAAGAAAGAGAAAGAGATAGAGTTGGCATCGCGTATGAAAGAAGAACAGCAGGTTTTGAACGTGGCCTTATTAATCTACAATATCTGTTTGGTCTGTGGAACTAAGAAAGTTGGATACAAAATTTTTTTGGGGAGATGGGGACACGAAGGTGTATCTTAATGTCAATATGCTTACTGTAATCATATATGGACAACCAAGAAATTCAAGCTCTCGAGGAAATTAAAGAAGAACAAAATCAACATAGAAGAAGAAGAAATGGATCCCAAGTTGACTGGGATTAATATTGTTGACCGTGCTCATTGATAATATTTATATATAATAATAATAATAATACAGTATCTTATGCTAATTAAATCGCCCCCACGTGGCTGACTTTTGCATGACGAAGAGGTTTGGTGGGAATGGTTAGGCTTTACAGCTCGGATTATATACGAAGAAAAAACGTAAATAAATTCAAAAATAAAAATTTTTATTTTTTAATATTAAAAAAAAAAAAAAAAAAGGCCTCGCGCGAAAAGGCATTCAAACTAGCTTGCGTGCTGGCGCAAGGCATTTTATTATGTTGTGGTTTTGTTCTTGATTCATCGGAAAGAAACAAAAGATTTAATTTAAAGATAAAGTCGTGTCCTTTTCGAGAGATTTATATTTATTAATTAATTACTTTTTTAGACTTCGCGTTTTTCTCAATTTAGTTTTTGAGATCCTCGAACCCTCCCATCGTTTCCATTACTCCGTATGCATGATGTATCTATCAACTATCTATTGCAAAATTTAATACTTATACCCAGATCATTTTGAAACTCAAAACCACGTCTCTAAGAAAAAATGTTTCGTAAAAAATTTATACGATGTACTTTATATATATATATATATATATATATATATATAAAATAATAATAAAATTGACCCTGTTATTCAAGTAAGCGTCATTCTCTAAAAATGATAAAATATTAGATTTTATTCGAAAAGCTACGCCGATTTCTAACAAATATGACTGATTGAAAGAAAGAAAGTACAAAAATTTTGGTGCAACCAGATGGTTTTATTTATATATTTTTTTCATTTTGCAGGGAGAAAAATGCTAAATTTTCGACGTATTTTATCCTCGTTATTTCGTGATTTTAGATTTCTAAGTTGCATTTATGTTTTGATAATTCAGTTAAGGCCTAACTCAATTAATGCTACGTGATGTCTTCGTTCATTGTTTCAAAATGTTTGAACTTCAATTTAAGCTATGAGAAATAACGTGAGGGCTCTTCAATAAATAAATGGACTGCGGATATATAATCAACGCCTCTCTCTGTCGGCCACACGTAATATCAGCAGAGAGACAGCGAGCGAGAGAGCGAGCGAGAGAGAGAGAGAGAGGGGAAAACAAAAAAAAACAAAAAAGTTGAAATTTGGAAGTAAGGGGTGGAGGTGGGGGCACGTTGCAGTTGGGACAACTAGACAGATTTTCGGTGCACTTATATTGTTTACCAGATTCGTCGGACAAAAGCGGGAAGAAGAACAATTGATGCCTTTTACAAGTAAAATTAAAATTAAAAAAGAAAAAAAAAAGGAGGCAATTAATTATAATTTTTTTTTAATTTTTTATTTTTTTGGCATCCACTCGTTTCAAGACCAACAGAAATTGCAAGGAGACAACTTGGTTAGATCCATGAATTTTGATTTTCAATTAACTTCAATGTATAATAATCCATAATTGTTTTTTTTTTCTTTCCCCACTTAGCTTTCACTACAACGCCAACTCCAACTCCAACTCAAGATGTTCTATTCGGAAAACTAACTTAATTTCCAATTACTGTCAAAGTTTTCTACGCATATATGCATGCATGTTTAGGGAACCAATTAGTCGCCTAGGCACCAACTCTTTGCAGAAAACAAGGATTTGGAGAGTGGTCGGGTGTTGGGGTCACACCCTCTCAAGAAAAAAGACTGAGTATTTCAATTTTTTTTCACGGCGGAGTGAAATAATACAATTTTTTTTTTACTCTGCTTTTTCTTCTTTTTTTTTGGGGGGGGGGGGCGGGGTAATTCAACATGTGTTTTGGTTTTATTAGTTAGATAAAAGTAATGGGCATACCCACGTGGTATCTAATAAACCGAGGGATCCAATCACGGCCGTGTCCCGTAGATTGTGGCGTCTGGGAATCCCAAAGTGACTAAGAACGGACCCATCGCTACCAACTCGCCCCAAAATTGGTGTGCGTGCGAGTTCTTGGTTCCCTTTGCACTTATTCTAACCTCCGCTGCTGTTGTTCAGAGTTCTGCAAAATTAAAGCACCAAGAGCAAGTAGCCATCTTATATATATATATATATATATATATATATATATATATATGCAAACCTTATTTCATTCACCCTATTCGAACTAAATTCATTAAAGCGTAATATTTGTTGAGACCTTTTGGTTTGTCGGCAGTTATTCAGGAAAGACTTATTAGTCTCTCTGGAAGGCTAATATCTAATTCTTTCCGAGGGTCACTCAATAGTAAGTTTAACCTTTACCTTTTAGGTAAAATGGATTTTTTTTTTTTTTGTTTTGTTTTAATATTTATGAAAAATTTTGGTCTCCGGACTGTCCCTTCGACTCAGCTGAGCCCCTGTGCCCGTATTTCAAGTTTGTCGGTTAACTTGGAAAGTCGATCTCCTTGGTCTTCCACAGGCCAAACTTAACGAGTTAAAAGTCGCCCCGACTTGACTTTTTTATGGTTTGAGCCGGATCCAATTGCACCCCATTTCTAGCCTTTGCCTTTTGCTGCGACGCTTGGGCATTCATTTCCGACTACTTTTTTCGCGAGCCGTGACCAATAGAACATCTTTTCATTGAAAAACCTGGAAAACAGGAGCCAGTTTGACTATTATTATCGTATGATGACCATCTAGGCGCACGTTAGACCATTTATGAATGTGACCGTGATGGCTCCGTTTTTTTTTATTGGCCTAGGTCCGTCTTCAAAGGGTTGCATTAAATGAAAGGGATGGAGTTCATGGTCTCTGCAGCTGCCATCTCCATGTTGCCCGCCTCTCAATTTGACGTCAATTTCTTCTTCGCCTACCGAAGAATCCGAGATGCACTTCTTTTCGTTGTCCGGTTAAAAAAAAAAAAACACACAAGGAAGGAAGAGTCGAGAGATGGAATGCAAAATATCGATCGACAAAGACATGTGAAGTGATGCGTCAATCCCAAGTCATACGACGGGGGTCGCCAGAAAAAGGCCATGTCCACGAATATTGACAGGCTGAAGGCCACGAGAAGTCCGTCGCAGGAGACCGAAAAATACATGGGCCAGTGAAACCCAAAACAATACGACGTAATCCCAATCCCAAGGTGCATTTGTGGACCATTTGTGTCGTGGAAAATCTCAGGTGAATACAGTGAGGTGTGTTTTTTTTTTTTTCTTTTACAACTTACAATAATGCTACTGCTATTGGGCTTGCATTTTCAAACAGTACCAATTGATTGTGCCGCAAAAGGGCCTGGTATTGGGTGATGACTTGGATGAATAGTAATCTCCCATGACCAACCGAATTGACAATGCCCCAGAGCAGGCCCTGCAAAATGGTTTCTGCCCTTGACCTTGAGCTTAGTCGACACTCGGGCTCCTTCCCAGTAACTGGCGGGCCATTGCTCTCCAGATGATACTTGAGATTACTTATCCAATAAACTAGACGGAGAGGATAAAATCCTATTAGTTATTGATTAAAGAAATAGTTACAGAACCTCGATCAACAAATCAGAGATGTAATGCTTTCATTCACGGAACAGAACACACGCCGCGTGCCCCTCAATCATTGTCTGTTCCCCTGTTATAATAATATCCCCTTCTCTTTATTAACCATCTAAAGCCACAAAGCAAAAGCGCATCAATTGAAACGATGCAACGCTGCAAAAGAAAAGAAAGGAAAAGAAAAGAAACAGAGAGAGAGAGAGAGCACAAAAGAAAAACATGGAGTCTTTTATGCTTCATTAAACCTCCACTTTATTCGATACACCGCTAAGCTCAATCCACCCTAACTCAGATGGGCATCATCATCACATCTCCAACGCCAATGGGTTATCTCCTCTCCTCCTGCAAGCCCAAATCACATAACAAATCTCCTTCATGTTCTGGTGTCATAATCATACTTCTCAGCATCCCATTTCTTAGGATTATTACAACGGCTCAAGCCATCCATTGCAGAACCTCTTGTGGAACCATCCCAATACAGTATCCTTTTGGTATTGACGATGGCTGTGGGAGCCCTTATTACAGACACATACTTCATTGCACCGATTCAGGCGGTCTAGAGCTGCGAACACCTTCCGGGAGATACCTAGTGCGCGGCATAAGCTACTCTGATCCCCACATCATAGTCACTGATCCATTCATGTGGAAATGCCAGGATGGCAATAACTTTAGAGCAACTAGGCCTTTTAGCCTTGATACCAGCACCCACCTGACACTCTCCTCTCAGAATGACTATCTCTTCTTCAACTGCAGCGAAGAGAACGTGATCGTTCAGCCGAAGCCTATATTCTGTGAGCGCTTCCCTGATCGGTGTGATTCCACTTGTGATAGTGCTAGTTATCTCTGCAGGCACTTGCCTGAATGTGCCACTGCATTGAGTGGTAGTTCTTGCTGCTCTTACTTCCCGAAGGCAATCGAATCGCTAAGGCTTATGCTCAAGTACTGTGCTAGCTACACTAGTATATATTGGAGAGATAATGGTGGAAATTCTCCTTATGATCAAGTTCCTGAGTATGGGATCAGAGTTGATTTTGATATTCCTGTGACTACACATTGCCTCCAGTGTCAAGACATGACCAAAGGGGGCGGAACGTGTGGATTTGACAGTCAATCACAGAATTTCTTGTGTTTATGTAACCAGGGAAATGTGACCACTTACTGCAATGGTATTTACAATCCCCAATATTTCTTCCATTTTTAGTCTGGGCAGATTCCATTCCTGATAATTTGGATTCTATTCTGCAGATCATGGCGCTTCCAGGCATAGCAGGGCAGGAGTCATTGCAGGTAAAATGTCAACAGTTGATCATCTGAAGTTCCAAGTTTTCTGCCTCTTTTTTTCCTTTTCCTTCTTATTCCTTTTGTTCCTTTTCCTTCCAATGAACTGAAAGATTGTGGCTTTGGTCTTTTGATATCATGGCAGGGACTGTAACTGCAGTTTCAGCTGCAGGGGCCTTTGGAATTGGTGCTGGGATGTGGTATCGGATGAAAGTGAGAGCTAAAGCACCGGTAACGTGTGGAGTTCAGAGCAATGAAAATAGGCTCTTCTGAGAACCATCCACCAAAATGCATTGCAGATACTCTCCTTTTTCTTTTTCCTTTTCTTTTTTCTTTTTCTCTTTTTCTTTTCCTTTGCTTATTGAATTGCCCTTTGCACTTTAAGAAGCCTCCTTCAGGATTATGCTTCTTTTTTCATACTTGTGTGATACACATATGAATCAACTTAATTTTATGGTGGCTTAAATTTATACTACAAATCTGCAGTGCTGATAGAGCCCAAGCTTTGTTTTTATATTGCAACACTGCTTAGACGATTTCAACCTTTTTCCTTGGACTTTTGTTTTCCCATTTTTGAGAATATGATACTATCTCTTCAATTAAGTGAAATAGAAGAGAATTCAAGGCGGTGTAAGTAGAAGTACCGTTTCAAGGCGAAAGAAACTTTCTTTCTCGTCAAAGCTTGTAGTACACCAATAAATTTCATCATCAGCAACTAATTTTTGTCCCAAACATCTGCTTTCGGTAATCCGATCCGAGCAATCATGTTACTATTTTACAGAAGGATGTTAATAGGAAAGCAAAGTTTTTACCACACTGAAATTGCTGTGGATCTTGCATTTAGTTTACAATCATTTATTAAAATAGTCTTTTTGGTTCTCCAATCTAGGACAAGCAACCGGCTCTGCCAAAATATAGATATTCCGAATGCTGCATAAAACTGGGTTCTGAAGCTTGTAGAGCCACAAGTAGGGAATGTACGGGATTCAACTGTTCCTTCGACTATCTGCAAGATAGTTATGCGTGCATGTTGTTGTATTTGTCACGACAATGTTTTGAGTGTCACCCCACAAAGGAAAACAAAGCAAAAAGAGTGAGATTACCGTACAGATTACAGAGTTGTTTCAGAAATTCAATTCCGGTGGCCTGCTCTGTCGTCCCTCTGCTAGCATAATTTTATATTTGCATCTCCAACCTAAAAGGTCAGAAGCGGTAAGCAGCAGTAAGTTCAACGTAAATGACAGAAAACCTCAGATTCCAGTAGTAGTGTTGGGGGGGGGGGGGAACTTGGATGGGGAAATAGACTATTCAGAACTTTAGAGGACTCAGCATAGCCCTTCTGAAGTCATAATACGTTTCGAGCGAATATTTTTTTTTTTTTCAATTTTAATATAGAATAAAATTATGTATATTTAATTTTTATTTAAAATTTATAATGTAATAAATCTTAAATACTGAAAAGATGTTTTATTTTTTATATTTTTTTTATAAATGTCACTATTGGTAAACAACTTGAAGTCGAATTAGACGATCGCATGCTATACCTATAAGCTTTATTATATATGTATATACAGAGGTCTAATTCAACTTCCGCGTGAAATTCAAGTAATCGAATATATTCTGCTCCATATAGGTGTACTTTGGAGAAAACAAGTTGGTAAAGAGCAACATTTGATGATAAAGCGTCTGCTGCATTCGATGATATAACATTTAATTTTTTAGTATATGATAGGCGCAGTCAGATGATATTACAAGAGAAAAGTTAAGTAGATTATTCAGAGAATAATATGAAAATAATAAAATATATAAATTAATTATATTTTACTTAATTTTATAAATAAATAAAATTAAATATACAAAAATTATTTTACTGCTCTCTTATTCTCATCGTATTATTAAATAAATATTACTGTCTAATGTTACCCACGTCACAATCCTGCTCGTGTATGCTACCGAGTCCTCATTCTCTATAATATACACAAATTGCTAGTCAACCATTAAGATGAAAGGATATAATAGTTTGCAAGAAAGAAACTTGTGGTCATTTTTACCATTTTAGGGATGCTGACAAGCAATCAAGAAAGCAGTAAGATTATTCTAATGATCAAATTATATAAATATATTTTTCTCTGCTTGTGTGTGTGTGGGGGGGGGGGAGAGATAGAGACATTATATTTTACTATTAATAATTATACAAATTAATGGCATTACATAGCAGTACCAAGGTTTCTTTTTCTTTTTTTATTTTTGAAAAATCAGTAGGGCAAATGATTTTCTTCTTGCACCAAGGAACCATATATTAATATCCTCCAAAGCTAATTAAGCATCGCTGCACAGCCCAAAAACACACGAGCTTCCCTTCTCGCACTTCCGGTTGCAGTTGCCACAATTTTCCTCATCCACGAGCGGATTCACACACTTCCCTTGGCAACACATTTCTGAGTATTTGCACATCTATCCCGCAACTGAGCTTGTCAGTCATCACATTAACACATTGCTTTCTACAGCAATCCGGCCCAGCACTGCCCTTTGCTCGACAGACCCTGGGGTACTCCTCGCGTGTTATTGCTTCCCTAAGGCTTACCCCTGGCTACGAAGCGCCCATCTCCGGCCGTCGGCATCGCTTGTAGTACTTCGGATATGGCAATAAGCAGCTGCAAGGTGAGCAAAATTTTTCCTCCAATGGATGTCCTTATCGATGGCTACATGCAATTCAAGTGAGTGGAATTTAGGCTTAAAACTGCTTCCGTGTCTAAACAGAAATTGGTAAGGGGAGAAGAACCCAAAAAAATAAAAGCAAAGGTAACTGAGTAATGAATATATATATATATATATATAGCTTTGACAAGGATGGTCTGTGTTTGGTTTGATTGGAGAGGTACATGTAATTAATATAATGTGTGTGACCAATTGATACCCACAAGAAAAGAAGAGGAAAATTACTTTCAAAGCCCATGTGGGCTTAGGATGATATTTTTGTTCATCTTCTTATTTCAGTTCAGTTACAGGCGCACTAACTGAAGACAGCGGACTGTCACGTAGCTAGGCATCGTTGGTGCTAATTTGCACGGTACTTGGTTGATTTTGGTGAGAGAAAATAAATTAAATAAATTTTAGAGAGTTTGAAAAAAACGAGTAGAAAATGTCGAGAAACAAGTAAAAGAGAGTTGGAAGCGTTTGGACAACAATTCTTGCTAATTTCTTCCGACTAATCTCACTTACGTCTCTTGTGTTTGTGAATTTTGACCATTAATTCGTCGCCCCTCAAATGATATAGAAATTAATTAAAACTTTCGGTCAGAGTTTGACAGCATAAGAGTTTTTTAAAATGCATCTCTTCCTTCTTTCAACCGAGTATTTGAATCGAACCTGTAACAATTCAACAGAATTGCTTCAATTTTCACAGCATGTAACTCACAACTAATGCCATTATTGTTCAAGAGAAAGTTTGCTAAGTATTGCCTCGTTACAACATGCAAAACATTCAGATTTGGCCAAATTGACATGGTGAACGTGTCTCGATTCATATTAAAGCCACAAGAGCGTTTGGTAGCTTCTACAGATGACTTGGGGTTTTTTTTTTTTTGGCAGCGTCACTCAATTTCCATTTTAGAGAGAATGAAAAAAAGGGAGGGAAAAAAATTAGAAATATTACACAAACTAAAGTAAAGAACTGTGTAACATACACGAGTTCCATATTACATGTTAATTGTATATTTTTATTCTTTCGGTGTAATTAACATTTATAACAGAACAACGTGAGATTCATCCGTAACCAATGGCCCGAAGAAAACCTTAAAAATTTCGTCATTCCCTAAACCAAATACTACCACCTCCTCCCAACTGGGGAAAAAAGGACCCAAAAAAAAAAAAAAAGTAGATTTAATTAATAAATAAATAAGCAATTGATTAAGTAAAGATCGCGGCGTTCCAAACGCATCGTTTCGTGTCATCCAATCACCGCGTAAGGCATCCTTCTTCGTAGATTGTGGAAAACGATGAACGATCCGGCGGCTCAGCCAAAGCCTTATAACGCAAAAGAACAGGCAGAGGAACAGGAGGTGCCAGTGCCTGAATCCGACATGTCAGCCGTGTCGGCTGCTGCGATGGACGGCATCGCGGCAGCGGCCCTCCGGTCGGTGCTGCAGCGTGCCCAGCAAGCAGCGGAGCGGGCTGGTCGCGTGTCCCAGCAGATCCGAGTGGTGGCCGTTAGCAAGACAAAGCCTGTTTCTGTCATCCGACAAGTGTACGATGCCGGTCACCGATGTTTCGGCGAGAACTATGTTCAAGAGCTTGTCGAAAAGGCTCCTCAGGTCTCTCTCTCTCTCTCTCTCTCTATATATATATATATATATATAAATTTATATATTGCGTCCCTTTCTCCCTTCTATCTCTTTCTGTTTTTGGTAGCAATTTGATATTGGAAATTGCAGCTTCCAGAGGATATAGAGTGGCATTTTATAGGAAACTTGCAGAGTAATAAAGTTAAACCTTTACTGGGTATGATTCATTTTCTCCTGTTCTTTTTACAAGTTATGGTTCTTAGAGACTCGGAGAGCGAGTGCTTGATGGCGGAAATGTGTAAAGTTAACGATCTTTTGTTGGTTCTTGTGCAGCTGGTGTACCAAATCTTGCAATGGTGGAGACTGTAGATGATGAGAAGGTAAAGGCTTCCTATATGCCCTTTATTTTTTAGGAAGAGCTAGAATCTTATAACGTGAACTAGTTATGGTTTCCTCTTAATAGATGAATTATCTGAATTGGTACTCGATTTATTCATCGTGCCTCTTCCTTTATGAATATTTTGGGGTTGCTCGATTGAAATGATGGTGGTTCCTTCATTTTTATTTTTTTTTTATTTGCACGCTCTACTTGGGAGTACTTGGCAAGCCTATTTATTTGTTTGTGTCTTTTGGATTTTCAGATTGCCAACCATCTTGATCGATTTGTTGGGAACTTGGGAAGGAAACCCTTGAAGGTCTTAGTGCAAGTGAATACCAGTGGTGAAGCATGTGAGTAAATCAAATCACATTAGAAACTAAAGTGATAATAACCTATTAGTAAAAGTTGACATTTTATTGATGGTTATCAAACAATCAGCTTCTGCTCTAGATGGAGATATAAGTACCTTAGTTTTTCTGTTTTGGGGCAATCAGGCAATAAGATTTAAGTTTTTTGCTACTTGCCAGAAAAGAAAAAAAAAAGATTTTAGGAGTTTTGCTGCTCATCCTCCATTGAAATCCGGTTTGATGTTTGACATATATTGGTTCCACATATAATGCTTTGAGTTTCACATTCCTTTTTTGCCAAGTTTTGATGTCACTTCTCGTCAAAACATTCATAACTTTATATTTCAAGAGTCTCTTTTCCTGCCCAGCGAGGCATTTTAACATATATTCTCACAATTTGTAATCTCAAATTACAATGCTTTCAAATGAGTTTGCTAGTTGTCACTTTTGGTGTTTTGCCCAGCATAAAAACCTATTCCCGATGAACAATCTCTCTGTCACTGTGCTATTTGTAGGAACCAAGCTATTCAACATTTGTATGAGTGATTGTAATTTGTATGCACCTTCTTCGTGGATTTCTTCTCATGTAGCCATCCTACTATTTCTACTAATTTTGGGCTCTTTGAAGAGTCTTTGCAGACAGTCCTGATCGTGGACAGTATTTTGTTTGATACCTGTTATATTGTGCAGCAAAATCTGGTGTCGAACCTTCAGATTGTGTGGAACTAGCAAAACATGTTAGTCACAGCTGCCCAAACCTTGAGTTTTGTGGTCTAATGACAATAGGGATGCTTGACTATTCGTCAACTCCAGAGAACTTCAAGGTGAGAGTTCCATAACTGGCCCAGTTGTATGTTTGAGTGCTTTCTCCATTCCTTCTTTTCTCAGTATCATTTGTGCTTAAATTTTCTGATACCACTAACCATACGGTGTTGTCAGATGTTGGCAAGCTGCAGAACTGAGGTTTGCAATGTACTCGGTATAACAGAAGAGCAATGCGAGCTGTCAATGGGCATGTCCAATGACTTTGAGCAAGCTGTAAGGAACTATCAGAATTAGCTACCACATACACTGTCCAATTTTGGGATGAGTTTAGTTGTTGGTTTGCTTGATGCATCATGTTCTATCTATCAAGAGATTATGCTACTAATAAACGAATTTTCTCTGCAGATTGAAATGGGAAGTACGAATGTCAGAATTGGGTCGACTATATTTGGGGCAAGGGAATATCCAAAAAAGAAATGAAACTATGTCGTGGTTTGCTTGTTTTTTTCTCCTGCGTTCACCTGCAAAAGATGTTAAATGGAAGTTGATACCTGGACTCATCCCGTGTACCGGCCAGAATGTAATTCAAACTGAATCAAACAGGATTAAGGGACAGAAGAACACTATTTCTTGGCAGTTGCCATGTTTAATGTGAGATGCACCCACAGGTCCTGCACATTCTCCTGAACTATGCTTGCCTTGTGCTGATGTATGGCAAGCGTGAGATTCTCAATCTAGCTGAAAATAGGATCCTGATGAGCATGACAATGCTAGGGCGAAAAATGTAGTGGTAATTTTGATGATAATCAAGAATAAAGAGAAATTAGTAAATTTAACAAATTAGTTCTCGCATTACCTCTACAAAGGATTGATCTTCCAATCATTTTAGTCAATACTAATTAAATTTAAGACTAAGGTGGTGTCGTTTATACTAGTTCACGAAAAGAAAAAAAACTTCTCCTACCTATGTTTTTCCCTTCCTATTTTAAATATTTCCTTTCATTGTGCTATTCCTAGATAAAAAGGTCTATAAAATGTAATACAATATCAATTAGGCATCTTACATATTCAAGTTAACCTTTAAAGTTATTATTCTAATTCTATTAATAATATTGTTGGTAAATTAGAAAATAGTTTTGCATCCAAAGTACTTTGAAATTGTCCATGGAAAAGAGAAGGCAGGAATGGAGATTAAATTGTAAAAAAAAGGAAACCAGAAAGAGTCTGCCTCGACTGAACAGAGCCACAAGTGCGTGCCGTTTTAGACGGAGGAAAGTTTCCTATTCAAAACTTCAACCGTCAACGCTTCCTTCTAGACTGATTGATTAGATTGGAATTGGAATCATCAAAAAGAAGATGGTTTGGAATGATGGCCATAATAATCGCCTTGTAAAAACCTGATAACCCAAGCAAGGGAGAGAGAAAAAAAAAAGAAGGAATTTCCATTATTGACATTTCATTTCAGTGTTCTGTCCTGAGGGAAGAAAGGAAAGAGAAACACTTTTGGTTTAGTTCTGTTCTTCTGTATCACTCACTCTGTCAAAGGAAAGGAGAAACAAACAGAACAAAAAAGCTAGAGAAAGAGAGAGCGAGAGAGATGAATAGTAGGGGCCAGCAAAATGCTGTGAAATGGGCAATGGGGATAATGGGGTTTTGTACAGTGGGATATATAGTGGGACCACCCCTTTACTGGCATCTCTCTGACTTCTTGGCCGCCTCTTCCACTGCTCATTGTCCTCCTTGCTTCTGCGATTGCTCTTTTCTCTCTCTTCCCGACGGTTGTTTCTTTTTCCAATATATGTAGAGAAAATAAGTGTCACGTTTGAGTATATCTCTGATTCATTGCATGCATTCTGTGGAGTTTGTAATTCCATCCTATTTGTAAGCCATGGTTGTTGTTGTTGTTTAGGTCATCAAATTCATATGCAAGAATTGTGGGTCTGATGAGCTTCTATATGTTGGTTTATTGTGTCAGTTAATTATGCAGAAAGGTTTAGTCTTTGGCTTTCTCTCTTGGCCAAGACTCAAACTTTCACTCATTTGGCTGTATTAATGGGTATGTAATTCAGGTTTGCCTATTGGTATGTCAGGGAATTCCTTGCGGGGTTGGGCTTAAAAAGAAAGGAAATGAATTTTTATCTGTGGGGAGACGGTGATAATTTATTTATCCCAGAACGATTCTCTACCATTTAAACTGAGAATGATTAGGTCTTCGAAGCGTATAAGAATGAGATGATGTAAGGTTTCTGGATCTAGGAATGGCCATAAATGGGGATCTCGTAAGGCTTTTCTGGCTCGTGGTTAGTAAGTTTTCCCATAAAGTACTTCGTTTGAAGTACTGTACAGCATCCTAGCAGATACAACTATAGTTCAATGAAGTCCCACCATATAAGCATGGAGGGCAATATGTTGTCAAAGGCAAATCACCAATCTCATAATTATAGTCCTTGCCAATTTACGCCAGGATTATTCAACATTTCTTCTGTAAAAATTTATAGAAGGTTTTGCGTGCTTTCAGTCAGCATCATCATTTTCAATCTTGGAGGACATCTTAATTGTTTGTGGGATATGATGTAATGTTGAACTGGTATAAATGCCAAACTTGTGTTCCCTTCAAAGTTGATTTGCTGTTTCTATCTTTTTTATTGCAGGATTGAGCAACATTTCATTTACAGGTTAATTTTCTTCCACAGGCAATTAATGATTTTCAACATCCGTCTGCCCTTTTTCTTTGTTGGGGTTTTTTGGTGTATTTTTGCTGCTTTTTATTTTTATTTTTTTATTTAGTCTTTTTTGGTTTTGGAAGCTTGAGTGGGGTGGAGACTGTTGCTAAGACTACTACCTTAAAGTTGTAGACATAAGCAGTTTGTGGAAAGAAACTTTTATGGCTTTTAAAGTTTCTCGAGGAATGTTTTGGAATTAAATTAGCTGCAGGCACACCTATACTGGTTAGACCCTTAAAACTCAAAAGTTAAGGAGTTCTGATATATCTATTGATATTTCTGGATCTGAGATATGTTTGAGTCGTATTGCCATATTAAGGTTAAATCTATGACCCACCCGAACTCTATGTGTTGTTTTCTTATCCTGCTACTCCTTTAGACTGTATGAAGCACGACCCAGAGGTAAGCAATCAGATGGAGAAAAGTTTCACAGATCTGTTGGCAGAAGAAGTGAAGCAAAGAGAAGCAGAAGCCCAGAGGAACCGGCAGCTTGCAGATGTGGCACTGTTGGAGGCAAAGAAAATGTCATCCCAATACCAAAAAGAGGCAGACAAGTGCAATGCAGGAATGGACACCTGCGAGGAGGCAAGGGAAAAAGCTGAAGGTGCATTTGAAGCCCAGAGAAAACTTAGTGCAATGTGGGAGTTTCGGGCTCGTCAACGAGGCTGGAAAGAAGGCGTTACTAAATTTTCTGACTTCTAGCAACCAATATTCCTATTAAAGTGCAGAATAGAAGTTTAAGATAGTGCAGGCAATTTTGAGGAAATTCTAGTTTAGGGCTGCACTTGGAAGAATCATTTAGAATCTCTGTTTCAAAACTATTTTGTTCTTTCTCTGCTAAGGCCTTCCAATTGATTTATTCTTTCATTTCATTTGTTTGTTCAGTTTAATGCATTGTCAACAACTTATCAACATGCAGAAAAATGCATTAGTTCACTGTTGCTCTGTATACAAGTTTCACTTTTGCAATATGTTATAATCTGCTACGTTTCTAGCATGATCCTCGATGTATAATGGAATTTCGGAAGAATTATTTTGTCAAAGGGCCAGAAAGCAAAATCATGCAATGCCAACAAAAATTTTCCATACAAGACACCGTAGTGTCTCAGTCTTCAAAACCTAAATTGTGAGCCTGCATTTGGTGAGCCGGTAAGTAGATGCGCTCATTCAATTGATCAGTACTTTCACTGTATGCAGAAGGGTATATGACAGGCTATAGAACATGTAGAAGGCAATGACGGAAGGTGAGTCCAAAGAGTTGTGTTGGTAATGAATCCTGCCTATAGTGGCTTGGATTACCTGACGCTTTGATACAACTCTGGTTGAAA
Organism: Bruguiera gymnorhiza; assembly: GCA_020883675.1. Classification (NCBI taxonomy): domain Eukaryota; kingdom Viridiplantae; phylum Streptophyta; class Magnoliopsida; order Malpighiales; family Rhizophoraceae; genus Bruguiera; species Bruguiera gymnorhiza. The sequence goes on along the minus strand of JAIRCJ010000017.1, from coordinate 201,100 downwards.
AGACAGCTAATTTTGTACATTGAGAGACTGCTTAAACTGGCTGCAACTTAGTGCGAGCACGAATGGAGCTAGACATAGACATGAGTTGGGGCTTTGGCACGTACTGGTTTTCAAATAGGTTATTTATGAAGAGGAAGATTTGCCATTAAAGCTAAGAAAGTTGGTTAGGGTTGGGAAGTGGAAAGTGCCCAGCAATGTCTTTTCTTGCTATCCAATCTAAGCTCAGAAGTTTTTCAAAGGAAAGCCAAGTTGCTCAGACAACAGGTATACCACTCAAGTGTCAAATGCTATATATCCCCCTGCACCCTCTCATGCACTTCTCACACCTACATTGATGAAAGTGAGAGAGAGAAATACAAGTACAAAAAGACATAATGGGAAGTAGTTCTCTAATGATTCTGCTTGTGGGGTTGGTAATGGGAGCCACAGTTGGAGTTTCTGGCAACCAACTTGCATATGATTACTACAAATACTCTTGTCCAAATTTGGAAAGTATAGTAAAGGCAGAAATGCTCAGTGTCCTTGCAATTAGTTACCCCTTCGTTCACTAATATAACGCGTGGTTGCCTCTTTTGTACTGTATGTCTGTGTAAATGAGGGAGTCACTTCATGTTTCTGAACTGTTTTCTATACACCGGGGTGTGATGCATCTATCTTGCTTGATTTGGACCAGTCTGAAATGGATTGTTTGCAAAACCTTGGTATCAGAAAGCTACAAGAGATTCCACGCATAAAAGCTGCAATAGAAGTTGTGTCCTGGACAGGTATCTTGTGCAGATATCATTGTTCTAGCTGCCGCAGAATCAGTGAAGTTCACGGGAGGGCCCCAAATTCAGGTCCTTTTAGGAAGGAAAGAATCCACAACTATTAGTAACTAACAGGCAGACAGTCACCTTCCATCGGCAATGATAACAGTCGATGACCTCCTTCACATCTTTATGGCTCAGGGGATGAACTTCGAGGAATCAGTTTCCATCTGGAGTAATGACATAAATAGCAAAATAATCCATGGGAGATATTTTTCGTAAGAATCATGAAATCATGATATTCATGGCCGTATCTAAATCCCTTGCTATTTCTAAACAGATTATGAAGCACTTAAAGATATAAAAGGTTCATATCATACAGATAAACTGATACAAAGACATTAAAAGAGTTTCATAATAGATACTACATATCATGACCATTTTTGGTTCTGAAAGCATAATGAATCGGTAGAGCGGCCAACTCTTCAGAGTTCAGCACGATAGTGTTTTACTGACCTACAATTGATTTTTACAGGTGCACACACTTTGGGTTCTGGACATTGTGTTAACATTGTAAGCAGATTGTATGATCCTCCACCTGACATCACCATGGATGTTGCCTTCGAAGCTGTACTAAAGCTCCAATGCCCAACAAGAGTTCCTGTTACAAACCTGACATTTGTGAGCAATGACTTGACGCCTGGAATATTCAATCACAACTATTACAGTAGTGCTCTGATGGGCAGAGGCTTGTATAGCGTTGACTACAAAGTTTCAAGAGATACTCGCCAAGAGCCTACTGCTACACACTTTGCTGCTAATCAGAACAATTTCTTTCGGGTCTTCTCTTCTGCATTCTTAAAGCTATCATCAGCCAATGTTCTTACCAGAAGCAAAGGAGAGGTTAGGATTCATTGCAGCAAAGTAAACTAGTCGGGCGGTGAAAGAAGCTCGTTCTTAATTGTCTGTCTACATATATCTGTTTCTTTCTCGGTTCATTAGCACCAGTGATTAAACCTTAGAGCTGAAACTATGAGCACAGTAGCTATATTATCGAGCTATTAGCAACTGGTGGTCCTAGATGAATATAATGCCTGAGATATCTTTCCCTCGATCATTATGTGTTAGACTGTGTTCTGGCTGATTATCAAAAGAAAAAAGATCGTATTGTTGTTGAAATGCACGTACTAGGTTAAAAGTTTTGAGTGCTTGCCTACATGAAGTAGCCAAATTTGTTTTGTTGATCAGAAGTGGCTTCTCAACAAGCACTCCCTCATTGCAAACCTATGTATAAATATTTGCCCGTTTTTCTTACTGAAAGTAGACAAGCAATCTGTGCACAGCGACATGCCACACCATTCATCCACGGCAGGCCAACTGGTATCCGAATGTTTCTAAGGAGAAAACGCGGGCAGAGAGGAAAAAATAAAAAATTATATCGAGATTTGCAGATATCTATCCTTGTTTGTATAACGTTTAAGGCTACATTGACATACTTTACAAGGAAGCTGTATCCATGGAAGTTCTTGTAAGCCATTTGAATAACTCAGTGCGGTAACTGCCAACCATCCCAGAAGCTAATACGGAACCTGTTACTGCTTCAGCTCTTATATGTTCAAATTGTGGCATTCTCAAGACCGTACAACACTTTAGTATCTGGGGAGTTTCTTTAGTTGCACATCTCTCGGGGTAACACTTCAACTCTTCCTCCAAATGTTTGCACTCAAATATTTGCATGTTCCTTGCCAAATGTGCACCTTGTGAAAGGTATCTATCTCATTGTAACTTCAGCTGAAGTTGGATGGTCAGCGATGGCTTTGATTCCACTATGATGCAAATGGACTATCTGACACCAGCCTTCTCATTCTGGGGTGCCACAATAACATTTAAAATCTTCCCTGGAACAAATATTCTCTTTTTGATAGGCTTTCCATCCAAATATTTATTAAGTTTTTCATTCTGAGAAGCCAATCTGAAAGCATCCTCCTCTGAGCATCCTTCTTCAACCTCTATGGTACCCCTTGTCTTGCCATTTATTTGAACTGGTAGGACTATATTGGGGTCCCTCAGGTAAGCAGGATTAGCCTGCAATTACATTAAAAAACTTCTCATTCAACAGACATCCATCACGCTTTCTTTCTACACCATTCGATCAGGCTTCAGAAAAAAAATTAGATTTTTCTCCATATCATTGTGAAATAAAAAATAAAAATAAACCCACAGAGAGAGGAAGCCAAGTAATATAATCTGTTAGCATACAATACAATATTTAACCTGGGAGACATTATTACCTCCGGAAAGAGCTCATACGCCAATGAATTTGAGTGCCCTAGGCGAAACCAAAGCTCCTCAGCCATGTGAGGTGCATATGGTGAGAGCAACAAGACAAATGCTTCAATTATTGATCTTGGAAGCTTGTTCCACTGATATTAAAATGCAAATCAAAGCTTATATTCTCGATGGGAGAATAATGGTTGTGCATAAATTGAAGAAATTAAAGAACAAGACAGAGAAGACTCCAAAGGAAGGAGCTGTCATCATGGCATCATATAAATTCAAACAAGAGATAAGTGGACCACCAGAAAATTGAGCTGCAAGAGTTTTATGGAAAAACCTTATATGCTGAATTAATGAACTCCATCATTGCAGATATTCCGGTGTTGAATCGTGTCCCTTCAATTTCCTCCGTTACCTGAGAGTGAAAATCAATAAATCAGAAAGTCCATAGCAGACTGAACAATGAACAGGCTTTTGCCTTAGAGAAAAGGAAGAGCTTGCTGTCATGCAGAGCTTTAGTGTGTTATTAGCATGTAAATTAAACATAGCCAATTAGAAATTCTATAACCATAAACTGCAAAATGGTCAAGTGAAACAATATATACTGTTGTTGATTTGGAAAGAAATGTTATGCAAGGAAGCTTGTTGGGAGAAAAGAAAACGTAATATTATGAGAGAGCCAGTGACAGAGAGATGAAAGATGCATTTATAGACTGAGAGATGACCTTAGCAATGCATCTATGCAAAGACTGTAGCTGTTCAAAAGTTGGTTCCTCATCTTCTGTCACTGTTCCACCTTGGAAAGTATCATTAGATAAAGGTGAACCAACGATCAGCCTCCAAGTTCTGCCCAAAAATCGATATACACCTTCTATACCACTGGTACTCCATGTTTTTGAGTCTCTAACAGAACAGTGAAATGAAAAGCAACATCATGTAGGAAAAATCTCCATCAAGTACCTCCTTGTTCATAAAACTGATGATAATATTCATACCTAAATGGTCCCATGAACATTTCATACAACCTAAAAGAATCTGCCCCATACTCAGAAACAATGTCATCAGGATTGATGACATTTCCCCTGCTTTTACTCATTTTATGAGTGCGGGCAGTCAAGTGAATATTAGGATCATGTTTGAGTACAAATGCATCTCCAGATTTTGTAACCTATATGAAGAGAGATGGCATATTATAAGAACTTTCACAAAAAGTGGAGCATATGAAAACAGTGTTTCTTCCTGTAGAGTTTAAGATACAAAGCTACGGATGATAGAGCATGTAAGATGTACCTGTTCCCTAGGAATTATTTCCCACTGTAATTCCCCTGATGTAACAGCAGAGTCTGCAGATACATAGTTCCCATCTGGGTCTTTATGGGCAATATATTGAACCTGCTACACCCCACCATTTGAGAATGTAATGTTATAGTGCTTAGTCATTCACAATAAACTATTCTTACCTCCCCTAGGATGATTCCCTGGTTTATGACACACTTGAAGGGCTCCTTGGTTGACACAACACCAATGTCATAAAGAACCTGTAATCCAGATATCAATAAAAACTGCATGCTGACAGATGTGAAGTAGAAAAACGCATTGGAAAAATTATTTGATGGCAGACAGCCCACAGCTAGTTTAAGGGCTACTATGTTTCACTAAAATCCCCGGGAAGTTGGCAGACATTGGGACTGCACCAATCCTAGCTCCATTTGGAATTTCCAAAACACAAATCCATGGCATTTAGGCTAGTGAAGCTAGCCTAAAATTGACCTATTAGCTATGCTTTGGATCATATCAATAAAGTAGATGGTCGTCCTAAGGATTCCTTTAGCAAGAGAAACAACATTATTCAATTTTGAAGAAACATTTGATGAGAATAGGGGGTTAGGAAGGTATAGAAATTGATGCGATGGATTAGGAAAACTGGCCTCATCTATAACCTGAAATTAAGAGCAATACTGACATGGCGAGCAAACCTTGTGCCAGAATCTTGCATAAAGTAAGTGAAGGACAGCATGTTCAGCACCACCTACGTAGACATCAACTGGGCTCCAATAACTGTAAGCAAAATGATTCTCAAGAATACCTCAAGAACTACAACAAAATACCAGAAAAAGAACACAAGGCATTCTGAACATAGAAGAAAATGCTGCGCGTACATTTCTTTTGCCTTGTCAATCAGTTCTCTAGAGTTTTTTGGGTCCATAAATCTCAAATAGTACCTGAATCATTTAAAAAGAAAATGAAACTCTAATAGCAAAAAGCACTGACAGCAACATTTGAGAAATAAAATTAACTCTGTCACTCAATCACAGGTAAGAAATGAGAAAGGAGGAAAAAAAAAATTCCCTGTCTACTGACTCTAGCTATTGGACACAGCCACAACAGTGAAATATACTCATAAAATAAACCAGTGTTTAAGATAGCAATGAAAATAGCAACCAAAATATAGCCATGAAAATGTGTTACCAGCAAGAACCAGCCCATTGTGGCATGGTGCTTGTTTCTCTCCTGGCGGGTTTTCCAGATGATGGATCTGTGGTCTTAACCTGGAAAAGAAAAGGCCACAAATGCACTAACATGTAACCTGATGGGAAAAGGCAAGAGACACATGACAGACAGGAAAACTCCGGGCGCGCAGGGGGGGGGGGAGAGAGAGAGAGAGAGGACCACAGCCATAAAAGGAGGTCAGCATCATACATCTAGATATCTCATCTATTAAAAATTCAAGACTTGTTATGAACAGTTAATGAGCTAGAAGACATCATATAATTATAGAAAAAAAGAGCTTCCTGTTTGAAAAATTCAAGTGACCTCCCCCACATATTACCTATACCTGCAAAGGAGGCAAATACTCAACAGGCCATTTCTTAAGATGCACAAATAGCAAGGGAGGGATAAATGTACCCAAGAATCAGCTTTAGACAGGGGTGGCTCTCCTGTTCCTGGGGGAGTAAAATCATCCAAATCAGGTAACAAGAGGGGCAGGTCAGATTCAAGAAGTGGAACGCTCTCCCCAGTGTCCTCCAAGAATATAACTGGGATAGGCTCACCCCAATAACGCTGCCGAGCAAAAAGCCAGTCCCTCAACTTGTAGTTCACCTGAAAAATACAACTTTGAGTCCCTAACATGTACAGTACATTCAATGGTAAAGCTGGTAAGAACAGCAACCCACATTTTTCTGGTAGCTGAGAGTTTTGGATACAAATACAAACCTTTTTCTTCCCATTTCCAGTTTTCTCAGCCCATTCAATAATTTTAGAAGCGGCAACTTTGTTAGGCAAGCCATTGATGTCAAGGCCCAATTTCATATTTGAGGAATTTTGCATAATGCCCTCACCTGCATAAGCCTTTGTTGATACATGGCAATCTTCACCATCCTGCTTCACAACCCAACATATTGGAATGTCATATTTAGTAGCAAACTCAAAATCACGAGTGTCATGTGCAGGCACAGCCATAATTGCTCCAGTCCCATAGCTGCATGGAAACAAGAAAATTTAACCTAAATATTCATGTCTCAACCAATAGGTAAGTGACAACAAGATGAAACCAAACAAACCTCCCCAAAACATAATCTGCAACCCATATTGGGATAGCTTCACCAGTAGCTGGATTCCTGGCATAGCAACCACTGAAGACCCCAGTTTTTTCCTTTTGAAGCTCAGTCCTCTCAAGATCACTTTTACGTGAGGCAAGGTCTTTGTATTCCTCTACCTGAGATCAGTATTTATCATTTCCCAATTCCCCAAAGGCCAAGAAAGATATAAGAAGAAGGGTGTCCCAGTGCAAGAGGCTCCCACGTTGTGGGATCAGTGAAAGGGTGGGATGTGCATAGCCTTACTCTTGTTTCCACAAAGAGGCTATTTCCACAACTCAAGCTGGTGACCTCTAGGTCACGAGTAACTTACCATTACACTAAGACTCACCCTTCATAGGTAAGAAAGAAATAAGGGAGAATATTGCAAGGAAGCAAATGACCATACACTCTTGCTCTGGGCAAGGGAAACCAGCAATTGAATTAGGGAATGTTCTGGTGCCACAACTAAGTATCTGCACACAAACAATTAAAGAGGAAAATGATGAAATTAAGGGACCATTTTATCAAAAACATTCTTGCAAATGTACAGGTGCCGATAACTGATCAAAAAAACAACTGGAAACAAAGGATAAGAAAATTACGTTGCTCCAAAGATGGTGTCAGGCCTGGTGGTATAAACAGTAATTTTTATGTCTCTTTCTTTTCCATCATCATCAAGAGCAAAGAATTCCATTTCGGCTCCTTCAGACCTCCCTATCCAGTTTCTTTGCATTTCTTTGACACTTTCTGGCCAATCAAGGTCATCTAAATCTTCAAGAAGGCGATCAGCATAGGCAGTGATTTTGAGCATCCATTGCCTCATTGGCTGCTTGGTAATAAACAATGACACTGTAGAATTACCAAATCATTCAATAAAAGCAAAAGGCGAGAAGAAAGATAATTGGAATGAGTAGCTAAACAGGTGAAGTAACCAGGTCCTACCTTCCTTATAACTGGATGACCCCCTCGCTCACTCACTCCATCCACCACCTCCTCATTTGCCAAAACCGTGCCAAGAGCAGGACACCAATTGACTGGCACCTCAGCCTGATATGCTAGTCCTCTCTTCAATAGCTGAAGAAAGATCCACTGGGTCCATTTGTAGTATCCTGGTTCCATTGTAGAAATTTCACGGTCCCAGTCATACGAGAATCCCAATGATTTAAGCTGCAAAGGGAATCTGACATCAATTCACAAGTGCAAAGGAAAAAGATTAAGATAGGAAATAAAAGAGGGAACAACATTGCTTAACCTGGGAACGGAAGTGGTTAATATTCCTCAAAGTTGTGATCTTGGGGTGGGTTCCAGTCTGATAGGGACAGGACGCAGCTCTTCAATAAATGTGAATGCTTATCAAAGCAAGTGACAGTAATGTGTCGAGGATACCTCAATCGCATATTGCTCGGCAGGCAAACCAAACGCATCCCATCCCATTGGGTGCAAAACATTGTAACCCTGCATACGTTTAAACCTAGCAAGAATGTCTGTAGCAGTATATCCCAGGGGATGACCAACATGTAACCCAGCTCCACTGTAACAACAACTCCGTCAAGAAAGTCCCCTTTACAACAATCCACATTACCAAATCCCAATAAAAAGAACTCTAAACTTAAATCTCATCACATTTAAAACAGAATTAGAGACCAGAATGCAGAGCAAGGTTTCCCAAGTGCATGTAAATGAATAAGTCCATCCACCAATAGCTTTACTTTGAAATATATCTCACGCATTCTCGCCAGTGCTAAATCTTTGGAATCAGGCGTACACGTACGAGTCCGAATTAAAAGTTCAAAACTTTCCCGTTCCAAATTCTCCGGTTTACAAGTAGACAATTAATTGCCAACACTCAATACAAAAACAAAGAGAGAAGTTAGAGAGAGAGAGAGAGAGAGAGAGAGAGAGACCTGGGATAAGGGAACATGTCAAGGACATAAAACTTTGGCTTAGAGGTGTCAATATCATCAGCGGTTCGAAAAGTGCGATTGTCTTCCCAATAACGCTGCCACTTGGGCTCAATTTCATGGAAAGGGTATGCTCTCTTCACAACAACTTGCTGCTGCTGGTTCTGCTTCTGCTCCTCATCACCTTCTTCATTCGCCTGTTCACTGACAGCTGCCGCTGAGCTTTTAATTCCATTAACCTTAATCTTACAACTGCGCCACACCCTTCTTCTGGGGAGGATGTAGCATAATTCTCTGTTGATGATGATGGACGTTGTTGTTGGCTTCAAAGATTGACGCTTTTGAGTAAAAGAGAAGTATCTGTCATTGTGAAATGGAGGTGGTGACAAAGACACATGGGTGTGCAAGAAAGTGGCTGTGCCCATCTTCCAGTTTCAACGGATGTAATGCAATAGTCTTTAATAGAATAGAAAGAAGGCGTGGAGAAGAGAACGGAGGACTGAGGATTGCTGTGGGTGAAGGTGAGCTGATAACGTTTTGCTCATTTAAGGATCGACTTACTTCTTCTGCCTGTCCTGCTGTTTCGGTTCGGTTCGGTTTGGTTTGGTCGGTTGGTTGTTGGTTTCCACTTCAAGTTTTGGGCTGGGCTAACCATAGCCATTTCCCACTGATGGGCTACTGCTTTTGCATTAAGTTTAATACCCACGATTTTAATAAGAATAATTAATAATAATAATAATAATAATAATAATAATATCCTTCAAGACACCCCCAAATAGTTATTATGTTAGACCTCTATCTTCGTTCTAATCCTGAGAACGAATCCCTTAATTGAAAGACAATTAAAAAAAAAAAAAAAGAGACAGAGAGAGTGATTATAAATAAACAAAAAAGGCAAATAGAGCAAAGTAAGAAAAAAAGAAATCAAGAATACACCCATGATTTGCGGTTTGGTGTTTGGATCCTCATCTTCATAGATTCTTGTTGTTTCACTGATTAATTGATTGTTTGGTAGTGATTTTGTTTAAAATGATAAAAAAAAAAGAGAGAGAGAGAGAAAGAAACAATCAATAACATGTTATTTAGGGTCTATTTTGTTATGCTTTGAGATTTTTATTATTGATTTTTGCTATTTAATATTTTAATTTTATTATTTTTATTTATTTTATAATATTTTTTATTTACTTTTTTTGTTACTAGCAATTTTTTTTTAATTCTTAACAAGAATTTCTAAAAATTACTATACAACATAATTTATTGACAATAAATAAATAAATAAATGATAAATATTATATTTTGACATTAAATATAAATTAAAAAATTTACACTTTAATAATAGAAAATTCATAATTTATATAACTATGTACTAATAATAATGAAGTTAACATTATTATTAATATATTATTTATTATATCGTTATCAAATATATAAGCGATAATAACAAATGAGCATGTGTCTTTGAAGTAACCAAAAAAAATTCAAAACATCATGATAGCAAGGTGTAAAAACATCAATTTTGATAAAAAAAAAAAACAATAAAGAAATTTGTGTGCAAGAAAAAAATATATACTATCCAAAAATTTTTACCAGGTATATATAAAAAATGATGTTTCCAACATTTTAATTCCATAAAAATTATTTTATTATAATTTAAAGATTATATATTCAAGTTATAAAAATAATTTTTTATGTTATTTTATTCGAACTTAGATATTGATAATTTCGAGTCACTGAAACAACCTCTTATATTACTCTATTATAATACTTAGATGAGTTCCATGATAGCGTTGTACACTGAAAATGTGTAGACCTCAAACCTTGAACTCTACAGATGTGAGTATGAATGAAAGGGTGTGTGAGAGAAGGGGGAGAGAGCCTCAAATGCAGGCAATTGAGTTGCCTTCAAAGAAAAACAACAAATATAATCTTTTTTTTTTCAATATATATATATATTTAGACAAGTTATTTTAAGCAAATAAAAATAAAGTAAATCTTTACTCGCAGTAGAGCACAAACCTAAAAGAGTTGAAAAGGTCCATTCAAGAACAAGAAAATAACATTATGATTCGTATTAAATTTCGATGAAAGAATACATCATTGGACCAAGCTGCATTACATCCTTTCCAATTTCGAGTTATTTTATTGCAAACAAGCATATGCTAAGCATTCAGTTGGCTATGCTTTGTCGAATATGTGAGTTCAGAACTTTGAAAATACTGAGCCAGGAGCATGGAGTTGTGCCCTTTGACTTTCTCAAGAAGTTCTTAAGTGGACAAACTCTGTGGAATGCGTTCTTTTTCTCGAGAATTTAGTTACAAGTTAATCCTAAGAAAACTTTAGTGAAAGCACCCTAAGAAATTTCTTGGAAACTAGTAACCTAATCAGGGACTCACTTAGTAGTTTTGGTTCGTGAAGTCAACTTCTAGGCCTTTCTTCTAATTTTTAAGTCTATGATTTGAGTTGATGTCTTCATTGATTGTTCCCTGTCATGATTAAGTTTATCTGGGTTTGATGAACAAACAAATTTAGTTAACTTATTTTAACGTGATTGTAAAATATTAGAGTTATAAAAATAATTTTATCAAAAAAATTTAAGTATAATAACATTTTTGAGTTTGAAAAATAACTCCACTTTAAAAATATAGATATAACAGTATTAACATGACCATGAACATAAGTCTCTTCCTCAAAATTGACAATGTAAAAAATCCGTACACCAGCGCAACTACTAAATTTGTTATTAAGTTTTTGTTGTTATTTGCTTATTCATTTAATATCAAAAATATTTATAAACAGATATATATATATATATATATATATATATATATATTTATTATATTGTCACGTATTTCAGTTCGTATGCATTAAACAATCAAGTAGGTTTCTCAATTTTAAATATATGTATATATAATTTGGTGGCATGTTTATCATAATTAATTGGATTTATGTGGAGCACCCAATACTCCACAAACTCAATGGCGAACTTGATTTGATAACTTATTCTTCTTGGATAAATATGATTGTGAATGTTAGAGCTTGAATCTAACTGTTCAATCCTCATCTGAAGAATTGGGAGGCAATTACAAAGCCGTAGCAAGCAGGTATTGGATTAAATATTTCATTATAGGGAAATTGTTACTGAGAAGAAATTGGTGGTGAATTTGTAAGCCAAGCACCTTAAAAGGGAGTGCTTTCCTTTGTATTGTTTTAAAAAATTGAATCTGAATAAAAAACAAATTAAAAAAATTGTCTACGACCATTAACTAGGAAAAAAAAAAAAATCCTGCCCAAGGAGCAAACTGTTTTATTCTGACGTTGTCCGATGATGGCCATGACAGCTTCTCTATCCAGAAAACAGAAGCAACAAGCAAATGGTTAGCTTTTATCCAACCATCATCACTGCCCAAGCGCATGCCACTATCAAGATTGCATTTTCGGCAGCAACCCCGCCAACAGAATGCCGGGGGAAACTATTTTCCGAAGTTCCTGGTTGCAGTTGCATCTGAAGGTATCAGCTCTTCTAAGTCTTTGATTGCTTGTTCAACAGCATAGATCACCATTTTCTTTATCTGTTCACCAAGAAGGCAAAAATTAACCAAATGCCAATGATGGGAAAGTCAACGATGTCAGGAATGAGGCTACCTCAAGTTTGTCTTCTCTAGCCTTATGACCCTGAGGAAGTTGCCGGAATTCTTCTGTTAAACGGAGGCATTCACTTACATTTTCAGGGGAGACAAAGTCAACAGCAACTTTTGTACACGACTGCAGGAAAAAATAAACAATGTAAGGGCTGCATAGTGATTGCTCGTTTGTTGAAAATAGAACAGAAACAACATGGAAAGAAATGAATAAAGGAGAAAAAAAGTTTAAAGTTACCTTCAGATTTCTGACTTGGTGTGGGCATCCAGCGGGGATGAAAACAGCATCTCCAACTCTTTGTTCAAATGTCCAAGGTTCAACTCCTAGCAATGTAAAAACCAATCCAAATATTTAATTAAGGACTAGAGAGTGCTCGCAATCATCATAATAAATGAACGAGGAAAGATACCAGCACTATGATGTACTAACCAAATTCTTCCTTCAACTTCTTTTTGTGCTCCATGGTTATGTAAAAGCATTGGTCATGGATTGGGTGGGTGACCTATTCATAACCAGGATTAGCCATTAGATCAATAGTAACAAGGCCCAAGGAGAAAGGAAAATAATAAATTGGTAGATTACCTGTTCTACCGGAGAACAGTAAGTGTGCCTGAACTCTATAGAGTGCTTTCTGAGATATGCCTCTAACTTGGGAACATCCTCCCTCCTATAAATATCCCACAAAGCACCGCCTGCCCTCTCCTTTCTTTCTTCGCCTGGTGTTTCATCTTCTGCAATATCTAATTCTAGAATTATTTCAGCTGGTTCGGTGTGATGGTTATGTACCCCATCTCGTAGCAGATGTTCTCTCTCATCCTGTCCCCTATGTTGCCTTTTCAACTGTCCAATGGCAGAGCATTGTTCTTCACTCAAGGCTACATCTGCGGTATGCATCAAAATGTTCACTGCATCGGCCATGTCACAGTGAAGCTTTGTGACAGAGTCCCCTCTACCAAGCTCCTCTCTTGCACCATAAGCAATGTAAGTTTTCGGACCCAAGTCTGGTTTCACAAGGCTTGGTGGAAACTTCACAGCAATGTTAAGAATCCCTGCCTTTGGGTCACTGTATTCTTGAAATGGCAGTGCACTTATAAACTCATCACAGTGGCGGGGTAAAAGATCTTCAAACCTATCAGATGGGGGCCAGTCTTTCAGCTTCAGCAATTCAGGCCAAAAGTTACCATATGTTCTCCCTTCGGAATAACCTTCAAAAAACTTGCGGGTATTAATTTCCACCTGAACATTCCATAAAATCAATATTATTTTAAATAATATCGTAAACAAGGTTATCACAACACTATTCAGAAAGTATCAAGTTTAGAGCAAATTATTTTTCTATAACTTTTGAAAGAAAATAAATGATTTTGCTCATTTCATATAAGGTCATTTTGACTGGGTATTTTGGGCTGGAAAACACATAGAATGTAAGTGTTTCAACCTCACAAGAAGCCAGGCAATCAATGGCCTTTACTTCAGACATCTTGGAACCGAGTTCTGAATCCATGTTTTTGCACAATGCACGCCACATTACCATTGGCTCCCAGCTCAAATGAGTTGTTGATTCAAGAACATCGCGAACTATAACAGGTTCACCATTAATCCAGTGCCTTTGAAAGTGAAAAAGTTCTTCATAATCTAGAGTATCCTTTAAAGCAGGACAATACAAGTAATTATCATGAGATCCTTCTCTAAAAGATGCCCTCTGAACTCTGCCTGTTGCAGTACATTTGCATGCCAAACTTTTTTGATCAAGTTCATGAGTGCACAAAAAATCTTCTGCCTTGTGTATCAGTTCCAAAATCCATCCCACCGGAAGAAAACACTTGAGCTCCAATATACAATTACCACAGCCACCCAACTCTTTTGGAGCGCAAGAAATGGTCCCATCATGATTGGCATTCCACTGCACAATCAACGTTTCATCATGATACTCCATATTCCCAGAATCAGAGGGTAGTGGTTTTCCACCATGCATATAATCAAAGCCTCTGTTTTCATACTGGAACTTCATTTTAGCACGGCAAGAAAGGCTCCCTTTGCGTATTTCTTGACAACACTGGAGGCAAAGCTCATAATGGCATCTTGGGCAGCTGCGATGGAAGTCCACTATTGAAGTGGCACAATAGTTGCTGCACAACATCCACAAAAATGCAGTAACTACGCTTTATGCTCGACTTCTACTTTCAACTTTTTTCATATTTACTCAGATACTTACCAGTAGACACGCTCATCATTATTACAAAAATTCTCTGCTACCTTGCATTGGGATTCTGGTTTCCACACACATCATGATCATGTCAAGTGGGAACAAACTTAAACAAAAGAACTCATATTTGAATGAGCAAAAGGAAACAATGTAACAAACAATACCTTGAATGTTAGCCTCAATCAGCATCTCTTGAGTTTGTTCTTCACAGATTTGTTGCAGAATGGGAAGCAGAGACTTAATCAAATAGTGCAGATGATGAATCTTTTCACTGTTGGTGATATCCTTCTTTGATGTCTGAATCTCAGGAATACCATAATTAGAAGACAAATTTTCAAGCTATTCTAGTATAGAGCCTCTAATTTTTTTGGTGGAAAATTATCATTTAAAATCAGTAGCTGGAAACAAGAGCTCAAAACTGACTAACAGTGGTGCTAATTGATTTTGTGACCTTGTCCCAATTATGCAGAACACCCAGCTATCCTGGACTGCTTGTGATCTAGTTCAAGATCTGAAATCTTCAAATGTGGAAGCTAAAGACAAGTTTAGATAGTTGGCACAAGGAAGAAGGGCTGAAGGACAAAGGTCAGAGATCCATGAAGGAATCAGAAAAGGTCCTTTGAAACAAACAACCTATCAGGAAGGAGAAATTTTTTCCAGATTTCAATGCAAAACCAAGCTTCTTTTTTTTTTCCCTTTTTTTACATAAATGCTAGAACTATGAGTGGAGTTACTACCTTAATGCATCCTTACTTCATAAACATCTTCACAATCAAAGGAGGAAAAGAGACAAATACAAACCTTAATTAATCTGCATAAGTGCAAACAGATATTGCAATTACAATTATTACGACAAAATGGACATAGTTCTGCAATTTCTGTTTCTGTCATCCCAGGATACCTATATACACAGACAAAAGAAAAAATTTTTGACGTGAAAAGACCCCCAAGTTTATAATAAGCAACAAAGAGTTGCAGATAGAGGATACTAGTTAGAAAGTTACCATTTCTTGATACATTGGATGCAGTACATCTTGCTTTTGCAGTTCTGGCAAGGAACAACAACTCTCCTTCCATTTTTCATGCACTGATGACACTTTGGCAGTGGTTCACCCCTGGCCTGCATTAGTCAAGAAAATCTAACATTCTACACGTAAAAAGTTAACACATAGGTGGAGAAAAGAAAGGGATTTTTACTTCAATGGAAGGAATAAGATATTGTGATTTCAGCAGATTATAACAAAGAGAACGAAATTTGCCTTCAGACTTTGCATTCCACATCTGCCACTGCTGTTTTCACCCCTTTTCAAAGCCAAACTTGATGCACCAGAGGAAGATGAAGATGATGAAGTACAAGCTGAATCCATATCTTTCTCTCTTGACTTCTTTAACCTTCTTTGGTCTACCTCAAAATCTAAGATCCCACTCTGAGATTCCATATCTTCCTCTTTTGCTGACTTTGAACATAGGTTTATGTGACTATCTGAATCTCCACTAAGGAAATCCATATCTCTTTCTCCTCCAACCTTTGGACTTGTTTCATCTGCCTTACCATCACCACCTAAATTTCTTAATCTTTTGCGCTCTTTCATTTTCATAAGACACAATTTTACTAGATCATCTTCTGATTCATCCTCTGAATATGTATTTAAAAGTGTATGTTCCTTATGCAATCCATTCAATCTGTTCTTCTGGGTTCCATTACCCTTAGGGGTTAACTTCATTGTCTTAGACAATGTTTTCGCTCTTGGTGTGGGTGACCACTCGTCATCTGAAAGCTCAACTTCATTGCCATGCAAGCCCTTCGGTCTATTTTTCGGAGCTCCATTGCCCTCCGAGGTTATTTTCATCTTCTTTGACGAAGTTTTCACTCCTTTTGCAGGCAACCTCTTATCATCTGATTCTTCTCTTTCCTCCTTGAAATTTTCTTCACGGAAAACTCTTTCCGGCCGGACCCTTGGAACCCTTTTCCCTGTTGCCAGCCAGGAAATCTCGGAGGTTTGTCTCATTCTCCCCATTTCATCTCCAGCATCCCGGCTGTTGAGCCGTTGGCCGCACCCAGCAATCACAGCAGTCATTCTCCCTGCAAGCAGAGCCATAACATACTGATACAGAACAAGCTTTTCCCAAATTCAAAGTAGTAAACGCAAAAGCATCATACAGGCGACTAAGAGTAACTAATTGTAGAATTCAATCTGCATTCATCCCATCCCGGTCAAGATTTGGAATCCCGAAATTGACGAGTGAAACGGATAAAAAACCGCACACATTCCAGAAATACACACACAACGACCGTAAACAGATGCGCTGACTCAAGTCAAATTGAGATGAAAATATTCCCAATCACAATCAATTTCCATAAATAACCAAACCCCCCCCTTTAGAAATTTATAGAAAAAAAAAAACAAGAAGAAGAAGAAAAAGAAGAACAGAGGGCAATGCGAATTCCGGCATGAAAGCAACGCGAATTCCAGCATGAAAGCAACGCGAATTCCGACATGAAAGCAATGCAAATTCACAGCAAACCAATCGAATTCAGATTGTAGAAGAAAAAAAAAAAGCAAAAACAAGCGGACTGAAAACACGATCAATCGAGAAGGGCCTGCTCATCAAAAGTTTAAATAGATAAAAATAAAAATAACAAAAAGAAGAAGAAGAAGAAGAAGAAGAAGAAAGAAAAGAGCTTGGATCTTTGAGATTGAAGAGGGAAAAATCACCTCAAGATGAGATTTTACTAATAATTATTTATTTATACATATATATATATATATATATATTTATTTATTTATTTATTTATGAAGTTGAAATTCAAATTTCTTCAATGAGGTCCTTTTTAGTTTAAAGGAAAATTAGGATGGCAAGGGTACCCATAAATTTCATATTTAATATCTAGTGAATAATTATGAAGAGTTTACTAAAAAAATTATTATGATTAAAGTGATGAGCCCTTGATCAAATTAAAATAATAACAAGTAATTGTTATATATATATTAATTTAAATTATAATTTTTTTAAAAAAATATGATTAAGAAATTAAAACTTAATACTCTATAAATGAAAATGAGTATGAATAGCCTCATTCATAATTATTATTGTTACTAGCAACCTTTTTAATTCTCAACAAGAGTTTCTAAAAATTACTCATCTAGGATGAGTGATTAATCGTCTTTATTTCGGGTTATTTAATATTCATGATTTATTGAATGACACCACGGCGAGCAGTTCTGGACATTGAAATTTTAACAATTCTACCTTGCCATCATCAGGAAGAGCGAGCGCAGTAGCGAGAGGAGAGTAAGCAGTGTAGACCCCGATTTCCATGGTGTTCTTGGCATCCATGAGCTTATGCAGCATGCTCAAGAACTGCGCTTCATCCGGAGGCGTCATCATCACATGCCTGTTCCAATCATCAGCCTAGCCATGACTCGATGAGCTGAAGTAACAGAGTCAGCAATGCTTGCTGAGTCTGGGTATATATTGATGAATACTCTCACCAGGGATCCTTTGCGGCCGTTAACTCTGGAAGCTCTTTCAACGGTTCTGGCTCCCTCGGAGACACACTAGTTTCCAGTGCGTACTGC
The DNA here is from genome assembly GCA_020883675.1 of Bruguiera gymnorhiza. Lineage (NCBI taxonomy): Eukaryota > Viridiplantae > Streptophyta > Magnoliopsida > Malpighiales > Rhizophoraceae > Bruguiera > Bruguiera gymnorhiza. Next base: position 183,169 of record JAIRCJ010000017.1, on the reverse strand, counting down.
AATTACAGGAGGCAACATATGGGATTTTCTGATTCGGCTACCCTTTTCAGTAAGTCCAATTAACTAAATCCCAGATGTTAGAGGGAAACAAGAAATTAATTGTGACCCGGATTTTGTGAAATATAAAACTAAATGTCTCGTGCACTCTAAAACAAAAGTGAAAGGTGAGTAAATATAACAAATACTACAACACAGTTATTCCTTCGAACGTATAAATGACTACACGTACAGATTCCAGGCACACACACAATCACAGTGGATACATTTATGCGCTAATTGTTAGGCATACGAATCATAATATGCTTGCCTGGTAAAGCGCTTCGCTTCTTAAGATGCGGTCGCTGTGTTCGAGGGGAGTCTGTGGGAATCATTGTTGCAAAATTCTAATCCTTCCTTGCTATCTTGTTTGTTGGTCATCAAATACTATGGAGTGCAATCCCTCAGTTATACAATAATTTCCATCCAGGAATGAGTGTAGGATGCGGGAGTTGTTGGCATGATCTAAAAACTTCGGCAAGGCCGAAGCCTCCCATTCACCAACCCTCCAAACTGTTGGTTTCCCACGCCTTATGCAAAAAGGAAACAAATCGTAAAGTAATCGAAAATGATTTAATGCAAACACATTTTGCATCAGATACAAGACAAAGCAAAGCTCCAAAAGGACGTTCCCCACCCCATCACCACCCACCCCCCCCCCCGGGGCTGGGGCCCCTTTTCAGACAGAAAACAGTAATAAAACAAGTAGAAATGGGAGATTTTAATCTTAAAAGACAGCGTCAGTCGGAAAACACTACTCTTGCTTAAGTCGATGAAGGGCATTGAGCCAAACTTTTCGCCGCCTAGCTAGTTGCGGGATCAATGTTTTCAATTTTTCTGGTTTCGTCAGATTTTTAGAGATAAACTTGCATGGGATTGAATTGCACAATGATAAGTTCTTAGTGAAGTGGGATTGGAGAGTCTCAAAGTCCACATGCTATGGGTCATGTCAGTGTCACCACTAAAAGATATATTGGGCTTTGCAGAGGGATTTTGTGAAGGACCTCAACAAGGCCATGGCCCCTCGATCCAAGACTGAGATTCGCCATCTCCCATCCGTCTTGGGGAGATTGGGTTAATCTTAAAGCCACTCCAGTACCACTGTATCAAAACTGACTGGATGGACTAAGAAGCCCAAATCAAAGCAATTTGCAAATACAGTGGCCGGCCATATTGATCCAGAAAGTCCAAAATTTTACCATGTTGGGCACAATTAGCTTGTTAACAAAATGTTTTGTTAAGTCCAAATTAAACTGACAGCATACGGGGTCTCCTTGCCCCGTTCTATAGTCGTATAGCCCAAGCCTGTTTCCTCCCACGAACCCCCCAAATAAAAAAATATATATATATGTATGTATGTATGTATGTTTTGTAATTTCGAATTAAGTTGTCCTCTCGCGTTTCTGTGTCTCTTGCCAATTTCTTTCCGTGGATCTTTCCAGCAGTCATGCTTTATTTGGTGCCAGTTGCAAGAATGGAGTTAGATTTTGGTACTTATGGGAATTATAACAGCAAATTTTCCCAACAGATTAAAATGAACCCCAATTCCAAGTCATTGATCACGTCCATTTCCAACTAAAGTGGACCGCATTCGTTAAATTTCCAATTTCAACAGAGAGCAATCTTCTTGACAATGTTGGTTACAAAAAAAATATATCTTCATGACGATGGGATAAAAAAGAAGAGCCAAAAAAACAGAGAGAAAAGATGCAATCTTTGTCTTCAACTACAAATGACATTTTCATTAGCTGCATCTTTTTGCAGCAAAGACAACATCAGGTGGGGCCAGGTCCCAACCATCCATGGATAATGAGAGTGAAACTGCTGAGAAATACAGAGATTTTTTTTTTGCATCATGCACCATCCAAGTCCTCCAGATATTTTGCTCGGCTTCTGGGGCTCTCTGCTCATAGTACTGGAGCAACTTCTCCTTGGCGTGCTTTCTATCTGAGGACACATGGAATCGTCGTCCCTCCATCTCACGGTCTCTCAGCTCTCTGTTTTCCCTCCCAAGCCCATCGGACACAACAAAGCTTATCCATTTTGCCGACCATGCAATAAGAAGCCTTTGCTGCCAACTCGTTTACACTGCCAAAAGATGTATGTCCCCGGTAAGTACCACTACCAGTGCCAATATGAATTATTCCTTCCTTTGTTAACTATATATATAGCTTACATCACAGCGGCTAAATGTTTAGTGGGTTTGCTTGCTGTGTGCTTTGGATATGTAGGATTCGGAGAAGCATCGCCAGAGGCCAAGGCAGCAAAGAACCTTCACAATTTCTTCACTTACATTGCTATTAAAATTGTTACTGCCCAGCTCCAGGTTCCTTAGCTAGCTGGCGCCTTAATCTAATCTACTTTCCTTTGCAATTCTTTTTTTTTTATAAAATTAATTGTTCCTTTTACTTTCCCCCTTTTTCCATTTATTAAATTTTTTTATCTTTTTTTTTAAAGGTTATATTGCTAGGTGCTGCTAGCTGTAGAACAATTTCATCTGCTAACAATGGACTTGTTTTTCCCAGAGCAGAGTTATAACCCTGAAGCATACAATGAGCTGATGGAATTTTTGGGTGGCCATTCTTTGAATGACGGGGACCAGTTTTGTGCCGAGCTGATGCGCCAATCTTCCAGGCATAAGAATTTGGGTAATATTTATTTTGCTAAAATCATCGTGCGCTGCACACCTCCTTGTTATATTGTTCTTTCTTCTTTTCAGAAGCAGCAATTTAACGTCTCTTATTACTGCCTAGAACCAGTCTTCTGCAATAATTCTGGGTCTCTGTAAATGTCATATTGAATGAAGAATGATGCTTGGTGGCCAATCCCATGGAATCAGTACCTTACGATTATGATTTTTCATAATAATTGAGTCTTATTATTTCTCTAACTCGAGTTTTAAACTGTGCTTCGCCTGTGGCCAAACCCATTGGAAATATTTGGCATTGGCATCAACATGTTACAGCTCTGCGCATATTGGAGGTGAGTTATCAGTATGCTACTTGTGAACTTAAACTGTTGAATGCTCATTTTACTGCACGTGACCAAGATATCCATGATGTTGATTTATGGCATCTTAACATAAGGTTCGATCTGCATATTGCAAACGTGATTTCGAATGGGACAACTTGAAACGATTGGCAACCCAGGTCAGATTCTCTTTTTCCTCCTTTTTTTTTTTTTAAAGAAAAATTTCCCGACTGACAATATTAAAGGCCATCTATCTCAATCCTCGTAGTTGTATTGGCTGCTTAATACTTAGTGCAGATGGCGGAGGAATGTAACACAGTGTTAATGAGGGACTACGTTTTGGAGACGACTCCCGTGGAGAGCGAGAAGTGATCAATAATTCAACCAGCTATTATACTAGACTATCCTGTATTATAAAGAGAAATACCTCATCAATGAACTATACTCTCAATATATACACCGGCCTAAAAGTACAGCAAATAGGTCGCTCATCATCGAGTGAGTGATCGGGATTCTGAAGTTATACTGAGGACCAGCTCCGCTTCAATGCCTAAATGCTGGTCTGAGTAAAGTACTTGAAGATGACAGCGCTATAAGTCACTGCCAATTCTCAACTCAGGGATGGTGCCAAGCAAATTGAAGTGGAAATGCCGAAGATTATTGCAACTACCAGTAGATGGCCACTTCGGTCAATGCCTCTGAATGTCTTGCTTTAATCAGCTCAAGAGGCAATGCTTTTCTCCCAAACTATTGTTATATGTTAAGCTTACATGAATAGCTTCAAGCTTCTTGCATAATTCTCAAAGAAAAGGCTCAGTGATCTTTCACTGTATTATTTACTATACAAATACCATCCCTACTTTTCGGAGTTCCTTAATTTATTTTTTCATCGACGAGGAAAAAAAAAAAGAAAAGAAGTGTCATAAAGTACAGCATATAAAATGGAAACCAACCATGCAAGGTGTTCCGCCAGATCCCAGGCAAAGACAAGGCATCTCCAACGAAAAAAACATGTTATTTTGTTGAAGTTGGCATACCTTATCCACCACTTTATCATAGCACCGGCATCTGTAAACTGTATCCCGCAAAATAACATTCAGAAAAGCCTTGTGCAATATTTTAGGAAGTTCAAAAACACGAGTTGATGAAATTTTCAGACCCATGTGTTTACTCACCAAGCTGAGCAAAAGGAAAGTTGCATATTGAGTAAATGGCGTGAATAGAGGGCACATTTTGCACCGTTTCTGTTATAGATGTTGAGGGAAAAGTTTATAGGGATACCTGGGACAGAGTCACAATAGACGAGGCTTTAATGCTGAAGGCAATTCAAGTGATTTGGTTCCACTCAGATTTTGCTGATGCCAGAAAATTCAGCGTTGCTCCCATTCCATTTTTCCTATAGCAGAAGTGCTCTTACAAATGATGCCAAAACAAAGATGCCAGGCACCCAATCTTCTTTTAAGATTGTCGACTGGATACACTGCCCATATGAAAGTGTAAGAAAGCGTGTGACAAAACACACCTCATGAGCCACAATTTTTATTTTTTATTTTTTATTTTTTTTTTCTCTTTTGTCCCAGCAAAGAAGCAGGAACATCCCACGTAATCTAATCTGGTGAAGCTGCAATGCAGAAGGACCAAGCCAAGCACTGAGCTTCTCTTTCAAATGGGAGTATTCTGAAGTCCGTGTACGGTCATTAATTACTCGATTATAATCACTGATTCAGCACATGTAACTATTATACGGGAGATAATTATGACGACTAATAAGGGTAACACACAAAAGCTACCGCAACTAGAAAAATGGCTGTGTAACAGAACCAATATTCCTTCAAGAGAGGACGATGTCTTGTAATACTTGACCTGTTTCCATCAAAATTTCCCAGTACAGTGTATGTGACAAAATTTCCAAACTCCAGCTGAGCTGCTTCAATTTTTTCCTTTTCTTTTCGCTACTTTGATGGACAACGCGATTAGAAATTTAGGACGGAGGAGAGGAGAGGACACGATGTTCTGGTTCTCTATAAAGGGTTGTTTCCTTTCACGACATCGTTTAGTTGTTGTGGTGTGGTGACCATGTCACGGATTTATTGCGACCCACCAAAAGAAAAAAAAAAAAAAAAAGTCCCAATGATTTTTCCACCGGAGAATCTCAGTCTAAAAAAGAGTTTGTTCTTGTTGTAGGACGGACCGACAGGAGTCTGCTCATGTGGCCCCAACTATTTTCTGTACCGGTTCTCCTGGTCACTTGTTCATGTGCTGCTATCTATCCCGATATTCCATGCCATATCCCCTACTTATCCCCTACTTATAATTCAAGAAGGTGACAACAAATATGTGGGTGTTTGACAACTGGATAGATAGACAGATTCTTTGCTTCCTCCTCCTTTTTTTATTTTTTTAAAAAATTTTCCATACGTTTTTCATTATGGGTTACTAATAATTCCCTTTTTTCGGCTCTATGCAATGCTTCTTTCTCTTTTTGTATCCCCCGGCCCCATGCGACAACTTTTGCGCCCATGCCTCATGCTAATGGTGAAAAAGAAAGAAGAAAAACAAAAAAAGAAAAAAACAAGTTTTAGGTTAAGTTGGCCCCCCCCAAGAGTACCATATAAGTAATAAATTAAACGTGACAGGACCAGCATAATTTCTTTACCACACAACGAATAAGGTACGGTACACCTACATATTTTCTGCTCGAATTATTTGGGAATTCCATTTATTGACATGAAATAAATGTCCTCAAAACTTGTCAAGTCATCCCGATAATCTTACCAAATCGTCCAAGTCACGAGACATCGAGAAATTTCATATCCATGGACTTTGGAATGAAAATTTTCTCGTCCAAATCATGAGAATTAAGACATTTCACTTTTATTTTTATTTTATTGGAACTCATTTCAATTTAGAGGCATTGCAGATGAAGTTACAAGTATACTATTCAAATACAATAAATAAGATGGAACAAGAGAGTATTAATCGAAATACCTCGATAGAAAAATCTGCGAAAACACTGTAATGGAATTCAACTCCATCTACAATTCCCATGTGTCATTCTCTTTCTTTCTTTTGAACAGATAAATTGAATATATATATATATATATATATATATATCAATTACAGAAAATTGTCAAATAATCTTTCATCAACAAACTCATACGGAAGGTGCTAAATTTTCTGTTGACCAACCACTACGTTAGGCTTCTAACATATTATTTGTGAGACGTGAACCACACCTCTTAAAGTGATCTCTCGTGAGTGGCGCGGTCTGCTACTGTTAGAGAAAACCGCATTATTGTTAGGCCTTTGATTGGACTTGATATGGGTCCAACTATGTTTTTCTTTTTAATTTTTTATTTAATAATAAATATATAAATATATAAGTATGTTTCGTGTTAAAAAGTTTCTCCTTTCAAGCTCTCCGGTATTCTTCCTCGTTGCCTTGCCTATATAGAAAAAAAAAAAAAAAGTCCAAATGTTGGAAAATAAATAATTTAACGACAATAGAATTGAACTATGCGATGTGGTTGTAAGATGTGCTGGTTTTGTAAGAACTCGATTTAAATAGATTGAGACTTACTACTATAATTTAAGAATTTTTTTGTTTTGTTTTGTTTCATGAATAACCCTATACAATTTCAATTATATCCTCACACCCTTTAGTTTGTTCGATCATAATTCTTCGTGGTTCGTCCATATAATTGTCCGCTCCAGATTTTGATATTGTGTAATATATGCGAGTTCAAAAATTCAAACCGCATATTTAAAAATATTTATGGAGAACACTCTATTAAGAACAGGAGAGAGAAAATTTGAAGAAATATATTTAATTTAAGTTGCTATATGGGGTTTTTGACACAACAAAATTATCTATTTTATCAACCACACATCGTTAACTTAATAATAATACGAGGGAATTCGAGATTTTGTTGGATGTGCACGTGTTCTTATATTCGAGTCGTCTTAAGTGTATTTGATGAGACAAATGGAAAGCTGCAATTAATGGAGACCGTATGTGCAACCACTCCAAAGTTTGCTTAAAATAGATTTCTCTTCGTCGAGGCGTTTTCCTTTTTTAATTAAAAATAATAATAATTCTATTTAAACCGTCCAAGAGTTACGTTTAATTGTTAAAAATTTGATGAATTTCTGCACAAAACAAAAAAAAAAGGAAAAAGAATGAATGAAAATATCGAAGTACGCGTAAATGTTAATTAAATTGACGGTAAAATCTCGGGGGAGGATTTTACCCTAACAACCCTTTTTGACTCGCAAGGGATTAGGAGACTATTGCGTCAACAACTTTCGAGATAAAAAAAGAAAAAAATCCTAACAGGCTGGTGGGTTAACATACTTAGATTAAGGCAGTAGTTTTAACAACTAGGAAAGTGGACAATCGACCCCTCCAAAAAGCTGCGCGCAGACATGGGTACCGTGTTTTTTGTTCTGGAAAGAAAACGACAAGCACGGATGGGGTCTACGAGGCCAGAGGTGGGTGACCAATAACCCAGCCGAAGTGAATCAAAAGCAAAACGCGATGGGACTTCTTGCGAGACCTGCGCGGCTGCCATGCATTGTCGCGGCGGCAGGTGGGTCTCTACCCCCCCCCGTCCATTTTTTCATCGAGCCGACCGATTTGGTGATGGATATTTAAGATTTTGTTAGTCGTGAAGAGTGTGACAGTTGAACTTTTTCGCGTATATATATATATATACCCATTTTACGTGTCCCGTAGTCTCACTTAAATTTTATTTTCACTTGTATTTAATGCCAAGTTAATTTATTATTATTTTTTTAAATACTGAGTTAGATTAAATTTATTATTATAATTATTTTTTTTAATTGATAGTTTATTTCGCTTGTTTAGTTACTAGACATCAGGCTTACGAGATTGGCCAACCTTTTTTTTATTTATCAAAAAAATTATTAAATTGTAAATTATATAATAATAATAATAATAATAATAATAATAATAATAATAATAGTTTCTTATTCTGATATCATTTTTAATTAAAATTTTAAAAATAAAAATTTAAAATTTTAATTAAGGAAATATCATCTTATTTAAGTGCATTGTGGTACAAATTGGAATCCATAAATTGACCGCATAATCTAGTTTCCAATTAAAGGACGGTGGGAGTCATTATTAGTCCAAAGTATGGGGTCCTGCCGTGATTGCTCATATTACTCCAAAGTATCAAATGGAAATACCTTGAAATTTCTAAACTTAAAAATTGCCATTTTGAAGGAATCTAACACGGAGCATAGGCAGGGCTTTTTTTTTGTTTTTTTTAATAATTTTTTTGGTTTTAGTTTTAAATTTGTTGCCTTGTTACTCATCAGCGGGAAAAGAATAAAATCCTAGACAATGACAAGTCATCCTGATTCGGAGAGCTGATACGGTTCGTTGTACGTGACACTGTCAAAAACAAATAATAATAAAATTTAAAAATAAATAAATAAATAAAGAAGAAAGCCAATAGCTAATGGAATTACCAATTAAACCTGCCGACGCAATTATTTGTTGATTTGATCTCTTGTCAAGGCCTTTTATAGAGGAAGAGAAGAAAACGACCCCTCCTGTATTACACAACAATTAGTTGAGTTGCCTACAGAGTTTGATTTATGTGTAATTTGTCAAGAGTACAGAAGGTCTCGCCTATAACCTTAAATTTCAAAGTAAATGTAAGGCTTTAACGTGTTACATAACAACGTAACATGGAAATTTGTTTACCTTGTTGCGAAGGATTGACCAACATTCATGTATATATATGTATAGTTTTTATATAGTTTTATTATTGTACAACAAAATAGGTGTCACGTCGCCTGCCTCCGTGCCAACAGGGGGCCGATAGTTGAGGAATCGAAAATAGGCACGAGATTAATGTACTGGGGGTTTGGTAGGAAATGGGGCTAAAAGCAGCTTATTTCTAATGGGAGAACGAGACAAATGGTATCATCTTACGAGCATCTGCGGAACAGAAATCTTGTTCGGTTCGGTTGTACTCCTGAAATAATGGCCAAGAAGCGAAGCGGAGGACAGAAGTCCTAGAACAGGGAAGAGAGTCAGTCCATGACAAGCGCACCATGCTAGTCGTTTTCACGTTGCGGTTGGCCCCGTAGCAGTAGTACCGAATCCCCCCCCCCCCGGAGTGGAGGAGGAACGCCTTAGCTGGCTGCTCGGCTGGCTCGCTGAACAAACAGGAAAATAAGCAAGTAGGGGTCTATCTATACACATACATGTACAGTCGACACAGTCTCTCGCATTCACGCCACTTCCTTTCTCTTTTGCCCATACGCCTGTTTAGTCCAAACTTCTAAATGAAACTCTTTTTTTTTTTTTCCTCTTTTAAAATTTTAATTTTAATATGTTTCTCCTGTTTACATCATTATTATTTTTTTATTATTTATTATTTATCCTTTTTTTCAACTTCCCCTGTTTTCGCCGACACCCCAAACATATCACTAACGACGTCTGCTGTACCCTCTTTATTGTCTTTCTCTCTCCGTCTTTCTCTCTCTCTCACACACACACACACACTCTTTCTCTCTCTCTCGCTCCCTGTCCCTTTCTTTAATGGCGATGCCTCTGCCCAATGACTCCCATCTCAGCATCTTTAACAACCCCTTTCCCTACTCTTCTTTTTCTTCTTCTTCTTCTTCTTCTTGGCTTGCAAGTCCGCGGGGCTCAATCATGCGGTGCACCCCAACTGACAGTGTCCTCTAAACGCCCCGAGCAGATCACTTATCTTTTCAACAATGGCAGTGAAGCGCTTTGGCTTCTATTCGTTCTATTCTGCTCGTTCTTCCTCGTTCACTGAGTCAGTGCGTGTGTTCGTGTTGATTGCCTCCATCTTCTCTGCCTTCCCTGTTCTTGTTCAATGCACTACCGATGCTTCTGAGGGTACCCATTTTTTATTCAAAAGTTAATATATATATATATATTTTTTTTGTTCTTTCTCTTGGTTGTGATCGATTTGTTTTTGATTGACCTGTTAGTTTGATCGTGATGGGTGAGCCTATAAGAAGTTTTCTTTTTTGGGTTTTGGAGAGAATGAGCTGTGAACCAAGAACCGAGCCTTGACTTAGCTTGGTTTCTTCTTTCGCTTATTGAATGTCAATTCTTTCATTTCTGTTTGTTTCCCCGGAAAATGCGGAAACTTATGGAAGTATAGTTGTATAGGGTTTGTATCTACTGTTTTATTTTCTGTAATCTGCATCCGACTAAAACAAAAGAAATTCATCTTCGGCTTCAAAAAGGTTCGTAGCTCTAGTAGGCCAAAATTTTAAGGTCTCAAACCAAATGAAGTCATATGAAGATCGTTCATTTTCGACATATTGGATTTAAATCTCGTTCCTTTTCCTTTTAATTTCAACCAATTAATGAAGTATTTATTTATTTTTTTCTTTTTTCCTTCCTTCCTTCCTAATCGCTATTTTGCTTTGTGGATTCCTTATTGTTGTCATTATTGCAGCTCAAGCTATACAGATTTTGTACACTTCATTAGGCAGTTCTTCACAGCTAACTAATTGGAAAAGAAACGGCAGCGATCCCTGCGGAGAGTCATGGAAAGGGATCTCCTGTCAAGGATCAGCCATTGTTTCCATGTATGAGCATTTATCACTCTCTGCCATGGCCTCAATTAATCTAATGTTTATATTTTTTATGCCGTGGAATTTTTTGTTCATTAATTTGGTTTCGTTGTTGTGGTTGTCATTCAACAGTCAAATTCCTGGTTTAGGACTCACCGGGACAATGGGATACTTGCTTTCAGACCTAAAGTCCTTGAGAACACTGTAAGAAATGTGTGGCTTTTATTGCATTTTATTGTGTGTTACTTGTAAGTGGTTATGCAGTTTTCCTTTGCCCAATTACTGATAACAATCTTTTTTCTTGTTTGCTAGTGATCTGAGCAATAACAATATTTACAAATCAATTCCATACCAGTTACCTCCAAATCTCACGAGCCTGTAAAGTCTGCCATGTCGGTTGTTTCAATTTTTTTTGTCCCTCAATTATTTAGTAACACAACCATCTCTGTTACTGCATAATGCAGAAATCTTGCAGGAAACAACCTAAGCGGGAATACTCCTTTTTCCATTTCAACCATGGTTTCTCTTACATACCTGTGAGTGGTTCACCTTGAATGTTATGTAGTCTTTTGCACTAATTGAATTAGTAAAAATTATTTTGTGATTCTGACATTTTACATTTTAGGAATCTGAGTGGTAATTTGCTTTCTCACTCAATTGGGGATATTTTTTTCAATCTTGTTCACCTCTCCACCATGTAAGATACTTACTTTGCAGCATCTTTGTCATATTTTCATTTTTTCCCCTCAAGTTTGTGCAGACCTTTGGGATCAAATTTTTACTCATGCATCTGCATTTATAAACATGTTATAAAACCCCCTGGTGATGTGCCTCTAGCCTACCTCAAAGGGGATTTGTGTGCCATCTTAAACCACATTCCTCAATTCTTTTTGGCTTAAAACTTTTCATTTGTGGTTTCTCATAAACAGTACCTCTAATCGTTTTCCTCATCAATGCTTGTGTACACAGGGATCTTTCTTTCAATAACTTCAGTGGTGAACTTCCCAATTCTTTAAGTTCGTTGTCCAATCTTTCAACACTGTTAGTGCAATGCTACTTCCCAAATTAGTACATAAATAATTAAACCCAAAAAAAAATCAGAAAATGGCATCAGAAATTGTGTATTTTGATTGATTGAATATTCCAATGTGTGGCAGCTGTGTTCAGAACAATCGATTGAGTGGTTCTCTCAACGTTCTTATAGGTGTTCCTTTGACAACCCTGTAAGTTCTCTTAAGTGCTGCCGGGTTAGCAAATGGGTTTTCTATTGACCTGTTCTTATTACAGTTTTTTTTGTTCGACAGAAATGTTGCCAACAATAATTTCAGTGGACAGATAAATCAAGAGCTTAGTTCAATCCCAAATTTTGTGTAACTTCCTATGCTTTCTGCTTCTCACACTTTTGTGCTTTTTTATGCTAAAGTCCATAGAGTTAATAACCTAGTCTCCACAAATAAAACAGATACAATGGAAATTCTTTTGACGATGGTCCTGCACCTCCCCTGCCACCATCTTCCAGTGCATCTCATAATGGTAGTCATTCAGGATCTGGGGCACATAGACCCCCATCTTCTGGTGGCCAATCATCTCATTCAGGCAATGCACTGAGAGTGGGAGCCATTGTAGGCATAGCCTTGGGTGCCATTTTTCTGGTTGTTGCTGCAGCACTTGTTCTTGTCTTTTGCATTAGGAGGAGTAAAAGGAAGGACATTGGTTCTATACCTTTCTGGGGAAGTCGCTCTGGTGGCACAAGCAATAGTGAGTTTTCTTTCATCTATTTGTTTGACTTCATGAATACATTTTTCTTCAAATATTTGAGAGCACTAGGTGTTTTAGCTCCATGTTGCCATTCAGATTTTGCCATGCTACATATCTATGATAACTAATAATACATCTATAAAGGGGCACATAATACATTTCTGCCTTTAGGCTGGGCTTTTAAGTCCCCTCGACCAAATTTAGTTTTAAATTCATCAAATTATAGATTGAAGCTGGGAGACCTAAGTCCAACTATTTAGATGTTGCATTATGCTCTTCCATGCAGTATATACACAGATGCAAGAGCAGCAAGTGAAAAATATCGCTGCTGTTACAGACCTGAAGCCACCACCTGCTGAGAAATTGGCGATTGACATGTTACCTGGGAACTCTGGATCCATAAAGAGAATGAAGTCACCAATCACTGCTACTTCATATACCATTGCTTCTCTACAAATGGCAACCAATAGCTTTAGTCAAGAGTATTTAATTAGTGAAGGTTCTCTCGGTCGTGTATACAAAGCAGAGTTTCCCAATGGAAAGGTGACATCTTCATTGCATAAAAATTCTATGAATACTCTTTTGGTTGACACTAATTTGCTTATGTATCTGAACGGCAGTGGTGCTGCCGGTTTTCTTGATCCACTCAAGAGGATTCTGTTTGAGCTGTCAGGCAGTGTCAGATCATAGATTAATGTTGTCCTGGCATACGGTTCTGTCTGTTCACCGTATTCTGTTGGCAGAGCCATGTTTATTGTCCATTTGATTGATTGGTCCCTCAGCTACCTTTCTTCCTGTGGCGGATTTCAAAAAATTTCATTTTCTTAACAGCAGGATGCAGTGTTCTGTCTTTATTAGTTAAAGAAATCAAGATGACTTGTGGAACCAATTGCATTTAGTTTGATCATTTTAAACATCTTATATCCTCTTATATCTCATGTATCATGAAGTGCACCATGCCAGACTGTTTCTAGCTTATTGGACTGCCTATTCTGATTGGATTTATTCCCCTTTTGGAATTGTGGTTGGTATGTTTTCACTTGGTATTATGCTAAATATTGTTCCAATAACAAAGAGATGAAAATTTGTTCCAGATACTGGCAGTTAAGAAAATCGACAATTCAGCCCTGTCATTACAGGAAGAGGATAACTTTCTTGAAGCTGTTTCAAACATGTCACGTTTGAGGCACCCAAACATTGTGTCACTCGTAGGATATTGTGCAGAGTATGGACAGCGTCTTTTGGTATATGAATATAAAGTAAAGGGAAGTCTGCACGATATGATTCACTTTTCTGAAGATGGCTGCAAGACACTGTCCTGGAATGCACGTGTTAGGATAGCACTTGGCGCTGCCCGGGCATTAGAGTATGTTACCTGTATACAATATTGTTGTCTCTCTCTCCCTCTCTCCCCCACCCCCCCACACGATAATGTGGAGCCTGAAATCCTTTTTGAACTGTGGAACGTCAATCAGATACCTTCATGAAGTCTGCTTGCCTTCTGTTGTACATAGAAACTTCAAGTCAGCAAATATTTTACTCGATGAAGAGCTCAATCCCCACTTGTCAGACTGTGGCTTAGCTGCTCTGAATCCGAACACAGAGACACAGGTAAGGAAAAGGTATTTGTTCTCATGTAAGCTTGTTGTTAGCTGTTTCATACTATTCTCTTATCAATTTTCATGCGATGTGGAACTTGTGCCATAGCCGTAGCTTTATGGTGGCTGAATAACCGTGGTCTCTCATTTATGTTGACAGATTTCAACACAGATGGTTGGTTCATTTGGTTATAGTGCTCCAGAATTTGCCTTGTCAGGTGTGTATACTGTGAAGAGTGATGTGTACAGCTTGGGGGTGGTGATGTTGGAGCTGTTGACTGGTCGGAAGCCACTGGACAGGTAACGCCACCTTGGATCTATTGTGCTTTTGCTATAGAACTGTTTGTAGGTGCCCCCCCACCCGAAGCACATGGGGCCCCAAAAAAAGGAGTGAAACAACGAAGGAAACAGTGGGAAAAAAAAAAAATCCTGACAAGCTAAGTTCTTTTATTTGGTTGTTAGCATCTTCATCTGATTTCTTGTGGCTCATAGTTCAAGGTCGAGACTAGAGCAATCACTTGTGAGATGGGCTACTCCCCAGCTACATGACATTGATGCCTTGGCTAAAATGGCCGATCCTTCCTTAAATGGGATGTATCCTGCAAAGTCTCTTTCACGGTTTGCTGACATTATTGCCCTATGTGTTCAGGTAAGATTCTTCAATGAATGTAAGCCCAAATCATATTTTAAGTATAGCTTTCATTGAAGCAAAAGGGATAAACTCCCTTGTGCATGGATCAAAGTTGAATGCCGCGAAAATTTGTTTGTAGAGCACGATTAGAAAACACACACTGAGAGTTGGAGAGGAATCCTGTGTCCTTTGTCATTTGAATTAAGGGACAGTTTATTCAGTTGCCCTTCCCAAAAATCGAAGTTAAGATGCAGCAATGCAGTGAATGATATTATACTGCAGTTCAATTAGAGATTCTAATAACGTGCATAGTGTACATCATGCATAAGAGCCAAATGCTACATTTTACCAATTTCAGTTCCTTGCTTGTGTAATTTTGTGTCTACACTTGCATAGGTATGTGCCGGATTGGATCTTTTTTTGTATTTTCTGGTAGTTTAGTCACGTTATCTTAGCAATTTACGACTTGTTATTTCGATCTAGCCGGAGCCTGAGTTTCGCCCTCCTATGTCCGAAGTTGTGCAAGCATTGGTGCGGTTGGTGCAGAGGGCAAGTGTCATCAAAAGGCGTTCCAGTGATGAATCACGATTTGCATACAGGACACCTGATCACGAAGCAATTGATATGTCATTTTGAAGTGTCCTTGCCTCGTTGAACAGGGAAGTGAAGCTTCCAATTTTGTATACCGCAACACACACAAAATCATGGATGTGAAACAGGTATCAGAACAGGATTGGAGAGAATGTATAAATTAATTATATCCTAAACACCATGTGTTACATGCATTTCCTTTCAGTTGCAAATGGTTCTATAAATATATTCCAAATTTTTCCTAGAGTCTTTTGATGCACATTCAAGGTTTACTGCAGCCAAAATAAGATTTTCCACTTGAGTCTTTACAAGGTAGTGTACAAGTGAGTCATATCACAGAGAGGGTTCCTTTGCTTGGATCATTGTCCACTCATTTGACTGCGGAAAGACAACAGTTGGGGTTTGAACGGTTCCTTTATTTTCCTTTCTATTATGCGCAAATCCAAAAACTCAAGCTCAGGAGCTCACCTGCTCACATTTATTCCAATGCATACTTTATCCTTTTGTATAGTATAGGTTAACTTGCAGTGGGACCAAACCAAAAATGAAGAAAGTTCAGTTCTTTTCAACTCTCTGGAGGCAAGCCCCTGATTATGGTATTGGCTGCCAATTAAAGACTTGTTAATCGGATATTGCCCTTTTTTTTTGTTTTTTTTTAACTTAACTGGAAACCAGTGAACCTAGAAAAGGTTGGGGGGAAGCTGTCACCTGGGGCCGGTGTACACTACAAACCCGTTTTAAAGTTGAAAGGCTTTCCGTCCTTGGTGTTGTCATAGCTGAGAATGCGATGACATGTGGTATCAGCGAACAAGAGAACGTGGAACGTTTTTGGGGGAGCAAGAACCCGTGAGGAATGCAATTGTTTCTCCACTCTCATGTTGTCACAGGCCATTTCTTGTTTTCTAATTCTGACAGTATTTGTAGTCCTGTGCAGACTATCCTTGCTTGCCACCAAAAATAGATGCCTTATTGTGGAGATACACAACCGATGGATTGACGCGTTGCAGGGAGGGAGCTAATCATTATAAAATTGTTGCCCCTCCTTGTTAACTATGGATGTCTGATTCACAATTGTCTAATCCTTCGATCGTTAGGATTTGACCCATTTTGAGACTCATAAGATTGCATATTCATAATAATGATTAAAACTGTATGCCTTCTTTTCAAACGCTAATGTACTCCATTTTAGAAATTCTTTTCTTTGTCAGTATTAACACCGCCGGATTATCCAAGTTCGAGTATTTGTTATTATTATTATTATTGTTTTCTGTACAGACAGAAACAGGCATCACTAGTCCTCTTGCTTTTCCTGCAAAATTGCTACTACTAAGACAATATCACTACAGTGGCATGCTTTTGTCCCTCTTTTTCAAACCTACTTTTCAGGACATATTAAGCTACTCCCCGGGAAAAGCCCTCCTGACTTCATCGTATTTCTTCTGTAGTCCAGCAATCATTGCCAGCAATGAAAAGAGTTTACACGGTTAACGGTGCTTGGCACATGGCATCGCCCTTATCTTAATTTTCATTCACAAGTCCCCATCGTTATTAAGGTGGTGGTCAAGCAATGGAATTAATATAAGCCAATCATAACCAAAGCACCCAAACTTCAGCTCAGGAGCACAAAACCTCCTTAACATAGAAAATGATTGGTGATTGATTCTAAATGCCCTTCTAATATGACATGATGCTGTAGGTAATGCGAAAAGTACAAATTATTCTGTGCAAGGGAGAAAAAAGAAAAAAAAAGGAATTTGGTTGAATAATGCGGCCACCAATCCAGCCTTGGTGCGCATTTGCTCCATGAACCCCCCAGCCTCTATCGTAGCTCACAATGCTGAAGAAAGGCAACTGACATACCTTCGGCCATGCGGCATTAGAAACCGCCATCTTCGCCCAACATAATGAGGAACCAAAATGCATTTGGCAGGGTGGATACTCGATAATCAAATGTCCCCATGCATTAGTTCTAAATAATGTCAAGAGAGCTACACTGAAAATGCTTTTCCCGACAGATTGACCAGCTGGATATCCTACACTAGCAAAGACAGCTACACATAATCACAAGACAGCCACATAAAATTAATTCTAGCTCAAAGTTTGAGCAAACCATTCATCATTTTCAGGCCCTATACATCTCACTGAAAGTCATTCCACAAGTAATATCTGCAACAACAACAACAACAAGTTCCCCATGTCAGCCCCCACTCACAGTCATCTCTTCCGGCGCTTGGCCTCTACCTGTAAAGTTCATCAAACTTGAACAATCAAACGACCCATAGAAAAAGATGAAGGGATAAGGGCAAAAAAATGGACCACTTTTATGATGGATAGAATCCACAGATTAGCAAAAAGCCATAATCAACGCAACAAGTTCTCTGTTAAATTGCAGAGCAGCCTTCCCCGATATTCAGGGGAATGCTACATCACTAACCAACATCCCGAGACCTTCACAACCACACACTGGCAGTCACAGCACAGTTTTGATTCCCAAATAGTTCTAACATTAACTACCACCCAAGTAAAACAACCCTCGAACAGAAAAAAGTTTCATAACCCTTTGGAAACAGGCTTAGGGTAGGCTAATTATACCTTATTTATAACAGAATCTAAAAGAGACTGATAATTAGGTGAACAAAGTAAGAGCACTTGGAATGATGCTTAACAAAAAATTAACGCAGTCCCAAACATTGAAATATTTGTAATACATCTTCTAAATAAAAAATTTCCAAACAAGCAATTATCAATTGTGATCAAGCAAAACCAACATTGGACGGCGTGTGTCTTGTACAACATATGAATTCATCATACAGGTGAAGTACAATAATGTAAAACTACAGGCATTGCCCTCCTTAGTTCAAACATCTCTGCAGAATGGTTTCAGGGCTCTTTGTGCAAAAAATAATAATAATAATAATAATAAAAAGTAACAGCAGCAATGGACCAAATCAATACACAAAGGACATGATAACACCATCAAAAGAACTCAGATAGAAGCTGATGATGGATTAAACTTGTGACCAGTCCACAAACAAAAATATAAAAATAATGTTAAATGATACCTTTTACCATTTATGGAGTTCTGATATTGTCTGCTATAAGTAAAGATGAATGAGGTACCTTTGGAAACAAATCCATTTCATCCAAATAAATTTGTGGGGAGGGATGGGGCTTAAGTACATGGACTCAAAATTCATGGACTTATTTGTACACAAAAGAAAATTTGCTAATATCACAAAAAAGAGAGGAAAATTGTGATTTGCTGATGCCACAAAAAGGAGAATTTATATCATAAAAAAGATTAAATGTTTGAATGACTCCAATAATTTGTTAATATTGATCACACTATAGTGATATAATAATTAAGATTTTATACTGCACAATTTAACATTTTATACCACATAAGAGATGGATATTATGAAAGACTTTGAATATTTGTATAATTTTACTATTCTTTTTTTTTTCAATGTTGATCATATTATAATTGCAAGAAACAAAAAATTAGGTTGATTTTTGTAATGTTTTATTCTCAAGTATAAAAGAGTCCATGAAAATTGTGTGCGAGAAAGATTTCCCTGAAATTGAATCATGCAAGATCAAAATAAAAAGTGCTTTGCCATTACTGACGCTCATCTTGAGGAACATAATGCCTAATAAAAAATATTGGCAAATCCATGTAAACAACCAAAACGAATGCAATTCAAAAACTTGAAAAAGAAAGAATTGAAAGATCATTGCTAAAACAAACAGTTAAGAACAACCATGCAGGCCATAATTTGGATTATGAGGATACCAGAAGTGGCAAAAGGCACTGAAATATCGCTTCACATATCATGCATGTTAAGTGGAGGCAATAGTATGCATATCCAATAATTTGAAACAAAGGAGCAAGAAGTCTCACCTTGCCATCAGCAGCCAGTGATGCAGTAAATCCATTCTGTGATCTTTTTATATCATTGTCAGGTGCACACTCAGAACATACAAAGTGATCAAGTTTTTTCGCTTCCTCAATGGTCATGCCCACACAAGCAGGATGATACCTAGACAGGCATGCGACCAATTAATTAACCATACAAAAAACCTAGCAAGAAGTTCACAATGTGCATGACAAAAGTGTACAGGTTGGAAAGAAGTCTATGAAACTATAACACTATCTACTCCGATGCCAGTCATCAGATGCTTATTATCAATATTCTAACCACTCATTCTTTATCAAAAGGATCCTATGTCTCTTATAGTACTGTCTCCCGAAATTACAACACAACCACTGGTTTTTCTTTACTTCTTCGCCTTCAGACAAGATTCCTAACCTCTTTCCTTGTTTCGGAATATGCATTAGTTGAACATTTCATAATTATAAATAAAGCAACACTAAGTAATTAATAAAATAAATGAAACCCATTTAAAAAAAAAATCTCTTTCTGCAAAATTTAAAGGCCAACATAAAAATGTTTAAGAACATCAAGAGTCGAAACCAAGGGAGAGAGAGAGGGGATTGAAAAAGAAAGAAAGAAACTTTACCAGTCCTTGCACCCCTCGCATTGCACCATGAGGTCGTCTGGGTTATATGGCATCTCACAAGTGCAGTACCTTGAGAATAAAACAAAGGAACAACAGACCCATCAATAAAAAGTCAATCAACATTGACGAAACCATGATCAAACAACCACAATCAAAGAAACAGAGAAAAAAAAAGAAGAAACATCGAGTAGTAGAATTAGTAGTAGTAGTAGTAGTAGTAGTAGTAGTAGTAGTAGTAGTAGTAGTAGTAAAAGACTCACACAGCAACGCGGTCGGGAGTGAAGCCACCAGTGGCAGCCTTATACTCAAACCTACAATAGTAATCCTCGGCACCCACATTCTCAAGCTTAGTGTAGTTCTTGAAAGTGTGGACTATACACTTCCCTTCGATAGTGT
Source organism: Bruguiera gymnorhiza (assembly GCA_020883675.1). Lineage (NCBI taxonomy): Eukaryota > Viridiplantae > Streptophyta > Magnoliopsida > Malpighiales > Rhizophoraceae > Bruguiera > Bruguiera gymnorhiza. Next base: position 163,075 of record JAIRCJ010000017.1, on the reverse strand, counting down.
GAGCGCTTTGCACGTCATAATGGTCAGACAAGAAGAGCTCTTTAGCGCCGTGAAACTGCCGGCGGCCTCCGAGGGACTCCTCCGGCCTGTAGTACCATCTAACCCTCACTTTCACGTTGCTTCTAAAGTCGGCCTCCATCCCCTCGATCCTCGCCACGTACGGCGGCTTTCCGGTGTCCGATGGTCTCATCAGCACGCAATCCCCCACTGGCCACAACGGCCCCCAAAAGAAACGTAACAACAAGAAAAGAAAAAGATTAAAACTTTCCAGCACAAGCCCATACATAAAAGAAGTAACGAGCGAGTATTTAATTTAATAAGCCAAACCCCCCAAATAAATAAATAAATTAATATATATATATATATTATAATAATAATTGGAAAAAAGAGAAAGGGTGGGGTTGTTTTGGAGGGTGGGGAGGGGGAGTGTGTGTGTGTGTGTGTGTGTACCTTGGACTACTTTGTTGGTGCCGCGAATGGTGTAGGAGTGGAGCTCTCTCTTGCCGGGTTTGGGCTTGGAAGGGATGCCGGGTCGGGTTTTGGCCATTTGGGGCGCGGGGGGGGGGGTTCAGTAGGGCGATGGGTATCAGATTGAAAGAAGGAAATGGAGATTTCTCGGGGTGGGTTGGGAGATTAAACCCTAAATCCCGTGTTGGGACCGAAGAAAATGAGCCACAGACACCCGACACACACACACACACCCACACCCGCGACTGGACGAGACACATACAGAGAGAGGGAGAGAGAGAGAGCGAGAGAGATGAGACTCCCGAGAGACCGACCCTTTACCAGTTATTACAGTGTTTACGGACCCAGCAGCTGCCGTGATATTTTCGCTCCCTATTATTATTATTATTATTATTATTTGAAGAAGGAAAAAAAGAAAAAAGAAAGAATTTGTACCTTGCTCTCAGACTGCTCTTGTTTAGTTTAAGAGCATTCTTCTTTTATTCTAAAGACAACCTCTTTTAATTTATTGATTGCTGTAAGCATACTGGCATATGAGCTAATTAATTACCTGGCCATTTTGTCGTTTCGGTAACAGACAACAGCCGCCAATGGCAGTCGCGTTTAACCAAGACAGACAGACTAGTAATTAATCCCGAAATTATTATCACACCGTTAATTAATCGTAACATCCTCGTGTCAATTGGATGCAATTCGGACAAATAACGTGATGATGAATAACCCAAATGAAATTATTAGATTAATGGCCGCCTTCATCAGTGATCTAGACTTGGTTGACGTCAGTTGCTCTTTATAATAATAAGCACTTAGAGAAGTAAAAGTGAAAGACGGTCCGTCCAAAAGGGAAAGACACGACTGACGGTGACAACAGCTCAACGTGCATTGCATGCGGCTCTCCCTCACTTCAGTTAAAATACACTACACTACACTGCACTGCACTGCAGGCACAGATATGAATGGAATTGCAAATACCGCGTCCAAGTTCTTAACAGAACTTCAACCCACAGAGAAAAAAGTTCCCAGTTTGCTGACTAAACTAGTACAGCGAATGGACACCTCGCCCTGGCTGTACCTGTGTTTTAACGAAAACAACAATCGCAGAGTTACTTCGGTTATTTCCCTGTTCTCCTCTAATAAATCACTTCAAATTTACTAAGCAGATCATTCAGACATCTCATCATCGATTAATTGGAGTGTGCATTCGCTCAACAATCCTATCTATGGCATCTCGGGACATAACTAGTGTGTCATGCAGCAAAATGCTGTAAACATTCAAACCCTGCCAAAAAACATAGAGAATGAATTAGTGACCTGACTCACTTACATGCAGCCCAACAAGGAAGAAAAGTTCATGCAAAACTGCAAAAGCTCTCCCGATGGGAGATGATTTTGGAGTACAAAATTCAGGGAACAAAGGATTTGTCCTTTTCCTTCCAGTTCCGACCATAATGTGGCGTGAATCACAATAACAACTTACAATGGATGGTAGCACATTGACATAATGCAGGTTTTGGGTAGCCAACTTCAGCTTCTCATTAATGGGCCCGCCATCAACCAGCAGTAGTTTCTTGCTGTCCTCCAGTTGCTTGGCATAGTTCACAATGTTCTTGGTTTTATGTGTGGGTACCTCCAAGTTGTCGAAAATCAGCAACTGAAAATTTGAGCAACATTAGCTTACAAGCCACAGAACACCAAACAGATTTCAAACTGCCTAAAACCCACATAATCTATTCACAAGAGTTACCAGTAGCAGATGGATGCCAAATTAAGAAGCTTCAAACCTTTCTGAATTGGTTTAAATTAAAATAGGGAGATAACAATGGCAAGGGGAAAATGGCAAGACACAAGGATAAGAGGGGACATGCCTTTCCTTCTGCCGCTCGTGCTGTCAAAGCAATCTTCAACCCCAAGCGCCTAACCTTCTTATTTAATTTAATAGCATGACTTCGTGGTTTAGGACCGTGCATGGTAGCACCACCTCTAAACTGTTATCGACTGAGAGATCTTAGGGTCTCCAGAAATTTTCTTAACAGAATCGACAGCATGCAAAAGTTAACCAACCTGATAATCAACTATACCTGGGGTCCACGCAACGTTCCATGCCTTGCTCGACCAGTGCCTTTTTGTCTATATGGCTTTCTCCCAGTTCCACTGACCTCACTGATAGTTTTGGTTGAATGTGTACCCTAAGGACAACTCAATTTCCATTAGTTTTATTGACATCAAATCATAGTTAAGTGCCCGAGATTTTAAGCAACATGGGACACACAACAGACAATAACTGACAGGAATTCATCAGAACCTCTGAAAAGACAGTAAAAAGGGCCTAACATGAAGTAAATTAGTAATAGATGCCTCCTCATCAGCTAACCACTTCCCCCGTTTACTTTCCAGTTAACAGAACCCGGATAATTTGCCTCTCTCACCTGTTCTGTGTGGGTGAATCACAATAAAAATGCATCCCTTCCATTCTTACTCCAACAATGCCTAAAAAGAACTTGGAAATATGGAATCTGTGGTGCTGGAAAGTATACAAAGAACAGTCCATAGAAGAAGTGATGATAGCATTACTTTCAGCCACATCCCACTTGGATTACCAACACTCAGAAGCATGCCAAAATAATAATTTCCACCTTTTTTGTCTCCTATCACGTAAATTTCTCTCATAAGACCACTTGATAAATACCTGTTGTCGTTTTGCAAGTTGCCATCGAACAACACGATGTATAATATCTTTCCTAATAGGTACATCAAAAACATCACCAGCCAAAACCATGAATCCCTTGTCCTCATTGTGGAAATTCGTCACCGGAATCACCAGGTCCTGATAAAGCCCTGCATCACATCATCATGTCATTAAAATGCTTCCACAGATGTTACCGCTTTTAGAAACATTTAATTGATTTCCACCTGCATAACTTATATTAAAGGACATGGACATGCATGAATCCACATATTTCTTATGTAACATAGCCTCAATAACATTCATTGCAAACAAAGATTATTGCTGCATACCTATCTTACGTTCTGGGATGACCACAGACCTTGTGCTCAATAAGTCAGAGGGAAATCCATCACCACTTGATTTAGGGGTCAAGACAGCTGTGGAAAGCCTCCGATAAGTTAAAAAAGGCGTCCCACCCTATATTAAATCAAGGTACGATTGCCAATGAGAAAAACTGAAAATAGCATGTATCAGTCAATCCATAACCACAAAGATCAGTAGATACAGCAAGAAAAAGGATATCCAATAAAAAATCAGCCAGCACATTATTTTGCTCTCCATAAATTCCAGCAATAGAAACCAAAAATACAGATGCAATTAAAAAGGGGGAAAAAACAAAAGGTACCTCGACGAAGTTAGAAGATTCTGAAGAAAATAAACAACCCCCAGAAACACGGTCGTACAAAACTGTTACAAAGAAAAGAAAAATTTCAATAGAGCCACATTTTTTGAAGTTGCGGGACAAACCCATGAAGCAATTTCAAGCAGCAAAATAGCTTACGGTATAAAAAAGACATATGCTCCTCACCATGAGAGGCTTGAAGCGAATGGCCAGAAACAGTAAGAGAATGGGAACGACCCAAAGAAGGTAAGGACCGTAAAATCCTTCTGGAGATGGGCACCGCCATACTCAAATACTCTTAAATCCAGTCGAGATAAAGGTAGCTCCACCGATGATGCTGGTAAACAAATGTCACCTGTTCATCTGCACACAAAAGGTCAAAGTTCCCTCAGAAAAGTTTCTGACTCGTGGTAAAATCACTTCAGCTATGATCTATAAGCAAATTTAACCGAGGAAACTTCAATGGCTGCTGGGTGTTCGACCAAATGCTTCACTAAACGAAAAAATGAAAAGAAACAAGAAAGGAAAAAAATAAGCGAGATGGGAAGGACCCATTTGGCAGCCGAGATAATTGACATGAAAGGGGACCTCCATTTCATACAAACATAAATTAGCAGAAAATTAGATCAATATATATGTATATAAATGTCGATGAAAATTTGGAGAGAGAGAGAGAGAGGGGGGGAAACCAAAACGCCAGAGAAAGTAACCGTTACCGCCCGGGGCCGGGGGGCCGTGGGGGCGTATGTCGGAAATGAGACCGTAAATGGATCCTTCCGGCGCCAGAAGTCGGATTCTTGATGCAAAAGTGGGTGGTAGGGTAGGGCAGGCAGGCAGACCCTCGAGTTTGAGATGGTGGACTTGGAGAGATGAAAATCGTTAAACCCTCGCCCTCTCCATTTCCTCTCTCTTTTTATGGGTTTTAAATATATAATTTAACCTTTTTTTTGTATTTACAAACGAAAAAATTTAAATAAGGAAAAAATTTTTCATCCTCCCAAAATATAAGAAAGAGTAATGTGAATAGAGCAAACTGAATTTTTTTGTTTGGGAAATGATTGAAAGCGTGAAAAAAAAAAAATATTTGCAACAATTTTAATTTTACTTAAAAACTAAAATTAATAAATGTTAATAAAAAATGAATATAGACAAATTAATCACTTTGTAAATCCATTAGAGGAGTAAAAAAAATTTTCTCCCAAAATTAAGAAAAATAAAATTGGTGATGAAAAAAAATAATATTTCCCTATCCCATTTTTTCTCCTCCATAATATTTATTAAATAAGACTTTTTCTTTTATTTTTGTTTTCTCTTTCTCTCTCTCTCTCTTGTTTTTTCTCTCCCAAAGGAGATTTTTGTTTAATTCTAGTAATGTATCCCGTTTTTTTCTTTTTCAAAAATTAATATTTTTTTTACCATATTTTTTCTCTTCTAGAATATTTATTATCAAAAAATATTGGATAAATCGGCTGTAATAATAAAATTTTATATATATCTAAATTGAAACATATAAATTTTTATAGTCAAAATTTATGTCACCTCTTCCCTTCTTCCTTTTCGTTGTGTACTTGCATTTTGTTAGTCGGAGTATTTGTGTGTGTGGGTTCGACCCACAATATATATATATATATATCTAACCGACCCAAACTATCATTCCTATGCATAAAAGAGTGTCACAATAGAGTAAATTGGTGAATTATGGTTTTGCAAGCCGTTTGGATGCGGCCTGCCGCTATGGCAGGGCTTTGAGCGTGCTTCTCGTTTTCCCCTTCCTCAATCCAACAATCCATGCATGTAAACATTAATTAATCTTCTTTCTGCCGTTAGTAACTGCATCGGCGTATTTGATCCCCGGGCTGCTCTCATCCAAAGAGCCTGTACGTATACAAAGAATTGCGGATAGCATAGAGAGAGTTCTTTCGAGTTTTTTGAGTGACGAGATAAGATAATCAAAGCCAGCAAGCAAGCACATCCCTCTTCATTTTCCAGCTGTTTTAAAGAGTTTCGGCTGCAACCCAATAACCGAACCGAGCTCCAAGAGAAGCGGGGAAAAGAATAGGCCTCTCTTCTGCTTTGAAGCTGCTGCAGCAATGCCCAACGAACTAGCAGAAGGCCAGCGGAAAACATTTTCCGTGAACCCAATAGCTTGAAATTCTGTTATATTTATTAAAGAGTGGTTGCAATAGTAATCTTAGGCGATTTTAAATTAGTCTTATTTGCTCAGTTGATAGCATGTGGTGGACCAAAATCAAGGGCTTTAATGAGGAATTATTAGACTGCTGCTGCTGCTACTACTATTACTAATAATAATAATAATAATAATAATAATAATAATAATAATAATCTTATAATTAGCCAAAAGAAATACGCACAATGCCAGGTTTGCACAACCAGAAAAGTCCTTTTCTTGTTGGCTAATTCCACACACACACACCGAGCATATACTTTTCAGTTACAGTTGCGCAAAGAAAGGAAATGAGAAGAAATAAAAGACAAAAAATTAAAAAGAAAGAAAGAAGAAAAGAAGCTTAAATTGTTACTTAATTTAATCTCCAAAAACGATGAAAAGAAATCAATAGACCTTTTTGGTGAAGAAATTGAAGATGTTACCATTACCACCATTACCCAGGTTGTATCTGTTGCCATTTTTAACTCCTCTGTTGCTTCCCCCAACAGCAGCACCAGTGAAGCCACCATTTTCATCCCTCCTACAGCTCAAATGATTTCTGTAACCAATGCACATGGTGGGCACCTTCAAATTCAATACCTTGGCTTTAGAATTAGTAGAACCACCGCCATCATTATTATTACTATTATTATTATTATTATTATTGCTCCCACTGCCACTGCTGCTGCTGCTGCTATTAGATTTACTGCGACAAGGTTCGGTAACTTCTTTTTTACTGGCCCCACTTTCACCACTCTGGGCCACAAGCTGGTAGAAATTATTACTCTTCACACTGTTGCAACCCGATGAACCTCCACTTCTTCCCCAATTACTATTACGCCGGGCCTGCCAAACCGGGCTGCCCCGGCCCACATGGACCCCGGGTCGACCTGGACTACCGGGCCACTTCCTTGACTTGGATTCCCCCGCGGAATTACTCCGTGAACAGGGGGCGCTGCTAGACCTCCGGGTTCCCGGAGCTCCGGGAAACATTCTGGGTCGAGACCCACTGTTACCTGCGGACCTACTGCGTGAGAACGGCCATATGTTGATGATGATGTTCAACTCGGCTGACGAACTCCCTCTGCTGCGAGTGTGACCGCCCTTTTTCTCTCTCTTCCTCTTCTTCTTCTCTTCTTTCTTCATCTTCTTTTCTCTATCTTTATTGTCTTCTTGGTTCTTGTTAGATGCCGCAGCGGCTTTCTTCTCGCTTTTCCTGAATATGTCCGTCCATCTCTTTGAAGATGTTAGGGAGGTGGTCGGTTCTGCTGCTGTTACGGACGCGGAGGGAGGTATCTCGGGTCTTGGGTCGGGAAGAGAGCTGCGCGTATCCGGTTGCGGGTCGGGTGAGTGAGAATGGTGGTGGTGGGGGTGGTTGTTGTTGTTGTTGTTGGGTTGGAGGAGGTGGAGAGGAAGAAGGACACCGTCGACGAAGAGTTGGTCGGCAGAGAGGAGATTCGGTTGGGGGAAAGAAGGATTTCGGACCATCCAGAACTCGAATTCGGGCGAGTTGGCAGGGCTGGAGCATCTACTTCTTCTTCCGCTACTGGATGCAGATGCAGATAAAAGTTGGTGTCTTTCTTGTACTTGCTTAGCTTTGGCTACTCGTACTCTTCTCGTGTTGTCCATACCCACGCTGTTGTTGTTTTCTTTTTTACTCTTGTGCGAGCAATAGCTGATAAGGAGAGAGAGAGAGAGAGAGAGAGAGAGAGATAGATGGGAAGTGCTTTAATTCTGACGACAGGTGGGCTGGGAAGACTCGCAAATATTTTTCGTTTCAGCTCAGAGTTCAGTGCAGCTGAACAACCCTGCGGCGGCCACTTTAAGAAACTGACTGGAAGGACTTAATAATAAAATTGTTGCGTGTTGTGGATGTGTTGGGCGTGCGTGCGTGGGGGGGGGGTGTGTGTGTGTGTGTGTTTGTGTAAGAGAGAGAGAGAGAGAGAGAGTGAGAGAGAGACAGAGGCAATAAAGATTTTAACAAGGAGTGTGTTTTAATTGGCATTGTTGCCATTTAATATATTGATTAACTAATGTATATCGATGAAGGGGCCTTCGAACTCCTTTCAGTTTGAAAACTATATTATCTCTTACACATCATCTCCTTGGACTTCGATGTATAGAATAAATGTAATGCCCTCCTCATCAAATTCCTTTCGGCTTGGCGTGCATTGTCGCTTTAACCCCAAGTGTAGTTGATGTTATATATCATATGCCCAGATACCCTGTGGACATTTGGCATAACTAATTTGAATTGAACTTGAAATCAAATTAGAGTGTGTACGTGCATTAATTACAGAGAAAGTTATGCAATTTGATCATATGGACGCATAACCTCTCGAAAGCTTTAATTTGGATGTGGTGTGTATACCTGATGATCATCATCGCTGTAGCTCTAGTTAGTTATACACAAGGCTTATTATCGCTGTGTAGTCATACCAAAAGGAGGGGAGAGAGAGAGTCGGCCTGGGATAATGGGTACTCGCAGAGACGGGTGAGCCGACTTTGACCCAGTGCAAAAAGGCAAATGGCGCCAATGAACGGGGCCAAGCGATCACTCTAATAAAAGAGAAAATAGAGGTAAATGGGAGGGTAGTGATGTCAAGTCATGGCAGGCATGTGCCTGTGGCTATGGTGCCCTCACATTAAGTCATGCCGCCTCTTCATTAGGTGCAGGGAAGATGCAAATGTGGAAGCGTCGACGACATCTTCCATTGCTCATCATCTCCATTTTCTTTGATCCTTTTTTCCATTGAATTGTTCAGTGTTCATCGTGGGAATTATTATAGATAGGTTGGTTCCTCCGGGAAGCCTGAAATTCTTCGGAGCCGTCCGCCCTCGACAACTGACATCTCATGGTGTAATAATGCTCTCACTTGGTTACTTGCCTAACAAATGATCGACGTGGATAGTTTGAGCTTCCAATTTACAGCTTAAGGTATATAACTATAATGATTAGCTAATTATAAGCTTATAAGGATTGTGCATGGAAGCAGGGATCGGTGTCAAGGTATGGGGATAATTTATATACCTTCTAAACATATCGATTTTGAATCACAACCATGTGAATCCAACTTGGTTAACGCAGTTGGTCACAAAATAAATCATTAACTCTTCGAACTTTAATTCCAAAAGTCATGTGATGGACGGCCACATCAAATGTTTTACCTGCAATAAAAATCACACGGTTGCGATCCTAAAACACTAGCGAAAAAGAAGAAAAAAAAAACAAAACAAAAAGAAGAATAAGATCGCATTGTGTTTTTTTTTTTTTACCTTTTATTTTAAAGGTTAACAATTACAACCCTACATCGTGACAACTTGGAGAGGCCCCAAGATGACGGGTCAGTGGTTGGCTGTGAGATTAGTGGAGAATGTGTTAAAAAAAAAATTTTCCAGAATTTTTCTTTGACGAAAATTCTATTTCCACAATACAGGATCTTTCTTTAAGCGAATACTAGCAAATGAATTGTAAGGAATCAACGTACCGTTATCTATGTCGATTCCCTATCGCGGATGTGAAAATCTCTTTACCGATCTGTACTTGAGAAGATTTTGCCTTTCCTCCCGGATTCTTCCCTTTTTTATCTTCCTACCTTTTTCTGTTTTTCTCTCTCTCTGTGTTTTCTCCGACTCTTTCCTTTTCCTTTCGTTTTCTCTGATGGCAGAGAGAATCCAGAAAAAACTTAATGATAACGTTTATTTCCTTTTCATAATGGTTATCATTAATTAGGAAATTAATATCCTAATTAAAACGTTACCTTTTCTTTCCGTAACGTTTATTTATCAATTAGGAAATTATCCCTCTTTTCCGATAACAATTATCCTTCCCATAATCGTTATCTTTTTCCTGTAACAATTATCTTTAAATAGGGAGAGTTGAGGGATTTTAAACCCAGTGACCCAAATTGCCATTATGTCCAACCGACCATCATATTGAACCTTTTATATTGGGCCATACTTTAAATAACAAGGGCCACTCATGTTAATTAATTTAACAATCTCTCACTTGGCTCTTGTTATGATTTGATGAATCAACAACAAATAAGTGTGCACAATCCTTAAAGATCATCAAACCACAATACTTGATTGAATTAAAATGATTGGATCATGGCGGTCACATGTCCTTTGGCGACATGATTCCTTCCATGTATTACATGATCATTATAATTCATAATAACCTAACTGAGGAACGTTGAAACTTTAATTGTCATTTCCGAACATGCCACTAGTTATCTCACAACTGTAATTGTATACAACCAAATGGAGATAACAGAGCGTGAACAAAACCATGACTTTAATTGAATTCACGAGTGTTACAATAATATGAGCAATACATAATATTGGCTTTTATGAGAATGCGGACCTATCCAAAATGCTCATCCCTTCAACATGTCCAGTAAATGTTTTCGGTGGCAAACCTTTAGTTAATGAGTCCGTTATCATCAATTCAGTACCAATATGCTCAATAGACATTCTACGGTTTTGCACTTCTTCCTTAACAGATAGATATTTCAAATCCATATATTTCGCACCTTTAGAATACCTATCATTCTTAGAGAAGAAAACAGCTGCGGAATTGTCACAATAAATTCTTAACGACTTTTCTATACTGTCGACCAAACTAAGCCTTAAGATAAAATTCCGCAACCATAATGCATGAACAGTAGCCTCAAAGCATGCTACAAATTCAGCTTCCATAGTGGAAGTAGCAATGACAGACTGCTTCCCACTTTTCCAGGAAACTGCTCCTCCAGCCAGGAGGAACACGTAACCAAATGTAGATTTCCTCGAGTCTACACATCCAGCATAATCTGAATCCGAGTAGCCTACTATTTCAAGATGACTTGATCTTTTATAAGTAAGCATATGATTCTTGGTGCCTTGTAAGTACCTAAGTACTTTCTTTCCAGCTTTCCAATGATCTATTCCAGGATTACTTTGATATCGGCCCAACATTCCAACAGCGAAACTAATGTCTGGCCGAGTGCATGTTTGAGCATACATCAAACTTCCAACCAATGATGCATAGGGAATGAATTCCATTGATTTTCGTTCCAAATCATTCTTTGGACATTGCAATTCACTGAACTTGTCCCCTTTCTGAATTGGAACTATTCCTGTAGAGCAATTTTCCATTCTAAATCTCTCTAATACTTTATTGATATAGCCTTTCTGAGACAATCCCAACAATCCTTGTGATCTATCACGGAATATCTCTATTCCTATCACATAGGATGCCTCATTCATATCTTTCATTTCAAAAGTTTCAGAGAGAAATTTCTTAACATCATGTAACAAACTCATGTCATTAGCAGCCAATAGGATGTCATCGACATATAGGACTAATATAATAAACTTGCTCCCACTGACCTTCATATAGATACACCGATCAACGGTGTTCTCTACAAAACCATATGACGTAATGATATCATTAAACTTAATATACCATTGTCGGGAAGCTTGTTTCAGTCCATATATCGATTTCTTTAATTTACACACCAAACTTTCCTGCCCTGTGGTTATGAAACCTTCAGGTTGGTCCATATACACTTCCTCTTCTAAGTCTCCATTCAGAAAGGCGGTCTTTACATCCATTTGGTGGAGCTCCAGGTCATATTGAGCCACCAAAGCCATAATGATTCTTAAGGAGTCTTTCTTAGATACTGGAGAGAAAGTCTCCTTATAGTTAATGTCATCCTTTTGAGTGTAACCTTTGGCAACAAGTCTGGCTTTGTACCTTTCGATGTTGCCTTTTGAGTTTCGCTTGGTCTTGAAGACCCACTTACAGCCAACTCGTTTTGATCCTTCAGGCAACTATACTAGTTCCCAGACTTGATTTACATCCATCGATTTCATCTCTTCCTTCATGGCATTCAACCACTTTTCAGAATCATTACAATCCATGGCTTGTTTAAATGAGACTGGATCTTTATCAATGCTTAATTCTGATTCATGCTCAAGCAAGTAAACCACATAATCATTCGATACAGCTGGCCTTTTCTGTCTTGTAGACCTCCGTAATGCCATATCTTGTGGCATCGCTTGTTCATTCGAAATTTGTACATTGTCACTTGGTTCATCTCTTATGTGCTCACTTTGCGTGTTTCGTGTATTAATTTGTTGTCCTTGCATGTCACATGACTGTGATGCAACAGAAGGAACAACAACTTGAGTAGAAACACTAGGTGTGGGGATACCAACTTGAGTAGGAGTACTCACTGTGGATCTTTCATTTTGCAATTCTGTATTATCCACTTTTCGTGATTCCCCACTCCCACTGGACTGACCATTTTCAATGAATCGAGCATTACCAGACTCAACTATTCTAGTGCTATGGTTAGGGCAGTAGAACCTGTACCCTTTAGACTTTTCAGGATAGCCAATGAAGTGACCACTAATGGTTCTTGCATCAAGCTTTCCTTCATGTGGATTATATATCCTTACTTCTGCTGAACAACCCCAAACGTGAAGGTGTCTTAAACTGGGTTTCCTACTTGTCCATAACTCGTAGGGAGTCTTAGGGACAGCCTTACTAGGAACCCTGTTCAGCAGATATGCAGCGGTCCTTAATGCATGCATCCACAAGGATAAAGGTACAGTACTCTAACTCAACATACTCCCAACCATATCCATAAGTGTGCGATTCCGCCTTTCCGCTACACCATTCTGTTGTGGTGTTCCAGGCATTATGTACTGTGCACATATGCCTCGACTTTCAAGAAATTTTGCAAATGGACCAGGACATTATCCACTTTCATTGAATTTTCCATAATATTCACCACCCCTGTCTGACTTAATCACTTTTACTTTTCTATCTAACTGCCTTTCCACTTCGTTAATAAACACCTTCAGGGTGTTTACTGACTGAGACTTTTCATGCAGTAGATATAAGTAACAGTACCGTGAGTAGTCATCTATAAATGTGATGAAATATTTCTCACCACCCCATGTGGGAATATCGAAAGGGCCACATATATCGGTGTGTATTAATTCTAAAGGCTCACTACTTCTCATGGTTGGGTTCTTTGATGTGTGTCTTGTTTGTTTTCCTTTTATACAATCAACACACACTTCCCAATTAGCAAAATCCAATTGAGGTAGGATATCACTTTTCACCAACCTCAATATCCTTTCTTTGGATATATGACCCAATCTTTGATGCCATAAAAAAGCAGAATTATCATTATGCATATTACGTTTGTTACCTATACTATGCTCAACAAGAAATAGAGAATCAACATACATAGTATCAAGATTAAAACGGTACAAATCATCAACCAAAGTACCAGATCCATGATAGTACGAATGTCTATACAATGAAAATGCACCGTTTCCAATCTTGAAATTAAATCCTTCTTCATCCAACTCTGCAACAAAAACCAAATTTCTAGCACATTCAGGAACATAGAGACACTTTTCTAGATCCAGGTGACACTTAGTGTCCAAGATCAATCTGTACGTCCCAATTCCCGCTATTCGTGCCTTCATTCTGTTTCCCATGTAAAGGAACTTCTCAGCTCCTGTTATGGGCTGGATTGAAAGGAATCCCTGCATAATATGTGACACATGAATAGTAGCTCCAGAGTCTAACCACCAAGTATTGTTGGGTACTTCAATTACGTTTGATTCAAAACATACTGATATACAGTACATACCTTTCTTTTCGAACCAAGCTTTCCTTTTTGGGCAATCCCTCTTGAAGTGACCCATCCTTTTACAGAAGAAGCATTTCTGATCCTTTTGGATCTGACCTCCAGTGACTTTTATAGAGGCCTTGTCCTTCTTCTTACCCTTCCGGTATGGTTTAGACTTACTACTGCTAGCATCATTACGAACAGTGAGATGAATGGAGTGATCCCTCATCTTCTTTAATCTCCCTTCTTCCTGAACCAGCATGACCTTAATTTCTTGAAAGTTCCATTTCTCTTTAATAGTGTTATAATTCACTTGGAACTGGCCAAATTCAGGAGGCAGTGAGTTGATGATGAATTGAACCAAAAAGGATTCACTCACATCCATTCCCATCGTTCTTAATTTTGCTGCTAGGTTAGCCATACTAGTCACATGATCATGAATGGGCTGTGACCAATCAAATTTCTTGGTCGTCAGCTCACTTATTAGGGTTCCTACGATGGATTTATCAGTTATGTCTGACTGAGAATATTCTTTAATTCTCACCATAAATTCCCTTGCATTTTCGGTCTTAGGCATCGATGGCTTGACATTTTCAGCCATCGTCATTCGCATCAAATTCAGACTCAGCCTATTGGACCGTACCCAAGCCTCATGAAAAGACTTATCGGATTCTGTACTGGTCTCTGTAATGGCTGCAGGCCTTTTATCCGTGATGACCGCTAGGTCTAAGCCCAAAACGCCTAAATGAAACTGAATATGCTCAGACCATTCTGCATAGTTCAGCCCATTGAATTTGATCATTGCATTGCCTAAGGTGAAAACGTTGTTGGAGGCTGCAAACATGATCCAAATTTACACATTAATACTTTGAGCAAACTTTGATGGATTCAGATACATGCATTACAAACTTTGACTATGTATTTAAGTCCACCTTTGGGTGATCCTCAAATACATGACTTTAATCAATAACGATGCTAATTAAATATACCTTAATAGATCAATCAATCATACTAGAGTAAAACATGAATGTTATCTTTGGACATACAATCATGTTTACTCAGTATATCAATCAATCCCCTTTAGTGTTATTAATTATAGGCAATGATCTATCTTTGGATGATTTCCTAGTTTTATAATTAATAACTACAATTGTTCATGTACAACCTTTTATTAGCATAAAAAATGAACAATTGAAATTTACGGTCATTCAAATTTTTCAAACCAGGCCACTTTGGTGACTAACAAGTTTTCAAAATTTAATTTTCCATTCTGTGGGAATTGACACAGGCCAATACACTGGCAGCGCACTTTTCCCGTAGTCGGCTTATGCCTTACGCCGATAACCACCCGCGATACAAACGACAACCACAAGCGACATAGGGTCTAGTGGCCGGCGCACTATTCCGCGCCAACAGTCTCCGGCAGTATATGATTCCGGGCCGGAGCTCCTTCCACCCCGGCCAACCCTGCCGGCGCCGCCCGGATCCAGGCTCAGCCGGGCCTCTGCCGTGCCCAGCAGGCCGATCGGGTCCCGGCCACATGCGCTCACCGGTGGCCCCTCGGCCCCGTTCGGGTCGCGCTTCGTCGGTGGCCCCTTCGGCCCCTTCGCCTCGCGTTCGTCGGTGGCCCTTTTGGCCCTCGATCGGGTTGCGCTCGTTGGTGCCCCTCGGCACCCCTGTTCGGGTCGCGTCGCCGGTGGCCCACCAGTCCCTTGGCCAGGCCGATCCGGCTAGGCCGATCTGGCTACCCCGGTCTGGCTTCCCCGGCGACGCGCAGAAACACAACGCTCACCGGGGTTCCTTTCGCCGTACCCGGATCGATTTGAGTCCCGGCGGCGCCAACCGCTTTCTTTCATGCGCCTGTTCCTTTCGGCGCAAAAGGGAAAACGAAAACAACCGCAGTATTCACAAAATAGGCTCTGATACCAATTGTTAAAAAAAAATATTTTCCAGAATTTTCCTTTAACCAAAATTCTATTTCCACGATACAGGATCTTTTTTTAAGCGAATATTAGCAAATGAACTGTAAGAAATCAACGTACCGTTGTCCATGTCGATTCCCTATCGCGGAGGTGAAAATCTCTTTACCGATCTGTACTTGAGAAGATTTTGCCTTTCCTCCCGGATTCTTCCCTTTCCTGTCTTCCTACCTTTTTCTGTTTTTCTCTCTCTCTGTTTTCTCCGACTCTTCCCTTTTCCTTTCGTTTTCTCTGATGGCAGAGAGAATCCAGAAAAAACTTAATGATAACGTTTATTTCCTTTTCATAATGGTTATCATTAATTAGAGAATTAATATTCTAATTAAAATATTACTTTTTCCTTCCGTAACGTTTATTTATCAATTAGGAAATTATCCCTCTTTTCCGATAACAATTATTCTTCCCGTAATCGTTATCTTTTTCCTGTAACAATTATCTTTAAATAGGGAGAGTGGAGGGATTTTAAACCCAGTGACCCAAATTACCATTATATTCAATCGACCATCATATTGGACCTTTTATATTGGGTCATACTTTAAATAACAAGGGCCACTCATTTTAATTAATTTAACAGAATGGTCATGGAGAACTCTGGGGCAATGGCAATCAAACGGAGAGGATGTAGATATATATATATATATATATATATACAACGGATAAAGATTAGAGAGGGGGTTGTGGCTGGCTGTAATTTTTTATTCTTCCTTTTTTTTTTTCAACCGAAATAATTTGCAAAGGTAGACTTTTGTATGGATTTTGTTAGTAGGGAAAATGATTGAGCGATAAGAAGTGGAGGCAAAAACCACATATTATGTCATTTGAACTTATTGGGTCACAAACACACCCCCACTACTCATCACATGCAGTTCCAATTTATTTTCTTGATAGCAAATGCATGCGTTGTCTTTCTGCTCCCGTAGCTCGTACTGTATCGCGTCCCCTTTCGGGCCCCTGTCTACGACTCACCTATTGGAATATTGTTCCTCCCCTGCTCCTTCATGGTCCACCCTACCAATTTTTAGTCTCCGTCAGTTATGACTTACTGCCTTTGTAGGAATATAAGCGGTCAATTTCTGTATCAATTTACTGCATTAGACTCGAAATACCTTAGTCTGAATATGCGACAGAATTTTCTGAGTTGAACCATTGGCCTTCACGGCATCTTTGGAAACCTGTGGGTTGGAGTAAAATTACAGCCGGAAGTCACCCACTATAAACAGCACAGATCCCCGTAGGAGTGAGAATATCCATGAAACTTATTTCTCAGTACCTTATTCTCTCTATATTCTTCGTGAGACGTGTTTTCCTCCCTTTTCCATACATGATTTTTGAGAGAGAGAGGGAGAGAGAGAAGGAGAGGAGTTCCCCCCCCCCAACCCTTTCCTCTTCAGGGGTCACTAATTAATAACCGTGTCCACTTTGGTTGTTCAATTTTAGGGATCGGGCTATACGTCAGACAACCCATCTTGGACTTTAATCCAACCTAGAAATTAATAGTCTTTTATAGAATTTCTTGTATCCAGTAAAACATTTAATTCATGAGAATATGAGATCCAAAGACATTTATAAGTCGGATCATCACTCTTTAACATATTAAATTGGATTAGCATCTGGCACATGCCATAATTAAGCAAAAGCCAAGATTAAGAGACCTAATCAAGACACGAATGATCTTATTTCTCCTTCGAGGACTCAGGAGCTAGAGTTCAACCTATTAATTCATAGTATCTTCATTACTGATATAACACACTGAAAATTCTCAGAAGAAAAAAAAGCGATAGACCATTTGGCTCACATACCGCTGTTACAAGAACAGTTCAGTAATGAGCATCTCCAATTTGACAATTACAAACGAACGTGACGTCTGAATGATTAAGTAGCTATAGAAAGCGAGGAGAAGGAGAGAGACAATTTGCTTGACAATTACAGCCACTGATAGGGGCCGAGTTCCACATTGATTATAATTAGATGGGGGCGGCCTAGCTGAAGAAAAACAAATGATGTTATCTCTCAAAAATGGAAATCCTAGTTGGATCGGCCTTCAAAAAATTGGGTGGACACAATTGTTTCGTACAAAATCAAATCATTTCTATTGATTGCATGAAAAGCAAATCGAGAATTGTATATATATATATATATATATATATGTTGATTCGTGTCGTTACTGCATCAAAAAGTTACGTCCGCTTAATATTTCCACCCGAGCTAAAGTCGGCTACTCCTTCCGAGGGTCTAAGGCCCCGGCACGATTATGTGTACCTGAGGCCTATGAAAGCCTGTCCTGTGGCTGATAGTTGTAGGGTCCAGACATTAGGTGGGCTTCCACCTTCACCATTTCTAGTTTTCCATTCCTCCATCCTCATATATAGCCTTTGTTTTGTCGCTTGTAACTTATGTTTTGTTTGGCATTGCAAGCAAGTACGTGGGAATTAAGGAGTTTCTTTCTCTTAACTTCTGTTCTGCCTGCCTCTCATCTACTCCTTCCATTCCAAGTTGGCTCTTATCACGACTCGGGCCCTGCAAAAATATCCATCCTCGGTTGGCCGTGAAATGATATTTGATGCTTACAGCTTACCTGCTCACTAACTTTGTTTTGTTTTAAAAAAAAAAAAAACAAAATTTATAGAGATATGATGTTTTCAATTCTCAATGTGGCCCCTTATTATGAAGCAAAATGCTATACATGATGTGCATCTCATCGCATCATGTACTTGGACAGGAGTTAATGATTGCTTAACCTAATTATTTGGATCGTTTACCCTACGCTACAGCCCACCATATCTAATTAAGGTTGATTTGGAAAAATTACTAGCGACGGAAGGAGCAAATATTTCAATATTTTAAGTCTAATAACATATTTAAATGTTGAAGCCAGTGAATTAAAGAAATTCATTCCCTTTCATTCTTTTGGTTTTTTCTATCTATTTGAAGTGAATGGTAAGCTTGGCAATACAAAATAACTCTCTCCTACCGTATAAATACTTTGACCCCACTTCCGGCAATTCGAGCCGAAGACTCCAAAATGACTGTGAGCTCCAATGTTTTGTTCAATATTTTCTTGTTCTCCAAACAAAGTACGAGTTCCAATGCCCTCGGTCTACTGGCGTTGATCGTTTGTTTGGCTTTGGAGAGCAGCTCTGCGAATCCACAAGAACACCCGAGGACCTTGATGACTTTGTTATGACATCCCGACTTTGAAGTAGAAGCCGTCTCATTTTAATGACTTCTAGCACAAGTGAGGAGAGAACCGTTATGATGTTCTGACCCCTCATTTATAGTTGCCTCCGTGGAGTGAACGGTGGATCTCTTCCCCAACCAATCAGACAACACAACAGCTCCTCCTCGTCCTTCTTCTTCTTATTTTATTTTTTATTAAGAATTCTGGGATCAATTAACACAATTTTTTTTTTTCTAAATAGTATTTTGGTTTATAGTTATTAGATCAAGTCGCCATATCTGATGAAACATCACAGCCACACAATCATAGAGTTGGTGCATGCGCTCACTCATTCCAACTCCAAGGAACGAGTACGAAAAGATGACGTGATTTCTTGACAAGTCAAACGCTTGATTAGCCCCTAATTAAGCAGTAGCCACCAATTTCGATTAATTTTGCTTTCTAAGCATGCAAAATGCCCAGGTGTTCAGCACTTCTGACGGCTGCTTTTCACCAACCAAAGCCAATAGGATGGGATGGTGACCACAATGCACATGCTTCCCATGGGTCAGGAGCATCCTTAAACACCGTTTCCTTTCTCCCCCATCACAGCGAAGTGCCGAACGTTCAGAATATCGTTGCACTCTGCAGAAATGCATGCAGGCAGCAGCCAGAAACTTCCAAATTTACCAATGTCGAGTGGGTAAAGGATGAGCTTTCGTGCAACGGAAAAGTTACTGATAACAACCCCTTTGCTAAAACAAAGAGAAGGCTGAGTAGCCTTGTGCACTAGGATGCTTTTATTTATTTATTTATTTTTTAAATGTCAAGTGGGTAATTGATAGACGCAGAATGGAGTTTGTCGCGTGGTATTCTAAACAAATCTACCAGAACATGCTCGAATTTTAGCACTAATCACACAACAAAAACCAGAAGCAAGTGGTAAAGATCTCAAGCAGGTCCAAGTCCAATGAACTCCTTATATCCTGAAAAAACATAATGTTTCGTCCTCCCAGGAAGCCTGTGAATATGTGACTAAGCATAAGCACCCAATTCCAGTAGCAATGTATGATTAACAGCGTCAGATCCTGGGCCCATAAATTGTATGGGACCTGAGATTAGATCAAATAGAAAGTCAATCCACGGAGTAGACGAACCAAATCTCAGAATTGCATAAAAAGGGAACTGTTGGCTAAACTGTAACTTACCAGGACTGATATAGCGATTCTTAATTGCCCACTCATCCCGCATCGATGCAAATTTTTTAAATGGTGCACCTAAAAAATTTCATTCCTTGTTACTCGTCATACTGCTGTAAGTGTTATACTTGAAACCAAATTACTGATTACGGAAGGATAATGGTACATATCACACGAAAAAATAATGGGCATGTGGGATAATCTACCTAGCCCATATGGCATAATCTAGATGCAAAGTTTTCATGATAAAAATTCTTACTTTCAAGCTCTACTATTGCCTTCTTGATCACAGGCTTGAACTTACCTGAAATTGAATGAGAAAGAAGAAACTCAAGTCATCAAATGTGAACAAAAGGGAAAGATCATCAGCCAAAAGTCAATGTAGACCCTAACCAAATAGGATAACCATTATTCAATTGTCACCACAAATATACGTAAATAAATGATATGCTAATGATAATTGGAAGCAAACCGTGTCTCCTTTCAACATCCATCAAAGAGGTCAAAGCAGTCCCACCAACTGTCCATTCTCCGACAGGAGCAGCCAAATTCCCAACCTGAACACCAATAACATTCAATTAACATGACATAAGATCAGCAATTGAAGAATCGTAAAGTTGCTATCAACAAAAATGGGCAGCCTTACCATAGATTAGGAAATTAAGCTTGAAGAATGATGAAGAAAACAAAGATCATGAAAGCCCAGTGAATATATCGTTAAGAAGCAAAGGAATCTCTCACCGATGATATGAGTCCAGTTTTTCCACCGTGGAGAAGAGCTCCAGCACCATAACCCAAAGCATAGCAGTAAATAGCATCAAAATTAGTTGGTAAACCACATCTTCCTTCGTACCTGAAGGTGGAATTCAGAAAACAGGTAACAGCCTTTCCAACAGAGAGATTGTACAATCCTATGTGCACAGTGTTTAAATAAATGAATGAAAAATGAGATTACCCAAAGAAATGAGATTGTCCTTTGAAATGGCCTTTATACGTGCCTTGATGATTCCTTTTCTCCAACTCAGTTTCAACCATTTGAATAAGCATTTTTTCTGTCTCTATTTTGGCAACCTACATAAACATAACTATGAACAATTGAAAACAAAACCAATAGTTGATAATCACAGACAGCAATGATATAGGATAAAACACCTGGACATTGCCATGTGGGTCTCTCTCAAGAAGTAGTTGTTCCTGAATTGCTGGCGGTAAAAACTCAAAAAGCTGCAGAGATTGATCAGTAAGATTCTTCTTCCATAGTCCACCTTCATCAATGACATCATGTGCCAAAATTTCATTCAGCTCTGCAATGAGGTGCTGCACCTGTAAAGTATTAAGATGTTATAAGCCAATTAAGCTGGTAGCATATTCACAGTTGTCATGATCCCACTGCTTTTTTTTTTTTTTTTGGATTAGAAGGAGAATGGTGATGTAGCAATTGAAATGGTTGAAACATAGTACCTCAGGAATGAAATCAATTAAACCTTCTGGAACAAGGATCACACCGTAGTTATAACCAACTTCAGAACGTTTACAGATTATATCTGAGATGTGATCAGTAACATTTTTCAGGGTCAGTTTCTTCACAGCAACCTGCAACAACAAATATCCTCGTCAATAATATCATACATCTAGAGGTTTTGACCCAAGGACTTTCTACTTCTAGCAAAACACAACAGTACATTAGATAAGTTCTCCTAGGTAATTTTGACCCATTAATTTCTGAAACCAAGGTCAATCTTGATTGTCAAATGCTCAACACATGGAAGAATCCTACTGTCAAGTTCAACATCAATGTTTGAAGCAAAATTGTACTCTCTAAGATCTGCTTGAGGATAAATTAACTTGATCAAATTGGATGAGTTACTAAGAAAATGCAGATGATAAAATTGTAAAGATGGACTGAGGGGAACCTTTCTAGGATTCATGTAGCTCAAAATAGGGTGGATCATCTCAGAAAAACAAGAAGCCACTTGTTCTTCATCAAAGTCTTATGAAACTCACCCACTGTAAGAACCAGGTGTTATCACAATATATGTAGTATCCTAGTATTTTGTTATGTTCAGTAACCTAAAGACAGAATTTCCCAGGATGCACAGGTAAAAGAAAATTCATAAGTACCTCTTCTCCAATGACAGTAATATTTGGATGAGTTTGTAAAGCACATTCTAGAGTAATATGTGAGGCTGCACGTCCCATAAGCCGTACAACTGCAAAGAAGATGCATCAACAATAATTATTACTTGATGCTTAGAAATCAATTGAGACATAAATGTACTGAAAATGTGCTTTTGGTGCCCCCCTATTTTTTTTTGGGGGGGGGAAGTAGGGGGATAACCATTGGCATGAAAAGAAATTAAATTTACTATGGAAAACAACATATCATTATGAAACAGGCTTCTGTGGCTTTCATAGTTGAACTTGCATGGAGTTAATACATATAGCATCCAAGTCCAACCTTTATATTAAAATTACTGGCCTTATTTCATGCCACCAAAATGCATGCAAGTAATATAACAAGAAAAACAGGAAAGAACAACGAATTGATGATAAATGCAAAGATTGAGTTGCAACCAACAGAAAGAGGGCAGCATTGTTAAGCTGGAGAATGTTAATTCAGATTGTTTGCTGATGAGAAGCAAAGCTTAATGGCCCTGGTTCCTTCCCCACAACCCCACTCCCCAGCAAGGGGCGCTGTGGAGAAGCTAAAAAGGTATGTAATACCCTAAAAAAGAACTAAAATAGCAGATAGCCTATAAAACAGCTTTGGTTCTAGAGTAAAGGACGGCTTGACAATATGATCATCAAATCTTCATATCAGCTCAGTTTTAAATTCATAAACGCAAGATTATTTGCACAAGTTTTCACAACTATTGACTTACAATGATAATATTTTCCAGTTGATCGGGCATCAATCATGACATTGCCAATCATTTCTGAATATATCTGCATGCCCAAAGATACTATCAGTACAATAATGCAAATAAATTCATTAAATTAAAATTTGTCAAAATGCATTTTCTTATGCATTCTATTGTCCCAAATTCAAAATTCTGAAGTAGTCAATTTGAAATTTCACAATTCCATCCTAAAAGAAAGTTGACTAAAGAGATCTCACTTTTACATTTTAAAGAGGTAAGAGTATACAGCTCCACCAAAAAATAAAAAAAAAACCCTATGTCATCAAATTGTATTATGACTGCTTAAGGTAGTCAGGAAACCATTCCCTGCATTCAAGTGAAAAACTTTCATTGACTGATGTGAGTTAGCTCAGAATAACCCCTTTTGTGAAATGGGAAAGAGATGAATCAAAATGCAGTTCATTCACAATATTTTATTAAATCCAGGGTCACCTTGCAAGCAGTATCAAAACCAAAACTGGTGGGAACCTCCTTGCATTTTAGATCACCATCTATTGTTTTTGGGCATCCAATGACACGAGTTTTGATATTTTTATTCCTGGTTGACCAAATAGAGGAAGCATAAATAGAGCTTAGAAGACCTACATTGCGAAGAAAAAATTGAATGCAATCAACAAATTATTCCAACTTGCTCATAATTTACCTGAAGTATTCAGCAAGGAGGCAAGCATTTGTGTTGGAGTCATCACCACCAATGACCACAAGCCCATCCAAGTCAAGCTTCAACACTGTTTCCTCAGCTTGTTTGAACTGCAACTCACACCCGTTTACGGTCACCAGATCTTACTTTTTTGAAACAAAGAAGTGAGGGTGGAAAGAATGAGCCCCACCTGCTCAGGGGTTTCAATTTTGTCTCTTCCACTGCAAATCATATCGAACCCACCCTGAAAAAAGAATATTACAATGAAATCAGACATGAAAACTACACTACATATCCAACGCTAAAGAGAGAAGAAATGAGTTAGGGTGGTCACCTGGTTTCTATAAGGGTGGATAAATTCTGAAGTTAATTCAACGTACTTGCACTTCATGATCCCAGCAGGACCGCCTCTAAACCCGTAGACTATGCTACCCTTTGCACGATCCTGCAAGTAATCTGCCAGCAGCAGCACCACCACCACCACCACAGCCAAGACAAAGAACCAAAATATTTTACCACCCACCACCAAAAAAAAAAAAAAAGTTCTTTCTGTGATTCAATTTTATTGAAGTGAAAATATAGGCCTGAGACACAGTAATACCAAATTTGCGCAATAAATGAAAAAATTTTCCTGCTCACTATCTGTTCACACCATATGCTGAAGTTAAAACCCTCCAATGAGGATTCAGTTTTCGATTGTAACCTTGAAGCAAAGAAAGAAAAACAGCAATAAATACTGAATAGGACGAGAGCAGATCGCTCACCGAAGATTCCAGAAATGACATTGTGGCCTCCAGGTGCTTGTCCTCCTGATAAAACGACGCCGATTTTCATCTTGTGATCCGGAGAAGGGACCGCGTCGGTCCCGTTTGGTGCCAACACTGCGGATGCTTGCCCAAATAGATTGGGAAATAGCTTGGCGATCTCATCTACAAGAAGCACAGCACAGCACAGCACCGCACCGCAATTCAGAAAACAAAAAAAAAAAAGAAAAAGGGAAAAAGAGAGCGCCAAACAAAAAAGACGAGAGAGGGAGAGACCAGGATTGCCGGCGGCGGAGCTAGGAGGGCCATCGAGGATTTTGAAGGGGTTCTTGAGAACGGAAGGGCAAGGGAGAGCGAAGTCGATGCGGCCGGTCTGCACTTCGCTGTAAACAGAGGCCACGCGACTGTTGGTTCGAGCCCACTTGGGGGGAGGGGCGACGTCGCCGTCGATCACGAAGGAGGGAGCCATGGGTGTGTGGGGGGGGGAGTCGGTACGTGGAGGGAGGGGGGACGTGGCCGCCGGCGGTGGGGGTTGGTTACACGAAACACACGCGCCCACAGAGTTTAGATTAAATTGAATGTATGTGGAGGATCAGCGGCAAGTCTTGTGTGGTCTGGGTGGTGGGACCCTTTGCCTTCGCCTTCGAGTACAAATGGTGGTAAAAGTTCAAGACGTTTATTTTATCTCGTGGTTTGAGGAATTTGATTGAGAGAGAGAGAGAGTGAGGACCGACTCCTAATTTGGTAAAATAATAGGAATTTGCCGCACCAAAACCCCCCAGTGCGTGAATAATGTAATTTTTTGATTGATTGATGGATTAGATAACATAATCCTACTCCTACAACAACCCCCGCCCTCCACCCCCACACAACAACAACAACAAGAACAAGAAGCCCCGTGTGATGGCCCGCACACGCATGAATTGGATTGTCTGGCCTTTGGGGTTTGGGATATTCACAGACCTTATCTGCTGCTGGTGTGTCCATGTCAATACTTTAGAGGAAGGCTTGGGCTCGGGTTTAGGGTTTGGGCTTGGGATCAACTTATGCTCCCCCCCCCCACCAGTCTTGGCCCTTTTTTTTAATCGAACCTCGTGCACTTCATATTGCTAAAATATTGTGGGTGAGTTAAAGACAGCCCCACTTCAAGACGCTGCTGGCGCAATGCCCTCTCAAGCAAACGCTCCTTCCCCTCGGCCTTCCCCATTTTTGTCTTCAACACAGACCTACTGCTCTTTGAGTCCTCCCTCCTACACCGACACATTCAGGACGTTTCTTACCAGCTGCTTCTCACTGCCCCTTTTCTCTTTGCTTCATTCCCTCCCGCCCAGTTGGCCACTACTCGGCCTCCTAAGTTCGTGCTTTTTATTTGCGAGCGTGTCTTGTTACATACTCCTTGAAACATATTTTGCCCTCACCTTATCAAAAAACAATTCATGTTTTTGATTACCGAGAAAGGGCTCCTTTTAGATACGTTCAAGAACCAACAAATTATGGATCTTTCATTCATTTCCAATGTGCATTGCCTCAAAATGCAATTCCTTAAATTCCCCCCACTTCCCTCTTTTTCTTTTATTATTATTATTTTTTTATCTCGTGGATCTAATACACCATCTTTATGAGGTTTTGGACTTGAGATGGGCAGATGCCCCCAACAATATTTCTGTTGCCAAATCCAACTCAAGCCCACAATGTTGTCCAGTTGTTCTTTTCTTTTGTTTTTTATTTTTTTCGTTAACCTTGTTTAGTTCAATTGTTTTTGTGTGTGTGTGTGTGTGTGTGAGCGTGTTTCCGCTCTCCTTTTCCATCATATTTATGCTGTGACTGTTGAGAATTGGGTTCCCATTACATACGTTCCTTAAGAAACCAAAAATAGAGCTCGATGAAATTGAATCATGTCTCAGAAATACCACTTAATTTGTCAACTTCAAAGGATGCTAATTGTGGAGACTAGAGACTAAACTTCTATTATTTAAAAAAAAAAAGAATAAAACATAGTGATGTACCCCACATTGGAACGTCGTACACAGGACAAATGCGACTTAGGAGTAACGCTTTTGAATGGGGGAAAAAAAAAAGTTAAATCATTGTCTTGCATTTTCATTTTAAGAGTGTAACAATATAATTTAATTTTATAATTAATGTTCTACATGAATGAGGCCAATGCTACCTATTAATAACTCATATATTGTCAGTGGGGACTGAGGAGATTGAGGTCTATGCGTGGGTCAGGCAGTTCAACTCCTACCGTTCTTTAGTATCAAACAAATGGAATAAAGGGTCATGTCTTCTGCTTTTCACCTTCGTTGTCAATAAAACCAAATAATACCCCCAAGTCTACATTATATTGTAAGGCGCGAGAAAATTTCGCTAAATCAGACCAAGATGAGAAAATAAACATTACCATCCAGTACCGCTCTCAATGAACACCCTATGCCGTCTCCCTCTTTAGCTTTCCTAAAAATATAATCTGAAATATCAACTTGGACAAAGGTCAGGAACAGTCTGTCATTTGATGAGCCTATACTCTATATGCAGTATGCACCCTTTTATTTTCTAAGGGCTTTTGGCCTTACTTTTGCCGACGATCATCATAACAACATGTGTTTTGAGAAATAAAAAAAATCATGTTTCTCTTATATTAAAGTCCATAATAAACGTCATCTTCAGTGATCCATGATGCACAACATTCATAATCACATGCCTCATATCTATTCTCAATCTTTTCTCCAGTTACTTGTGGGGTGTCTGCTGTCTACTGTAAAATGAGATTAGGAATCCACAAAAGGCCCCATCCACCTGCTAAAAATCTTACATAAATTTGCTTCACAATTGCATTATGCAACAAGGAAGAGTTAGCCAATGAGTGGTAGAATCAGAATTACTTCCATTCTATTCAAATTGACATCTTGACCTTGAAGGATTCCTCCCAATTGTGATACACAGAAAAGGCATTGGACGTCACGTTCTGCTGTCTGTATACCTTTTATACTATATTCTCCTATTAAAGTTCAGGGTAATTAATAAGTTATGACATAGGGATAAAGACACGCATCATCAGAATGAAGGAATGCTCCATTATTTTCTCAGAAGATTCCATCACAACAAAACCTGTCCATGGATTACAGCCCTTCGTCTATAACTGTTTTGGTGCACTTTGGCGGCGGCTAAATGAGATATGAGAAAAGTTCCCGCCAATTTAATTAACATTAACACCAAAAGCATTGTTTAGCCACTGCTTACTTCCTTAAAATATAATCCTAATTCAGCGTGGAGTCTTCTTGGACCCTCATTCTTTTCCTACCAACAATAATTTCCAAGCATGCCACCTAGCACTGCCCTATCAAGTACATTTATCAAGCTTTACTTCATGTCATGAACCCCCTAGATCAATTAACAATATCAATATTCCTCATTTGCTTTAGTTTCTTCTCCCCACAAACCAGCCAACCTAATCTTAGAAGATATGTGGTTATTTGTTCATTTAACTTTCCAACTTTGGACACAATCATGTTGAACATGACCCCACTTGCCAAAATGTGCATAAGTGACTGTCTTTGCACAGAATTTTCTTCAAAGCTCCATGTTCATGCTTCAGGATGAAAGCTTCCAAGGAATACAAGAAGCAGATACCTCAACAGAGAGGATGCACGGCCTTGTGTTGCAGTTGCAGGCTTAGTGTCTCTTCTTCAGAGGAAGCTGACAGCTCAAAATCCAGCCGGTTCGCTCCAATCTCCAGCCTGGCACATGCCATGGTTCAAGAGAGATTAGACCAAATGATTAGAGAAAGGCAGCAAGCAAGACAAAGGGAGAGGAGAAGGCAAAAGAGACAGCAAGGGACCAAGTTTATAGTAATGGTGGCCATGGAAAAGTGTTCTTATGACCCAGGAGAAGATTTCAGAGACTCCATGGTTGAGATGGTCATGACAAACAGGCTAGAAGAACCAAGGGATCTTCGAAACCTCTTGAATTATTACATGTCAATGAACTCTGAAGAGTACCATGACATTATACTTGAGAGCTTTTATGAGGTTTGCACTAACTTGTTTTTGTCTTGTAAATGCCCTTGATGAATAATACCGACTCTGCTTTCCACAGACATTAGTGATCTTGTCCAATGTGCGTATGCTTGTAATTGTATTGGCACTAGGGATCCAATCT
Source organism: Bruguiera gymnorhiza (assembly GCA_020883675.1). NCBI lineage: Eukaryota > Viridiplantae > Streptophyta > Magnoliopsida > Malpighiales > Rhizophoraceae > Bruguiera > Bruguiera gymnorhiza. The sequence continues at coordinate 134,635 of JAIRCJ010000017.1, read as the reverse complement.
TGCAAATATTCTGCTACACTGGACAAATATGGCCTCGTGTTAATACGCTTCAAAGCAATGCTTCGACAAATGGCCATTCTGGAAACGTTTAGAGAGTCAGATTAAAAACAACTGCTGTTCTGGATTTAGTCCGAAGGGGTAATCAAGACATGACTATAAGGATAAATAGTCTTGCACAGTTAGTCTTCACAGCTCTCTCTCAGTGAATTGATGTTCTGAGGTCACATCTTACTGCATTTTTACTCGGTTATACCATGCTTGTTAATTACCTTTATCGACGTCCTTTTTTTTTTTTTTTCTGTGGTTAAAATGAAGAAAGATAATGAATATGAATGTGAATTGAATTGACCAAATGTACTTCGAGATATATTTGGATGACTTACTGAAAAGCAGGAAGGAAAAAGGGGACCAACCAGCAACAGGCAGTTTTAAAGACATGGTTCCATGATTGATGTTTTAACCGGTCTTTTGAAATACGGTGCCTGTGCTGGGTGAACTAGAAACAGCCAGCCTGCCTTAATGATACTTTGCAAATTCTAAAATCATCTCATCCATTTCTTGACACTTACATGGACTTTGCCAATGACGGTATAATCCAGAATGTACTGTCACATGCTTTTTGCCGATTACAATGTTAAAAGGACAGCTAAAATTATACTACTTAGTTCTCCATACCAGCAATATTAACGTCATATCATGGTTATGGAAAAAAGTAGCGCACCGTCCAAATGGCAGTAAACATTTTAGTTCTCCTTAAGGTCTTCTAATAGATGACTTTACAACTCACAACGCAATCGGCGAAACGTAACCAATTCTGTTATTGAATGCAATATTCCCTAGTCCACAAAGAGCAATCAGCGTTATTGGTACTATTGTATACTTCAACATGGACATCAAGTATTAGATCATTACGTTTTTGCAAGCCTAATGGATTAGACACGTCAGCAAAGTTATAAAGTAGATTGAGCAAATAAAGTGAAAGACATATCAATGACCAGGGAATGTCGGCAAGCTGTAGATTGGAACTAATATGTCCTTTATATTTTAGTACAATCACAGATTATCACCATATCTGCTAACGCGCAAAGCAGGTGACCGCAGGTATGTCTCAATCTCAAATTCTATAAAGCAATATATGGAAACATCCGAAAAAAACAAAGTGTAGTTTCGTTTCTCCTAAATCACTCCCCTTGGAACCCGAGTGAATGATCTCGAACCACATGACCAGGGCAATGATCTCGAACCATATGGCCAGTGCACCTTGTGAATTGCAGATATGGTGCCATTGAACAAACGACGTACATAGTTCAGAGGAAGAGCCTTTCTGAACGCTTTAAAAGAATGCTTCATGGTTCCAGTAAATGCTACATATAAAGGGAACTGCAAGACTGCAAACATGGTTGCTGGCAGGAAACCAACCATGTAAATGAGACTCATGGTCCACCGTGCTTTTAAACGAATTTCAAGCACAATTGTCGCGGTGAATGCAAGCATAGTGGCTGAAACAGAGATGAAGAGGAGTGTAAAGCCAAGGCTGAGTTTTCGAGGCAGAGAGATGCCGAAATCTTGTAGTTGAAAAGGAGAGGTGTGAATTGAGAGGAACATGACGAGGGAAGATAGAGAGCTTGTTAGGGAGACAACGTCCAAGACCGTGAAAACCAAGAAGAAAGGATAATTAAGCAGGACAGGAAGGCCAGTCTTATCATTTGTACCACCTGGTACAGTATAGATAGCAGTGAAGGCAACTGTGGAAATCAGAACGGCAATGACCGAGCATGATTCTGACGTCCGCTTTAGCCAGCTTTGTGCCTCCTGGTGAAGCTTGGAATGCGTCTTTTCAAATAAAGTGTGAGCAGTCTGATCATTATTGTCATGGTGCACAATGTAATGGGGAGGAGTAATCTTCTCTATCCGCTGCATTGATGGAAATCACATTGAAAAAAAAAAAAGTATTTAATGATATCAAGAACGAATATTTTAGGTAGTTTCTTTAAGTCTGGCTCTAACTAGCTAGATTTCTTTCACATAGTTTTGTTTGGAATAATTCGAACTGAGAAACCAGTTTTACTGTTTACCCAATTGAAGAAAGGAGTTCTATGAAATGTTGCTGGGATGCATTCTCTAATAACCCATCTTTCTAGTTCTAATAGCAAAATCCCAGCAGGACCAAACCCGACAGTACCTCAATCTCTGTAAGAACAAATAGATAGAGATGATAAATTATGCGTATAAGGAATACTGGTATGGTACGAGGAAAGGTGAACTCACTTCAAGCCAATGTAGTTCTTCTTGCAATTGGAGCACTGGACTATGCTTTCGTGATCCAAAATGATTATGCATGTCTGCAGCATGATGTAGAATAGTGTAGCCATTGTTGTCAATCTTGCGGACAAGAATAACCATAGGTACTTTCATCTTTTTTACAAGACGAAAGATCTCCCTTTGGCGGTGTTTTATAGCCACATGCAATATGTTCTGCCCATTTCTACTAACATGGTCAACAGCTTGAGGATACACTTGAAGTATCTCTTGAACAATCTCAATTATACCCGTTCTGGATGCAATCAGCAATGGGGTATATGGTAGTGCAGTTGTCTTCTCCGAAGTCTTCTCATCTTTACTTTCTCCTCCTCCATATGGGCTTCTTTCCATAACTTGCCCTGTTCCTTTTGATCTTTCCGTTTCTCCATAGGATACAGTACCCCGATCCGGCATTGTGTAGCTAAACTCCCATGAAATATCTTTCTTCACAAGCAATTTTGTGAGCTTCAGGAGCGATTCATGCTTTCTTTTTTCTTTCCAGACTCTATCTATCCCAGGCCACCCTGTTGATTATTATGAAGAAGAGAGAGAGAGAGAGAGAGAGAGAGAGATTCAATAAAATCATCCAATTGGCAATCAATACTTTCAATGTGCTAAACTTGTGCAAGCAGTCAAGCACAGGGGCGAGCATGGCTAAGATTAAATTGCTTGTGTCCATTCGGTTGTGCAAAATATAATTATGAGCAGACAAAAATCATGAGAAGTAAATAATTGGTGCATGAAACATTTTCAATCAACTTGCACATCTAAGCTATGTGTAAACCTGAAATAGAAATCAACAACGCACCTTGGACTAGGCAACGCCAGATGGTATAGTTCATTCTTGAAATTGCTGCGGTTTCAATATTAAGTTAGCTATAGTGAGAACTTCATGGGGACATAATCAGCGTCTAAGCTTATGACAAAGTTAAATATAAGTCACCGATTAGTATATCAAAAAAGAAAAGCACAGCATAAATGGCATTGCTATGGAGTGGATATGGTTCAATGCTTTGGTCAGGGCATTGGTTGTTCGCTGAACTTCTCTTGAGAGTGAATCTACCTCTTAACTTCGTACATTTAAGTCTATTCATTAGCTCTGGAGAGAGTTTAGCTTTTACTCTGGAGTGGTGGAACATCCTAAATCCAATTCTTTTTGGCGATCACATGAGTTGATGATATTTATGAAGCATCTTTACCTTTACGGGCACTTGAATAACTTGAACAGAGAAGATGATTCGCATCCCTTTCACCCCCTGAATTAACCCTTTGGCTTGAAGAATTCTGTGCTTCAGGATCGCCATCCACAACATTGTCACTAGGAAGGCCTGCATCAATGCCTTTTCTTTACTAATATTAACTACATTAAAGAATTTAAGAACATATACTAACAGTGTCATTTATAAATATGCTTTGTATAGAAGGCCTCTGGAATTATCATCTTGAAACGTACAATAGTAGAAAAACTGCTTCAATTTGCCCATAAGTTGCCCACTTTTGTATGCTGCTGGCATATTAGCTAGTAGATGAAGACATGTCCTCCCCTTTTGATCCTTCAGTTCTCCTAATGTTCCTTCCTTCTTTTGTAACCACAAAGCTGTTTCTGTATGCCAAACGAATGAGAAAGGACGACTTAACATGGGAAATTTCAAAGCAGTTCTCAGTGCACGTGCACGCGAGCGTGAGTGAGAGAGAGAGAGAGAGAGAGAGAGAGAGAGAGGGAGAGAGAGAGACCAAAGTGTCCACAATGGATAGCAATATGAAGAATGGAGGTTGAATCTTCTCGAGAGCGATGATGAATGCTCGAGAAAGGATCACGTCTTGTTTCCTTTGTAACTTCTTCTGCCAGAAACCACACCATTTCTGTCATACCAAATGCAGCAGCCCTATAAACCGGGGTTTCTCCTAATTTGTTCTTCATCTCTAATGGCCTCCTTTCTTTAGCCAGCAACCACTTTGCTGCTTCAACATTCCCGCTGGCAGCTGCTTCATGAAGAGCTGTGTTTCCATACTCATTTTGTATCAGAAAAGGACTTTGCACCAGCCGCCCTGTTGGCTCCATAACCTGATCCTGTGCAGCATCTACTACTGCACCTGCAATATCGATGATATTTTTCACTAGTTCCCTGTTTCCGCTGTATATTCCAATATGAAGGGCAGTGTCCTTATTAAGTGTTAATGGGTAAACCACTGCTGCTGCGTCTTCTGACAAGAAACTCTTCAAGCACTCCCAATCTCCCTTCATAACTGCTTGATAAGGCAGTGTCATCCCCGCAATGCTCACATCTCTAGCGTTAGTAGCTTCATTGGTTTCTTGATTCGCCATATCCATCTCTCTCTCTCTCTCTCTCTCTGCCAGCGCAATGTAGAGCAGCACTACTCTGTGTTGATGGCAACCATTGTACCAAGACTTACTTGTTGGACTAAAAGCTTTGGATGACAAAGCAAAAGAGAGAACATCTTCCTTGCTTAACTAAATAGTAAAGTTGCCAGGAATAGCAAAAGGAACAATCAATCACAATACTATTTAAGTTGAGTTTATTTTGTGTGAAACATGCATTCCAGAACCTTTATTGAAGAATCTTTAAAGACGAAGATTTAACTCGTGCCATAGAGCTCAAAGAAAATCTCTATCCCTTGTTACACCAACATATCCTTGCTTGACCGATGTTACTTAGATGCTACGTTAAACAATGTTTGAGGAGATATTTCATGTTGAGTAGCTAACAGCGTCATTGAACAGTAGAAGATAGATGCAGCTGATGAAAGAATTTTAGTGATAAGATAATAATGAGAAAAACGTTCAAATGATTGGAACATTGACATAACTAAGTCTGCATCTATTGTTACACTTCTGCTAATGAAAGTAAAACCTTAAAGGACATATCTTTGAGAAACTGGATGAGTCTATCTTTGAGAACGATGACCGTACTTTTCTTCCCTCCTAAATCTGGATAACAATAGTCACCTAATCCCACACGAATATAATAGTACAAACTGACTAGGCATTATTATTATTATCATTCCTTCTTCCTTATAATAAATTTCCTAGGCTGTCAAGAGGGTACTGCCTTCCTTCAAAAGCACAAACACACTGCCACCATCACCTCTGGAGATTCGAAGTTCCTCATCAAGGTACGTGGTAAGTAACCATGATTCAGCATTGCTGTTTGAGATAGAAAACTTCAATGGTGGTTGGTTGGAAAGGGTCTTTGCAACAGATGATGCTGTATCTTGGACAGAGGAGATTAAGCCTTTGAAGGGTATGAGGTCAATCTTTTGTCCCAGAAATTCCACATTTTCAGGCAACACTATGGAGTCTGTCAGCTGGGGAGTCCCAATAATTCCTTCTTCAAATTTGATCTAAACAAAAAGTAAATGGGTAACTAACTTTTTTTCAAATAAATAAATATCAACTTCAAGGTTTGTTGATTAGGGCAGAGATACCAAAATAACTATAACTGGAAATAAAAACCTGTAGTTGTGTTTAATGAGTTTCCAGGTCAAGAAATGACCATGTGAGGTTCTGATGGCAAGCAAAGCTAAAATCCTTCAGTTGATATCCCACAATAGTTTTAGAGCTAAATCATTGCCTTCAAGTCCTAATGAACTGGTTATAGGGAATCATCTTACATTGATTTCTTACAACTTAAAACATCACTAGCATAGCATCACTCAAATTTATATAACATCAATTTATAAAATTTTAGACAACAAGGCAGACTCTGAAATCCCATAACAGAAGCTCTAGAAATTAGAAACAATATCATGTAGATGGCCACATTTAACAGAAAAATAACTCCATTTTACTTATATATCCCCGACAGTAAGATCCATACAATCAACAGAGAGTGGTCCCTTGCTGAGCATTTCTAGAATTTCAGGCAAATGCAACGCAGAGATAGGGAGACGAATAGGGTTAGGAAATCAAACCTGAACGCGCTTAGGGCTCCGGACCTCAAATTTGGCATTGGTACTAATGGAAGTGGTAGCCAATGGCCCGGAAAATTGAACAGAGTTTTGGACAGTAAAATTTTCCGAATCAATTGTCTGAGATATTTCCTCCACCTTTACCAGTGGCAGCGTGCCTCTAGCCAGCAATGGAAACAACCCCACAAAAGATGTGTACCTGTTTAGCATCAAAAGACATTTTATGTGTATAAGATGAAATGTGACAAACCAAAGGATTAGACAGAAATGTGACATGGATTGTTTGGGATATCAATGAGTGCTCACATCCTAAATGTTGGATCCCCTTTGGTCAAATTCACCTCCAAAAGTACACTGACCTTCAATTCACCTCCAAAAGTACACTGACCTTCAATTATTGTATGGCCCTATTACTTCTTTCGAAAGGTGCAAGACCACATTAATGTTACATGTGAAGTCTACGTCTATCCAATATGCCGTACGTCCTTGATCAGTTGCACCAGTACAATGCTATTAACTCACCGTTGCAGGTCTGGGACGGCAGATGTTAACATTGTCCGTAAATTTCAGAGTTTGAATGTGAAGGACGTACTACAGTAAGTTGATCCTTATTATAAAATTAGCTATCAGTAAGTTGTAATGGATTACCCCTATGTTTCAGTTAACAAGATGAGAAGTTGTACGGCCATTTCCGCTGCCCACCTCCCCCAACAAAAGCGATGTAAAGCTGCAGAATTGGAAATAGATCCCTGTCACATGAATTCTGATCCCCCACCCACCTACCCATCGAGATTCTTGTGCGATTTGACCTTTGAGGACTGTCTAAACTGATGGGATGATCTGAAAATTAAGGCCCCCCACGGAACAATTAACCAAAAAGGAGAGGAGGAAAAAAAATAAAAATAACTTCAGGGTAAGGTAAGTCAATAAAAAACTCCCATCATCGCACTACCGAAAGAACAAGCGATCCAGTGACTGTTATTTAAATGTCATAAGCAAAGTTGAGCTACGGGATTATAAATTAAATTGTTTAACTTCAAGAAAAAGAAAATATTGTAGAGTTTTTTTTTTCTTTCTTTCTTTCTTTTTTTAAATTTTTTATTTTTTACTAAGGTCAATACTGCAGCGAGAGAGAGAGAGAGAGAGAGAGAGAGAGAGAGGGGCATACACAAGAATCCACTTGCCGTTGAGGAGAGGCAAGGCGTCAGTGGGTGCTGGAGTCGGGTTCCTGGCTTCGAGCTGAGTAATAAGCTCCACAATCTCAGCCCTGGTCTCACTCGTCGCATTCAACCCTCGATCTGTCCCATAAAACGAATCCACCAGCTGTTTCTTCAAGCTGTATATCGCGGTCAGCTCCTCCTCCTTTTTCTCCTCCTCCACCACAGCCACCGCTGCAGCCCCCTCCTCCTCTTTTTCTGGCCCCCACTCGTCGTCGTCCTTGACGGCCCGGACCAACACCAAAGGCCTGGTCTCGACGGATTGTCGGCGGGACGCGAACGAAGAAGAAGTGAAGATTGAATTGATGGTCCTGGCCGAGTTCGAAGCAACGATTGAGGGCCTCGAGGTGAATAACTGGGAGCTTGGGCGATTTATCGAGAGGGTAGTTTTGCAGGGGAATTGATTCCACTGTGAGATGGCTGTGGCGGCCATTTCTTCCTTGTTTTTGGCTCTTCGAAGTTTTCTTTCTTCGGTGTCTTTGGCTCCGAAGGGGGAAAACGAAAACAGTATGGGGTGGGGGGGGGGAGCCCTCGAAGGGTGATGATGTAATAATAATAATAATAATCATCATCATCATCGTCTTAACACGTGTTGTCTCATCAGGGCCCTGACGTGTGACATAACCACTCCAGCAACTGCCACGCAGTCGGCGTGCGTGTCGTCGAATTGTTTATTAACTGATGATATATCGATTAAATCGTTTCCATATCCTCCTCCTCCTCCTCCTCCTCCTCCTTAGTTCTATCAACATGATGGATGGCTATGTTACTTCTCGGACTCGACCTGGTGCTATTATTGATCATCACTGATTTTTGAGTCAAAAAAAAAAAAAGAATGTTGATTCTCTTCGTGGACTTTCTGATCTTTTTGTCGATTTCCCTCCACCGCCTTCTTATTGTTCTCCAATTTGATTCCTCTGCCCTCCCTCAATTTGATTTGCTCGTTCAAATTTGGTACACACCCACTGTTTGACAGTTACCCATTTTTTGACAGTTAACAATGATTTCACACTCGCACCCGCATATTGCCCTCACTACACCTCGTATAACAAGGTCACGATTGTATCTAGCATTCGCTTTTTAAGTTTCAGATGGGGTCTTGCGACCCTACTCCAATGCCGCCAACTGCCGGTATTGTGACTCATCGACGCCTTAATTTCTTTGGTATTACCAGCGATCATGAAATGTGCAATTTGCGACAAGCCAAAGCGTACGAGCATTTTAACTTCTGGCCTAAAACATCCCCGTCGAGTTTTTTAGTTTTATTTATAAGTCAAGTTGGAGTGATTAATAAATTTGAAATTGGAGGGAATGATAATGGCACGGGACCATTAGCAATTGAATCCTCACATCAGTGCTATATATTAGAGTTAAATTTCAGAGCCTGAATACGATCATAACAATCATCTGCTGACAAACAAGAAGCTCTGAAAGCAGCCTCTTATAAACCGAACCAACTTCGGTTTAGAACCAATTAATGTTGTCTATTGCACTGCTAAATAATAAAATGACTAATTGATATATTAATTATCTAGATAATAATACAAATGCAATTGTTGCGAAAAAACGACTTAAGACTTTCATAGGCACAAAATTTACTAAATGCACGCAAATCAATTAATTAAATTTCAATTGTGTACAAGTTAATAAATAAGATTGAGACACTGACCACGCACCCAATGAAGAAAAAAATCTCCTATATAGAAAAAAAAAAATCCGTCAAATAGAATTTATTTGTTCCAATTGCTCAAAAACTGTTGCTTTGAACATTTCATTTTCCTCTAGAAATAATGAGTCCTGGAACTAGGATTGCTCTGTCTCAATTCTAAAGAAATGATCTGCCGCTCAATGTTAACCCCAAAACAATACGTGAAATTAATGGAAGAAAGATCGAAAGGATGGATCCATATGCGCACCGAATCAACATCGCGTTCGATATCTCGGCCCTTGTTTACTGGGCTAGAGTTCTCGCTGAAACGTGTACACGAGGGCGGGCTAAGTCGGCCGGTCCGGGCTCCGAAGTGGCCCAACGGGAGTGGATCTAAGTTGTTGAGCTCGTACTATTCTGATAGACAGCTCCCGCTTGTTTAGGTCCAAACCGGGCTTGGCATCCAACATTTTCAGTTCTTTTTTCTATTCGTCCGAATGATGGTACACACACAATGTTGCCGGATACGCAACCCAGTGATCCGGCACTTAAAATTTAGCCAAAAGACGAAAGAAAAGAATAATAATAATAATAATAATATATGGAGTGTGGAAGGGGAGACATGGTAGCATGCTGGCTAGCATTGGCATGGATGAAGGACTCCTATCTATATGCAGCTCATGGCTTGAGAATTTGGCTTAACGATTGCCTGACATTATATTGACGTCATGTTGGCATCAGTGTTATGTAACTTATATTACATTTTCCTCTTCTTTTTTTTTTTTCACGATAACATTAAATATGCAATAAAAATAATAAAATACAAAACAAGCATTCTAAAACGTGTAACAATGAATCATCATATATTTTGTTTTTGATAATTTGGTGTATATTTAGTCATTTTTATTAAATATTTAGACCACGAAGAAGAAGAAGAAGATGTTAATAAAATATTATTTTTAGTCAAACATTCGTTACTTTGAATGAAAAAAAAGAAAGAAAAAAAAAAACAAGAAGAAGAAGAAGAAGAAAAGAATTTTCCGCTCAAAATCACTTAATATCCAATGAGCATTATAGCATTAAGTTTTGGCCAAATTTGAATTTTGGCGAAAACTTAATTTTACAAAAAAAACAAAAGGAAAGAATTGTTTAATAGAGATGACGTCATATTGGTTCTCCATCGGGTGAATAATGCCTTTGGCCACAGACATTGAGCCGTTGCTCAAATGCTATTTCTCTTTGGGCTAAGGAAAATAGTTCTTTCTTTTCCACCCCACTTTTTTTTTGTTTTTTAGTGTTTTTTTTGGTTGGTTGGCTAGCAATGGAACAGGTGTTCCTTTCTTTAAATTCCCCCTTGTATTGGAAATGTTTGAAGCTGCATTACAGGGCCTGAATGGAATCCAGTACCACGACCACTTACCAACTAGCTGGGAACTGCGATCCATTGCATTCAGTCCCATGCCTTGCTTCCTCCTATACGCTGATAAGCATATCAAATCAACTCTTTAAATATCTCCCGCGTGCACGTAGTTACGTACATAATAAAAGTGGGCAACTGGCATTTGCGTGTGCATTGGATTAGGACGACTAGTGCAGGAGCTATTCTTCCAAAGTCCAAACAAAACTAATTGCATATGGAAACCCCATTATGAAGAATGTGGGAGACAAAAAGCAGATGATGGCAAAGAGAGAGAGAGAGAGAGCATGTGGCTCCTATCCAAACACGAAATTGAATTGAAAATGAGAAATAGACGTTCTTCTATCTGTAGCAAACAGCTTTTCTTGAAGTTGTGAGTCTTGAACTGGGCTACTGCCGGGTGTTCCACTTTGGATCGAATCCCACCTTTCCCGTAAAAGAAAACGCCTCTTTTCATCTTTATTCGTGTGTCAACCAACTATAAACACGAAACTTAAGTTTAATCTATCCAACGAGAGTAAGAATAGATGAACTTATTAAAACGCCCACTTATTTTCACACCAAGTCTATTGGGCTAAAAGCATAAATAAAAGTACAAACACTCCTTACCTATAAAAAAAAAATTATATATATATATATAAAGAGGACCCATAATTCTAACTCATAATTTTTAATCACAAAAATTTTGATACCATATTAATATATATATATATATATATATATATATATATATATATATATATATATATATATATATATATATATATATATATATATATATATATATCAACTTAAAAATCTAAATTTGTAAATAGGCCAAGAATTAAATTACATGTCAAATTCTAACAACTCCAATCATGCAAGCTATCTGGTCTCCCCTAATATTATTAGCAGTTTATCTTCTGTACGTATAATGTTTATTTCACGTTCGGTTCCACTAAATAAAGTTCCAAGAATCTTTGACGTTTTAACTTGCATGTCTCAGTTCATTAGATGTTTCGCATGGCTTCCCTAAAAGCCATGTATTGATGTCAATAGCCAACTTATGCAGTGTCCAAGGCATATGCAATACTGTTTAATATTTGCTTTTTGTGACATTCCAAAAAGCCCTGTTTACTAAAAGCTGATTTTGGTATCAGTCCTATAATTTCAAACCAAATAAAAAGAGAATGATAGACTCTTGAAATTGTCAAAAAAAAAAAAGCCCTCCTAAATTTCTAATTCCTTGTTGGCTGCTTGCTTGCTTCCAAATTCGCACAATTGTACCTCTTCAGGCCCCGTCGATCGTGTGTAAACCTTATCATTAAAGAATAATGCTGAGACATCATTCTGGTGTACGAGATTTTTACACTATAGATTTATGAGTTGTCGAATCCACCTAAGAAACTCAAAATTAGCAGTCCATATCGTATACCATGTCATTTTGTAATAAAGTCATAGCATAACTCTTATTATTATTCATCCTCAATTGCATTAAGTGAATCTTCAAGTTAATTACCATATGAAGTCATTTTTTAATCTTTTCGTGTAAAGAACAGGCTAAAGAAATACTAGATCACCGCTATATACATGAGAACTAGAGTCAACCAGAGTCCCCATATATGAATTAGTGAGATAAGTAATCTCCACCTGTACTAAACTTTCCCATAGTTAAGGAGTAACGTACGTAGACACGAACCGAAAATTCAAGCCACAGATGTCACTAGAGGAACAAAACAATGAAGTCGACCAATTTGTAATTTCTGCAGGTAACGCCAAGCTCCACATTTCTCAATCACAACACCGCGCAATTCATGTTTCTGCAGGGTCAGATATGTTAAAAGTAATGCTGGTTAGATTATATCAGAGAAGGGTCGCATTTACCGAGTATACTCTGACCTGATATCATCTCCTCTTGACCGATGAATTATAAATTTTAGACGGTTGATTGACCGATGGACCCCAATTAAGTGGCGCATAAATACATGGATTCGCTGAAAGACACGGGATGCCATCCGGCTTGCTATACGAGGAAAAAATGCTTTTTATTTTTTCATGACGAGAAATCTTCTGGCATGTGGATTATATCCTCTTTAATTGATACAAGATTGGAACTAACTATTAAATTAATAGTAAAAGCCTGGTTCTTATTAGTAATTTTTATTGAGTATTGAGCAACCCCAAACCAAAAAAGGGGGGGGGGAGGGGGTGGATTATATTGTCTTGAAGGGTTTGAAGCAGGCATCTTGCAACCTTAGAATGTAGTTTTCATATTGGTTAATGAAGATTTATGTTCGCTGTTAAACAAAAAGAAAAGAAAAAAAGAAAAGAAAAAGAGCAACAAGAAAGACATATGGCATGTGGGAGGCACAAAAGGACTTCAATTATAGAACCTCCTCCTGCCCAAACAAGGTTAATTCCATATCATCATGACCAAAACCATTCGTTCACTCAAATTACCAATAAATGTATAAACGCCATCCGTGCACTCAAATCGCCAATAATAGATTTATAGGAATCGATTCATTCACAATTAATACGGGGAGGAAAAGAGGCCACAAAAAAAAAAAAAAAACGGAAAAAGAAAGTTCGACAAAATGAATGATGAAACCAACTGTTCATTATATTCCTACTCTCTCTTTCCTAAATTTGTGTTTATTTACAGAATAATATCGATGAGCTTCTTTGCGTTGCATTATTTGAAAATAGACTCCCCACACCACGAAGAAACGAAGCACCATAGAGCTCAGAATTCAAAGAACCTTTATCGAAAAAAAGCAATATATATCATGTTTGGAAGGATTCCCTTAGATAGTTAATTATTTGTTTTTGTTTTATTTTTCCATGTACCCAATTTTTTTTTATTTTTTCAAATAAAAAAAGCAAACTCAAAGAACACGGAACACGATCCAAGACTAACCGGCCAAGATATGTGGTGAGGCTTTTGAGTTCCAAATGGAACATGTGCTATGTTTCGTGGAACATTTAAAAAGCATATATAATTAAAGGAAATTGTTTTCTCCTCACTGTTTTCTTTCTTTCCTTCTTTCCCTTTTTATTTTTTTTTCCCTGCTATTGCCGTATGAAGTTTATCTTTTAACCTCAAAGGTGGACTATCTACGGAAGCTATATATATATATATATATATATATATATATATATATATATATATATATATATTTCTTAATAGAGTGGAGGCCAAATGTTATTGGGAGAAGGTTGGGCAAGTACCCATCTTTGGGAAATTTAGTTAGTAAGAAGTACAGAGGGAATTAATTACCAAGAAGAAAAGGAGAAGGAAAACGTGCAAGTCACGTAAATGTAAAGAAGAAGAATTCTATGCTCCTGTATTCGGCTGGATCAATTGATTTCTTGTTTAAAGAGAATAAGAAGCCTTCTAGTTGAATGGTCGATTAATTCCCACTTTCGTTTTGGTGTAGGTCAAGAGTCGACATCAGTTTCTAAGCGGTCGGCCCACCTATTTATTTTCAACCTAAGTATTCCCAACCACATTTATAAAACTGTTAGCCCTTGGACATGCCGACATAAGAAATGAATACGGTCAACATTTTTAGAATAAAAAAAAGAATTTAAAACAAAATTAAGTTGTACGATGCACACACATCAAATAACATATTAATTTTTCACTTCTTTAATTATTGTATTTGAGTTCTTTATTTATTTATTTATTTTTTACCGAATTGTAAATGTATTGGAGTCAAAAAGGGGCATGCCAGGATTATTATTATTATTATTATTTGCGTTGTGGTCATGCAGAGGCGAAAGTATCCAGTGGGTAGAACAACCACAGAAATTATCAATTATCAGACCGGAAGTGGAATGTAGGTACCAGTGGAGCGGAAGGTCCAGTTACGGTCAAGTCGGAGACATTTTATCTTTACATGAAGATGGCCGACGATCATCTTAACCACCAGAACAACGAGGCAATTTATTATGAACCAGGTATTCTACAATGAACCTGGTTCTTGGTAGACCTTGTCACCGATCTGGCAGGTCCACACACAGTGGACCTCTCCATTTATTTGGCCCTCCCTTTGCAGTTGAATCAACCGCATCTTCACACGCCAAATGCCAGGAACTTAACAAATTAAATAGAATGGCGAATTAATGAATGCAAATGAAGCCTATAGCATTTAGCTAAGTCGACTGAGCGAAGACAAGAACCTTTTTAGTGCAAATGCAACCGATATATTGGGGTTCAATAGTCTTGTAGGGTTTATGTTGATATCCGGGACGACATGTGAAGCAGGAACACCAACGTGATGGTTTGAAAAGACGACAACACAGTGGGTGACCCGGACACCTTTTCACTTTACTTATATTTAGAGTTAAAGCTTTGTCATTGTCAAAGTTATTATTATACCAGCTGCAACTTGGCTGCCTCCCACCATTGCATGTCTTTTTTGCCACAAACTCTGCAATTGATGATTTTTGTCGCACGCCTAACTTTTCACTCTACTAGTGTTGTATCATATACTTCTATCTTCCACCGCCGTCCGTCCGTCATCATTTCAGCCAAAAGTTTATATATATATATATATATATATATATATATATATATATATATATATATATATTTTTTTTTTAAAAAAATTAAAATTAAATTTTTATAAAAAAATAATAAAAAAGGAAAAGGTTTAAATTAACAATTCGTGTGAGCAAAAACGATAAAAAAAATTAATTAATTTTTTTAAAAAAAAATTGCCATGAACGATTGGCTGCTTAATTAAAAGAAATTTACTTTCTTTTCGCACCTGTCCCTGTGGTCTATTTCCTGTTAGTTGTGTAATTTTTGTTAGACTTTGCGGGGCATGCATGCCCATTTGCCATTTATTATTGTTACCCATTTAACCGATGGAGCAACCATTGGCGTTCTTTGACATTACTTCTGGTAGTAAATACCGAACAATACTTTATATATCACGAATCTCATATAGACAAAAAAAAAAAAAAAATCACAGCAATGTGGACAGTATAACAACCAAAACCTAAGAAATATATCAGATAATGAGCTGGCGGCTCTTCGGGGCCAGTTCCCCCATTTTTGGGCCCTTTCAGATTTCTCGTGCAATTTGCAAACAAATAATATATGTGATTATAATGATAATTAAGGAAACTAAATGGGAGATAGGATATGGTCAATTATGGTTATAAAATTAGAAGAGATTTATGGCCGTCCAGATCATCTAACAAAGACTTTTCTTTCTTTCTTTCTTTTTTTTCTCTCTTTATGAAAAAAAGAAAAAAAAAAAAAAAAAACCAATTGGGTGAACTATGCAAGGATCAATTGCATCTTCCTAGGTATCTTCCTTTCCTCTAAATCTGCGCCTTTAATTTCTCAGTTTTCCTTTCGCATTGAATTGTCATATGCTACAATAATAATAATGGTCGACAAACGCAGATGTCCGTATGTATATCTGAAGCGTGGCGCGTGGATGGGAAATAATGACAGCCATTGCTGGGACTGGCCTTCGATCAGAAAAGTGACCCACCAACCGACCGCGGGGGCCGGAAAGGGTGTACATATATTATATATTATATATAATTAAGAAATAGAATTACATGAGTATTATTTATCGATATAATTAAGAAATAGAATACTAAATAATGCATGCAAATTAAAGCAGTCATGAGATGAGACGAAAGCACATCAAATTGCCTCAAAGAAAATACATATTCAAAGATTGTGGGGGTCCATGGTATGTGATCTACATACATCCCTCTCACGTCCTGTTTCTTGGAAGTGCTTGCGTTGCACTAGTTTTGGATATGATTTTATATAGAAAAGTATAGCCTCTTGGTAATTAGGGCTCATTTTACTCTAAAATTTATAACCTAATTTAGTATTTTTGTTAGAGAAAGAAAGTTGTTTTTTGTTTTTTCTTTTTTGGAATCATGAGAAAGAAAGAAAGAAAGAAAGTTCATTATTCTTATCGGATGTACCAGAAATGACAGAGATTTGATTATTCTTAATGCTAGAAAATCCAATAATTTAAAGAGATGTGATTATTATCATCCTAGGATCTTTTAAGCATCAATCCATATCAAAGTAGAATCTTAATATTTCATAAATATTATTACAATATAAATGAATAAGATCGTCACCAAAAATTGTAAAAATAAATTGATTCGTTAATAAATAGCTCATGAACGCAACATCTGCAACGAAGATCGACTTCTGAAATATCCCTATAAATCCAATAAAACAAAATAGATTTTTATTTTCATCACATATCGCTAACAATTTTACTAGACTCTACACATACATCACGTCGTCTTTTTTTAGTGTACATTGTACATTCTGGAGCATGGTATGTATAGTTGTACATATATGATGACGGTCATCTTTTTTTTTTTTTTTTGTATTTGCCTGCATTTGAGGGTCAAAAATTAAATAATAAATAATTATGTATGAATGTGGATGCGATTTTATTTTATTTGATCCTGTCTATACATTAATACTCTACACACTTATACATTAATACCTTTTCTTAGTGCTTTGAATTTTAGATAATATATATGATCTCAAACCCGGCGACTCTTCCCCAGACTCTGAGTGTGAGTCTTGTAGACATACTGGGACGGCCTTTTCATTAGATAGAAGTTAGGGACGAGTAGAACAAAAGACAAAAATAAATAAATAAAATAAAAATCGATAGTTGCATTGGATGCCACTTATTAGCTAGTAATAGTGTGGTATTCTCCCAGAAGTGCCCCTGCTTTCAAGGTTATTCACTTTCTGCTTCACATTTATCGACTATAAATAGCCAATATATAGCATCCCCATACATCCTCACATCACGCCTAATCCCATCTGTCATAGTAAGATAGCAGATAGAGTGAGAGTAAAAGGAGATATATTGGTGGAAGTAGGGAGAGAAAGAGAGAGATATTGAATAGAGGAAATCAAATGGAGAGCTTTCCAGTGATTGACTTGTCAAAACTCAATGGTGAAGAGAGAACAGCAACCATGGAGATGATCCGAGATGCCTGCGAGAAGTGGGGTTTCTTTGAGGTACTCCATGCCTTCAGTCTTAAATATTGGATGTTCATTTGCATTGCTTTATTTGTTTATTTATTTTTCTATACATCCTTGAATTTTAAGGCGATAATAAATCTTCAGAATGTTACTAACTATTTTTGTGTGGGCTTTTTTTTTTTTTTCTCTCTTTTTACCCTTTGAAAATTTTGTCAAGTTGGTGAACCATGGGATATCACTGGAGCTGATGGACAGAGTGGAGAGGCTCAACAAAGAGCATTATGGGAAGTGTATGGAGCAGAGATTCAAGGAAATGGTGGCAGCTAAGGGTCTTGATGCTGTTCAGTCGGAGATTGCTGATTTGGACTGGGAAAGCACTTTCTTCTTGCGCCACCTTCCAGTCTCAAACGTGGCTGAAATTACTGAACTTGACGAAGATTACAGGTGACTGAGTATAATGTTTCTTCATTAGCTAGCTTGGTCTGGTCTTCTTCATATTGCTCTGGTGACAATCACTTCGTCGATGGTTCTTTAAATTACAAAAACACAACTGACTTTTGGTCAACAACAGGAAGGCAATGAAGGAATTTGTCGTGGAATTGGAGAAACTGGCGGAGCAACTTCTGGATCTGCTATGTGAGAATCTTGGGCTGGAGAAGGGATACCTGAAAAAGGCCTTCTGTGGATCCAAGGGACCAAACTTTGGAACCAAGGTCAGCAACTATCCACCATGCCCAAAACCAGACCTGATCAAAGGCCTCAGGGCCCACACAGATGCTGGCGGCCTCATTTTACTCTTCCAGGACGACAAGGTCAGTGGCCTCCAGCTCCTCAAGGATGCCCAATGGGTGGATGTTCCCCCCATGAAGCACTCCATTGTCATCAACTTAGGTGACCAACTCGAGGTACATATATACCTATATATATATATATATATATATATTACACTCCAACTTGCATATATATATATTTTTTTTAATCTTTCACTTTTAGCATATTTTCACTTGGAATTTAGATTCTGAGATGCTAAAAGGATCAAGTGGGCTTGATAATTATGCAGGTAATCACCAATGGCAAGTACAAGAGTGTGTTGCACCGCGTGATTGCCCAGACGGATGGTACGAGGATGTCACTAGCATCGTTCTACAACCCAGGAAGTGATGCTGTTATCTATCCAGCCCCAGCATTGGTGGACAAAGAAGCAGAGAAAAGCCAAGTCTATCCAAAATTTGTGTTCGACGACTACATGAAGCTCTATGCTGGCCTCAAGTTCCAGGCCAAGGAACCTAGATTTGAAGCCATGAAGGCCATGGAGTCCAACAGTATCAATGGTGTTGGTCCAATTGCAACTGCTTAATTAGCTCCCCTCATCTTCTGTATGAAATGGGGTCTTTGTGCGTGCAATTGTTAGTTAACCAGAAGTTAAGTCAGTCTCAATCAGTTTTCTGGACTCTCTGGAGCCTGTCCGCGGCTGATAAGCCAAAGGCTGGACTTCGTAGCTAATAATAAAATGCATCTTAGTTGCTAATGTGTGGGATGTAACTGTGTTTTGGTGTGGTTTGTCTTGTGGGCATGTAATTATTTCAATATTCCACTAATGCGTGTGTTTTATTATCTCAATATTCCACTGTATATCTGTGTGTGTGTGTGTGTGTTTGGTGTTATAATTATGTTCTAAAAGAATATTCTCTCTTATCCGTCCTGGTATCGTGCTCGTCCGGTTTCGCCCCTGGACGTCGCAATCAATTTCTTTTTGGAGGAGAAGGGCAATTACTATTGGTCGATTCTTTGGAAACTTTTCAATGCTGTACCGTGGCAATAATATTCATGATGTTTCATCTCTTTTCCAATCGTGTCAGATACTCGGAAGCGTGCGTCTGACCCCGTTAAGACATTTTGAGGACAATTCCAACTTAAAAAGAAAGTGCTACACACATTCTACGGAACCCTCTATATTGTTAGCTTGTTGCATCCAGAACTAAGAATCCACCCCCTACCTACCGAGTATTGGCAGCTTCTCTTCAACATTTATCTCTCACACAAGCTGATGTTGCTTTGATCGTTAACAGATTATCACAGTTGACGTGGAGAGAGAGATTGAGAGAGACAGAGAAGATAGCAAAAAGAGAGAAAATGTTTGGCGCATTTTATTGTATGACGTGACATCGCATCAATGGCCTGAACAGAATTTAATTACAAGGTATCGATCTTGTCTAACGAACAACAGAGTGATTTTGATCAATGAACATAGGAGCAAACGAACATTTCAAAAAGAATTTATAAATAAAAAGAAAAAATTTAAAACAACCCATGAAACATGGAATGCGAATTCTTAATTTTTGGCCTAGTTGTTGGACTTTTTTCCTTTTTTGACGGGCAGTGAAGGAGGGAGACACTACAACTGGGTAGGAAACAATGGGCCCTAAATGAAGGAAACTTTGCCAAGCAATACTTTTTACTTGAATTCCGCTCAAATGTCGGAAGGATGGGGAAGCCAGTAAAAAAGATGAAATCGCGTCCAAAGTTCACGACCCCCTGTAACAAGCATGCATGCACAGCGGGATGGCACTTTGAGGACGTGTGACCCTAAAGAACACAGAGAACAGAACCACATGTAAGTGCGATGACTACTCGAGACCAGGGGGCAAGCAATTTAAGCAACCGAATTTGGTGTGCATGTTCTTAAAGCGTAAATGTGCACACCCACCTGCTGAGAATCAGTTCACTACACCATATTGGCTATCCGATACAACAAGTTCGAATGTGCACGCCAAAACAAGATCCAGTATTTAACTCCGCACAAGTTGTTTAACATTTTGATTATGCCAAAAAGTACAGTTCGCGTAGCTCTTATCGCGATTTATTATTATTTTATTTTATTTTATTTCAAAAAGTAGCTCTTACTGCGACACCCTGAGACATTTAAGGGTCCAGTGCCCTCAAATGGGTGTGAGAAAATTTTCACTAAAGCCCCTATCCATTACTAAAACCTTATCAAGGTCGATGAATTCCAAACAATGAAGTCATCATTTAAATGAAGAATGCATTGTTTCCGCAATAAGATGGAGCAGCAACATCAAACTCCCAAATGCATGAAATTGATTATTCAGAAATCTGTTGGTGTGCGAACAGAGACATCAACTCATAATTTAACATTGAGAGCCTTTAAGAGTACTCTCTCTCTCTCTCTCTCTCTCTGTGACATGCCATTCTCCCAAGTCCAGAAAAAATTGTCCCTTCATATCAGAAGAAAACAATCCTTTCCCCAAATGTGAAACTCATTATAAAAGATGACAGACAGAGACAGTCAGTCCATGGAAGTCACATGACACAAGAAAAATATCAGTTCCTTCACTCATACTTTAATGTTGTTCTTGCTCTTATCCGCCTCGTCAGCAGTGCCAGTGTCTGAGTTCTGAACCCTTTTCTCATTGCCTTCCACTGCATCGGCATTTGAGTAATGGTTCTTCAAAACCATTGCAATGTCTGCTGTAGAAGCTCCGGCAAGCCTAAAGTGCTCAACGGCACCATCAAGGTTTTGCTTCCACCTCTCCATCCCTAGTTTGCATTCAACCTGGGATTGCTCAAATAGCAAATTGCCCCAGAATAGATGTATCTGCGATCTCATGACTGCTGCTTGCTCAGCGGCTTCTTCTGCTGAAATCTCTCCCTGGCTACTGCTTCCAGAGATCTCACCTTCATTATTGCTTCCTGGTTTCTTCTTCCGTTTTGAAATTTCTTCCTTCTTGCTTGCACTTGGTTCTTTTAATTCATTCGCTCTCTGCTCCTCGAGCATTTCCCACATCTCCGTTGCGGCTTTCATCTTCTCCTGTGCACTGTCATAGAGTTCAAGTGTCTCTGTAGAGTCCCAGCCTGAGAGATCCATTTTCTTAGCCAGTGCAAATGACCAATGAAGCTTGGCCATTTCAAATTGCTGCTGCCCCAACGCCAATAATCCCTCATAAAAATCTGGTTTGATCAATAGTGCCTCCTCATACTTCTCCCTGGCCAAAGAATATTTCTCCTTGACCCAATGATAAGCTGCTTGAAGCTGCGCTGAAACTACCTCCTTTCCAGCAGACTCATCTAATGGAATCCGTTTTCTTGCTGCACACATATGAACATTTCCCCAGTTGAAGAAGGCCAAAGCAGCAACCTCCTGGAATTTTGAGGCAGCCCTGTCAAAGAGGCTTTGAGCTTCTTCACTAGTCAATGTCTCTTCAAGAGCCTCTGAACAGAGTTCCATCCCAAGCTCATTCAAGTCAATATGAGCATCTGGGTCAATACCAATATGGGTGCGAAAAAGCTGCGCAAATTCAAACAACCAATCATCCATCTCTCCTTCCCTGCCCTCTGCATCTTCTAAAGTTCCAGTTTTCTCCTTTGGACCCTCCTTCTCAGCCTTGATGGTTTCAGCATCAGTGCCTTCCAAGACAGACTCACCAAGTGATGAATGCGACACACTTTCGTCCCCCTTGGTCCCTTCACTCTCGAGATGCTTCTCCTCCTCCTCCTCTTCTGGTATAGGTGGCTCCTGTTCTGGAGATACCTCAACTATATGCAATCTCAACATCCCAGCTGAATCTGGTTTCTCCACATCAGGCTCCTTTGCTAAAAGGCTGTCCACAGCAGACTCAGCCAATCTCAGTTCTGCCGTACATGTCATAGTCACCAAATCACCATCATTGTCTTTATACTTTATTAAAACTGATTTGGAAGATGGAAAACGCTTGCCCACAATCTCTCTCAATGCTTTGAAAGAACAATTCACTGGCATCTGGGCAAGCCTGATGTCATGATCATAAACAAGCTTTAGTGGCCTCAATTGCACCACTACCTCTGAAACCTGCCTACCAATTGAAAACGAAACTGGTGAAGATGAGACCTGTTCTGCCTGGCCATCCGTGTTCAGATTGGTGGTAGCTTTTGAAGAACCACTGGAGGGTTTCAACACAAGTTTTGACATCTGATTTTTAGTCTCAGGGCCATTTTCACTCATCACATTCACTTGAGGCTTTTCAAGCTTATTGCTAGGCAATACAACGGATCCTCCACCTTTCTTTGATACTGGCCGGGCTGGCAAACAAGGACCAAGACCAGCAACTGGGGCACCACGAACAGCAGATGCCCCTAAGGCAGCAGGGGATGGCCGGCTTTGGAGGTCCTGTTGAGCCTCATGTCGTGAACCCAATGCAGTCCTCAATCTCTGCGCAATGTCCAGAGCATCTTGGTTATTGGGGTCAGCTGTCAGCAATACCTGAACATCTTGCACTGCCATTTCATACTTTCCTATGGCTTCAAATGCACGAGCCCTTCTGAGGAGAGCTCTTACAAAGCGAGGCTGGACCTGAAGGGCCTTGGCGCACTCAGCAATGACAGTGTCATAGTTAATAGGTTTCATTTGCATCAAGCAAGCGGCCCTATTGCTGTGAAACACTGCACGATCGGGGTGGGTCTTGGGAATTAGGCGAAGAGCATTATCATATTGCTCAAGAGCACCTGCATAGTCCTTATTTTGGAACCTTTTGTTCCCTTCTTCTTTGAGCTCATGGGCTCTCTTTAAAAATATGGAAGAGTCCAAATCAACACCACCATTAGCATTCGGAATTGTCGTTGAAATCAAATTATCGCCATTATCACCACCCGATATTTGATTTGAACCACCATTCCCTTTCTTCTTTCTGCCTCCAGACTTCCCCATAACTAGACACACAAGCGCGCGCACCCACACACACACACAGTCTTTCTCTGAGACAAGTACCCACCAATGTAGCGACCAAAAAAAAAAAAAATTCAAGCTTCTATTGAATATTAAATCAAAACGAGATCCAGAAAAAAGCAGCCTTTCAAGTGTTTTAGTCAAGAATTGTGGCTTCCAAGAATCGGGAAAGAGAGAAAGTGAAGAGTTACTTACAAGTATTAATTGAAAACTTCAAAACATGAATCCTTTCCTTCTAACTCCGAAAACCATCCAAAACTAAAATTGAGACGGCAAGAGGATGTATTATATAAGTAAGGAATAGAGAAGTGTTAGAGCTCAGAGGGAGAAGTGGAAGGTGGGGTTTTTGGATACACCAAAAAATATTATAAAAACAAAAAAAAAGGAGGAAAGGTAGAAGCTTTGAGAAAACCCTAGTCAGCAGATAGCAGAAATGAATCAGGTTTGGCTATGGAGTCAATCATCTACAAATTGACCCAGCTGCTGAGTTATATTCTACCGTTGGATGGGTTAGGTGTGGGGAATGACGGGCAAGTAATATAAAGACCGAATTGCTGGGGCTGGGGCTGGGCTTGGACTTGGATCATTTTTGTGAGGCCTGTTTATTCGGGTGCCCCGGGGGGGGCATATGGGTAATTTAGGCGGGTGAAGTGCGGCTAGGGTTCGTCTCAGCCTCCTCTAAGTTTATATATAAAACCCCACCTCACTGCAGCACACAATTATCTACCGAAACGCCTGCCTGCCCGCAGCACACGATGGTTTTGGGGTCGGGTTTTCTCTTTTCTTTATATTTTTTTTAATTTTGTTTTCTTTACTCTGCTAGTTTCTGGATCTCTCTTCATTCCCCACCCCCCTAAAGTTGTCTTTTTGTTATGACTTCCAAGGGAAAGGAAGGGAGTTTTAATTGAGTTGAATTGAAAGATGTCTCAATTATTTTGCAAGGATTTCTGGGTGAGAAAAAGGGAAAAAAAAGCTGCCTCTAATGGGTGGAAGACGGAGTTTTGATGTGATTGTCTCTCCATTCAAAAGAACTTTGGTTTTTTTGTTTTTTTTGGAGGCATAAAATAAGAAAATAGGTTTTCGGCCGAGATATCGTTTCAGTCGTCCACTTTGTTTGATTGACGATTCGATTGTTGCTCGTCCACATTCTTTCACCACCGCTTCCCCTCTGTCCACTGGTTTAATGTTTCTCATTCCTTTTTGGTTTTTTTCTTCTTGTCTTTTTTGGATTAGTTCTTTAATGATTTTGAAAGAGCAGATCACAGGTGACGATGATGATGATGGTGACGATGATGATGATGTTGATGATTATTTACTAATTTATTTTTTCTTCACTTCGAACCGATTGGAATTCGAAGATTGAAAACTTCATTATATGCGGATTACTTCTCGGGCAATATGGCCCCTTAGCAATCATTAGAACAGAGCCACAACCACACGTGGTTCCAATCCAACTGCTGGGTTGATAGATATACAGGCAGAGCACTGACTGGGATACCCATTAAAAACTTTGCCCCTCTAGTTTTTTATTTTTTATCTGCTGTCTTGATAATTGGCAAGAGAATCAAACAAATATGTAATCCAGGGGACCCAGAAGAACACAAAGATTGGCTGGATCTTATGTTGCGATTATAGGGAATTGATAATAAAAACCAGGAAAATGAGACACAACAAATGAATGGGCAGCTGCAGCTGCCCTTGAAATGGGGCAATTAAAAAAAAAAAATGGGGCAAAACAAAAAAATGGGACAAGGGAATTAACCGTTGTATCCCCCACTGCAGCTGTGTGACATTCTCTAATTCTACGTGGGTATGAAAATCTAAAATCTGGATGATGAAAGTCTTCCCGGTTTTCCTCCGCTTATGTTCCACTATCGCTTTGAACAGGAAAATGACAATGGCAAGCTCTTCAGGCTGGAAATATCAAACAGCTCAACAAACCTCTGATCCGACAATCTAGCTTTAGCACCGGCAAATCTTTGGTACTCGTCGAATATGGAAGATAAGCACCATCTTTGCAATTTTCTCAAGCATCCCACAAGGCAACCAGTACGATGCTAATATTCCAATACAAAAATTACCTCGCCATGACCAATCAAAGAGGAAAAAATAAAACTAAAATAAAAAGAAATTCAAAGTACCTTCCCTCGTTTGCAATGAATTAGCACGGGGTGGTTCCTGACATCTGCCATGCCAAAAGTGACATAGTTGAGCTCATTTTTTAACAAGAAACCTATAGTCCTGTCACAATTGAAGTCTTAAGATTTCAAAGTTTTGGGATACCAAGGACAACTTTCAATGCTTCACGGATTGTTCCCTCCGGAATGGTCACAAAAGGCTCCTGTCCACGGTAATAAGCATAACAAGATATAGTGCTCAAGTCCAAAAAATGAAGGGAGAGGCAAAAGTGTACAAACAAGGCAGGTATAAAACGCTGATACAATGAACTCAGACGTCTAAGATTGCCCGCAATGTCCAGGCATTACACATTCTAGGCACTGATTGCATTGATGTGCTCACTAAGGGAAGCCAACAAGCTACTGAACAGGGGACTTGCAATTCCATGTCAACCGTACGTTTAGGAGAAACAGAAGAAGCAAAACCGGATAAAGAACAAGGCAGTGCTCATCGTCCATCTCTCTCTAGCTTTATTATATGCAGACTAGAGTTCTTTCTCTCTATGCATTTTGATGCCTTGGACCCAAGAAGTAACCGGAAAGGGAGGAATGCTCAGAAACTCAAATGATCTGGTAGCCAACAACTAGATTCACCTCCATGACTTGCTACCACTAGTTAATTCACGTAAGAAACCATACAGGTGAAAAGATATAATCTTGTGAGAATCTAGACCACCATTCTACAATGGCCCAACCCTTGATCCTTTTTTTTTTTACCCAAAGCAACTTCTATTAAGTTCCGGTAAGGTACAAAGTTGTTGATAAGTTATTGTTTTTATTTACCCTGATTTGATTCCAGTGGACTCGGCAACAATTCTCTTTTTTTATATATATAATAAATCTAAGAATCCACGTGATCAATGCCTGATGTAGCAAATTGTCCCTGCAGCATTAAGAACTAAAGCACACTTGCTCGTTTATGGTTAGTTTACGCAATTGAAAATTCTGAAGGAACAAACTTTTTCTTCCCAAAGTTCAGGAAAGCTATATACTGAATGAATATATCAGATTTATAAATAATAATAATAAAAAAAAGCAAAACTACCTTGGACATTTCGATCCCAAACTGGAAGAGCCGGATCCGATTCGCATTCAAAAAGTCTGCATTGGCTTCTGGATATGGTTCCGGACACAAGTAGCTATTGCCGCAAAACACAACACAACACAACAAGGTAAAAGTAAAAGGCAAAGATCTCAAATCAATTCCCAAAAAAAAAAAAAAAAAACACAAAAATATACACGACAGGACAATCATAAAAACTAAAACTGAAGAATTCATTTTCTTTTCCCATTTAATAAATATAACAAATATAGCAATTGCATTGCTTACATACATAATGGAACGGAGACCAAGGGATTTCAAGAAGCCGAAGTTGGCAGAATCCGGGAAACCAGACCTAAAAATGCCGACATCGACTATAGCGAAGTTGAGCGGCGGAACGAACAGACCCTCTCCGTCTCTGTCCTTATCCTCCCCGACGGCCGCCGCCGGCTGGGTAGCCACTTCCAGGACGGTGCAAACCTCCCCGTCAAAGTTATCCTGCAGCTCCATTTGCTTTGGCGCCTAAATTTTTCAAAAAGATTGGATTGTTTTCTTTTTCACCTGTTCCTCTTTCTTTGGGCTACAGTCTGGGATACCATAGGTTGGAGGTGTAGTAGAAGATTGGATCATTTATGGGGGCGGGTCAAAAGTTAAGTTGGGAGTAGAAGGAAGGAAGGCAGAATTAAAAGAGGAGTTAGCAGCAGAGAACAGAGGGAGGGAGAGAGAGAGAGAGAGAGAGAGAGAGAGAGGAATCAAAAGAGCATCTTTTTGTTGTTAGCCAAGTGAATCTTCCTGTATATCCATGACCATTGACCGTGATCCATCCAACTTTACCATTTTGCTCTTGTCTATCTTTGTATTATGGCGGTGATGGACTTCACTTAATCTTAGCCGAGTGGAGGGGACTAGGCGCCCTAAACAACCCAAAGTTATCGGCCTGTGGTGGATTTTCAGGCCTTTTCCTTTTTTTTTTTTTTTGGTTGTGTTTTCCGGTATTAACAGGCCTGATTTTCAGGCCCTATTAAATGAAAGTCATTGTTCCCAAATAGAGAATAATAGAGAATTTTGGTTGCTTGTGTTGCATGAAAATAGAAACTGAAAAAAAAAAACCATATCTAACTAAAAGTTTAAACTTTTATTTTAAAATTCTTGAACTTGAAAATGGGAGAATGAAATTTATAAGAATAAAAAAATTATTTTTATTATTAAATAAAAATGAAAATAAAAGAAGGAAGAAACTGAGAGAAGAGGTGCTGGCATGCGTCGAATCGTTTAGCCCTCTTCTCCCTCTGTTGTGCCCTGTTTGCTCCCTTCCCCACTCAATTCCCATTCCCATCTTCCTGACGTTGGGAAGTTGGCTTGGCATAATGCTGTGGCCCTATTTTAGTTCCAGGAAAGGCAAATGAGCCTGAATTAAAATCTTCATATTGCCATCCGAATGACCTATTGTTTT
Source organism: Bruguiera gymnorhiza (assembly GCA_020883675.1). Classification (NCBI taxonomy): domain Eukaryota; kingdom Viridiplantae; phylum Streptophyta; class Magnoliopsida; order Malpighiales; family Rhizophoraceae; genus Bruguiera; species Bruguiera gymnorhiza. The sequence continues at coordinate 106,752 of JAIRCJ010000017.1, read as the reverse complement.
AAGTCATTCCATACAATTACGCTTTCTGCCCATCTGCATGCATGTGAACAACTACCCTTAAAAGTAAGTCCTGATGACGGCTTCTAAGCAACCAATTAAAACAAACCCTCAAAGATTACACGATTTTCTTCTGTCCAAATCACACGAAAGACCAAATATTTGTATAGCCCCACTCACTCACAGCTTTTAACAGTGGCAAGTATCCTAACTTGCCAGTTCCTTGCTTGCTGATGATATCAGAAGAAACGTCCTATTAACCCAACTGGAAGATGTACCTATCGCCTAACTTTAACAAGACTTTTTTGGAACTTAATCATTTGATTCAGGCAGAAAGCTCAAGTACTTTAATCATTCCCTGACTATTTGCGGTTAACATGGTTGGGCTATCCCTCTTCCAACACACTGCACTAACGAAGTGTGAACTACCACTGCCTTCACCATGTTCCCGGTGCAAACCAAATCTATGATGAGCTGCAGGTTTGGAGATGGCCTGCAAGCACAAAGAGAACTTAAATTAGTCAAGAATATGAACATTATGCCACAAAAAAAGTGGGCCTGCATTTATCTGCTAACCTTGTGATAAACAAACACTTCATTTGTTTCGCTACCACAAGCCATGTATTCAGAGCTCACTGCAAGACCCACAAAGTTCTTCTGATTTGTATGGCCTCTAAAAGTTCCCAACTGCGAAAAAAAATTGTCAACCATAAAGTGGAAAGAAAATCAGAATCGTAATTAGTGACAAAGAATTAAAAAAGACTGCTCATCTTTGTTACGTGAAGAAGCATGCAGTCCATTTTCCATTTGAGAATTGCCATCACTTACAGATACATTATCCTTCACATCCCATAAACACAATGTACTGTCAGTGGATGCAGATGCCAGTTCATTGCTGGACAAAAATTTTGCATATGAAACAGCTTTCTGGTGCCCACTGAGCAAGGCAAGTGGTTGGCTAACATTTCTCAAATCATAATAGTAAACATGATGATCGGCAGAACCTACCTGCAAAATTCATCATATTATCCCTTGTAAATTTTATCCATTAATGACCTGAATTCTGTAAGAAAATGGACAGTTCAGCAAGAATTGGACAGAAGCATACTGCCAAATAGATGCTGGACCCAGGATTAAATTTGACAGAACAAATATTTGCTTTCATATCAATGTTGAGAACACTTGCTTCTTGATTTATACTCCAGACTCTGACCTGATAAGTACAGAGATGCACTAATGAAACTTGTGTTAAGCATCTATGAACCAATCAAAAGTTAAGAAGACTAGGTAATAGAATGATTTGTCTAGAACTGTCCTTCAAGTGTCGAGGCAAATCTGTACAATTGATGGATCATATTTTACATTTGCTCCTCATCTATAGCCAATAGGTATCCTACGCCTACCTTACAGTCATCGCCCCCAGATACAAGCATTGAAGGTTCAGTGCATGAAAAATCAATACTCCAAGCTCGCTTTTCATGCTCCTCGTATTCCATTATGCTCTGGTTGGAAAAGAGTCTTCATTAATTTACTTTGACAGACATAATAATAAGGGCCACTATGAGTTTTGCTGGTATATGCCTTGGATTTGAAACCAAGAATATGGGTTCAATGCTAGAAAGTGGTCAGACAGTGCACAAAATGCTGAAAAGTAGAACTATTGCTAGACTTTCTTCACTTAACTCTGCTTTGAAGCAACTCTTACTGATCTAGAAAATGGCCTTCCTGGCAGTTCATGGAACACGTATGTGTGAATGCCAGTCTGTTGCAAGCATCCAATAGGCAATGAAGGCTAAAAGAGGCAAAGTAACATGATCTATACCTGGCGAGTGGTTGCATCCCAAACAGTTACTACGCCCTCATAGTCACTGCTAGCAATAAGATTCCTAGTGTACTTGTTCCAACTCAAGCAACTGAGTTTAGATTGCGTAGACATTTCCACAACTGGACAAAGCACATCTGCTGGTTCATTCATAACCTGGAAAGCAATGTGTTGACTTATAAACTCATGGTATAGAGTATTATACACTAAAGCTACCAAAAAAATGGGGGCAGATTGAGTGTGGTCAAAGGTGTATATTTTATTTTGGGGGATATCTTGCAGTTTTCTGGTTTTATCTTATCCTGGGTGTAAGGGTATTTTCAGAACCCTTAAGTTAAGCTTGTAATCCAACCAGTTTTTATCATAGTGAAAGAAAATGAAGGTGGCTGACAGGTGGACTTGGGCACATGGGCTATAAATTTGGGGTTTTTTGCACTTTCTTTCTCCTCTAATTAATTTCAGCATAATCTGGAATTAATGGTAACTTGAAAAATAACACAATGATACAGACCACAGTTGGCAAATGGAACAAATACCCCATTACCACAGTGCACACCAAACAATAAGCTTTGTTTGACAACAATAGCTAAAACTGATCCGCCTTGAGATTGCCAGATTAGGCACAGCAATCAACAATCAATCTTCATAAGAGTCCTGTTACCTCTGATAGAAAAATAGATCTTTAAAAGCAATTTTCCTAGTCATAAAGTTGTGTCAATGTCATAAACAACAGGTCTTAGCAAAAGCAGAAGAATTACCATGCCTCTTATTAGATGGTTAGGATGCAATTCCAAATCTAGTCATGGTAACACTTGCACCACAGTTTTATAAGCTCAAGAAAGTAGAGAATTGGTCCACAAAACTGGAATACTCTATTGAACACTTACTGAGGAAAATTCAAAAATCTTTATCCATCTAGAAACTCCAGCAGTAGCAAAAAGTTCATCATCGCGATCAAATTCTATGCTACAAAGGTAACAAGAACATTACCATGACAAATACGATTTTATATTGCAAACAAATCATTTATCAAACTACAAAGAGAAATGGAAATGCCAATTTCATGGACCAAGTGCAACAGAACAAACACTCTGCTCTTTCCCCTGAAATTGACCGAACACTGAATTTATCAGTGCCCCGAATTCCGTCATGAATTCCACTTTCCAGGGTTACAAGAAATCCACGATACATGCAAAAATAATCATTACAGCTAAAAGGCGTAGACCTTACTGTCAGATGTTAATCATTGATCTTGCCAAAGTCACTCAGCCATGAAAAAGTAATGCAGTCACTGCTTGAAATCAACTACAAAACAATTCTACAAATATGTCGCAGATTAGTGCAGTTCAATTCTCCTTTTTTTTTATAAATAAAAAAATAAAAAAAACATTATATTCAGTGTTCAATTTATGCAAACTATTTTAACTATGATATCTCACGTAAAAAAGTGTGGCTTTTATAGTTTTTTTTTTTTTTTTTTTTCACAGGGACTTGAAACTAACAGAAAATGCAAGAATGGAGTTAGTAGCAATGACATAACAATGGCGAATATCTTAACTTACCTAGATACAATATTAGAAGAGTGGAAAAGGTCTGCATGTCTCAGTTCTGCAACTACCCTCAACCGACTAGTAAGAATCAGACCAAACAAATTCTTTTAGTTACTAGGGCAGAAAATATATTCAACACTTCAACATCCAGTGGTCATAAGAAACAAACAAAAAGCACAGCATTACATGCAATTTCACGTGTTTAAAAGATGTAAAAGAGGTCAACCACTGCAATCGATGCTTGAAACTTATCTACCTGTATCGAGTAAAAGTGGTGAGCAAAGATCGAAAATCATCAAGACCAACTTTATACTCTTCTCTATTTCGGATGTTATCCTTTTCTTGATGTGCATGTGCTTGTCTGGCCCAATGTTGCCTCTTTCGCAAGTAAAAGTCTCTTAAATCATTGAACTGTAGCAAGACAGGCTAAGATGACACCATATGTGGGTTGTGGACGTCCAATAAAATTTGATAATTAACCAGAGAATTGTTCGCACACCTGTTCATGTACCCATCTCTTTCTTGCTGCAGACAGTCCTGAATAAGTGATGGACTGAGAATTGGGATCATCAGCAGGCATCCTCTGTATCACCGAGTATTTTTCCTTTTCCCTATAGAATTCTGATCTGTGTCTCTCTACAGAATTCAAGTCCATGGTAATATACTGGAGATCTGCTTGAATCTGCAAAAGAAGGAAGACCATTGATTCCTACCTAAATCCATCCAACTATAAAAAACAGAAGGACAGAAAATAGAAATAGAAGGACCTCGTTGAGCTCTTGGAGCTTTTTCTTCCTGAGGCAATGCAGGAAGTCAAGTAAAATGCATGTATTGGTCTCTGCTTCTTGTTCTTCAATCTTTCTCTTCTTCTCTGCAAGGAGGGACAAGAGGCTGTCTAGCTCCTTAACAGACAATTCACAACCCTGCTTTAAGGATCACAAGAAGGAGACATTCCGTTGACTCGAAGTCAAAGCAATTGGAAACAAGCGACAAACTTTTTTTTTTCCTATTTTTGAAGTATAATAAAAATAACAGACCTGCTGTAATGCGCGGCGAAGATTTTCAAAAGGAGAAGCGTGCTTGGCTATTTGACGAGCAGAAGTCCTCTCCAATATCTACAGTCCAAACTCACACACAAACACACATCAAATAACTGTAAGCAGACTGCAGAGGTGGTAAGAATTTCTTTCCTTCTTTGTTGTTTCCGGGTAAGTGTGTGTGTGTGTGTAGAAACAAACCTTGTTGAGCAAATAATTGGGGAAGATGAGGGAGGGAGTAAGGAAATGAGCACAAGAAGGGCAATCACTCTTGTTTCTTAAATGAGTGACAATGCAAATGTAACAGAAGCTATGGCCACAGGCAGTGAGAAAAGCGTCCTTCATGATCTGCATGCATATGGGACATGACATGTCCTTGTCCAACTCCTCTGCCGAGGGGAGTGCCGCCGCTGCTGCTTTGAGTGGGGGCGGAGGCGGTGGCGGCGGCTGTTCAGAAGCAGTTGCTGCAGATGACTGATCGGATTTAATGGCAGGGACCAGTGGCCCCATTGAGCAGCCACTGCCCCCTCCCATTTTTCCTGCCTATCGATCGTTTTGGCTCTCTCTCTCTCTCTCTCTCTCTCTCTCTCTCTCTCTCTCTATTTCGGAGTAGAACCAGAAGAGCATAACACACTACTATACGAAAAGGTAAAGAAAAACTTTAAAATTGGGGGTGGGGGGTAATGGCTGGTGGCAAGAGATATCAGAAGAGGAAGGAAGGAGTTTTGTGAAGAAGTGTCAAGAAAGCAAAAGGGCAAAAAGAGAAAGCTGAGAGGGAAAGGAAAAGGGTTAAAGAGAGACCAAGTAGAGGAAGCAGCAAAGGACAGAGGTATGGGATCGATCACAGGGACAGAAAGGCAGAGGAAGAGAGAAAAAGACACCGAGGGGGGAGGGGTGCTTTGTAGTTGTTTGTGAGGGTGAAAACGGCCCACGATGGCCCCCGGCGATTTTGAGTGGTTCCCTTTTCGGTAGTTTTTGGTTGACTCTGACACGACGCCACACGTCATATAGCCTTGCGGACACTTGCACTTGCAATCGCATTCAAGTCTACTCTCTTTCCTTTCCGGAGTAACGAGCTTTCAGATCCAATGCATTGGACTGCACATCCTCTGCTGCTCCTACTACTGCCCCCACTCACACTATCATCATAACAATGCCTCTCCCAAACCCAAAATTCTCCCACTCGTTGGATTGTGTGAGTGCACAGCGCAGCACGAGCCCAAGTACCTGATCAGTTCTAAAACAACACCGAACACCCCCTATCCCCTCTCGCCTGCCCACAACCACCCCCACGGAATGGATTAATCTTTAGTCTCGAATATATTATTCCTTGTAAATTCTCTATCCCTAACGTGTATTTGTCCATGTCTTTTTTTATTGACTCTATAGCTCAATTTGTGGTATTGCTTAATGATTTATTATTATTTTTTTTTTATAAAAGAAGATCCAACAGGTGATGTGGCGTTAGTACAAATATATACCCCATTTGTTAGTCCAAGTTATGTGAACCATTGGTGGGCGCTATAATCAATCAAACAATTTGGTGATGTGTACTCTGATTCATCATCCCTCTGCCCATATAATACATTCTTCTTGTTGGAGATGAAGTTGTTGGGAACTTTCAGGTGTGAACCTCTTTTTGGTGCTTTGACGGCCACAAGTTTATCTCAATGCAGTAAACATGCAGAGACTTTATATATATATATATATATATATATATATATATATATATATTGTTTTGACAGCTAGAGTATGTACGGACAAATGCTGTCATAGGTTGTGCTCACTGAAATATTGCATCTTCTGCTTGCAGACTGTATGCGTGATGAGTCCTGGTGCTGCTTGCTTTTATGGCCCATGGCTACTATTATTCGACTGTTCTTGACTGCACATGATCGACTTGAGATATTCCATCAGCTACTATTTCTGAAATTGGAACAGCTTTTATGATTAACATTGTTGAAATCATCCTGTTATTTGGAGGAATTTCTTACTCGAAACCTTTGATTGATGCATTACATGCTATGATGTCCAGGCACTAGCATTTGGATTCCATGTCGCTCTAGGGCCACAAGAAATGGATTACTTGCGTACCTGAACCATCCATTTATTAGGGCTGGCAAAGATAGTGATGCTGGCATCATAAGCCCTAGTAGCAATAGGAAAAACAGGAAAGTGCATTAGACACAATCTTATCTAACGGCACATTTTGTCAGGGAACTGTGTCAAGTAATCTATTTGCGCAATATGTCATCGTGGATTCTCACGATTATCAAGATACGTACAGTCGGAGTCATTGTTCCCTTCGTAAGAATCCTGTAATCCGAAAATAATCCTTTGGTACTGATCTGATGGTGCTTATGCGGGAGACTTCACACAAAGAAAGCTGATTCCTGAGTTGACACTAACCATGGCTACCGGCTACCCTAACCCATTGGAGTGGGAGTTTTTGCCTGTCTGCCTCAAAAAGCTGCTACTTCAGTTTTGATCTCACCAATACGTTAGTCATCACTTGGGCGTGTAGCCCTGTTTAACGAGGGTAACGTTTCTTATCATCATTTCTAAAGAGCGAGATTTGATATAACGATGAGACTGCATACATCCTTAAAACTCCTCAGTGCCCTTCTCTTATGCCCCATTATAATGTCAAAATTTAGATGTAGATGCCAGCTTAGCCTTTTACTCTATACTTAGCTTCACCGCCTCCAACTCTACGCCGAGCAATTTAAATGAATCACGGAAAAATGTGGCGTCATCGTAGTAGCATATTGCTGCAATTATTTATTTCTTTATTTATTTTTCAATTAACAATGAAAAAGAGAACAGATCAGAAAAAGGGGTAGCGTTGTATTATTACAGACCTTGAATAGGTACTAAAACACTACGGCTGGGCAGCCTGTTCTACCCAATGGAACAGAGAAACTCTAAATTTTCTGTCATTCCGGCCTCTAAAATCCTACAGTCATTTCAATCCCCACACTGTTCTCTCTCTGATTAAAAGTTCTTCCATCCAAGTCCGAGCATTTCAACGGCTAAAATCTATCAGCATATCAACAAAACTAACCATACAATTTTTACCGTTTTCAGTGTCAGCCCTCCATTTCACATCACAGAAGGGTGGGTTTCTTAATTCGAAACTACAGTATACAAACTTATCACAGCAGCCATGCGTATCACAGGATAGAGTCCCCAAAAACCCCTGTTAACTAGTAAACAGGTCAACCGGCGAGAGAAGTCCTTAAAACACATCTTTGTATATTCAGGGGAAGAGGAAAAACAGGCCTTTCCCTATTATTGAAGTGTAAGAATCACTAGGCTTTTTTTTCTTTTTTCTTTTCTCTTTTTTGTTTATATACAAATTCTTTCACTCTTATCAAACATTGGTAAATCTCTTCTTCATCCCTCCACTTCCCTACTTTCACTTTGATGGAGAAGTTAAAGATTTCTTTAAACATTCAACAATACCTTCACAATTAGCTTGTGGAAAGATGCACTCTAGTTCATCGTCTAAAGCATCCTCTGGATATGAATGAGGAGAGCGGAGATTCCCATGGGTCTGACAGGCCTTCATAGTCTTGCAATGTTCAGCCTCGTCATCTCTGATGTTCAGAAATACATCATACAAATTTTCTGAAGGTACAGAAGATGAAAAGGAGACTTATGTTAGTGACCATTGCATTTTATCCTCTGTTATTTTAATTCCATTTTCCTAATTTTCAGGAGATCAAAATTCATAACAACATAATTGGAGATTTTTTATTACCTATTTTTGGTCTCCGAGTATGGGGAGGTCTAGAAGTCTGAAATTCATCTGGAAGAAAGTTGTAAAGGTTGTTAGGCCTAGATCACAATTTAGAAAAAAGGTAAAGGGTTGTTAGAGGACAAACTTACCAAACAAGTATAAATCACCCTCAGTGTAGTATTTTATAGCAACCTCAGGAGCAGGCAATTTTTTCAACTCCGCTGTAAAGAAAAGAAACAAGTAGAATCTGTAAGGATCATGTTCAAGAGGTTTGCATGCTATGTTCAGTGCAACTCAATGGCCTCAATATATTTTGAACATGTCAAAGTTCATTCTCCAACATCATCCACCTGTAGGTCCAACTCACAATCACAGACTGGCAACTTAACCCACAGTGGTCACTTTACAAGGAAAACTATTACAAATTACAACCAAGAAAGATAAAAGAAAGGTAACTACAATGGACTTAACCAACCAGTTTGTTATGTTACAAGGATTGCCTTACAAATTATAAACAAGACAACCAGAAGAAAGGTAACAATAATAGCTGATCTCTGGTCTCTTTTTGTCAACAGATGACAAAAGTTCCTGAGCAAATATTCAAAGATAACATCAACATGTGATACTATTGCATACCTCCTCGTGCCTTGATAAATTTGTCATAAGTTTCATAAGCATGACTTTCTACACACTCAGAAAAGTGATCTGCAATGTGAAAGAAGAGCACATAATAGTTCGGGATAAGAGACAACATGTAGGCTTGTTCTGCAATTACTTTCTCAATAGCACTACTTGTTTTGGGTTCCTTTTGTGTGATGTTAAAGCAATTTATGGGGGAACAATGAAAATGAAAAGGTCGCTGAAAAAATATGATGCTTTGTTCTGTCTTTAACTAAATCTAATTAAAAAAAAAAAACAGAATTGAGAGTTTACGGTTCCTGAGATGTATGGGGGTAATTACAAGGAGTTGGTTTGCTAAATTATCAAAAGTCTTATATTACGTTTAAGGTTCCACTTATCACAATTCATGTTTTTGTTTATGTTTTATTCTAATGGGATCCTTATGAATTGTAGCCACAAAGAAAAGTCTAATGCATGGGATCTCATGACACACCATAAGTTCTATATTGAGGAATTGATAAACTAGAAAAATGAGATGCAACACTTACAAGCCATTCTAGGGCTTAATGCATACATGAAGACTGTCATGATATAATAAAAGATCGCAATATGTTGGGCAAGGAACCGGTCAAACCACCAAGAGTTACCCCCTAGCTCCTGCAAATATCATCACATGATAGAGTCAAGTAATGATGTTTTCATTCAGTTTAATCCAAATTGAGAAATTTGGAGGACTATAGAGAGGATCATAGTAGCCTAAAGCAAATAAAACAATAAACATGTGGGATGACTTCTCTTGATAAAAATTAATAAAAGGAACCAAGGCAAGCTAGAAATAAAGGAAGAATTGTTATATGGCCACTCACTTCCATGATAAGCAAGTGATGCATTTCATTCCAGCTCTCAGCAAAATGTACTTTCAGATAATCTGCTCTTCTCCACCAACCAAAACTCTCATACATGTGCAGAACAGACATAAATGCTGCCATAAAAGCAAGATGGTTAGGCCAGTCATAACAACCAGCCAAAAAAAAAAAAACCCAAAAAATCTATGTATACCATAAGTCATAGACACAAAATCACTTGGAAAAAGCAAACAGATTTCCTGTGTTTTAAAATTAAGTTGGTAATTTGATCCTCTTCGTTTTTGGGTGAACAAGATTCCAGAATGAACTCCATATCCTATGTAATCTTAATTCAGATGTGATATACCTCCCAAGGGTGCCATCAACACCAACATGTTAAACGTACAAGGACTTAAATCTGGCTAAGACTGAACGGGAGGTTCCCAATATTTGCTTGTTCTCCCTTTTAAGGACCTAATAAAAGAAACCGAACAATGATAAAATGAGAAATACTTTGGCACTCACCAAAGTAAGGAACTCTAGCAATAGTTTCCAGCACGAAAAACCTTGCGTAATCTCGATCATGATACAAAGTATCAAGAATCTTTATGACTGTATCCTGTAAAGATCAGCAAGACCTTGTTAGTAACTTATTAATGAATATCAATGCACACGAGAGAAATATGTTCTGGAGTTACTAATGAAGCTTTTACATCCGAGGGTGACCCTAGTCACTAAGAATTCCATTTATTAAGGCAAAACAAAGTTGGTTTAGACAATGGCTGGCTCCCCAACTGTTGGCTGGTGCAATGCATGGATTAGCATTATAAACCATAAGAAAGCATCCCCACTAAGCACACTTTGTGAGTTTGAGAGACAAACAAAATCCACAAATGAACTGGCAAGATTTTGGTGGGAAAAATGAAGAGAAACCTAGTCAGTGATTAAGAAGAAGAAGAAGAAGAAGAAGAGAACAATTACCGTGAGAAAGACGTTGATAGATTGTTCCATCTTGATAATCCACAATTCCAAAGAAGTATTCGGATGTGGGTCTCGGCCGGCACCTTGCGTCCCATGTTTTGTTTGTGTTTGACCGGTAAAAGTCATGGGATTGAAGGTTTCCTCGACAGCAACCTTCTCCTCATCTTCTTCCCGCAAAACCGTTGCTTGGACAGGGTTCAACTTGACCTTCCTTCTGCAGAGCCAAGACCCAAATGTGGAAAAAGAAAAATACTTTCCATTTCAGAGAGCAATTCAAACAAGAAGTGATGGGGGTGAGGGCGTGGAAGATAAGCAATCGATTCAAATTTCAACAGTCTAACCTCGAGAGAAATGGAAGAGGACTGGAAAGAGAAGGGTTGCGAGAGTAGAAAGATGCTATTCTACCGGTGGTACCGGTACCGCCATTAAACGAAGAAGAAGAAGAAGAAGAAGAAGAGACCGAGGTTGAAGCTGCTGCAAATATTGTGAAAGGTAGAATCGTCGCCATACTGAATCAATCAACTGATTTGATCAGTTCGCTCATTCGCAGCGGTAATAGTAGCTCCCCCAACCCGTTCCGTTCCTTTGGGAACTCAAATCCCAAAATGGCGATAGCCCCCAACGTTTTGTTCGTTTACTTTAGGGGTTGTTGGCTTGTCTTCGCATTTGGGCTTTTTGGTAAAACAAGAAGAAGGGGCTTGTGTGTTCGCACGCTCCGTTCTAGACTCTCGTCACTACTTCCCGCACAAGTCCATTTGGTCGGTCGGTTGGTTGATCGGTCGGTCTCTCGGTGCTTTGGGCTGGGCCCCTACCACCAAAAACTCCTCCCGCCTCACCCCACCCCACTCCAGCAGCAATTTCATTCGTTTAGTTGGTGGGGCTTGGGGCCCCCTGCCCTTGCCCCGTTTATCACTCTCTGTGTGCGTTCCGGTCCGTAACCCTGGAAGGCTCGCTCGTTGTCATGTATATGATGGCAGTGCCTCTGCGCGGTGCGGGTTAAACCGGAAAAGAGGGAAGGAAAATTGTGATTGTTAGTTTTAGGCGTCGCATCCCCATCAGTTCTCACGGGATCCATCGGCCCACTTACTGCTCACTTATCTACCGAGTACCCACGCCAACTGTCTGGCGGCCTGCCGCCCACAAACTCGAGACCCTTATGCGCCGCTTTCATTTCTGCCATCTTCCCCGTGTGCTTTTGAAAAGAAACAAAATTCCAGCCTTTGGATTATGAGATCTATGAAATAAAGAAGCCTCTTTGAGCAAGGCAAATCTATTAGCAGAAGCAAAGAGGACTGTTGACTTTAATCTGTCATTTCTCTTTCTTTGCTTCTTCTTACTTTGTCTGCCACTCAAGTAACCCTCTTTCTCATTATTATTTTTTTTTTGTATCTGTTGTTTTTCTTTTGGTTTTTGTTTATATGAGTTCGTATCACCGTCAGTCTCCAAATCCGAAGCTATGAGCAATCAAAGAAACTGCTTGAGCTTCAAAAACAAGGAAAGCTCCTCATCCTACTTCATCATCAACAACGAAGGCTTCGAATTGAAGAGCCTGAGATTGTGCCTCAACTGGGTTTGCTTGGATCGATCCAACATATGGAGAAGTGGACTTTCCTGTTCCATTTTCTTCCTTCTGGCTGTTGGGGTTCCTCTTGTGTCTCACTTTGTTCTCTCTTGTTCCGCTTGCGACGAAAAGCACCAGCGGCCCTACGATGCGGTCGTCCAACTCTCTCTTTCTGTGTTTGCTATCATCTCTTTTTTCTGCCTTTCTGGTTGGTCTCGCAAGTATGGTATCGATAGATTTCTCTTCCTTGATAAATTGGATGAGGAGAGCGAAAAGATTCAACATGGTTACAAACATCAGCTCCAGGTCCCATCCCTCCTCCTCCTCTTCTTCCTCCTCTTTTCTCTCCTCCACTCCAAATTTCACTTTTTTCCGGCCTTGAAAGCAGAAATCTGCTCAGCTAATAATTAATATATACAACCACATAGTAGTGATCAAGTTAGCTACTAACGGCTTACTCCCATTATATTATATCCTTTGTTCTCAACTTGTTGGTATTCATAGATTCAACTGAAATTACTACCTGGGTTCCATTAAATTTTTCACCATATCCTCTCATGGATTCACGAACTGGATGCATAGATGTTTGATGGATTCTCAGGATAACTATAAGAGACATACATGCTTATATATGGTATTGCCAAGATCTTTGCAGACGATATTTATGCCTAATTACGACATAGGAAGTATTGGCAAGCTCAAACTTTATTCTTAAATGTTGCTCTTTTACACAAAAATGTTGACCTTCTAATTCTTGCAGCGATCAATGAAGCTTGTCTGCATCTTCGTTCTCCCCTGCTTTGCTGCCGAGAGTGCATACAGAATATGGTGGTATGTCACCGGGGCAACCCAAATCCCATATTTTGGGAACATGTATATCAGTGACACTGTCTTATGTATATTGCAGCTGTGCTCCTGGGTGTACAGAATGTCATTGTTCATCCTGGTATGCATTCTCTATAGATTGATTTGCTACCTGCAAACACTTAGACTTGAAGAGTTTGCTCAAGTATTTCAAAGAGAAAGTGAGGTTGGTTCAATCATGAAAGAGCATCTCAGGATCAGAAGAAATCTTCGCATCATAAGCCATCGTTTCCGAAGATTCATTTTGTTGTCTCTGCTTTTTGTTACTGCGAGTCAGTTCATTTGCCTTGTCATTACCATGAGCTCCGAAGCCAATAACAACATCTTTGAGGCTGTAGAACTTGTGGTACATTTTCTCCCCAGCTTCTTTCCGGTGATGTACTATCTGATCATAAGGTTTTGTGTAGGATTATTCATAACTACTTGTGTCTACGGGGCAGATTTGCTCCATTAATCTGGTGACAGGGCTCTTCATATGCCTGCGAAGTGCAGCAAAGATTACACACAAAGCACAGTCAATCAGAAGCCTTGCTGCAAAGTGGCATGTTTGTGCCACAATCAACTCTTATGATGACATGGATGGTGATACTCAAACGAGTCAGATTTCTTCCAGCCAAGTATCCCCTGTCAACATTGATTGGGTACTAGATGACGAGGAAGAAGATGGAGATGATCTTGATAGCACCAAAATGGTGCCTATATTTGCACATACAATCTCATTCCAGAAAAGGCAGGCTCTAGGTTAGTAGGCAGAAAATAACTGCATTATTTCCACATACATTAGTGCGTATGTGAAGGCAAGCGTTAGTGTAACGATAAGGTTACTCCATTGTGTTGGAGGTCACAAGCTCGAGTCGTGAGAAGCAGCCTCTCTGTAGAAACAGGGTTAAGGCTCCATATATCTGAACCTTCCTTGGACCCTGCAGCTTGGGAACCTCGTGCACTTGGATTCCCTTTTATTGTATTGTGCACTTAGGAATGCTTATAAGGTAATAAGGTGGCTGAAACTTGTTGCAGTGACATATCTGGAAAACAATCAGGCAGGTATGACAGTTTATGGCTTCGTAATGGACAGAGCATGGCTGCACACAATTTTTGGGATTGAACTAGCTCTGCTACTCTGGTTGCTCAACAAGACAATAGGTACTCCTTTATTACTTTGTCTTCTCTTTTCCTCTTTTTTTTTTTTTTTTCCTGTTATTTCGGTGCCTCATTAATGGTATGATACATGATATTTGGAAATAACACATTCAAGGCTGACGAAAACAATATAAAGGTCTCAGTTTAAAGTTCTATGCATTGGACTTTACATCATAAGTTCAGCCCAGCCACACATATTCAAATTAGGCATATAATGACATTCATTACCACAATACCCTCTATCAAAGAACACTAGCGGCAGAAATTAGAAATGTAAATTGAGGTCATGTTTATTGACAAACTATCCATTTGCAGGAGGCAGAATAGTCTTTGCTCCAGCCCTTGCCTCGTTCCCTCCCCTAATCTTCTCACATTTTGACTCGTGTTTTGTTGCAGTGAATTGGACCTAAAAATTATGTGGACTCTGGCGACATAAGGCTCAATCCTGTTTTGATTTACGCGAAATTCTTTGGTTACATTTCCTTGTTATGGTCTTGAGGGAAAGTATCGTACAATATGTAAGGTTTTTTTTTTTTTTTTTTCTCCTTAAAGGTGGTATTGACTATAAGTGATTATAATAACTGCCGTGAACATGACATCATTTACTAAAAAAATTACATATTATGTAAGTATTCTGCTTTCAAAGGTATAATAATGCTACCATATTATGATTACATCAATTTCATAATAGCTAGCTTGGTATTTTACAAAGCCTGCATCATGATATTTGAATCTAAGGCAACTTGCCAATGTTTAAGGGTTACAACATTAAGGCTTTGCAAAGGACAAGGGGTAACGTCAAGTAATGCAAGACTAGGACTTTGGGATTATGTGGCAAAAGGAAAAAGGCTGGACTTTGGACAGCAACATAGTTTGTTTTTCGACCATGGGCGATGCAAGTGGGGTTTCGTAACTTCAAATGAGTCTTTGTAGTCTGAGCTGCCGTTCACTTCTCATGGGCTCAAAAACAACATTTTAGCTTCAACTTTGTCATATACATCCATTTCGAAAATTAATCTATTGCCTAGAGAAATGCACATGTTTAGACATTCTGCTCGGCTCGGGGTAAAAGGAGCTCACCTTTAAATTAAAGAAAGAAAGAAAAAAAAAACCATGGAAATAAAAGAGGGAGGGCAACACGTGAACTTCCTCAATATTTTGATGGGATTTAGTGCATTAGCCCTTTAAAGGAGTTCCGTAAACTTTTATTTTCCGCTATTTAACTGCACTGCAAGAAGGGATGATGAATAAACAGGGTCATCAAGTAGACCAGAGAGAGCCTTGTATATAGTTGGGTGATCAGGTTTAGGTCTTTAGAATCTGCAAGAGACCCTTTTGTCTCGTCCCTTGTTTCTTCCCTGGCTTATACGAGTTTTGAGTTTAACATGGCATTCCAATACGTTGGAGTGAGTAACTTTGTTTGCCCTTTCGCTGAGTTCACTGTTATAGCCTCCCTAACACCGTGAAAAAGTCCAACTGAAGGAATAAGGGGGTAACTTTGTTCCCTTCAATGAACTTACCTTACATGGATTCTAGAAATTTGGCTGAACAAAGTCATCATATAGTGTTTCAAGTTATAATTGCTGCCTTTTTCTTTATTTATGACTGAGTATCAATCAGATGCTAGATAATAATTAGAAAAAAAAAAATCGAAAAACATACATTAGTCTAAAGGCCGCTTGACTAGACGCCAGCATCGATCAATACCAATTACCGCACCCTCGGCAGTCCCACCAAATTGAGCATGATGAGATTGGCCTGCAATCAGTAAGGACAAAAAGGACTGCATTGGTGGAAAAACACAGAAACCAAGAAACACCAAAAACGTATAAATATATCGGTCATTAGCTTTGTGAAAACATTGTAGTCATCGAATCATTTCTTTTTCCCTTTAATGCCCTCTGCCTTGTTCCTTGGGACTTCCGGGGCTGCAGGGTCGAACCGCGTTCGTGGACTGCGTTCCAAGTTTACAATTATTAGTTACATTGCCACAAACCCTTCCAGCGTTCTCTCCTCGCCACCCTCCATTGTTGCATCGCAAAACCAGCCACTCCTGCGCACGTAATTAGCTGGCCTATAGCTTATATCTGCAGAATGGCTGTAAGTGACTTTCAAGATGCCTCTTTCCTTCCTTGTTAGTGTCTTGTTTTCAGTTTCACTCCATCTTTTGTGATCGATGACTGTCGGCGCGCGCTGGCTACACGTGGTAGATGTAACATTTGTCAGTTCAGTGCGTAACTGCTTACAGGGGGCAGCGGGTTCTCCATTAAGAGTCCGTCTTTAAAGACTCGCGAGCCCTCTCACGTCCCACCATTCACTTTGTAATTCTTAATAAGTACTGTTTTACATTTCTTGCCACAAAAGAAAGGGAAATGTCAAAAAAATTAAGCACATTTATGTATGGTTGATGTTGATTCTTCTTGTTGTTATGCTTACTAATTCGCATAGGCTCTGTAACATGCTCTGTTTTCTTGATAGGTGAAAATTTGGGGTGACCCTTTTAATTAGCACTAATGCAGTACATATTTCTAGTTGTAAGGTTAATAAACTTTCCTTATAATGATCTGATAATGCTATACATGCGTTCATGTTCAGTTGATCTAGATAGGCTCTAGCAATATTAGGTTTGACGGGCACTCTTTCGCTGCTTTGCTGAATTACTTTTCGTCACAGCAACGTTCCCATGTTCCGAAATTCGGCAACTGGGAAATGGAGGATAATGTACCATACACAGCCTATTTCGACAAAGCACGCAGAGGGAAAGCAGGCGTGAAGGAGATGATCAACCCAAATGATCCTGAGGAGAACCCAGCGGCCTTCACGCATGCGATGAAAAGAGACAAAGTAATGGAAAAGGAAGATTGCAGTCTCTTCGCTCATACTCCTCAACATCCTCGTGATGGGAGAAGGGAGAGGCGCAGCGGAGTATAAATAGCCCCAAAAAAAACTTCTCCCGCTTGCTTGAACCAGTGAGGAGATGATTGAATAATAAAAATGGCAATGCAGATAAACCACACAAGATAACACACCAATTTTTACGTGGAAAACCCCTTCAAATCAAAGGAGGGGAAAAACCACGGACACTCTGAATCAGAAGTCAGCTCCACTATAATCAAGAGAGTACAATAGAGGTACACAACCTCAATTACATCAAACAAATTGAATACAATTCAATTTGGATTAAACAAGAGACTTGTGAGTCAAGCAAGACAAACCAACCACGTTCTGTCAACTACAACTCAACAAGTAGACCTCAAGGCAGTAATCCAACCGTTCAAGATGAACCTCCAGATGTCCCCTACCAGCTGTCCAAAATTCAGCTCAATCGGACCACAGATCAATAATCATCAACACGGTTTACCAATTCTGCCACAGATGAGAGAACAGACAGTTCCCAGAATTGAGAGGTTTCGGTTCAAATGGAAAACCTGACCTTTCAGTTCACAAAAACCCAATCCAACCGTACACAAATAAGATCTATGTGTCCTCAAACTACTGACCAAAAATCAGCTAGATCGGACCACAACAATCTTTCAATTATACGGTTGATCAAAACTGTCACAGATGAGAGAACAGAGAGTTACCAGAAACGAGAGACTTCGATTCTAATAGAAAACCTGACCTTTCAGTTTACAGAAATTAGATCCAACCGTTCACAATCAAGATCTATGTGTCCTTCAACTACTGACCAAAAATCAGCTAGATCGGACCATAAAAAGTCGTTCAATTATACGATTGATCAAAACTGCATACAGAAACTTGCCCAGAGAATAGACCTACGAAGATTGAAGAGAAGTAGGACTTACAGTGCTCGAAATCCAATCTCTACCGTTCAGAAACAAGAACTAAACGTCCTCTATCAACCAGCCAAATTTGAAGTCGATCGGACAAAGAAATCGCTTCCAAACGTAAGATCAAAATCACTGTTTTTTTTTTTTCTTCTTTTCCTTTCTTTTTCTCCTCTCTCGGACGCTCTCCCTTCTCTCTTCTTTTCTTTTTTTTTCTTTTGTTTTTTTTTCTCTCTCTTCGGCCGAACCACCGCACTCACTTTGTTTTCTTTTTATTTTTATTTTATTTTTTTTTTCTCACTCACTCACTCACACGTGGTCCACATAGGAAGGGAACCAACAATTCTCCCCCTCCCAACTATGTGGAAGTATTGGTCATCCCAGCCAATGTACAGTACAACTCAAATTTCCATCTTGATAATGCCTTAGTCATCATATCAGCAACATTATTATCTGTATGAATCTTTTCAAGTGCTAACTGTTTAGAATCAAAGACATCTCGTATCCAATGATACCGTACGTCAATATGTTTTGACCTAGCATGAAAAGTTGGATTCTTACCAAGATGGATGACACTCTGGCTATCACAGTACAACACATAATTTGATTGTTGAAAACCAAGTTCCTTCATAAATCTTTTCATCCAAAGCAACTCTTTAGACGCTTCAGTTATTGCAATAAACTCTGCCTCTGTAGTGGACAGTGCAACACACTTCTGCAATCGAGATTGCCAACTCACTGCTCCCCCTGCAATAGTAATCACATAACCTGAAGTAGACTTTCTGGAGTCAATGTTACCTGCCATATCTGAATCTGTGAATCCAGTAAGAATAGACTTATCACTCCCAAAACAAAGTCTCAAATCAGTGGAGCCTCGTAAATATCTCATTATCCACTTCACTGCATCCCAATGCTTTTTACCAGGATTTGAAAGGAACCGACTAACTGTGCCAACTGCATGAGCTATATCAGGCCTCGTGCACACCATTGCATACATCAAACTACCCACGGCTGATGCAAATGGAACTCTTTGCATCTCTTCCATCTCTTTCTCTGTAGAAGGACATTGGTTAATGGATAATTTAAAGTGTGTAGCAAGAGGAGTACCTACCACTTTAGCTTTATCCATGTTAAACCTCTGAAGCACCTTTTCAATGTACTGCTTCTGGGACAGGTACAACCTGTTCTTTTTCCTATCCCGAGTGATTGACATGCCGAGGATCTTCTTTGCTGGTCCCAAGTCCTTCATGGCAAAGGACTTGCTCAACTCTTTCTTCAACTTGTTAATTCTAACAGAATTACGACCAACAATAAGCATATCATCTACATAAAGTAGTAAGATGATAAAATCATCATCAGTAAATCTCTGAACAAAAACACAATGATCAGAAGTAGTCTTTTTATAGCCTTGCTCCCCCATAACAGACTCAAACTTCTTATACCATTGTCTCGGAGCTTGTTTCAGACCATACAAGCTCTTCTTCAACCTGCACACATGATCCTCTTTTCCTTCCACCTCAAAACCCTCTGGTTGTTCCATATAAATTTCTTCTTCCAAGTCACCATGGAGAAAAGCCGTTTTCACATCCATCTGCTCAATCTCTAAGTCATGGCTAGCAGCCAAACTTAACACAACTCGAATGGAAGACATTTTCACCACCGGTGAGAAGATCTCTTCAAAGTCGATGCCTTGTTTCTGACTGAATCCTTTAACAACCAATCTGGCTTTATATCGTGGACGTGAAGTATTTTCTTCTTCCTTTATTTTGTAAATCCACCGATTCTTCAAAGCCCTCTTACCTTTAGGTAACTCTACTAACTCATAAGTAGAGTTATCATATAAGGATTTCATCTCATCTGTCATGGCATCGATCCAGTGCTGCCTGTGCTCACTTTCAACTGCTTCTGTATAGCACTCAGGTTCTCCCTCGTCAGTTAACATCACAAACTCATCAGGAGAGTATCGAGTAGAAGGCACTAGAATTCTGTTAGACCTCCGTGGTTGAAATGGAGGTGAAGGTATGTGCGGATGATCTTCTATTGGAGCATCAATATCACCTGCACCCTCCATATTCTGATCCTGTTGAACATTCTCATCACGTTCTTGAATATCACCATGAACATCAACTGGATCATTCAGAGGTGTCTGGGGAAATGGAACAATATCAGCAGGACTATCATTAACCTGAGGAGTTGACTTCTCAATGTGTTCAATGTTTTGATCCTCAACGAACACAACATCTCTACTCCTTACAAGCTTTTTCTCAATCGGATCATATAAACGGTACCCGAAGTCATCTTCACCATAACCAAGAAAGATACATTGCCGAGTCTTCACATCCAACTTCCCTCTTTCATCTTTAGGGACATGAACAAAAGCCTTACAGCCAAAGACTCGTAAATGGTCATAAGAGACTTCCTTACCAAACCACACTTTGTCTGGAACATCACCTTGTAGCGGAGCACTAGGAGACAGATTAATTACCTGTGTCACAGTATTCAAGGCTTCACCCCAAAAGGATCTAGGTAATTTTGCATCTGAGAGAAGACATCTGACCCTCTCAATCAACGTTCTGTTCATCCTTTCTGCTAAACCATTTAACTGTGGTGTTTTGGGAGGTGTCCTCTGGTGTCTGATCCCATACTTTCTACAGTATTCATCAAATGGACCACTATACTCACCACCATTATCAGTGCGGACACATTTTAGCTTCTTACCAGTCTGTCTCTCAACAAAGGCATGAAATTGTTGAAATACATCAAAGACTTGATCTTTAGTCTTTAACGCATAAACCCAAAGCTTCCTAGAGTGATCATCAATAAAAGTCACAAAATAAAGAGCACCACCAAGTGAGCGTACCTTCAAAGGACCACATACATCAGAATGCACCAATTCAAGCAATTTTGATTTCCTTGAAGGTGAGTGACTCTTAAACGTAACTCTGTTTTGTTTCCCAGCAAGACAGTGAGGACACTTCTTTAAAACTGCACTCTTTATGTCTGGAAGCTGGTTCTTTCTTACCAAACAATCCATCCCCTTTTCACTCATATGACTGAGCCGCTTATGCCATAATTCAACAGAATTATCATTTTCTGCTGCATTCACAACATCTTTGAAGATAACAGCTTGCATGAAATATAAACTAGAGCATTTCTTACCTCGTGCCACAATTAAGGAGCCTCTGGTAAGCTTCCATTGACCATCACTGAAGGTACTGCAAAAACCTTCATCGTCCAGTTTTCCCGTTGAAATCAAATTCAAACGGATGTCAGGGACATGTCTAACATCCCTCAATGTCAACTGTGCTCCATTGTCGGTCTTTAAGCAAATATCACCAATGCCAATGACCTTTGCTAAGCCGTTGTTACCCATCTTCAAAACTCCAAAATCACCAGGAGTATATGTTGTGAAGAACTCCATTCTTGAAGTAACATGAAGAGAAGCACCACTATCTATGACCCAATCAGTCTCATGAGATGCCAAATTAATTACATCCTCATCACATACAATAATGAGGTTACCAGAACCAGAAGTGGATGCAGTAGCAACACGATCATTACTCACATTCTTTTTCTCGTGCCTATCACTGCCATCTTTATTTTCTCTCTTCCACTTGTAGCACTTTTTCTGAATGTGACCCATCTTCCCGCAATAATGACACTGGACATTCTTGTACTTAGATCGTGACTTGCTTCGACTCTTACTTCTACCATTTTTCCCATTTCCTTTTCCTTGACTTCTCCCCTATTTTCAGTAATTAGAACCTCTGATTTAGATGATGATGAACCCTGAGATTTCCTTCTCATCTCCTCATTCAACACACCACCCTTTACAAGTTCCATTGATAGAACACCACCGGAGGCAGAATTAGCGAGAGACATTCGAAAAGTCTCCCAAGGATCAGGTAAGGTAGCAAGTAACCATAACCCAAGAACTTCGTCATCAAAACTTAATGCCCATGCCTGATAGTTGATCAATGAGACCTGAAACTCATTTAAGTGGTCAGCAACAGAACTCCCTTCATTATATCTCAACCGCATCATTTCTTTAACAAGAACAACTTGTTATTACGGACTTTGAAGCATACAGAGTCTCAAGTTTGCTCCACAGAGTCCGT
The DNA here is from genome assembly GCA_020883675.1 of Bruguiera gymnorhiza. NCBI lineage: Eukaryota > Viridiplantae > Streptophyta > Magnoliopsida > Malpighiales > Rhizophoraceae > Bruguiera > Bruguiera gymnorhiza. The sequence goes on along the minus strand of JAIRCJ010000017.1, from coordinate 84,686 downwards.
GCATGTGTCTCATTGCAAATGTGATTATAGACATTATCATCAACAAATTGCCGTATAAAACCACAAACCTGTTCGTGCTCAAACTCCCATTCTTCATCAGTTTTAGACTCAGGTTTTGTAGTAGCAAATACTGGCAAATGCAACTTCTTCACAAATAGGAGATCNGTATAAAACCACAAACCTATTCGTGCTCAAACTCCCATTCTTCATCAGTTTTAGACTCAGGTTTCGTAGTAGCAAATACTGGCAAATGCAATTTCTTCACAAATAGGAGATCCTTCATTTTACTCCTCCATATATGATAATTCGTGCCATTCAAACAAACCAATTTATTCATATTCAACTCCATTATTCAAACAAGTCAAATACACCAACCAAGGGCTCTGATACCACTCTGATGGGAGAAGGGGGAGGCGCAGCGGAGTATAAATAGCCCCAAAAAACTTCTCCCGCTTGCTTGAACCAGTGAGGAGATGATTGAATAATAAAAAATGGCAATGCAGATAAATCACACAAGAGAACACACCAATTTTATGTGGAAAACCCCTTCAAATCAAAAGAGGGGAAAAACCACGGACACTTTGAATCAGAGGTCAGCTCCACTATAATCAAGAGAGTACAATAGAGGTACACAAACTCAATTACATCAAACAAATTGAATACAATTCAATTTGGATTAAACAAGAGACTTGTGAGTTAAGCAAGACAAACAACCACGTTCTGTCAACTACAACTCAACAAGTAAACCTCAAGGCAGTAATCCAACCGTTCAAGATGAACCTCCAGATGTCCCCTACCAGCTGTCCAAAATTCAGCTCAATCGGACCACAGATCAATAATCATCAATATGGTTTACCAATTCTGCCACAGATGAGAGAACAGACAGTTCCCAGAATTGAGAGGTTTCGGTTCAAATGGAAAACCTGACCTTTCAGTTCAAAAAAACCCAATCCAACCGTTCACAAATAAGATCTATGTGTCCTCAAACTACTGACCAAAAATCAGCTCAATCGGACCACAAAAATCTTTCAATTATACAGTTGATCAAAACTGTCACAGATGAGAGAACAGAGAGTTACCAGAATCGAGAGACTTCGATTCGAATAGAAAACCTGACCTTTCAGTTCACAGAAATCAGATCCAACCGTTCACAATCAAGATCTATGTGTCCTTCAACTACTGACCAAAAATCAGCTAGATCGGACCACAAAAAGGCGTTCAATTTTACGGTTGATCAAAACTGCACACAGAAACTTGCCCAGAGAATAGACCTACGAAGACTGAAGAGAAGTAGGACTTACAGTACTCGAACTCCAATCTCCGCCGTTCAGAAATAAGAACTAAACGTCCTCTATCAACCAGCCAAATTTGAAGTCGATCGGACAAAGAAATCTCTTCCAAACGTAAGATCAAAGTGACTGTTTTTCTTCTTCTTCTTTCCTTTTCTTTTCCTCTCTCGGGCGACGCTCTCCCTTCTCTCTCTTTTTTTTTTTTTTCTCTCTCTCTATTTTCGGCCGAACAACCGCACTCACTTCTCTCTATTTTCTTTTTATTTTTCTTTCTTTTCTCACACGTTAGCCAACTACTCTCCTCTTTTATATTTGTTTTTTTTTTCTCTCTCACTCACTCACACGGCTGCCAACTAGTCCACATAGGAAGGGAACCCAACCATATCTTCATTCCTAATCTAATTACTTACAATAGTTTGATTAATGAGCCTCCCAAAGAGGCCACTTCGGGTTGAGAAAACTTATAGAAACACACTCACCCTACATATAAACATCTACAATTAAATAAAAGGGAGTGTGGTTTGAATAAAAGAATTTTGAATTATAAAACTATAATATCAAGTCAAAATTCACCTTAATTGAAAATTTTAAATTATTAGATAAAATTAAAAAATATATTATATATTAAATTATAATATAATGCAACTTTAAGTCACTCCGACAAAGATACTTTTTCATTTTGATGTTATAAAGTAATTATCAACTTAATTTGATTGTTTAAATAAAAAACTATTAAAGATCTATTTAATAAACTTGTAGACAATAATTTGGTGTGAGAGGGAGTTGCAAGCCAAACATTGTGGCCCATGACAAAATCATTGATTGTGTTTACAAGGACAAGTTCTTAAGAGATGTCTTAAATTGTGTTTGCATAGCATTTTAGTTAATGTCTCATTTTCTACTTTCATGTATTATAAAGAAGATTTATTGGACTGGATCCTTCTTGAGAGTAAGACATTATTTTTAGAGATATGAGATCAGTCTTTCTATAAATGTGCAAGAAGGTTTTGACAAAATAATTAAGTGGACCCATCAACCATGAGAGCGGAGGGGAGGCCTCATTTGCCTCCAGCCACGACTTTTTCCACACTAAAAGGAATCTTTTAATTTGAATGGACTAATTTGCCCATAATTCAAACAAAGATGATTTTTCATTTTCACATTCCAAACTTTTTCTTTTTTTCAGTATTTGATGGAGCTGAATTTTGTATGTAGTTTAAAATGAATTACATAAAAGTATGCTATTTACAAAATTATTTGAAAAAAAAAATACTTAAAATGTCATTCTTTTTTTTTTAGACTTTTAAAATGATATTTAAATAAAATCTAGAAATGCTTCTTATACAATTTGCCTAGCAAAACATCCATCTCCAAATTAAATAACCATGAAGCAATTATTCACAACTATTTTAATTGCTCTAATTCTTTTCCTATCCATTATTCTTTGTTCTAGTTTTCATTAGTTTGATTTATCTTTAATTAGTAGAACTCACAGCTAATTTCTTTTATTTAAGGATGATGATGACGAATGCTGAGGAAAAAACTTACAATCGAAGCCTGCAAGGTTTGTTTTAACTCCACTATCTAGACCTTATAAATTTTGTAGTTCTTTGATCAAGACAATAATTATGAATTGTGAACTATTTTTACATCATTTTGCTTGAAATTGCAAATGTTTCTATTGTATGAGTTAAACATTCATTTTGTGATATTTCACATTTGCTATGAGTTAATTACCTATGAATATTTAGTAGTCTTATTATCTCGAAAATAGTTGCATAAAAATAGTATGCTCATTTTGAAACCATTTTGTATTCATTGAAAACTGCTGCAAAGAAACGTCGCTTACTTGTTAAAAACAATCACAATAAAAGGTTTAGAAAATCCTCTATGGCAGAGAGCTAGGGTGGCGGCTTATTTAGTCACACAGAAAACTTTTTTTTTTTTTTTTAATATTGGTCTTTTATGATTTCTCTGTTATGTTCCAAAGATTCAAGGCTTTGTAATTTGAAATTATATTTTATGTGACTTGTAAACCTTTTGATATTATCATGGGAAGTAATTCTTAGTATAAAACTCATATCTCTTTATCCATGTAGCATGTGTTGGATTGTTAAACTAATTAACTTGATCCACAACTGTTAATGACAATTTAATCTATTTTTATTCTTATCTTAATCCATTGCAGTTTCAAAATTTCCAAACTATTACTATCAATTTATTTTTAATATAAGTACTAAATAGATTTGATTAATCCACTGATACTCCTATGTAAGTTATTGCGTCGTGATAACACCTCCTTGGATCTTATGTTTTTTTTTTTTCAAATCAATTTAGGTTTGCAAAAAAAACTAAAAAAAAAAAAAGGCTTTGTAATGTGCATCACGTTGAATTAGAGGATTTTGATTTAGTGAAAATGAAGATGAATGATGTCTCTTGTAGTATTTATGTAGATTTTGAATTTGGAAGATACTCTAATTTGTGTTATGACTAAGAAAAAAAATTACAATTCGCATTGGAAAAAGTGAAGGCATTATTATTATTATTATTAACAATGAGAACAGCTATACTAGTATCATTAAAGCAATGCCCTTTTATTATACTAAGACAAAGTTTCTATTCATAACTATTTGAATAGTTCTACTTCTTTTCCTATCTACAGTTGTTTGTTCTATTTATCATTAATTGGATTTATCTCTAATTAGTAAAACTGACACTTTTATTTCTTTTACTTTACAATGATAGTGATGAAAGATGTGAAAAGAAGTTACAGTCAAAATATGTGAGGTTTGTTTTAACTCCCTCATCTAGACCGTATAAAGTTTATAATTACTTAATCAAGAAGCAAGTTATGAATTGTGAACCATCTTTATTTGGTTTGTTCAATTTTATATTGCACAAGTTAAAACTTATCTTGTGAGATCTTACATTTGATATGAACTAATTACCTTAAAATATTCAGTAATTTGATTACTGTCAAAGCTAAATAATTGTGTTCCAATACATAAAAATTGCACAAACCAAATACAAATAGCAACTATAATAAATTAGAAAGCATATGGCACGACTTTAGCTACTTAAAATTAATAGAAGCATCACAAATTTTGTATAAGCCGCTGCATAAAAATAAAAAAGCACTATGTATTGTTTGAGAAGCCCTCAAATAAACTATAATAAAGCATTGCATATTCTCTTCCAAATTATTACATAAAAATAAAATAAAGCACTGCATATTCTCTAAAAACTGCCTTAAAGGCAACATGCCGATTTTAGAACTGCTACGTATTCTTCGAGAACCGCTATGGAGAAACGTTGCATATTTGTTCTTTAGCCAGAGGAGCAGCTTCTTTAGCAATGAAGAGGACAGGAACGACAGGATCCTGCTGCAAAAATGACTTGGCTGCCATACAACTGCATTAAAGACCCAAAGGAGAAAATTAAATGTTAACCAGGATGGCCGAAATAGATACTAAGAAAATCAAACACTGGTAGTTTACACATTTTGTGAATGCCAAATGCACAAAGTTGATTGCTGGGAATGGAATCGGACAATCACATCTTCAATTCGCATTTATGCTTAAAAAACCAAAGAATTAAAAATCTGAAAAATGTTCATTTTAACTAAGAAAAAGGAATCATAAGCATTTTGGGAAATGGATTCATCACAATAAATTCTCTATTTTATTTTTACTGCACGAGCTGATTGGTAGTTGGCACTATTAGAATATTTTCTTATTTTTGGACTGCCATTAATTGAATTTTCTGTTTTAATTTAAAAATCAGACCAAATGTATAGCTTAATTGTGGACCTAGATATTATAAAGTGATCTAATAGATTCTATTTACCTCTTATGTATGTTATATAAAATAAGAATGTGTTTGGGATTTTTTTTCTTTTTTGAAATGGTCCAAAAATAATTATTTGGTATAAAATTTATTGTTTAATTCATGATGGGTTGATTTAATTAGAGTTTGAATATAAATATAAGAGATGGGTCCCCTTTCCACACAGGAAGATATGTTATGTTCTCCCTACCAAAGCAAACGAGAAATTGTTGATAGTATTTGAAAGGAAGATCCTAATCTCAACGTAATTATTAGTACACATACATCATCAATTTTTACAATATGTTGACGAGAGATATACCTAATACTCTATTAATATTCAGTTTATAAATGTGATTTTAGTTTTGATATGAAATTATGGAGTTGTAAATTCATAGATATGATATCAGAGCCTAGTTATATCAACCTAGAACCTTCTTATTTTCTTCAATAAAAATAAAATAAGATAAAATAAAATTTGCTGAAATCTTTCGATCGCAAGGCTGAGAGGCTTGGCCTTGTTGGCTTTTGGCACATGGATAAATTATCCATTTGTCATTCTGTTTGCCATAATGAAGCACAAGTCTTATTGCACCATGTTAATCTATAGATTGCTGCATTGGATTATTGTACTAAATTATTTTTACTTATTTCATCATTTTAGAATAAATTTGAATTATTAGGTTAGGGACAATTGTTTGTCTCACGTTTTAATTGAAAAAATATATATGAAGTTGAAGCTTATTGTGGACAATTTTGTTTTGTGATCCTTATTTGGAATAGTGTTGGTAAATTATATGTTGTCACCACAATGACCATTTAAGGAACCAATAATATTTTCATATGATATTGGAATGTTCTTGTTGTGTAAATTGTGCATATAATTGTTCAACCACAAGTAGTTATTACGTGGGTCAATTTGAATGACTTAGAGCTATATTAATAATGAGTGGATTGAGAATCTTTTTGTTTATAAGTGTTGGATTTTCCAATTCTAATCATTGTTATATTAGCTTGGTGATCTAAGGATAATTTTAAAGTTTGTGACTTTCTTTACCCATAAGAGAGTTTGTAATGATACTTTGAGATTCCTAATATTTAAAATAAATTATTGTTATTGCTCATGATATTTATTGATTTATGTTATTGTTTTTCTACCCTATGTATTTTTTCCTTAAATAATCAGTCTTTTTCCATTAAAACTTTGACTAGTGGAAATTATAAAGATGGTAAGAGGATGATGTGGAAATGGTTTTAATTATGATAAATGTGGACATAGCTATAAAAGTAGACAAACCAACTAATTTGACTTATGAGAATACTATTATAGAGAAAACATATTATGAGAAATGGGATAGGACTAATCGTTTAGCTTTTATGGTAATGAAAAGGTTCATCTCTAAGGGTTTGGGAAGTGTTATCCCAAATACTGACAATGCCAAAACCTTCTTTACTTCTCTCAAGGAAAGGTATATGGTTTTCACCAAAACTAAAGCTAGTTAATTGATGGAGAAATTCATCAATATGAAGTATGATGGGATAAGTGGTGTTAATGAATACATTCTCAAGATGGTTCTTTTTTCTTTTAGACCTGGCGAACTCTAATGCCCTATTGCTAACCTTTTTCTTATTAGTCATACATTGAACTCTTTACCCCTAAAATTTGATACACTGAAAACCTCTTACAATACCCAAAAGGAAAGTTGAGATATCAATACTTTGATATCCATTTAAGCTTAAGAAGAGAATAGGATGAAACAAGAGGTTTCAAGGAGTGTGAATTTTGTCAATCAACTATGCCCAAATAAGCCTTTTCACAAGGAGAAATTTAAGTCTTAGGAAAAAGGTGGTCTTAAAAGAAATCCTTGTTAGAAGTACCCTAGTCCTAAAATTATGATAACCAAAGATGAATGCTAGTTTTGTAAGAAAATATGTCACAGGAGAAAAGACTATTTTGCCTATAAGAATTACCTAAAAAAAAAGAATAATAACAATAACCCAGGTAATTTTTGGTGGATTAACTTTGGGGCATTTGTCCATGTTACTAATGTTTTGCAAGGGTTCAAGAGGAAGTGAAACCCAAGTAAGGATGAAGTCAATCTATTTGTAAGGAATGAAGAATCAATGGTAATAGCATAAGGATAGTTGAATTGAAATTAGATTCTAGATTTATTTTGACTTTGAAAGATACTTTTTATCTATCATCCATGAGACAAAATTTGGTTTCCTTGTCAAAACTTCAAGAGATTAAAATTGTAAGGCTAAGGTAGAAAAGTAATGTGACAAAGGGATTAAAATTGTAAGGCTAAGGTAGAAAAGTAATGTGGCAAAGAGATTAAAATTGTAAGGCTAAGGTAGAAAAGTAATGTGACAAAGAGATTAAAATTGTAAGGCTAAGGTAGAAAAGTAATGTGGCAAAGAGATTAAAATTGTAAGGCTAAGGTAGAAAAGTAATGTGACAAAGAGATTAAAATTGTAAGGCTAAGGTAGAAAAGTAATATGGCAAAGAGATTAAAATTGTAAGGTCTAACCATGGTGGTGAGTACTATGGTAAAGCTAGCAAAATAGGTTAGTTCATGGAAACTTTTGTCAAGTACTTGTAAGATTATGGGATTGTTTCTCAATTTACTATGCTTGGAACTCTTGAGCAGAATAGGGTTGCTGAGAGATGAAATCACACTCTAATGGACATGGTTAGGTCCATGATGAATAGAACCAATTTACCAAAAATCTTTCTTTAGGGTGAAGCCTCGAAAACAGCCATATATACCTTAAAACAGAGTTCTTACCAAATCAATGTCTAAAACACAATTTAAGCTTTTTAAGGGTTGGAAGCCTAGTTTAAACCATCTTAAAGTATGGAGATGCCCTATTGAGTTAAAAATTTATGATCCAATTACATCTAAATTCAATCCTAAAACCACCAAATGTTGTTTTATTAGATATCCCACTAACTCTAAAGGCTATACATTCTATTGTCCAACTTGAAGGACAAAGATTATTGAGGCATTGGTGGCAAAATTCCTTGAGAATGATATTTAAGATCTTAATTGGTTACAGGATAGTGGAATTATTTTGAAAGAGGAACCTAGCATTTTTCCTATGGCTATCATGCATGAGCAAGTGGTGTATCATCCTATTGATAAATTACCTAATATGTCACTTTATTAGAATGTTACAAATGTTCCACCTAAACCAGTAGTGTTTATTCTTGTTAAATGTTTTGAGAGGATGAGGCATCTTGCAATTTCAGATGATTTTATTGTATACTTAGGTAAGGAAAATTATGATATTGGACAAGTTGTTGATCCACTGAATTATAATAAGACAATATCTTGTGAACAATCTAGTAAGTGGATAGAGGCAATGCATGGAGAAGTTTAGTCCATGTATTTTAATGGTGTGTAGGAGCTTGTTGAGATTCCAAATGGTTTTAAACCCATAGGCTATAAATAAGTGCGTAAAACCATGAAAGATTCTAAGGGAAATAAAGAGTGGTTCAAGGTGAGGTTGGTAGCAAACGAATTCACACAAAAAAGGGGATAGATTTTAATGAAACCTTCTCACCTGTATCTTTAAAAGATTCCTTTATAATTATTATGTCCCTAATAGCTCATTATGATTTATAGCTTCATCAAATGGATATTAAAATTGCTTTCTTGAATAAAGATCTTTATGAGGAGGTCTACATGTAACAACTTAAAGGTTTTATTACAAGTGGAAATAAGGACTTAGTTTGTAAATTAAGAAAGTCTATTTATGGTCTTAAAGAGGCATCCTGACAATGGTATTTAAAGTTTGATAAATTTATATCCTCCTTAGGTTTTGTTGAAAATAATGTTGATCAATGCATATATCTCCAAATGAGTGGGAGCAATTTTATTTTCTTGTTCTCTATATAGATGATATAGTACTTGTTAGTAATGATATCAATTTACTTCATGAGACTAAATCTACTTATCTAGTCACTTTGACATGAAAGATTTTGGTTGTGCTTCTTATGTTTTGGGAATTGAAATTTATAGGGACAAATCTAAACACTTATTGAGTCTTTTATAGAGAGCCTATATATGTCATGTGCTTAAGAGATTTAATATGGATAAATGCAAACCTAGAGATGTTCCTATTGTTAAAGATGATAGATTTAGTAAAGATTAATGCCTTTAGAACAAAATTCAGAAAAGTTTAATGCATGCCTAGGTTTGTACTAAGCCTAATGTGTCTTTTATAGTGAGTGTACTTGGCATATACCTTTCTAATCCTAGTGATAGACATTAGGTTGCTATTAAAAAGGTGATGTGGTATTTGCAAAAAACAACAAAAGATTACATGCTTGTATATAAGAGGGTTAGTGACCTCGAGGTGGTTGGGTGTATAAATTCTGATTTTGCTAATTGTATTGACAATATGAATTCTACTTTTCAGTATGTGTTTCTTTTGGCTAACAAAGCAATTTCTTGGAAGAGTGTGAAGCAAGCATTTACTAATTCTTCTACTATGCAAGTAGAGTTTGTTGCTGATTATGATGTTGGCACACATGCAATATGACTCAGAAATTTTATTTCTAGTTTAAAGATATTGGATTTCATCTCTAAACTTATGAAAATTTATTGTGATAATTGTGCAGTAATGATATTCTCAAAAAATAACAAAACATACAATAGTTCTATACACATTAAGATTAAGTATCTTACAATCAGAGATTGGGTCAAGAATGGTGACATTCTTATTAAACATATTTGCACTAAAACAATGTTAGTAGATACACTAACTATGGTTGTTGCATCTATTGTTTTCCAACAACATGCTGAAAATATGGGTGTTTTGAGTTCTTTTGATGTAATTGATTTGTGGGAGTGATTCTATTATGATTTTCTTTTGATGTAATTGCATCTATCATGTAAATTAGGAAATTTAATCTTTTATGGGTTTATGAAATATTGTATTATCTTGAGATATGATTGATTTCTTGTTGAAAACAATGGTTGTTTTTGTATAATTGCAAGCTATAGTTATCTCCTTTGGGAGATATGGTTAAGTATTTCCTTGGGAAAATATGTTTTATTTGTAATGGTTTTGCCATAAAATATCAATTTACTAGTGATATCAATTTACTTCATGAGATGATATAGTACTTGTTAGTAGTGATATCAATTTACTTCATGAGACTAAATCTACTTATCTAGTCACTTTGACATGAAAGATTTTGGTTGTGCTTCTTATGTTTTAGGAATTGAAATTTATAGGGACAAATCTAGACACTTATTGAGTCTTTCATAGAGAGCCTGTATATGTTGCGTGCTTAAGAGATTTAATATGGATAAATGCAAACTTAGAGATGTTCCTATTGCTAAAGATGATAGATTCAGTAAAGATTAATGGCCTGAGAATGAAATTCAAAAAAGTTTGATGCATGCCCAGGTTTGTATTAAGCCTAATTTGTCTTTTATAGTAAGTGTACTTGGCACATACCATTCTAATCCTAGTGATAGACATTAGGTTGCTATTAAAAAGGTGATGCGGTATTTGAAAAAAACAACAAAAGATTACATGCTTTGTCTATAAAAGGGTTAGTGACTTTGAGGTGGTTGGGTATACAAATTTTGATTTTGCTAATTTTATTGACAATATGAATTCTACTTTTCAGTATGTGTTTCTTTTGCTTGATAGAGCAATTTCTTGGAAGAGTGTGAAGCAAATATTTACTAATTCTTCTACTATGCAAATAAAGTTTGTTATTGATTATGATGTTGGCACATATGCAATATGACTTAGAAATTTTATTTCTATTTTAAAGATATTGGATTTCATCTCTAAACTTATGAAAATTTATTGTGATAATTGAGGAGTAGTGATATTCTCAAAGAATAACAAAACATACAATAGTTCTAAACACGTTAAGATTAAGTATCTTACAATCAGAGATTGGGTCAAGAATGGTGACATTCTTATGGAACATATTTGCACTGAAACAATGTTAGTAGATACATTAACTATGGTTGTTGCACCTATTGTTTTCCAACAACATGTTGAAAATATAGGTCTTTTGAGTTCTTTTGATGTAATTGATTTGTGGGAGTGATTCTATTATGATTTTCTTTTGATGTAATTGCATCTATCATGTAAATTAGGAAATTTAATCTTTTATGGGTTTACGAAATATTGTATTATCTTGAGATATGATTGATTTCTTGTTGAAAACAATGGTTGTTTTTGTATAATTTCAAACTACAGTTATCTTCTTTGAGAGATGTGGTCAAGTATTTCCTTGGGAAAATATGTGTTATTTGTAATGGTTTTTCCTTAATATACCACAAGGTAGTATAGAAGGATCACCTAAGTATATTATAAGTGTTATTACACCTACACATTTTTGTGATTATGTTAATAAGATTAATTCACTTTAGTAATTGTGGATGTACTGTATTGATAAATAATATATAGCCGTCCATAGTTTGGAGTTAAGTTCTTATTGGACCTAATCATGTTTTGAGGTAAATTTTTTGAGTTATGATTTATTTTGTGACCACTAAAATTGTTATTTGATATGTGAAATCTGTGATTTATTTTCTTAACTAGTTTTAAAAATTTAATAAAACCAATTAATGTTGTTTAAGAGAAAAAAAATATTATAATTTTCTTTTTATTTTGAACTACCATTAATTAGATTTTTTATTTTAATTTAAAAATTACATTAAATGTAGAGTTCAATTATGAATTTAGACATTATAAAGTGATTTAATGGGTTCTATTTACCTTTTATATGTGTTATATAAAATAAGAATGTGTTTGGATTTTTTTTTTTTTAGCATGGGTCTAAAATAATTATTTGATATAAAATTTTTGGTCAAATGCCGGCCATGTTCCTCCATCGACTGTTAGATTTGCCAACTTCCATCGCTCATTAGTTGCTGTTGTGAACTGACGGAAAATATTTTGTAGGAGGATAAGGGAATAAAAAGTATAGAAAATCAAAAAAAAAAGGAGCAGATATGAGTTTTTGATTTAATCACCATGAATTTCAACGTGACGGATATAATAGCAATTTCACTTCCTGATTTAGATGGGAAAAATTACAATAGATAGTGTGTCCAAATGAAAGTATTGTTTGATCTATTGGCCTAGCGAGGGACCACCATTCCCGGCTTGCTCGATCGCTGATCTATATATTCATGCTAGTGATGTGCTGAAAATCTCATCGAAAGACGGTCAACATGCTGCCAGCTCTTTTTCACCATTTTTGTCAAATGTTGACCATGTTCCTCTGCCGTCTATTAGACTTGCCAACCGCTTCCGGCACCAACTTCCATTGCTGGTAGTTGCTATTGTGAACTGACGAGAAAGCTTTTGAAGGAGGAGAAGAGACCAAAACGAAAAAAAAAAAAAAAAAAAGCCAAATTCAATGCCACAACACGGTTATGCCCTTAATTCTGAGAAAACAAAAGATATCCAAACTTCACAAGACGAGTCACGCATATATAGCTAGGCATGATCTCGATTCGGTTCGGTTTTTAATTTCAATTCTGAGCTATTGATTCGAAGTTCTAGGTTAAGGGTTATATATTTTGAGTGGGCATGGGCCAGGCCAGGTGAAGTAGCCGAGTTTGTTCACTTTAGGCCGTAATGTTTTGTGAACTTGGTCTGGCCTACTAAAACCTCTGGCCTTGGTTTCTCACGTCTGCCACTTTTCCAATAATATATTAAATAAAATTAAAAGTGGAAAATATAAGAATTAATTAAGTTGACGTAAATACTAACACACAACCTAATGAATATTCAGGGAGAGAGACTGAAACTCAAAATTCTAGCTTTCAAAACTAATGGATACTCTTTTTAGCAGTTTGGCTGAATGGACCAAGTTATCAAAGATCGTCATTTAAACATATATAGCATGTTCAATTCTCAAAATATTAATCCAGATGTCCTACGAGGAGCATGTCCTATTTCTTCTCTAGTCTACTTTCTACGGGATTTGTTTAGATTAATCCACGAACAAAATTGAAGAACCATCTTTGTGATCTGTGGAGAGGGGACCTACAAATTTCCTCTCCACCTACTCCACTAAGGCTTATGAATAAAGAATGTCCCATTTCCTAGAAAGTACTAAAAAGGAACATAAGATATCATGACATGAAGCAAAAAAGCAATGTTGAATGGTTGATTCTGGGAGCTCTTTTGGTCCAGAGCACGAGAATATGAAAATCAAAGTAAATCAAACACCCAACACACACACAAATGTACATCAATATATATCCCAAGAATTATCTCCCATGTAATATTGCACTCACTTTTTGCTTATTTGTCTCAAACATGGCCAAGCACTTTAATGTTGTGGTAAAGGTAATGTTAAAGTGTGATATCCAAATCAGAAGTTGTTAAAAGAAAAAGAGAGAGGGTCAGCACTTATACTCCAAATTGATACATAAGATAAAAACTCGTTCATAAATTGTCTTTTATCAATAAGGAGCATGTTATACATGAAATTTTAATTAATGGACAATATGAGCCCCACTTTCAATAGATTGTGAAAGTGGTACGACTCATGGCTAGATGCCTAGAGTTTTCTTTTTTTTTTTTTACATTGACATTTCTAAAATTAAAAGATTAGTCTTAGGTCTAAATGTTTATAATCTAAGGTATGTGGCTAGTGGTATTTTTGGGGGTGTGTGGTGATCGTCTAGGATGGTCTTTCAACCTGCCACTTTGTGACCACTCTTTGTTTTCGGTGTTTTGCACTGTAGATTGGTAGTACTGATTGACAACTGCTTCATGTCTCTACTTCAGCTTCCTTCGTGTTCATGTATTAGATTATTTATTTTTATTCTTCAAGAAACTTGGAACCAAATTTTCACAAGAACCTTGGGCAGAAACAAATTTAATATTTCATGGTAAAACAATTTCTTGCATGTAATTTATTGCAAAATAGAAATTTCATGTAAATTTATATAGAATGTTCCCTTTACATGTGTAATGCTTTTCTTTTCTTTTGTCTTTTTTCTTTTGTTTTTTTGCATGTATAAGAAAATTGAGACACATATGTGTTTTAAATTAAGGATATATTATTCTATATACTTAAAAAAAAATACATTATTTTATATTTAGATATTAAGATATGAGAAAAATTTAACTACTATTCTTTGATTTTAACTAATTTTAATTAGAAAAACAAATTGTATAACTATCTATTTGCTTTAAAGTTTTAAATATCTTAGTATAATTCATCTAGTTTTAAGAATTTAGAATTTAATCAATTTATTATCTAATTATATTTTTTTCTTATTAATAAGTGAAAAATAAAAGTTGAACTAGTTTTAACAAATTTTTTTCTTCTTTTATTTATTTGGTAAAGGGGACAAACTTTCTCATTAACTTTTTTTTTTCTTCAAAGTTCCAACATAGCATAAATGTTTACACATGTGAGCAAGTTAAAAAAAAATAAATAATAAAAATAAAAAATATGAGCGAGTTTCAACAATTTGATTGACCTTTATAAGTATTTGAAAGCAATCATGTCTATTTAATAGATCAATAAATTCATGTATTTGTCTTTGTGATCTCATAAAACAATCATGAACTTAGTTGTGTGTAATTTATTAATTTCTTTATTCATGATTTCTAATAACTTGTTAAAATTAATTCAAATTTCTCACAAATTAAAAATTAATATTTAAGTAAAATTTAAATAGTTGATTCTTATTTATTATAATTTTTGCATTAAATTAGGAATAGATGTTAATTATTATTTAGTATATAAGGATTGGAGTATCTTAATTTATTATATAGTTGGCAAGTAAGATTTTATATTTATGTTATATGTGTGTATTTATCTTATTAGTGTGTAGTGTTTTATTAAATTAATAAAAAAAATTATCATATAATCATCTAATAGTAGTATTAGAGCTAATTGAGTTTAATAATGGTATCAAAACAATTAAGTTTTAATAGTGGCATTAAAGCTAATTCAATTTGGAAGTCACCAACAGAACTAAAAATCATATAAGGGTAAGTTGGAAACCACCACCAATTGCCACCAAGTGCCGCAAACCACCACCAAAGAATTTTTCAGAATCAACAAATTTATATAATTGATCCAATAATTATATTAGAGCAGATATTTTGATCTGAATTGAGAGAAAGCATATAAACCTTATTGGAGTTACCACAAAGCCACCATAGAAGTTGCCGGAATGTCAATTTTTGTTGCCGTAACCATCGCATATCCTTATCAAATTGTATACCGTGATAAAGTATAATAACAGTGCTCATCATCTACTAAGAAACAAATATTTATGTTTTGTTACAAAATTATTAAAAAGTAATATGACATCTAGACATAATGTTGGGAATTATGATACTCAATAATACATGCATATGTAGCTATTTTTATGAACAAATTTCTCAATATAAGATAATAACATAAGAAAATCTGTATGTGGCACGGGTAATCAAACTAAAAAGAGACATCAAGAAAAATATTAACGGAAGGGCCCTAGCATTTAAGAAATGGAGTTTGGGAAAATAAGTGTTGTTTCAAGCCGACTTGGTAAGCCTATTGCTAAGAAAAAACGTTGGGTTATCATGGTACCCTTGTTCATTCACTTTAGGCTATAATGTTTTGTGAACTTGGTCCAACCCACTGAAACCTCCGGCCTTTGGTTTCTCATGTCCACCACTCTTCCAATAATGTATTGAATAAAATTAAAGTTGCAAAATATAAGAATTAATTAAATTAATGTAAATGTAAATATATACCCTGATGAATATTTAGGTAGAGAGACTCAAACTCAAAATTCTAGCCTTCGAAACCAATAGATACTCTTTTTGGAAATTTGGCTAAATTGATCAAGTTATGAAAGATTTTGATTTAAACATATATAGCCTATTCAATTTTCAAAATATTAATCTCGATGTCCTGCAACAAACTTAGCAAATTAAGACATTAGTTGCCTTATCAATTGTTTAATTATTATCTTTAATCATTACCATTGGAAAACTTTATACCTAAATCTTGGTTTCAATGATTGGTATTGGGTTTTCCCTCTTTATATGTTGAGACTTCATTTTTCAAAATAATATGAATAATTCTAGTTAACTTAAATAAATTTCAACCAAATAGTTTCTTATTAAAAAATATGAGATATGATTGAATTGGTTATGAAGTGTTAATATAAATCTGAGTTGTAGTGTAATAGTTAAACTTGAGATTTAAAAAGTAAAATGTCAAGTCTTTATATTATATCAAAAGAAGAAAATACCCCTATTAGATGCATCCAAGTGATAACTGACATCATATTATTATGATTATATGATACATATTTGTAGTTTCATCTTTACTTGCAATCATATATTAAAAGCTAAAATTATACAACCAATAATCATAACAGTATAATATATATGCTCATGACGTGTCCTATGTACCATATTAATATAACTTTACTGAAAAGAAAGAACAGAAGGAAAAGGAAAAGGTTGCACACAGATTGCAAGCATGTCCACGTTCTTCTCTAGTCTACTTTCTAGGGGATGTGTTTAGAATTAATCCACAAACAAAATTGAAGAACCATCTTTGTGATCTGTGGAGGCAGGACCTCCAAATTTCCTCTCCACGTACTCCACTAATGGTTTATCAACAAGGATTGTTCGATTTCCCAGAAAGTATTAAAAAGGAGCAAAAGATATCATGACATGAAGCAAAAAATCAATGTTGAATAGTTGATTATGGGAGCTCTTCTGGTCTAGTTCCAATGTTTGAATTTGTTGGTCCATAGCATGAGAATATGAAAATCAAAGAAAATCAAACACCCAACACACGCACAAAGGTACATCAATCTATATCCCAAGAATCATCTCCTATGTAAAATTGCACCTACTTTTTGCTCATTCCTCTCAAACACGGCGAAGCACTTCAATAACGTATTGTTCACGTTTATTGTGACTAGGGGAGACATAATAAAAGGCTTTGACTATAATGGAGAGTAAAATAAACAAGTATTAATTTTTTTCAATACAAATATATATAGATATTTATTAAGTCTATGACATTGGTGTTTCGAGTGATACACTTCTCCTTCCAATCTAATTCATTTCGAGTATAAAATGGTTCATCTTCCACATGATTTCCCCATTATTCATTATTCCTTGATGACTGGTCTTAATAGTAATGGATTTAATGAGCACTGTTTAGTATTATAACATCTCTTTCATTTTTCAATAAATAAAATTATCAATCCTTCGTATTCAAAAACTTTTGATTTTCCTTACTCTCTTCATATATTTATCTACTAATTTTGTGGGCTCTTTTTTTTATGAAGACCATTCCTTTCTTCTTTGCACTTTGTCTCCTTTACTGACACAAGAAAAAATTCAAAAAAATCATGGTGATGCTTCCCCACCATTAATTGATTCGACAAGACATTTTATACATTTGGGTACGTGAATTTCAAATTTACTTTTTTTTTTTTTCCATATGTTCACATCTGGAAAATTGGGTACGTGAAAATTGGGTACGTGAAAATTGGACTTATTTTTATATTTTAATTTGTTTTAACATCACATTTTGGAGCACTGCTTGCAATGGGAATTGTGGTATACCATTGGGTTCTTTAGAGTACTGCATTATTTTTGACACGACTTATTTATATATTTTTTTTGTTTGCATTAGATTATATATTACCGTGAAATATAATACCTAAAATGTAAGAAACATATCATCTATAAAAAAAGAAAATGTATATATGTATTATACAAATTGTGTAAAAATTAAACGGCATAAATATGCGAAATTGAATTATATACTATTCAAAGTTAAATATATATCCAATTCTTTTCAGCCAAAAAAAAAAAATCTGCAACATTAGTAATAAGACTAGTTAGAATTAAATTCAAATTTTATAAATATTTTAAGGATAGTAAGATTTGAATTCAATTTCTCTCTATCTAATCAAACTAAAATGATATAAAAAGTGAATTACAAATAAGTTTAAATTTCTTTTTTTCTAAGTTAAATTAATTATTATAAAATTTGAATACCATATATTAATTAAGAATAGAAAAGTTGGAGGGATAAGAGAATTTAATCCAAATAGACATAGGCAAAACTACTCCAACTACTTAGTTGACTCAATCATGGAGAAAAGACTACCCTATTTTAATTTCTTCTAAATTTCAAATTTTCTAAGATAATTTCTCTTTGTACATATTTATAGAGTAATAGAAGCATAAAGTCCTTTCAAATTATGTCATTGTGGAAATTAGAGAGTTTCTCATTTGGGCTACCTTTTTGACACGACATGTGGAGATGGGTCTGCACTACCAAATTGGCCCCTTTTCATGTGTTGTTCTATATATACGTGCCTCCTTGGAAATTAGGATGGTGTGTGCAAAAATTAAAGGTACTTGTGGATTTTTCTTTTTGCCCTTGTTAATTTGCATGACAATGGAGTTCTGGTTTGCCGGGAAACACGTGTTGTGGGTTCTGATCAATTTAATATGCTTAAGTTGTTATGAGAGTTGCTTGGACAACGAGAGGTTGGGTTTATTAAGCATCAGGGACTACTTCGAGTCAAATGGGGTGAGCACAGACCATGTGCTTCCTTCCTGGACTGATAATCTAGCGTCTGACTGCTGCAGCTGGGAACGAGTCAAGTGTAATAGCACCACAGGCCGAGTGATTGAGCTCTTTCTCAATAACACTAGGCTCGAATTAGATTACTTTTATCCTCGTGAAAGAATTTGGTTTGTAAACATGTCCTTATTTCTTCCTTTTGAGGAGTTGCACCATCTTGACTTGCATGGGAATTGGTTTACTGACTGCTACCATAATCATGGTACATATTAGGCTTCTTTACTTTTTCTTCTTTGCCTCTTGTCTTCATATGCACAGCGGGTTCCAAACCCACACAGACTTGCAGACACAGCTAAGTTAGCTTCCGTTACACAGGAGATTTCTGAGTCAAAAATTGTTTTTATGTCTTAATTGGGAAAGTCATGATCATATATTGGTTCAAATGTTTCTAATATTAACTTGTCTCCATTGTGAATGCCTAAATGAGAACGTGGTCATTGTAAGTGGCAGAAACATAATCATTACTGGATTTATTCAAGGGATTTGTTGTATAACCAAAAAAATTGTTCCTACAGGTTTTGAGAAGATATCCATTTTGAAGAAGTTGGCTTCCAAAACAAGATCCTACAGTCCCTGGGTGAAATTACATCTCTGAAGACTCTGAACTTGGGTTACAATAGATTTGAAGGATCTTTCCCAGTTAAAGGTACTCATAGTGTATATAGCATCCTTTTTCATCAAACTTTTTTTTAAATTCATTTAATTATTTTAGTTATTCATCCTTTTTAATTTTAAGTTATAATTTTCATTAGCAAAAAATATTCTTAAGCACATATTAGAAAAGAATTTGAACTAGATTACTTAATGATCCAAAAAGTTAGACTACACACTCTCTTAGACATATTTCACAACCATATCTCAAATAACTCCCAAATTTTCTGCTTTTGTTGTCAAAAAATAAAGTTTGGATACGATTAAATATGATAATAAAATTTTGTTTAGATTGATTTTAATCAAATCATGTATAAAGTTAGTAAAATGAAATTTATATTGTAACATTGTATCATAGTAGCAATCTGCAAAACAGCTGCACAATATTGCAGCTAACAACATTTGTGGATTTTCTTCTTCTTGTTTTTTTTTTTTAATCTTTTAGGCGAACAAATTAGAATTTTCATCTTAATTTGGTATCATGAATTAGTACATATATGTTTTTACTTGTCTGTGGAACAACTATAATCTATCCTCAGAGTTAAAGCTATCAAACATCTGGAGACGTTGGATTTAAGCTATAATGATCTCAGTGATCCCCCAAATGTCCCAGGTAAAGACAACATATAACTCTTACATCCGCAAGTTTAAGTTTTAACTCCTCATTTCTTTTCTTTTCCTTTCTTTAATTTCATTTTGTTTTTTTCTTTTTGTTTCATTGTTAGGAAAGATAAACAATATTGGTAGTTTTTTCAGAAATTTTTTGATTTATCGGTGCTTTTATTTTATACAATAAGTAAACTCATAAATGCCTTTGGGAGAAAAACTATTAAACATTTTATATGTCACAGATTTTAAGTCTAAGAATTTGACAGTATTGAATCTAGAATACAACAGATTCAATAGCTGTATCCTACCCCTTGTAAGCACCCTTACATCACTCAGGACACTGAATCTTGCCGGGAGCTATTTTGGGGCATCCTTTTCTACAATAGGTATCACAATTCTTTGAATTTAATTTTTTCATTATTTTTGTTTTCTCGAGAATCACGATACTATGCTCTTATAACATACCTTTGTTTTTTTAATTTCTTTTTGGCAGAACTAGCTTCTTTGGAAAACTTAGAACAGTTGGACCTGAGTAACACTGGTCTAAAGAATCTTAAAGGAATTTTTTATGGTTTGTCAAAATTGCAAAAGTTAGAGGTGTTGAACCTTCAAGGAAACACCATCACGAAGAGCAGTTTAAAATTGTTGGGTGTTGTGACATCTCTGAAAAGTCTCCATCTTTTACAAAATATATAAATGTTGCAATTTCATAAAAATTCTAGTTTCTTCCTTGTGTCAAACCCGTGTTCAACCCGTTAACTTGAGTCCGTCAAAGAATACTTTTTAGTCAAAAATCTTCTATATTTCTAAGTACTTACATATATTTAATATTTATATTTAAATAAAGATATATATTTATTTTCTTTTCTATATATATATATATTGCTAATGAGTATAAGTTTGAAAAACTTAAGAATCAACTCATTTTTGCTATTAGAAGTTAAAAAAGGTATGGAACTGTAGACAACAAGTAGAGCAATTAGGGTATAAGTAGGGAGCTATAGAGTGTGTTGTGAGATTTCTAATATATTTTAACTAAAAGAGATAAGAACTCCAAAACTCATTATAATGAAAAAAAAAAAAATTGTATGATCAGATTGCAATTACTAATTCTGTAATTTAGATTGAAACCCACTAAGATCTTATCTAAAAAAGATACTAACACAATCTAAATCTTAAACTTCACATATGATCGTAGAATCATAAAATTCTATGAATGGATTTTAGCAGCCTCGACTACAAGCATTACCAAACTTAAAGTCTTCATTAACTCTTCAGTGTAATGCTTGAAATATATATAATTTACAATATAAATTTGGATGAAAATGGTATACAGTTTGGCAACGGACATTAATAAGTTTTATCCAAGTATGAAGTCCATTCGTCAACAATGCCTAATGCAAAAACCTGGGGCAAAGTTTCAAACACTGTGTCACCAGCCACGTCCGGTGGTAGAACTGTCAGTTTTTTCGTAACTTCAAACTCTAAGATTCTGATCCTTGTCCGAACAAATAAAAAGAACAAGAAAGAAGAAAATTTAAGGACGGTCTCACAGGAAATGCAGATCACAATTTACAAGGCCTGTAGATATTATTTTCTTAACTAATTGGATTCATCGGTGTCTTTTGTTTCTTTTGAACATGACACTTTCTATTAATTGAAACACAAATTTTATGGCACACATAAAAAACAATGTCTAACGAAAAATGTTCAAATGACAACGTATAATATTTCTATTTTGCCTACCGTAGTTTTATTTTCTTTTGTTTTGTATTAGTTATTCTGTTAATGGTACTAAACTATGCTGATTCTAGAAAGATGGTGGAGAAAGGATATCATCTTAATCTAATTACTTACAATAGTTTGATTAATGAGTCTCACAAAGAAGCACTTCAGGTTGAAAACTTATAGAAAACACACTCACTTTACATATAGACATTACAATTAAATAAAAGACAGCGTGGTTTGAATAAAAGAATTTTGAATTATAAAACTATAATATCAAGTTAAAATTCACCTAAATTTAAAATTTTAAATTATTAGATAATTTAAAAAATATATTATATATTAAATTATAATACAATGCAACTTTAAGTCACTTAGACAAAGATACATTTTCATTTTGATGTTAGAAAGGAGTTATCAACTTAATTTGATTGTTTAAAATAAAAGCTATTAAATATCTATTTAATAAACTTGTAGACAATAATTTGGAGAAAGAGGGAGTTGCAAGCCAAAAGTTGTGGCCTATGACAAAATCATTGATTGTGTTTGCAAGGACAAGTTCTTAAGAGATGTCTTAAATTGTGTTTGCATAGCATTTTAGTTAATGTCTCATTTTCTACTTTCATGTATTATAAAGAAGATTTATTAGACTGGATCCTTCATGAGAGTAAGACATTATTCTTGGAGATATGAGATTAGTCTTTCTATGAATGTGCAAGAAGGTTTCGACAAAATAATTAAGTGGAGCCATCAACCATGGGAGCGGAGGGGAGGCCTCATTTGCCTCCAGCCACGACTTTTTCCACACTAAAAGGAATCTTCTAATTTGTTTGGACTAATTTTCCCATAATTCAAACAAAGATGATTTTTCATTTTCACATTCCAAACTTTTTCTTTTTTTCAGTATTTGATGGAGCTGAATTTTGTATGTAGTTTAAAATGAATTACATAAAAGTATGCTATTTACAAAATTATTTGAACAACAAAAAATACTTAAAATGTCATTCTCTTTTTTTAGACATTTAAAATGATATTTAAATAAAATCTAGAAATGCTTGCAATATAATTTGCCTAGCAAAGCATCCATCTCCAAATTAAATAACTATGACACAATGCCCTTCCATTGTACTTATACAAAAAATCTGTTCACAACTATTTTAATTGCTCTAGTTCTTTTCCTATCCATTGTTCTTTGTTCTAGTTTTCATTAGTTTGATTTATCTTTAATCAATAAAACTCACAGCTAATTTCTTTTATTTAAGGATGATGATGATGAATGCTAAGGAAAAAACTTACAATCGAAGCTTGCAAGGTTTGTTTTAACTCCACTATCTAGACTTTATAAATTTTGTAATTCTTTGATCAAGACAATAATTATGAATTGTGAACTATTTTTACTTCGTTCTGCTTGAAATTGTAAATGTTTCTATTGTATGAGTTAAACATTTATTTTGTGAGATTTCACATTTGCTTTGAGTTAATTACCTATGAATATTTAGTAGTCTTATTATCTCAAAAACAGTTGCATAAAAAACAATATGCTCATTTTGAAGTCATTGTGTATTCATTGAAAACTGCTGCAAAGAAACATCACTTATTTTTTAAAAATAGTCACAATAGAAGGTTTAGAAAATCCTCTTTGGCCGAGAAGTAGGGTAACGGCTTATTTAGTCACACAAAAAACTTTTGTTTTCTAATATTAGTCTTTTATGATTTCTCTATTATGTTCCAAGGTTTTAAGGTTTTGTAATTTGAAATTATATTTTAAGTGACTTGTAAACCTCTTGATATTATTATGGGAAGTAATTCTTAGTATAAAACTCATATCTCTTTATCCATAGCATGTGTTAAACTGTTAAACTAATTAACTTGATCTGCAATTGTTAATGACAATTTAATTTATTTTTATTCTTATCTTGATCCATTGCAGTTTCAAAATTTTCAAACTATTACTATCAATTTATTTTTAATATAAGTACTAAATAGATTTGATCAATCCGCTGATACTCCTATGTAAGTTATTGCATTGTGATAACAACTCCTTAGATCTTATGCTTTTTTTCAAATCAATTTAGGTTGGCCAAAAAAAAAAAAAGACTTTGTAATGTGCATCATGTTGAATTAGAGGATTTTGATTTAGTGCAAATGAAGATGAATGATGTCTCTTGTAATATTTATGTAGATTTTGAATTTGGAAAATACTCTAATTTGTATTCTAACTAAGAAAAAAAATTGCAATTCACGCTAGAAAAAGCAAAGGCATTATTATTATTATTATTATTATTATTAACAATGAAAACAGCTATACTATTATCATTAAAGCAATGCCCTTCTATTGTACTAAGGCAAAGACTCTGTTCACAACTATTTTAATAGTTCTACTTCTTTTCCTATCTACAGTTGTTTGTTCTATTTATCATTAATTGAATTTATCTCTAATTAGTTAAACTGACACTTTTATTTCTTTTACTTTACGATCATAATGATGAAAGATGTGAAAAGAATTTACAGTCAAAATATGTGAGGTTTGTTTTAACTCCCTCATCTAGACCGTATAAATTTTATAATTATTTAATCAAGAAATTAGTTGTGAATTGTGAACCATCTTTATTTGGTTTGTTCAATTTTATATTGCATATGTTAAAGACTCATCTTGTGAGATCTTACATTTGATATGAACTAATTACCTTAAAATATTCAATAATTTGATTATCGTCAAAGCTAAAGAATTGTGTTCCAATACATAAAAATTGCACAAACCAAATACAAATAGCAATTATAATAAATTAGAAAGCATATGACACAACTTTAGCTGCTTAAAATTAATAGAAACATCACAAATTATGTATAAGCCGCTGCATAAAAATAAAAAAGCACTATGTATTGTTTGAGAAGCCCTTAAATAAACTATAATAAAGCATTGCATATTCTCTTCCAAATCATTACATAAAAATAAAATAAAACACTGCATATTCTCTAAAAACTGCCATAAAGGCAATATGCCGATTTTAGAACTGCTATGTATTCTTCGAGAACCGCTATGGAGAAATATTGCATATTTGTTCTTTAGCTAGAGGAGCGGCTTCTTTAGCAACGAAGAGGACAGGAACGACAGCCTCCTGCTGCAAAAATGACTCGGCTGCCATACAGCTGCATTAAAGACCCAAAGGAGAAAATTAAACGTTAACCAGGATGCCCAAAATAGATACTAAGAAAATCAAACACTGGTAGTTTACACATTTTGTGAATGCCAAACGCACAAAGTTGATTGCTGGGAATGGAATCGGACAATCACATCTTCAATTTGCATTTCTGCTTCAAAAACCAAAGAATTAAAAATCTGCAAAATGCTCATTTTAACTAAGAAAAGGGAATCATAAGCATTTTGGGAAATGGATTCATCACATTACATTCTCTATTTTATTTTTACTGCACAAGCTGATTGGTAGTCGGGACTGTTAGAATATTTTCTCATTTTTGGACTGTTATTTATTGAATTTTCTGCTTTAATTTAAAAATCAGACCAAATGTATAGCTTAATTGTGGACTTGGATATTATAAAGTGATATAATAGATTCTATTTACCTCTTATGTGTGTTATATAAAATAAGAATGTGTTTGGGATTTTGTTCTTTTTGGGAATGGTCCAAAAATAATTATTTGGTATAAAATTTATTGTTTAATTCATGATGGGTTGATTTAATTAGAGTTTGAATATAAATATAAGAGATGGGTCCCCTTTCCACACAAGAGGATACATTATGTTCTCCCCACCAAAGCAAATGAGAAATTGTCGATAGCATTTGAAAGGAAGATCCTAATCTCAACGTAATTATTAGTACATGTACATCATCAATTTTTACGGTAGGGTGACAAGAGATATTCCTAATACTCTATTAATATTCAGTTTATAAATGTGATTTTAGTTTTGATATGAAATTATGGAGTTGTAAATTCATAGATGTGATATTAGAGCCTAGTTATTTCAACCTAGAACCTTCTTATTTTCTTCAATAAAAATAAAATAAAATATAATAAAATTTGCTGAAATCTTTCGACAGTAAGGCTGAGAGGCTTGGCCTTGTTGGCTTTTGGCACATGGATAAATTATCCATTTGTCATTCTGTTTGCCATAGTGAAGTAGAAGTCTTACTGCACCATGTTAATGTATAGATTGCTGCATTGGATTATTGTGCTAGATTATTTTACTTATTTCATCATTTTAGAATAAATTTGAATTATTAGGTTAGGGAGAATTGTTTGTCTCACGTTCTAATTGAAAAAATATATATGAAGTTGAAGCTTATTGTGCACAATTTTGTTTTGTGATCCTTGTTTGGAATAGTGTTGGTAAATTATATGTTGTCACCACAATGACCATTTAAGGAACCAATAATATTTTCATGTGATATTGGAATGTTCTTGTTGTGTAAATTGTGCATATAATTGTTCACCCACAAAGAGTTATTATGTGTGTCAATTTGAATGACTTGGAGCTATTTTAATAATGAGTGGATTAAGAATCTTTTTGTTTATAAGTGTTGGACTTTCCAATTCTAATCATTGTTATAGTAGCTTGGTGATCTAAAGATAATTTTAAAGTTTGTGACCTTCTCCACCCACAAGAGTTTGTAATGTTTCTTTGAGATTCCTAATATTTAAAATAAATTATTGTTGTTGCCCATGATATTTATTGATTTATGTTGTTATTGTTTTTCTACCCCATGTATTTTTTTCCTTGAATAATCAGCCTTTTTCCATTAAAACTTTGACTTATGGAAATTATAAAGATGGAAAGAGGATGTGGAAATGGTTTTAATTATGATAAATGTGGACATAGCTATAAAAGCAGACAAACCAACTAATTTGACTTATGAGAATACTATTGTAGAGAAAACATATTATGAGAAGTGGGATAAGACTAATCATTTAGCTCTTATGGTAATGAAAAGGTTCATCTTTGAGGCTTTGGGAAGTGTTATCCCAAATACTGACAATGTCAAAACCTTCTTTACTTCTCTTAGGGAAAGGTATATAGTTTTCACTAAAACTAAAGCTAGTTAATTGATGGAGAAATTCATCAATATGAAGTATGATGGGATAAGTGGTGTTAATGAATACATTCTCAAGATGGTTGTTTTTTCTTTTAGACTTGGTGAACTCCAATGCCATATTGCTGACCTTTTTCTTATTAGCCATACCTTGAACTCTTTACCCTTAAAATTTGATACATTAAAAACCTCTTACAATACCCAAAAGGAAAGTTGAGATATCAATACTTTGATATCCATTCAAGCTTAAGAAGAGAATAGGATGGAACAAGAGGTTTCAAGGAGTGTGAATTTTGTCAATCAACTATGCTAAAATAAGCCTTTTCACAAGGAGAAATTTAAGTCTTAGGAAAAGGGTGGTCCTAAAAGAAATCCTTGATAGAAGTACCTTAGTCCTAAACTTATGATAACCAAAGATGAATGCTAGTTTTGTAAGAAAATAGGTCACAAGAGAAAAGACTATTTTGCCTATAAGAATTACCTCAAAAAGAAGAATAATAACAATAAATTAGGTAATTTTCTTGCTTTCATTTGCTTTGAATTCAGTTTGATAATTGTTCTTATTAATTCTTGGTGGATTAACTTTAGGGCATCTGTCCATGTTATTAATGCTTTGCAAGGGTTCAAGAGTAAGTGAAACCCAAGCAAGGATGAAGTCAATCTATTTGTAGGGAATGAAGAATCGGTGGTAGTAGCATAAGGATAGTTGTATTGAAATTAGATTCTAGATTTATTTTGACTTTAAAAGATACTTTTTATCTATCATCCATGAGACAAAATTTGGTTTCCTTGTCAAAACTTCAAGAGATTAAAATTATAATGCTAAGGTAGAAAAGTAATATGACAAAGAGATTAAAATTGTAAAGCTAAGGTAGAAAAGTAATGTGAAAAAGAGATTAAAATTGTAAGGCTAAGGTAGAAAAGTAATGCGATAAAGAGATTAAAATTGTAAGGCTAAGGTAGAAAAGTAACGTGGCAAAGAGACTAAAATTTTAAGGTCTAACCATGGTGGTGAGTACTATGGTAGAGCTAGTGAAATAGGTTTGTTCATGGAAACTTTTGTCAAGTACTTGCAAGATTATAGGATTGTTTCCCAATTTACTATGCTTGGAACTCCAAAGCAAAATAGGGTGATTGAGAGAGGAAATCACACCCTAATGGACATGGTTAGGTTCATGATGAATAGAACCAATTTACCAATAGTCTTTCTTTAGGGAGAAGTCTTAAAAACAACCATATATACCTTAAACAGAGTTTTTACCAAATTAGTGTCTAAAACACCTTTTAAGCTTTTTAAGGGTTGGAAGTCTAGTTTAAACCATCTTAAAGTATAGAGATGCCCTGTTGAGTTGAAAATTTATGATCCAATTACATCTAAATTCAATCCTAAAACCACTAAATGTTGTTTAATTGGATATCCCACTAACTCTAAAGGCTATACCTTCTATTGTCCAACTCAAGGGACAAAGACTATTGGGGCATTGGTGGCAAAATTCCTTGAGAATGATATTTAAGATCTTAATTGGTTACAAGATGGTGGAATTATTTTGAAAGAGGAACCTAGCATATTTCCTATGGCTATCATGCATGAGCAAGTGGTGTATCATCCTATTGATAAATTGGCTAATATGCCACTTCATTAGAATGATACAAATGTTCCACCTAAACCATCAATGTTTATTCTTGTTAAATGTTTTGAGAGGATGAGACATCTTGCAATTTTAAATGATTTTATTGTATATTTGGTAAGGAAAATTATGATATTGGACAAGTTGTTAATCCACTGAATTATAATAAGATGATATTTTGTAAACAATCTAGTAAGTGGATATAGGCAATGCATGGAGAAGTTTAGTCCATGTATTTTAATGGCATGTAGAAGCTTGTTGAGATTCCAAATGGTTTTAAACTCATAGGCTATAATTAGGTGTGTAAAACCATGAAAGATTCTAAGGGAAATAAGGAGTGGTTTAAGGTGAGGTTGGTAGCAAAAGGATTCACATAAAAAAGGGATAGATTTTAAGGAAACCTTCTTACTGGTATCTTTAAAAGATTCCTTCAGAATTATTATGTCCCTAATAGCTCACTATGATTTATAGCTTCATCAAATGGATGTTAAAATTGCTTTCTCGAATAAAGATCTTTATGAGGATGTCTACATGTAACAACTTGAAGGTTTTATTACAAGTGGAAATAAGGACTTAGTTTGTAGATTAAGAAAGTCTATTTATGGTCTTAAAGAGGCATCTTGACAATGGTATTCAAAGTTTGATAAATTTATATCCTCCTTAGGTTTTGTTGAAAATAGTGTTGATTAATGCATATATCTCTAGATGAGTGGAAGCAATTTTATTATTCTTGTTCTTTATATAAATGATATATTACTTGTTAGTAGTGATATCAATTCACTTCGTGAGAGGAAATCTACTTATCTAGTCACTTTGACATGAAAGATTTTGGTTGTGCTTCTTATGTTATGGGAATTTAAATTTATAGGAACAAATCTAGACACTTATTGAGTCTTTCATAGAGAGCCTATATATGTCGTGTGCGTAAGAGATTTAATATGGATAAATGCAAACTTAGAGATGTTCCTATTGCTAAAGATGATAGATTTAGTAAAGGTTAATGCCCTGAGAATGAAATTTAGAAAAGTTTGATGCATGCTTAGGTTTGTACTAAGCCTAATGTCTTTTATATTGAGTGTACTTGGCATATATCTTTCTAATCCTAGTGATAGACATTAGGTTACTATTAAAAAGGTGATACGGTATTTGCAAAAAACAACAAAAGATTACATGCTTGTCTATAAGAGGGTTAGTGACCTTGAGGTGGTTGGGTAT
Source organism: Bruguiera gymnorhiza (assembly GCA_020883675.1). Lineage (NCBI taxonomy): Eukaryota > Viridiplantae > Streptophyta > Magnoliopsida > Malpighiales > Rhizophoraceae > Bruguiera > Bruguiera gymnorhiza. The sequence goes on along the minus strand of JAIRCJ010000017.1, from coordinate 55,069 downwards.
ACAAATTCTGATTTTGCTAATTGTATTGACAATATGAATTCTACTTTTCAGTATGTGTTTCTTTTGGCTGATAGAGCAATTTCTTGGAAGAGTGTGAAGCAAACATTTACTAATTCTTCAATTATATAAGTAGAGTTTGTTGCTGATAACGATGCTGGCACACATGCAATATGACTTAGAAATTTTATTTCTAGTTTAAAGATATTGGATTTCATCTCTAAACTTATGAAAATTTATTGTGATAATTGAGCAGTAGTGATATTCTCAAAGAATAACAAAACATACAATAGTTCTAAACACATTGAGATTAAGTATCTTAAAATCAGAGATTGGGTTAAGAATGGTGACATTCTTATTGAACATATTTGCATTGAAACAATGTTAGTAGATACACTAACCATGGTTGTTGCATCTATTGTTTTCCAACAACATGTTGAAAATATGGGTGTTTTAAGTTCTTTGGATGTAATTGATTTGTGGGAGTGATTCTACTATGATTTTCTTTTGATGTAATTGCATCTATCATGTAAATTAGGAAATTTAATCTTTTTTGGGTTTATGAAATATTGTATTATCTTGAGATATGATTGATTTCTTGTTGAAAAAAATGGTTGTTTTTGTATAATTGCAAGCTACAGTTATCTCCTTTGGGAGATGTGGTCAAGTATTTCCTTGGGAAAATATGTTTTATTTGTAATGGTTTTTCCATAAAATACCACAATGTAGTATAGAAGGATCACTTGAGTATATTATAAGTGTTATTACACCTACACAGTTTTGTAATTATGTCAATAAGATTAATTCACTTTAGTAATTATGGATGTACTATATTGATAAATAGTATATAGTCGTCCATAGTTTGGAGTTAAGTTCTTATTGGACCTAATCATGTTTTGAGGTAAATTTTTTGAGTTATGATTTATTTTGTAACCACTAAAATTGTTGTTTGATATGTGAAATTTGTGAGTAATTTTCTTAACTAGTTTTAAAAAATTAATAAAACCAATTAATGTTGTCTGAGAGAAAAAAATATTAGAATATTTTTTTATTTTGAACTACCATTAATTAGATTTTTTATTTAATTTAAAAATTACATTAAATGTAGAGTTCAATTGTGAATTTAGACATTATAAGTTGAATTAATGGGTTATATTTACCTTTTATATGTGTTATATAAAATAAGAATGTGTTTGGACTTTTTTTTTTTAGCATGGGTCTAAAATAATTATTTGATATAAAACTTTTGGTCAAATGCCGGCCACGTTCCTCCATCGTCTGTTAGATTTGCCAACTGCTTTAGGAGGCGTTGCAAGGCCTGTTGCCTCCCTCTATCGCCAGCAGGGACTTCCATCGCTCATTAGTTGCTGTTGTGAACTGACGGAAAAGATTTTGTAGGAGGATAAGGGAATAAAAAGTATAGAAAAAAAAAAAAAGGAGCAGATATGAGTTTTTGATTTAATCACCATGAATTTCAACGTGACGGATATAATAACAATTTCACTTCCTGATTTAGATGGGAAAAATTACAATAGATAGTGTGTCCAAATGAAAGTATTGTTTGATCTATTGGCCTAGCAAGGGACCACCATTCCCGGCTTGCTCGATCGCTGATCTACATATCATGCTAGTGATGTGCTGAAAATCTCATCGAAAGACGGTCAACATGCTGCCAGCTCTTTTTCACCATTTTTGTCAAATGTTGACCATGTTCCTCTGCCGTCTATTAGACTTGCCAACCGCTTCCGGCACCAACTTCCATTGCTGGTAGTCGCCATTGTGAACTAACGAGAAAGCTTTTGAAGGAGGAGAAGAGACCAAAAAAAAAAAGGCCAAATTCAATGCCACAACACGGTTATGCCCTTGAGAAAACAAAAGATATCCAACTTCACAAGACGAGTCATGCATATATAGCTAGGCATGATCTCGATTCGGTTCGGTTTTTAATTTCAATTCTGAGCTATTAATTCCAAGTTCTAGGTTAAGGGTTATATAATTTGAGTGGGCATGGGCCAGGCCTGGTGAAGTAGCCGAGTTCGTTCACTTTAGGCCGTAATGTTTTGTGAACTTGGTCCGGCCTACTAAAACCTCCGGCCTTTGATTTCTCATGTCTGCCACTTTTCCAATAATATATTGAATAAAATTAAAAGTGGAAAATATAGAGATTAATTAAGTTGACTTAAATACTAACACACAACTTGATGAATATTCAGGCAGAGAGACTAAAACTCAAAATTCTACCCTTTGAAACTAATGGATACTCTTTTTAGCAGTTTGGCTGAATGGACCAAGTTATCAAACATCAACATTTAAACATATATAGCATGTTCAATTCTCAAAATATTAATCCAGATGTCCTACAAGGAGCATGTCCTATTTCTTCTCTAGTCTACTTTCTACGGGATTTGTTTAGAATTAATCCACAAACAAAATTGAAGAACCATCTTTGTGATCGGTGGAGACAGGACCTACAAATTTCCTCTCCACGTACTCCACTAATGGTTTATCAACAAGGATTGTTCGATTTCCTAGAAAGTATTAAAAAGGAGCAAAAGATATCAGGACATGAAGCAAAAAATCAATGTTGAATAGTTGATTATGGGAGCTCTTCTGGTCTAGTTCCAATGTTTGAATTTGTTGGTCCATAGCATGAGAATATGAAAATCAAAGTAAATCAAACACCCAACACACGCACAAAGGTACATCAATCTATATCCCAAGAATCATCTCCTATGTAAAATTGCACCTACTTTTTGCTCATTCCTCTCAAACACGGCGAAGCACTTCAATAACGTATTGTTCACGTTTATTGTGACTAGGGGAGACATAATAAAAGGCTTTGACTATAATGGAGAGTAAAATAAACAAGTATTAATTTTTTTCAATACAAATATATATAGATATTTATTAAGTCTATGACATTGGTGTTTCGAGTGATACACTTCTCCTTCCAATCTAATTCATTTCGAGTATAAAATGGTTCATCTTCCACATGATTTCCCCATTATTCATTATTCCTTGATGACTGGTCTTAATAGTAATGGATTTAATGAGCACTGTTTAGTATTATAACATCTCTTTCATTTTTCAATAAATAAAATTATCAATCCTTCGTATTCAAAAACTTTTGATTTTCCTTACTCTCTTCATATATTTATCTACTAATTTTATGGGCTCTTTTGTTCATGAAGACCATTCCTTTCTTCTTTGCACTTTGTCTCCTTTACTGACACAAGAAAAAATTCAAAAAAATCATGGTGATGCTTCCCCACCATTAATTGATTCGACAAGACATTTTATACATTTGGGTATGTGAATTTCAAATTTACTTTTTTTTTTTTTTCTGTATGTTCACATCTAAAGCAATTTTTCAAAATAAAATCATACAGTCTGTCGGATTTATGTTGCAAGTTTATTCCAAAGAAAAATTTTAGTGAAGAGATATTTATACTTTATCATTATTGCCGGTAGTGAAAAATTTTGTACTAATAATACATTAGTCTTTTTGGTATAATTTACTAAGGCTTGAAAATTGGGCTTATTTTTATATCTTAATTTGTTTTACTATCACATTTTGGAGCACTGCTTGCAATGGGAATTGTGGTATACCATTGGGTTCTCTAGAGTACTGCATTATTTTTGACAAGATTTACTTATTTATTTTTTTGTTTGCATTAGATTATATATTACCGTGAAATATAATAACTAAAATGTAAGAAAAATATCATCTATAAAAAAGAAAATGTATATATGTATCATACAAATTGTGTAAAAATTATACGGCATAAATATGTGAAATTGAACTATATACTATTCAAAGTTAAATATATATCCAATTCTTTTCAGCCAAAAAAAAAAAAATCTGCAACATTAGTTACAAGACTAGTTAGAATTAAATTCAAATTTTATAAATATTTAAAGGACAACAAGATTTGAATTCAATTTCTCTCTATCCAATTAAACTAAAACGACATAAAAAGTAAATTACAAATAAGTTTAATTTTTTTTTCTAAGTTAAATTAATTATTATAGAATTTGAACACCATATATTAATTAAGAATATAAAAGTTTGAGGGTATTAATTAAGAATATAAAAGTTTGAGGGATAAGAAAATTTAATCCAAATAGACATAGGCAAAACTACTCTAACTACTTAGTTGACTCGATCATGGAGAAAAGACTATAGTATTTTAATTCCTTCTAAATTTCAAATTTTCTAAGATAATTTCTCTTTATACATATTTATAGAGTAATAGAAGCATAAAGTCCTTTCAAACTATGTCATTGTGGAAATTAAAGAGTTTCTCATTTAGGCTATCTTTTTGACACGACATGTGGGGCTGGGTCTGCACTACAAAATTGGCTCCTTTTCATGTGTTGTTTCTATATTGTAATACTTTACCAAAGATAAAAATTAAATAAAATTAAGAGATATAACTCATAATTAAATATTTTGTAAGAAAAAATAACATCTTCTCCCTTTATAGTCGTCAAAAAATAATTTTTATGAGTCAAAAGTTTTCTTTACTTCTAAATATTTACTTATATTTATTATTTAAATATAAATAAAGACATATATATATATATATTTGTTATTATGTACCTTCTCTTAACATTTAATGGTGAAAACGAATTAATCCTATATATATATATATATATATCGATAGTGCTAATGAGCATGAGTTTTAAAAAGTCTAGGATCAATTTGTTTTCACCATTAAATGTTAAGAGAAGGTACATAACAACAAACAATAAGTAGAGCAACTTGAGTTAAAATAATAAGTTTTATATTTTGTTGTGGGATTTACATTATGTTATAGTTAAAAGAAACAAAAACTTAAAAAACTCATTGTAAGGAATGTAAGAATCATAGGATTATATTACCAATTTACTGAATTTACAAATTGGATTGAGATTCTATCAAGATCTTATCTTTAAAAGATCTTAATACGATCTGATTCTTAAACTTCAAGTATAATTGTAGAACTATAAAATTCTATGGATGGAATAAAACAACCTTTTGTTACAAGCATTACAAAACTTAAAATCTTTATTAACTATTGAGTCGAATCCTTGAAAGAAATATATCAATTACAATATAATTTTGGATGGAAATGGTCTATAGCTTAGCAATGGTCAATAATAAGCTTTTTCCAAGTATTGAGACCTTTCGTCAACAACACCTAATGCAAAAATGTGTGACAAAGCTTCAAACACCGTGTCACCAGTCACGTCTGATGGTAGAACTGTCAATTTTTTCTTACATAATATAATGTATTTAGTATATTTATAGATAGATTATAAAAATTAATATATAAAATATGATAAATAAATGATAATATATTTTTATTTATTGTAATACATGTAAAATTAGCACGACTACGATAGAACTTAGGCAATAAAATAAAAATAATTATAAACATATAAAAATTATATATTTTTTACACAAAGAATAACTTGTCTATGTGTAGATCAACTCAAATTTGAACAAAATGATTTAAATATGACTAGAATTTTGTTATATTAATAAAGTTATTTTATTGTAATTTTTATGTGACTTACAACAATAATTTTTTTAATAAAAAAGAGTAAAAGTATTTTATATTAGATATAAAATATTTTATATATAGTATAAAAATTATTTATATTTTAAGAAATTGATCTTTTGGCAAATGCATTTAAACGTGACATTTCATTCTTTATTGGAAGCATGCCCTTTGTACTATTTAGATAGATCTAGCAACAAGTTTTTAAGAGAAGTTCCACACTTTGTTAACAAATTTCTCTAATTTGAAATTTTTGCTTTGTCAAACATGGATTAACTGGTCAAGTACCAAAGACAAAGTCCAATAAAACTCCATTTTGGCCCTTGCAACTAAGTGCAAATTAGTTCATTGGCACTCTATCAAATTGGATCACTTTGTACCCAAGCCTAATGTTTGTGGATATTAGTGACAACTTCATCTCAATAGAAATTCTTGGCTTTATTGGGAATCTGAGTTTATTGGAACTGAACATGATAGGTAATGTACTTGTAGGAACAATTATGTGTCAAATGTCTACGTCTTATGTTTTATTCTTTCTTGATATTTTCTATAACAATCTTTCAGACACTCCTCCTTCTTGCTTGAAATGGTCATCATATTTAGCTCATTTGAATTTGGAAGGGAATGGATTCACAGGTTCAATTTTGTAAACATTTTTCAACTCTTTTACTATGGAAACAATGAATATCAACAATAATTTTTTGTCTAGTGAAACTCCAACATTAGTTGGGAATTTATCCTCTTTGAGGGTTCTTTAATTAAGAGGGAATTCCTTGAGCGATTTGATACCAAAACAATTATGTCAATTAAATGAGCCAGGCATATTGTATCTCTTGCAAAACTTATTTTCTAGACCAATACCATGTTTTAGCCACAAACCTTTTGGGAATGTAAGTGAAATCTATATTAGCGATTATGTTTGGCTAATTGGCTCACCTTTGGGATTCAATTATAGTTTTCAAGGTAATTTAAAGCTTGAAATAACCTTAACTAATGTCACGAATAATCTTGGCAAGCAACAAGCGCATATTGAGTTATAAGGAATTGTGAGAGGCTTATTGATATACGTGAGGAGATAAAGGCTATTATAAGGAGGAGGTTTGTCCCTAATCATTATTATAGGGATTTGTACCAAAAGCTACAAATGCTCACTTAAGGCACTAAAAGTGTGTAGGACTACCATAAAGAGATGAAGATTGTCATAATTAGGGCAAATAGAGAAGAAGATAGAGAGATAACCGCAACTCGATTTTTTTAAGGGCTAAATAAAGATATAGCCAATGTGGTTGAGTTGTAACACTATATGGAATTAAAAGACATGGTGCATATGACAATAAAAGTTGAAAGACAACTTAAATGAAAGGGTTCCATATAGTTTGGGTAAAATTCTAGTTCTACTTTATCTTAGAAGCTGAATTGGAGTAAAAAAGACGAGAAGGCTAATTATAAGTCTAAAGCTAAGCTATCCAAGAGCAAAAATGTGGGTTTTAGTAAGGAGGTAAATAATTCTGATTCCTAATCAAGTAAAAATAAAAATGTTAAATATTTTAAATGTTTGGGAGAGGGTCACATTGCATCTTAATGTCTAAATAAGTGTGTAATGGTCTTGAGAGGTAGTGGTGACATTAAGACTGCAAGTGAGTCAAATGATGATTTTGTGTCATTATCCGAGAGTTAAAATGATGGAGAGGAATATCCAATTAATGGGGTAGCTCTTGTTATAAGATGAGTATTGAATATGTAAGTGAAAGAATAGAACGAGGTGTAATAAGATAACATCTTCCATATAAGGTGTCTCATCAAAGATAAGGTATGAAGTGTGATTATTGATGGTGGAAGTTACACTAATATAGCTAACACAATTATGGTTGAAAAGTTGACTTTACCTATTATGAAGCATCCTAGGCCATTTAAGTTTCAATGGTTGAATAAAAGTGGAGAAGTCAGGGTAAATAAGCAAGTGCTCATCTTGTTTTTTATCGGAAGGTACCATGATAAAGTCTTATGTGATGTTATACCTATGCATGCAAACCATATTCTATTAGGAAGGTCATGGTAGTTTGACAGGCGAATAATGCATGATGGCTTCAAGAATGATGTTCCCTTGTAATGAATGAAAAAACTATCAATCTTTTACCATTAACACCTTAACAAGCTTATGAGGATAAATTATGGATTAAAAATGAGAGTGAACAAAAAAGAGAGATTGAATAATTGAAACAAAAAAGAAAGGAGAAAAAGTGAGGAAACAACAGAAAGAGAAGAAAAAGAAAGTTTTTATGCAAAAGAAAGTGACATCAAAAGAGCAATTTATATCAAATAGCTTTTGATCATACTTTTGCACAAAAGGCTTATTTTAATACTAATAAATTTGACCTGTCTTTACCTAATGTTGTTATTTTTTTTTTTGTAAGAATTTGAAGATGTATTCCCTGAGAATGTTCCAAGCAAATTACCACCTAAAAGAGGAATTAAGTATCAAATTGATTTTATCCTTAGTGCATCCATTCCAAACTACCCAATATATAGGAATAATCCCGAGGAAATAAAAGAGCTTCAAAGGTAAGTTGAAGAACCTATGTCAAAAGGATATGTAAGATAAAGCATGAGTCCTTGTGTAGTTCTTGTCCTATTTATACCCAAAAAGGATGGGACTTAAAGGATGTATTGATTGTTAAGTGGTCAACAAAATCACTGTGAAGTATATTCACCTTATGTCTAGGTTAGATGACATGTTAAATGAATTGTATGATTCATGTGTCTTTTCCAAAATTGATTTGAAAAGTGGATATCACCAAATTAAGATGAGAGAGGGAGATGAGTGGAAAACAACTTTCAAAACTAAGTATGGTTTGTATAAGTGGCTTGTTACCATTCGGTCTCACTAATGCATTGAGTATTTTTATGCGACTAATGAATCATGTTTTGAGTATATTCATTGGTAAATTTATGGTTGTGTATTTTGATGATATTTTAGTCTATAATAAAAACCTAAAAAAGTATCTTGATCATTTACGTTCTATTTTAATTGTTTTACATTTTAAGAAATTGTATGCTAACTTTAAGAAATATTCCTTTTATACTAACCAGATCATATTCCATTGTTATTTTGTAAGTGCTAGAGGTATTAAGATGGATGAGGAAAAAGTTAGGGCAATCCATGATCAGCCTACACCTAATTCAATTAGTGATGTGCATAGCATTCATGGTCTAACTAGTTTCCTTAGATGCTTTGCTAGGGAATTTAACACTATTGCTACACCACTAATTAAAGTTATTAAAAAAACATGAGTTTTAAGGGGGTTAATGATCAAAACAAGGTTTTTAATCACATTAAGAAAAAATTATGTTCTACACTTTTATTCCCTTTACCTGACTTTGCAAAAACTTTCAAGATTAAGTGTGATGCTTTAGGTATTGGCATTGGAACTATTTTGATGCAGAAAAGGCATCTAATTGCCTACATTAGTGAAAAACTAAGTGGAGTAGGCCTTAATTATCCTACTTATGATAAAGAAATGTATGTATTAGTATGAAGTTTGGAGACATGACAACACTACCTTTGGCTTAAGGAGTTTGTCATCCATATTGACCATGAATCCCTAAAGCACTTGAAGGAACAAGGAAAGTTGAACAAAAAACATGTCAAGTGGGTTGAATTCATTAAGATCTTTTCTTATGTCATTAAATATAAACAATGTAAGGAAAATATGGTAGTTGATGCAATATCTTACAGGTATACCTTTGTTTTTAAACTTACTGCAAAATTATTAGGATTTAAAAATATTAAAGATTTAAATGTAAAAGATACTAACTTTGCTAATGTGTATGAAACATGTGAGAAGTCAACCTTTGAGAAATTTTATAGGCATAAAGGTTTCTTATTTAGGGAAAAGTGTTTATGCGTGCCAATGAGTTCTTTGAGGAAGTCAGTTGTGAGAGAAGCTTATAGGGTGGTCTAATGGGTCATTTCGAAGTTAAGAAAATCATAGATGTCTCAGTTGAACATTTCTTTTGACCACATATGAAACGAGGTGTTAAGAAGGCATATGAGAAATGCATAACATCTAAACAGGTTAAATCTAGAGTTTTACCTTCTAGCTTGTACACCCTTTTACCTATACCTAGCCATCCCTAGATTAATTTATTTATGGACTTTGTACTAGGGTTACCACAATAAAAAAGGAGTAAGGATTTTGTATTTGTTGTTGCTGACAGATTTTCAAAGATGGCACACTTCATCTTATGTCAAAAAATTAATGATGCAAATAATGTAGTTGAATTACTTTTTAGATAAGTAATATGTTTGTATGGCATGCCTTAGAGTATTATTTCAGATCAAGATACAAAGTTCTTAAGCTACTTCTAAAAGACTTTATGGGGTAAGTTAGGTACTAAACTATTATTTTCATCTACTTGACATCCACTAACTAATAGGTAGATTAAAGTGGTTAATTAAACTCTTTCTACTTTATTGTGTGTTATTATTCAAATGAATTTGAAAATATGAGAAAATTGTTTACCACATGTCAAGTTTGCATATAATATGAGTGTTTTTTCTATTACTAGTTAGTCTTTATTTGAAACTGTATATAGTTTTAATCATTTGACTCCTTTGGATTTAGTGCTTATGCCTATCAGTAAGTATGCTAGCTTAGATGGTGAACACAAGGCTGACATGGTGAAGAAATTGCATGAGAAAGTGCAAATTGGAAAATGAATTAAGCAATATGCATTCTATATCAACAAAGGGTAAAAGAAAGTGGCGTTTAAGCCTAGTGATTAAGTTTAGGTGCATATGCATAAGGAATGATTCCAGCTCAAAGGTGTTCAAAGCTACAACATAGAGGAGATAGTCCATTTAAAATAATAGCACAGATTAATGACAATACTTATAAGTTGGACCTTCCAGTAAATATAATATGAGTACAATATTTAATATTTCTAATCTCTCTTCTTTTGATATAGGTGATGATTCAAGAATGAATCTTTTCAACGAAAGGAAGAATGATGGGATATGTTGAAGGTTTCAATGGACAATGGATGCAAGAAATTCATTGCACATTCTAAAAGGTCCAATAATAGAAGCTAGAGCCAAAAAGATGAAAAAAAAAATACTAAATAGGCTAATTGAAAACATTTGAGCTAACCAAGCTACAAATGGTGTGAATTCAAGTTTAAAAGAGAGTCAAGGTTTTATTAATATGATTGGAATGCTTAATGAGCCAAGGTTACTTAATAACATTTACTTCTAAATAAGAGTTTGTCCCAAATAAATATTTGTTATAAAAGTGAAAGTTTTTTGAATAAAAATTTGTCTTAAATAAAAGTTTATCATAAATAGGAATTTGTTATAAATAGAAATTTATATCTTTTTTAGGGTTACTATCTTAGTTTATAAATAAATATCTCCATATAAGTTCTAAAATCATAAAATTTGAGAGAAATAAAAACTGAGTTTTCTCCTTTAATTTTTTTCAAAAAATAAAGAACTTACCAATAAGTAATTCTTCTTGTGACATTCAACTTGACTTATCACTGTGAATTCCCTTCTTTTCTAAAACGTGACATCCATATTCTTTTTAATAGCTTAAGTTCGTGTTCCTTTAAATATTAGGTCTAGGGTTTGTGTGACTTTGTTTTTCTAGGTATTATTTGATTTCTTACGTGCATTGAGTTCTTGAGTCACGTGTTATATTGGCTTTTCATTGTGCTCCTTATTCATGCATTATTCATAAGTTTGAAACATTCCTGTTAGTTCACCAATTGACATCTAGGATAAATCATGTGCTTCTTCTATTACAATTACAATATGCTTGTATTAAGGTGTGAATGTCCACAAGATCTTTTCAACTTTCACCTAATCATTCATATGTTCTCCATAGATTCTCATTTTATTTGTCAAGGAAAGAACTCTATTTATATAAACTAAAATAATTTATGAAGCTTCCTTCTGCAAAAGATCGAATTGACATTGTAAGGTTTATAATTTTACTTTTTTAACTTTGTTCGCACCTTGGAATGACATTGTCAATATATCTTATGTTTGTTTTAATGAAATTACTCTTGCAATCTTCTTTAAAAATTCATAATTCACCGTTAGATGAATAAAATAGAGTGCATTTTTAACCTTTTTTTGTAACTCTCGATAAGCAGCTCCTACACTTTTGTTGCATTTACTACAAGTGGTGCAACTTCATTCTTCACAATACTTGGCAATTCATTGTAATTGAATAGTACTTTCATTTGCACCCATCATTAGTTGTCATTTTTTTCATCCAAAACAAAAATTAAAACTGTAATTGTATCATTTATATTAAAATTCATGATTTACAAATCAATGCCCTTTTTTATTTTTTTCTAATATGGTCCCTAACTTTTATTATTTTTAATTTGGCCCTCGACATTTATTTTGTTTCAATTCTGGTCATCAACTTTCTACTTTTTTCGATATGAACCCTTTTTTTTATTTTTTTTATACTTTTCTCCTCTCCATTGTTGGCGTTCACTATGATAACAATCAGGGATGGGAGAGAGCACCGACAACAAAGAGTTCTAACGAACGTGCAGTTGGTGGTGGCGAGGTCACCAAAAGAAGGGATCGGCGAGTGGCGAGCCAATGTTGACAAGAGACGAAGGTAAGAGGGGCTGGCAAGTTCAACCCTTTTCAGGTGAGATTTTCGGTGCGTCGCTGGGAGGAGGAGGAGGAAGATCGGTAGCTGAGGAGTTGGAAGACAGGGATTTCATGCATCAGCGGTGGCCCAAGAGGGTCTGTCCGGCGATGGAAAATAGTGGCAAAACGTTTGGATTTTCACAGATTTACGGATTTTCATTGTGTCAAAATGTTAATTTTGAATTCTTTTCTTTTTTGGGATGATAACTAAAGGAGAGACAACACCAATACAGAATTCGACCATAATAAGAAAATACGTATACTCATTTTTAGAGCTCATATTATTTTTCCATTAGAAATGTTGACAATTAATGGTAACAAAAATTAATTCGCCGAAGAATGGCTTGATCTGATTTGTATTGAATGAAAAAGTTAATGAATCCCATAAATCAATTAAACTCAAAACTCAAAAAAAATCAAAATTTGAAATAATCTAAAATCCAAATAGTACATATAACTCCGTGTAAAATACTTGAAACTCTATAAATTTGAAATATTTGTCCAAACAACCCAACCTAAAATCAATCTGATCCACCCAGTTTTGACCTTTGATGTTAACACTTGAGTAGTTAAAATGCAATTTGAATTACAAATATAGATAAAAATATATTTTTTTGTACAAATATAAAATTCCTACAAATAATTACTAAAAGAATAATGGAGCAAAAATTAAATTTTCTTTTCACTCCGCGGCAATATTGATCAGACAATATACCATGACCAATATACTAATATACAATTAATCAAAAGATTTATACGCTGATTCTTAGAATTGAAAATTGATCTAGAAAAGACAAATTTAAGCAAATAAATACCACAAATCACAACTGTTTTGTGTTTTTTTTTCACAAGTATGAATATGTTCAGGTTGTAAAAATGAAGGAAAAGGACACAGTATACGGGCAAGAAAAATTAATTGAAATGAAGGGATAAATAGATCTAACAAGAGACACATTGAACTAACAATGCTTGAGCCCCTTATTAATAGACAATTTCTATGCCAGTTAGCAGAAATAATTTTCTTTTTTTTTTTAACTGGAACGAGATTTCAAATATTTTTCTCTTAAGACTTGATAATATGCTTAATTCCGCAAGCATGGAATCACATTAGAGCAGGGGGGGAACTTCTTTGTTTAGCCAAGAGGACGCTTCTCGCACAGGCAACCAAGGCAAATCCACCGTGGAGTAGCAAAATCGTCGATAAATATTGGCATAATCTAGAAAATCGCTGATGTGATAGAATTGAAATTATCGAAAACCTTGGAATATGGACAAACAAATAAGGGATATGCATGCATGGCGATTTTGCTTACTAAATTGAAGAGTGCATATATTTTATTATCACATTAGTTAAGAACTTAGGTTTTTAAGAATGAGGTCTCGAATTCAAAACTGAAGTAAGAAGAATGGTGATTATTAAAATAAAAAGAGCTACTCACGTTATGTACCTTACGATTCACATGGTTGTAAAATGGGCTTATATCTAAACGAGAAGAAGAGTTTATGTGCGTGTGTTTCTCCCTTTGTTGGTGTATAGCAAGAAGAAACATTGAACATTGAAAAGGGCAAATAATAGAAGAAAAAAGTCTGCAAAACCTTTGAGTTAAAAACTGTCAAAGGATCCTGACTTATCTATAATCTCTCCACTAATTGCTCAATTTTTGTTAGCTACAGTTTCTCCACCAATCGCTCAATCTTCATCAGCTACAATTACCCCACCAATTGCTCAATCTTCATCAACTACAATTTCTCCACCGATCGCTTACTAATTAAAATCAATTCTTTCCAAAAAAAAGAGATTATAATTATATCTCACATTAATGACGTAATCTTAATTTGCACTATAAAAAGACATTACACTGCACAACTTATATATGGCCAAAAGTATGTACAAAATTCTATCAGTAAAATACAATTTTCTTATTGGCAATTACCACCTTATTTTATCTTGTCAGTCCATTTCTTTACATGGTATCAGAGTCATCTCTTGTGAAAATATAAATGTCAAATTATTCAAATTCAACCTCATATTACTCACCAAATGCAAGCAATTATAGAAATCATAAAAGGGGTAGCATTACCTGTTCCAAACTAACTCTCTTGTTTGTTGGTACCACCGTCTAGGTCATGCTACCTATTCAATTATTTCTCGCATGTTATGTTAAATAAGTCATCAATCACACAATCAACTTGTTTAACATGTGTATCTAGTAAGAGTCATCATCATCACCATCCTCTTACTTCTCATAGGTCCATAACCCTCTTAGAATTAATTCATTTTGACATTTAGGATTCGGCTCCTGTAATGTCTCACCAAAATAACAAATATTATATTTGTTTCATTGATGATTATTCCTAATTTTTCTAACTTTATGTATTTAATTTTCATGACCAATTTTTACCTATCTTCATGGTTTTTTTAAATTTCGTTGAAAACCAACTTAAGGCTATTTAAAATGACTGCGCCAGAGAATTTATGTCTGCATCTTTTAATAAACTATTACAAGAGTGTGGCATTTATAAATAGACATTCTATCCTCATTTGACCCTTCAAAATGGTTCAACCAAACGTAAACATAGACATGTGATTGAAATAAGTTTAGCAATTATGTACCATGCATCTATCCCCCTTCACTTTTGGGATTTTGCTTTCGAGAGTGCAGTTCACATTATCAACTAACTACCCACTCCAATTTTGCAGCAACGTAGCCTTTGGGAAGTACTCTTTTCTACCACACCATCAATTGAGCATCTTTAAGTTTTTGGTTGTATTGTATACCCAAACCTGCGACCCTATACCAAGTACAAACTAGAGCCTAGATCACATCAATGTATTTTCTTGGGATATCCCTCAGGTGTTAAGGGTTATCGATATTATTCCCCACTTCAACGACAATTCTATATAGCTGCAGACGTAATCTTTGATGAGACAGTTTCTCCATTTGCTGCTCCCATCACCCATGTACCATAAAATGTGTCTTCATCAACATCTTTGGAGTTACCCCTTTATGTTCCTTCAACACCTTTCCAACATGATGATTTACATCAAGAGGAATTGAGGACTGATATCTCTCACATCTTGACACCTGTGCAAAGTAGTCCTACAATGCCCTCTCTTGCCACTGAAACTATCTTACAAGCTTCAAGCTTGCCTCCACAACCAGTACCACCAACCCACCCCATGGTGACTTGACTTCGAAACGACACTATTCCTCGCCACTATGTACAAAAGGATCAAACTATGCCCTATCCACTTCAGTAGCAATCTCATCCACACCATCTTGTTACAATCAGGCAGTAAAAGACCCAAATTGGCAAGTTGTTATGGCCAAAAAGTACACTGCACTTTTAAAAAATTAAACATAGGACCTTGTACCATCTCCTTCAACTTATAAGCGTATTGGTTGCAAATGGGTCTTTCGTAACAAACTTCATGCAAATGGCTCCCTCAAACACTATAAGGCTACATTAGTTGCAAAGGGCTTTCATCAACAACAGGGAATCGATTACAATGAAACCTTAAGTCTAGTGGCGTGATTGTTTCCTTTGACAAAAACAACTTTAGTTCCTTTCTTATGGAGAATTTTTAGGATAAAGTGGACTAAATTTTCCTATATAATCTTCCCCCATTTTGGGAAAAAAAGAAGAAGGAAAATGACACCATCATAGACAGTGTAATTGTCAAATGTAAAAGATGCATGTGATTAACAAACGCAAGAAGTCATGCAATAGTACACCTGCATCATATGCGCAATAGGAATTGAACAACTATTTTCAATTGGTCTCTTTAAATAAGTATCAAGTTGTAAATTACAGAGTCTAAAAATGATCAATTAGCTCTTTGGACTTCTTACGCTGCTTATTTATTTCTGGTAATATTCAAATTAGAAGCTGTTCAAAAGAAAAAAAAAAACAGAAAAGAAAACGGAGGCTTGACACACTTAAAATCAAAGTTAACAGTAATAAAAAAACATATTGTTCATAAATTGTCTTGTGTAAATAGGAAGGATGTTATACATAATGGACAGAATAAATCCCTCTTTCAATAGGCTGTGGAACTTAGAATATTCAGTAATAGTGGTATGGCTACAAGTCTAGAAGTTTTTTTTTTTTTTAATTATTCATACAAACATTTTTGAAACAAAAAAATCATTTTTAGATCTGAACGTTTGGTCTACTGAGGTATTGGGCTAGGTGGTGCTTTGGGGGTCTGCGGTGATCCTCTAGGATGGTCCTTAACCCTGCCGGCACGCTTCAAAATTCGAGCATGTGGCCACTCTTTATTTTCACTGTTCTGCATTGTAGATCGGTAGTACTGATGGATAACTACTTCATGTGTCTGCTTCAGCTTCATTCCTGTTCACATATCGCAAGATTTATTTTATTTTGCTCATTATTTAATAGTTATGCAAGTAATCTGGAATAAACTTTTGACCAAAATATTGGGCAGAAACAAAACTAATATTTTAGGGAAAAGCAATTTTTTGGCTTGTAATGTATTGCAAAATAGAATTTCATATAGGTCTACGTATAGAATTGTCCCTTTATATGTGTGTTTCTTTTCTTTTCTTTTCTTTGTTTTTTTTTTTGGGGTATATTGGAAAATTAAAGGCATTTTGCTAAATTAAGAATATATTAGTGGAGAGGATAACGAATTAAGCTACTGATACAAATGTTTGTGCATACGATTGAGCTTCAACAATTGGATTTACCTTTGTAAGCATTTGCAGGCAATCATATCCATTTAATAGATCAATAAATCCATGTGTTTGCCTCTTTGATCTCATAAAACAATCATGAAAGCCATGGAACCATAAGGGAGAAAAAAAATCAAGGTGTTCCAATTCTTTGATTTCCTTGTCCATGATTTCTTATGGCTCACATCACACATATAAGTTTCTTGATCACTATAAATCTATAATTAAAAAGGCAATTAGCATGAGCTAGTTATGCGTAATTCATTGAACTTAATTACCTTCAATGAGAATAGGTGAACCCCCGATGCAGCCATCCAATCCAAGCAGTAGAATTGCGAGTAGTGCGTAGCCAAAAGCACTGGAGAGTTTTGCCATCGTCGAGAAAGTGCAGGAAACAGCATCAAATTAGATGACTTCTGTGGGCAATATATTTACTTGGATCGATATATGTGGCCATCTCTGTCCGTCTCTATCCAGCCATGATTCACTCTTTCTTCATATGTGTTGGTTGCGTTTCATATTCTCAAGTGCTCGACCACAACAGTCAAAAGGGTAGAAATTTCGCTGGAAACAGCTCTGCACCAACCACTTGATATCCACTTTGTATGATGGAGTTTCCAAATAGGGTATGGTCCACACTGGCACATGTTTCAACGCCGTTGACACTTCAATTTTACTGTGGTCATCAAATATGGTGGTGGCAGGAAATTTATTTGGGGCATGCTTGGAAGTTGCTTACGGACACGGCAGGCAATATATTAGAAAAAATACATTGGCCAGGTGGGGCTCTGGGGGTCTGCGGTGTTCCTCTCGGATGGTCTCTGTCCCGGCCGGGTATACGTCCCGGCAGAAGTTGAGCTCGTGGCCACTCTTTATTTTCAGTGTTTTGCATTGTAGATCGGTAGTTCTGATGGACAACTGCTTTATGTAATTTATGGCAAAATAGAAATTTCATGTAAATCTACATAGAATGTTCCCTTTAGTGTAGAAAAATATGAATCAAAGAATATGGAGGAGGTGAAATATCGTACAATATATATATATATATACACAAGAAAACTAATTATGATAACAAAAGAAATAATTTGGTCATTTCTGCCCATCTCCGTCTAGCCCTCTTCGTCTGTTTCTGCATATGTGTTCTTTGCATTTCATATTTTCAATTGCTCGACCAAAAAAGTCAAGAGCAGAAATTTCGCTGGAAAGAGCCATTTGATATCCACTTCGTATCATGGACTTTTCAAATAGGGTATGGTCCGCACTAGCATATATTTCACTGAGGTGATTAAGACAGGACCATACTGTACCTTTTACTTGGTCATCAAATGTGGCGGTGACGGGAATTTTATTGGGGACATGCTTGGAAGTTGCACTATGACACGGCAGGCAATATGTTTATTTTGTGTCAAACCCATGCTGAACCAGCTAACTTGTCTCCGTCAAAAGAATTTTAAAAAATAAAAAAGAAAAATAGTATACAAGCGCGTTAGACACGAAAATGCATGTAGGATACATAGTTTTAAAAACTAAGCCGGTCTAACCGTATGATCGATGAATTGAAGATCCGAAGTTAAAACCAATTCGGTTCTCTTATCTAATCGGACAAGAAAGTAACCCAGAAAAAACTTGCTCCATTCAGTTGATTTAGATGTTCGTGTTGGTCCGGTCAGACCAATAAACGGCCGGAGTCAGTGTTATTATTTGTTTTTCAAAAAATTTTATATAATTATGTTATTTTATTAAGAATTCTCATAGGTGAATACTTAAATATTATTTTAATAATATTTTATTTATTTTATATAATATTATAATATTAAAATATTAATTATTTTTTAAAAATAAAAATTAATTCACTCGTATAATCCCAAAGTTAATAGTTGAACCGTTAACATGTTGAACTACACCTTAAACTGGATTAGGATTTGATTTAGATTTAAAACTATGGTTGGATATAAGTTACTCTGTTTTAATCTCTTAATAAAGATTTCATTTCTAATACATTTTTCAATTAAGGGATTATAGTTAACGCATATATTATAGACTTGTCTTAAACTTTTTTTTTTTTTTGGCTCATAGAGACTAAAATTTAAATTGTACATTTGAAATTAAAAATTTAAGTAAACCTATTAATAAATTTTATAACTAGCCACTGACTTGTCCTAAATTTCTAAGAGTTAAGGACATCACCTAAAGCAAAAGATGGTAATACTCAAGTATATATATAAAGAAACTCAACCAAAGAAAAGAAAAGACCATTATGATTTCAAATGACATTGAAGAAATCCTACAGCACAACATTAAGAGTGTAGAGTCATCTACGAAGCACAATTTTGAACCCAAGGAAACCACCACTAATAAGGAGGAGGGTTTGTTCTTTAAATACATCAAGTAGAGTAAGTATAATGTGGTCAAGCAACTTAGTCGAACTCCAACTAATATCTTGATTATCTCTTTGTTGATGAACTCAAAATCTCATTGAAAAGCTTTGCTACATATTCTTAATCAAGCATATGTTTCCACTAACATTTCCTTGGTCAACCTCAATCACATCATCAACAACATCTTGATAAATAATTGCATCTCATTCTTAGACAACGAGATTCCATTTGAGAGGTATAATCATACCAAAGCATTGTGTATCATAGTCATTTGTCATGGTTGTAATATGTCTTATATCCCCATCGATAATGGATCATCTTTGAATGTCATGCCTAAAGATACTCTGAAACAACTACCAACTGACATCACCATCATAATGCTAAGCCACATGATTGTTCAAGTATTTAATGACACAAGACATGAAGTCATAAGAATTGGTGAACTCCCAATACAAGTGGGGTCATGCATTTAGAACATATCCTTCTCGGTCATGAATATTAAGATATTAAGACTACCTATAGTTACTTGTTAGGTCATCCATTGATCCATGCAATAAAGGTCATTCCTTCCACCTTGCCCCAAAAAGTCAAATTCATTACGGGTGATCAGCCAATAGAAGTCCAAGCAAAATATGACTTATTTGTCTCTCGATGACCAAGAATGTCTTATGTTAAAGTAGTTGAAGAAGCATTGGAATGCGCATTTTGTTCCTTCAAAATTGCAACAAAATGCACATATGTGACTCCTTGGTCAACGGAATCATTCCTCAAAATACCACCTTAGCCATATGTATAGGAATTAGGAATTAGGAAATATCTGCAAGGTATAACTACTCTTATACAAACTGCAAGACCATTTTGGAATTGGATTTTGACCCTACTGAAGTGATGGCTTTAAAGATACCTAGAAGATGAGGTGACTAAGCTCCCATTACCCCTAACTTATCATTTTAAAAGTGCAGAGTTTATCAATCAAGCCCAAGATGACTATGATGTATCAACCAAAGTCACTATCAAATTTAGTGCACTAACAATTTGCATGATCTTTAGAGGAGAAGAACAAGAATCACTTTAGACTCTATTAATCCAACTATGAAATTCTAGCACCCATGGCGTAATTGACAAGTTTAGGAGATTCCTTAGCCACTTAAATCTCTTACAAAGTAATGCAATTTAAATATCCCCTTGCATGTTGATGTCCATGATATCTATGGGAAGCTATGTAATAAAATAGGTGACTTTTTACCATATGTCAACTAGTAACATATGTTTATATCATTTGCACTCATAACACTTATCCTATCACTTAAACTATCATCTTAGTATTGGCTTTCATCATTCTTGCAATACTTGTTTATTTCTGATAGCTTTTCATTTATTATTTAGGACACCAAAAGATGAGATTGATAGTCCAAGTAGTGCTTACCGTGAGGCCAAACCCAAAGGTACCATTAATGTATTAACCCAAAATGATCCTAAGGATGAAGAAATTCTGTCAAATCTCCAACACCTGATTGAACAAGGAGAAAGGCAATCCATAGCTAAAAAGGAGCCAGTTAAAGTGGTTAACTTAGGCATTGCAAAAAGTAGGCAAAAAGTTAAAATCAGCACAAGACTTTCCCCAAAAAGTAGGTAGAGTATGGTTATTTGAAGAGTACATAGATGTATTTGCCTAGTTTTACTAGGACATGTCAAGCTTGAACACTGATATAGTAGTGCATAACTCTTGATGAAATTAGAATGCATGCTTATATGATAGAAATTTAGGAGAATGAAATCCAATGTTCTGTTGAAGATCAAAAAGGATGTCAAAAAGCAACTAGATGTAGGCTTCTTGCAAGTGGTAAACTACTTAAACTAGGTAGCCAACATTATGCCAATGCCAAAAAAGATGACAAGGTCTACATATGTGTAGGCTATAAGAACCTGAATAAGGCAAGTCCTAAAGATAACTTCTCATTGCCGCATATTGATGTTCTAATAGATAACACAATAGGTCATTCAATGTTTTCCTTTAAGGTTAATATACATATTTATCCATAACTATTCACGTAATAGTTTGGATATCTTGGTAATTTTTCCATAACAAATCTAGCCAACTGTTAAATTCATAAGACAAATTTGTTAACTCAACTCACATGTCGACTAAGATGGAAAGAGAGCTTATATGAAATAAAGATAAAATGATAACAAGGTCCATGTAAGACCCAACCCATATAAAGCTTAAATAAAATTTTATAGTATCATTATTATTATTTAAAAGTAAACTAAATAAAATGAAGCTAAAGAATTAAGTTTGTTGCCTCTTCAATAATAAATAAGATAGAAAATTAGAAACCTTAAGTCTGCAATCTATTTCTTTGTCCTTGGCTTGCTTTATCTGCTTCTCGTTTTATTTTCTTTATCATTAGCTTTCTTGTTCTCTCCACTTCTTAAGCAAGCTCTCCTTGCACTTTCTCTTATGGAACTCCATCATGTTGTCCTCTTTCCTTAGGCAACCCTTATTAGCATCAATGATGATCTTGTAGCAGTTTTAGTGAACCTCGGTTTTAGCATTATGCTTCAATGGTATGGCTAATAAAAAGCTATTTTTGTATCAAGTTTTTGAGGGTGGCCAAACACTAGCGGATTGATTAAGAAATCAAAAGGGCAAAGAAAGCGGAAAAGGAAACAAAAAGGGTGGGAATGTAAAGGATTGAAAAAGAAAGGTTTAAGCTTTGATAAATGGTGGGATTTAATATTTAAGGGTTTGAATACTCAATTGAGCTAGTGTAGATAATCTGACAAATCCCTTATACTAAGATGAGAAAAAGCTTACAAGAAGCCAAGAAGGAAACTCTCAAAGGATATGAGGTCAAGGAAAGAGCAAACACTAGTTTGTCTCTGAATCATTTGATAATTGTCATCATATTTGTCTTTTTTTATTATTATTTTTCAATATATAGTAGGTCATGAATATTATTATTGATCATTAATTTAATTTTATGTATTTTTATTTTTTCAATACATAATAGGTTATGAAATTTATTGCACCTTATTCCTTTAATTTTAAATAATAATAATATTTTAAAATTTTATTTGGACTTTACATAGGTTAGGTTAACCTCAATGGCAATACACCTCATTGTCATTTTGTCTTTATTTACACATCAAATCTCTTTCCATCTCAATTTGACACATCAACTAAGTTAATAGATCTATCTTACCAATTTAACAGTTGACTAGATTTGTTATTAAAGAATTACCAAGATTACTAAATTATTACTCTTACAAGTATATACTAGATTTGTAATTGGTTATGAATAAATATCTATATTAACCCTTTTCTTTTATAGATGGGTTTTTAGGCTATAATCAAATTAAGGTGGCACTTGAAGAGATGGAGAAAATAATGTTCATCATGATATGGGGGACCTTCTTTTATAAGGTCATGTCATTTGGTCTAAAAAATGCAAGTGCCACCTATTAGTGAGCAATTATCACTTTATTGCATGATATAATGCATATAGAAATTGAGCTCTATGTCATAATCACCAAATCTTGAGTAGGTGACAATCACTTGGCAATTCTCAAGAGGTTTTTCAACCAATTAAAAAAATTTCAAATCAAACTTAATGTAGTCAAGTGTACTTTTAGGGAAAACTCTAGCAAATTGCTAGGCTTTATAGTAAGTCAAAGAGGCATCAAAGTTGATCCTGACAAAATTAAAGTCATACAAGAAATGCCCACCTTCTAAACCAAAAAAGGTATGGTGATTTCTAGGAATGATCAACTATATTGTCGGATGTATATCCCAATTGACTACTTCACAAAATGGGTCGAAGCAGCATCCTATGCAAATGTCACCCATAAAGTAGTTACTAAATTTATCAAGAAAGATATCATATGTCGTGATGGTGTGCCTGATTGGCTAACCATAGATAATGCCACAATCTAAATAACAAAGTGATGACTAGCCTCTATGACTAGCTCAAAATTAAGCATCATAATGTTATCCCATATAGACTAAAAATAAATGGAGCAACTGAGGTAGAAAATAAAAATCTCAAGCAAATTATTGAAAAAATGACAATTACTTATAAAGATTAGCATGAGATGTTGTCATTTGCCTTGTATGAATTTGCACCACCATAAGTACTTCCACGAGGGTAAACCCATTTGCATTGATTTATGGGACTAAGGTAGTCTTATCTATAAAATATGAAATTCCTTCTTCAAGAGTTTTGATGGAAGCAAAATTGGAAAAGTTAGAATAGGTCTAAATTAGTTGCACCATGAATAATGGCTTTCTTTTAAACCCTAGCACAAATCCAATTGATATGATTGTATTTATTTGATTGACATATTCCAATAGGCATACTAAAAATAAATACAACATAGATTGCATTTCTTTATTTGAGACTCTTAGGGACATGAGAAATCCTTCCAAAGGTCATGCTTGAAGTTCAAGCTAAGCTGGCTGAGGCAGCAGATGGGATTGGTCAGTCAAGAACTAATACTATTCAATGAAACCATTAGGATGAATATAGCCTACAGGAAGGAGGGAGGAGTTACTGAGGAAGAGATAGTTGCAGCCTCAGAAGCATCATATGCTCACAATTTTATTATTTCCTTACCATAAGGCTATGACACCTTTATAAGCAAATGGGGAGAGCAATTTTCTAGTGGAAAGAAGCAAAGAATAGCCATTGCAAGAGCAATACTAAAGAATCCCAAACATATTTTTCTTGATGAGGCAACCAGTGCGTTAGATGCAGAGTCAGAGAGGATAGTACAGAATGCATTAGATAGTGTGATGGTAAACCAAGCTACGGTTATTGCTCATTGCCTTACCACTATCAGAAATGCTAACATTATTGCTTTAGTAAAGAATGGTGTGATTGCTGAAAAAGGAAGGCATGAGGAGCTGATGAAGATCCACAATAGGGCTTACAAATCTTTCGTTACACTTTATGTGAGTGCAACATATATAAATAGAAGAAGCAGGCTTTTCTGCCACCATTAGTTCTAATGGAGGGAGTTTAAAATGGTCTACAAAATGATGTCCAACAGCAGGTGGCAAGCAAAGACAATTGAAATAAGAGATGCCAATGCTAAAAGTTTTCGAAGCATGCTAGTAGGTCTTGCCTCTGTATTAAATATTGTCTAGTGATAGCTGAATTGTGCTGTTTTTTCATAATTAAGTCAACTTATTAGGTTGAATAGCTTGACATGTGTCTCTTTTGATTAGATTTTCTTATTAGGCTGATTATTCTGTTCCTAATAAATCTATAGTATCCATATTCTATAAAAACTAAAAGTGTTAATAGTCTTTGTATATATAACAGTTTAATTTTTCAATTTTCATTATTCTTCATAATTTATTTAATAAATGTTGAGTGACACAAATTTGAATTCCATACTTTTTTTTCTTTTTAAGCAAAAAATTGAATTCCATACTTATCTTAAAGTTTCAATTTCCTAAACTAATAAATCATAGATATCGATGAACTTTAAATCTTATACTCCTTGCTTTCTTGGAACACCATTTTGAGTATAGCTCGTCATTATAGATTATTGTTATAACTTGAAATGAACTGATCTACATTGCTATTTGTGGTTTCATGTGTCCAACCTTTGCAAAAATTGCCTCTGTAATAGTTTTAGAAAAGAGAATTACATTTAATGCTTTCTTTGTTTTTTTTTTTTCTAGTGAGGAAGATTGAATGAAGACACTAATTGTAACTTTATAATCACTGTGTGTGACTACCGTGTATATGACCCTGCGGGAAAACTATATATTTTCTCTTTTCTTATTTCTTTTTATTTTTATTTTTTAAATTTGGCTTTTGTTGTGAGATGCTATAACATAACAATCAATCATCTTTCTTTTCTTCCAAGAAACAATCACTCATCTTTTATTTGATTGGTCGTAAAAAAAAAAAAAAACAAGATTCAAATCAAGCCTTATAGAATGTAAGTTTTATTCTACATGTGGCCAAAAAAATTAAATGCAAATTTATTTTGCTCTCCAATCTAGTCAAAGTCTCAAATGTAGATTTTAAGGAAATTATTGTCATAAGTATTAGTTTAAGGTATGTTTGGTATATGAATTATGATATTATAGCATATAAATAGGGTAATTTGATTTTATTATATAATGGGCTAGTCAAATGTGATCATGATATGACAAGTGAAAGAAAGTTTTAGGGAGATATAGGTAGTATTTTATAGACTTTTCGAAAGAAATATAATGCAATGATTTCTTTAAAGAATATTTCATTTTTTGTTTTTCTCATTTTGGTTCTCTTTTATATCTAACATAGTTATTTAACTTAACCAAATTATGAAAACTATAGATATAAAGCAGACTTTGATGTAAATGTAATGAGATTTATTTTTTAAATTTGAAAATTTTTTTCACCAATTACAAAACTAAAATAGTGTTTGTAAAAACAAGTCATAACTTGTGAGATGCAACTTCTTACAATAATTAATTTCATTTTTTTTTTCTTTTGAGGCAATAATTATTTTGTTAGATGATAAGAAAGAAATTATTTTCTTAGATGATCCCAATAATATCTCACAAATCAACGACATAGTTAGAAAATTTCAAGACCAAAGCATTCATAAGCTTCATAAGAGCCAATTCGTTGGCTTCTTGTTGTATGCAACAAAAAAGCAACAGATTATTAGCAGAGAAGTTGCATGGACATATTTATTTCATTTACATCTCTATAATAAAAGTATAATTCTTATTTACGAAAATGAAAAATATTTGTCATTATTATACTAATTAATAATAAGGGAAAATTTTGAAGATATTGGAGCAAACTTACAAGCGCAATAGAAATGAGAATTGTAATACATAAAAAAATTTAATGTAATATAAAATATCATATATGCAATATAAGAATATCAGACATAAATACCATGTAGATCCTCCGTCACTGCGCTAATAAATAAGCAGACCAATCTGGATGGAGGAGAAGTTTCTGAAAATGACATCCGATCCCATTCAGTTAGGGAGATGTGCTTCTCGTCCTTGGGGAGTTTAATTAGGAATTAGATTCTACGACCATATGCTTATACTACATAACTAGTGAAACAAAGATAGCTCATATTCTTATAGTTAGAGACGACCTTTTTAGGCCCTTAGATTATTCTGCGGCCATCCGACCAACAATCGGTCGGTTAAGTTCCAACATCGTTGGATCTCGGAGGGGGAATAAAATAGAGTTCCCTTTATATATTTTTGTCAAAGCAAGTCTTATGTTATCTGATTGAATTTCTTTAAAGCAATTAACAAAGATGGCAAGGAAACACTCAATCAATCGCACCAGTCATGAATGGAAGACAATATTATTACATGTTATGACTAGGATGCCAGCAACCAGGATTATAATTAAGTGGAGATATAGCTAAGCCAAGATTATCAATTTAATACGTTAATCTTGCCTAACAACCCACTTAATTAAAGTGGTTTTTGAAATGTGCATGGATAATCCTGCTATACATAGACATGACCACAGTTCTGGTTCAAACCAAAATTAAACTGGTACCGATCTGAGTTAGACTCAGAATCAAACCGAGACCAATTTGGTCACAATTTGGGTAAAAGTGGTCCAGTTAACTGTGTTGCGGCATTGAATTTGTGCTCGGACTCTGCAAAATGCGAAACTCTGACCTTTAAAAAGTAATCAAATAAGAAACTCATACCCGTCCCTTTCTTTCTCGTGTTTCGAATTTTTTGGCCTTTCTTTTTTCTCTTCTCCTCCTTCAAAAGCTTTCTTGTCAGTTCACAACAGTAACTATGAGGGATGGAAGTCGATGTTGGTGACATAGGGAGGCAACAGACCTTAGTTACATCAAAAGAATAAATTTCATAATTTGCACAACTGGCGCAGTTACATAAAAAGAAAATCATAATAGAATCACTTCTACTAATTAATTACATCAAAAGAACTTAAAACACCCATATTTTTAGCATGTTGTTGGAAAAAAATAGGTGCAACAGTCTTAGTTAGTGGATCTGCTAACATTGTTTTAGTGCTAATATGTTTAATAAGAATGTCACCATTCTTGACCTAATCATTGACTGGAACATACTTAATCTTGATGTGTTTAGAACCATTGGATGTTTTGTTATTCTTTGAGAATGTTACTGCTGTTGAATTATCACAGTAAATTCTCCTAGGTTTAGAGATGAA
This sequence comes from Bruguiera gymnorhiza, assembly GCA_020883675.1. NCBI lineage: Eukaryota > Viridiplantae > Streptophyta > Magnoliopsida > Malpighiales > Rhizophoraceae > Bruguiera > Bruguiera gymnorhiza. Next base: position 27,589 of record JAIRCJ010000017.1, on the reverse strand, counting down.
ATCCATTATCTTCAAACCTGAAATAAAATTTTTGAGCCATATTGCATATGTACCAGCACCATAACAAGCCATAAACTTTGCTTACATAGTAAAAGAATCAGTAAATGTTTGCCTCACACTCTTCCAAAAAATTGCTCCACTAGCTGAAAGAAACACATACATAGATGTAGATTTCATATCGTCAATACAAGAAGCAAAATCAGAATCTGTATACCCAACTACTTCAAGGTCACTAACCCTCTTATAGACAAGCATGTAATCTTTTGTTTTTTTTGTAGACATTGCATCACCTTTTTAACAGCAACCCAATACTTATCACTTGGATTAGAAAGGTATTTGTTAAGTGTAGTCACTGCAAAAGACAAATCAGGCTAGTACAAACCTGAGCATTCATCAAACTACCAACGGTATTAGAATAAGGCTTATCTTTCATCAGACTTTTTTGAATTTGATTCTTTGGACATTGATCTTTGCTAAATTTATCACCTTTAGCCATAGGAACATCTCTAGGTTTGCATTTATCCATAGTAAATCTCTCAAGAACACAACATATATAAACTCTTTGTGAAAGACCTAACAAGTGTCTATATATGTCCATGTGAATTTCAATTCCCAAAACATAGGAAGCACAATCAAGATCTTTCATGTCAAAGTGACTAAACAAGGCAGATTTAGTCTCATGAAGTAGATTGATATCATGACTAACAAGTAATATATCATCTATATGGAGAATAAGAATAATAAAATTTTTCCCATTCACCTATATGCATTGATCAATCCTATTTTCAAAAAAAGCCAAGGAGGATATAACTTTATCAAACTTTAAATACTATTGTCTAGATGTCTGTTTAAGATCATAAATAGACTTTCTTAATCTACATACCAAGTGCTCATTTCCACTTTTAATAAAACCTTCAACTTGTTGCAAGTAGATCTCCTCTTAAATATCTCCATTCAAGAAAGTAGTTTTGATATCTATTTGATGAAACTTTAAATCATAATGAGCTACTAGGGTCATAATAATTCTAAAAGAATCCTTTGAAGATATTGATGAGAAGATTTCCTTAAAATTTTGTTCCCTTTTTCTATGTGAATCCTTTTGCCACCAACCTCGCCTCAAACCGCTCTATATTTCTCTCAAAATCTTTCTTGGTTTTAAACACCGATTTACAACCTATGGGTTTAAAACTATATGGAATCTCAACAAGCTCTCCCATGCCATTAGAATAAGTGGATTGAACTTCTTCATGCATTGCCTTTATCCACTTAGTAGATTGTTCACAAGATATTACCTCATCATAGTTTAGTGGATCAACAACTTGCCTAATATCATAATTTTCCTTACTTAAGTATACAATAAAATCATCTGAAATTACAAGGTACCCTATCATCTTAAAACATCTGACAACAATGTACTTTATAAGTTTATTTGGAATATTTGTAACATTATGATGAAGTGGCATATTAGACGTTCTACCAATAGGATAATCACCACTTGCTTATGCACAATAGCCATAAGAAAAATACTAGGCTTTTTTTCTAATATAATTCCATCATCTTGTAACCAATTATGATCATAAACATCATCTTAAGGAATTTTGCCACCATTGCCTTAACAATCTTTGTCCCTAAAGTAGGACAATAAAATCTATAGCCTTTAAAGTTAGAGGGATATCCAATAAAATAACATCTAGTGTTTTTAGGATCCAATTTAGATGCAATTGAATCATACATTTTTACCTTAATAAGGCACCCCCATATGTTAAGGTGGTTTAAACAAGGCTTCCGATCCTTGGAAAGATCAAAAAGGTGTTTTAGTCATTGATTTGGTAGGAATTATGTTTAAGATATACATGGTTGTTTTCAAGGCTTTACCCTAAAGAAAGATTAGTAAATTGGTTATATTCATTATGGATTTAACCATATCCATTAGGGTGTGATTTCACCTCTTAGCCACCCCATTTTACTTAAGAGTCCTAAGTATAGTAAATCGGGAAACAATCCCACAGTACTACAAGTACTTGGTAAAAGGTCTCATGAATTAACCTCTTTTACCAGTTTTACCATAGTACTCACCACCATGGTCAAACCTTACAATTTTAATCATTTTACCACATTGCTTTTCTACCTTAGCCTTAAAGATTTTAGATTTTTTAAATGATTGTGACTTATCACTTATGAGGTAGACATAGTCATAATGGGAAAGGCCATTTATAAAAATTATGAAGTATTTATTACCACATAAAGTATTCTTAGAAAGACCATTAATGTCAGTGTGAACTATTTCCAAGGCCTCTTTACTATAAGTGAAATGTCTATTGGTTTTTTCAGTCATTTTACCTATAATGCAATCAACACACTCACTCTCGTTAAAGTTCTCAAGATATAAGATGACATTTTCTTTTACTAGCATGTTAATTTTTTATTTTGAAATGTGAACTAAATGTCTATGTCATAAGGAATAAAAATTTTTTCTTGACAAAGACTTTTTAATCCTAACATTAACAATGTAAATTGCATCAAACTATTTAGAGTTAACATTTAATTCATATGAATTATCAAATCTAAAAATGTCACAAATAACCATATAATCATAAAATAAATTATAATAAGTATATTACGTTTAGAATGATATAATATAAATTAGTTATATTGATCTCTTATTAAAGTTACTTTTGAATAAAGAAAATTTGTATTGGACACAAAGTTTAGGAACTCATATGAATATAAATAAATTTTATATTATATAAAAAAGTATTTTATATTATAATAATAAAATTTTTATATGTTGTATGTTATATTATTATATAATATAAATATTTCTTTTGTATACCACCGCCTTGGTTAGCAAGATTGGAAGTCCAAAAAAATATGGGCCAGGCCTATTCGAGAGCTGTTTATTGAAGGGCGTCGATGGTACCCGATCTTGTGCCTGTTTATTCTGTTCTTTCTTTTTACCTGTTTAGCATCCCTGTTTTTATATTTGAATTTAACTTCCAATTTAGTTATTTCGGTTTTTCTGATGCAATTGTGGGAGAATTGCAAAGCAGTTGCAGAAGAGTATGTCGAATGTGAATTCATGGTCGATTTATGGCCCCCCATCTGTTCTTCCGTTAATTTGATTCTTTTCTTCTGGTTCACTTGCCGAATTTTGCTGGCTCTCTTTTTTTTGCCATTTCTTGATATTTCTCTCTCTCTCTCTGTTTTTTGTTTCTTTTTATTTTTCCTCGTTTTCGAGTCTCTAAACAAGTCGATTTTATTCAAGCAGTGAATGCAATGCCGTTAGAGTATTATAGACAAGTCCAAAACAGATAATTGACACTGCCAGGGGTTTGGTTTGCAGGGCCTGTTGTGGAAGTCAACCTACTTGTATCCATTCTCATGATGATAATCTTGTTTTGCTTAAATATCTAAATGCTTGTGTAACTTGAATGCCTTAGTAATGCAAGGTAGAAGTCTACTTTTGGAAAGAACCAAGCAAGAGTTGGGGGAGGGGGGTGTTCTTCTGCGAACTTGTCTTGCTTTGTCTGGAGTGGATGTGTCAGGAGGTCAGTACCACCACTGTGAGTGGTGGAAACTTTTGGTGCTGAACTTTCATGTTGTTGTGTTTTGTGTAGTTTGGGAGTAGTGAGTTAATCACTGTCTAATTTAGGTGTTCACAGATGTCTTTCTGGCAAATTCTCTGTTTCTTTGCATTTTGCTTCTTGCAATGAGGATTTTGCTGAGCACAATCTTTGGAGTCTGCAGGTGATCTTCTGTTCTTGTTTGATACTGCTACCTCCATTTTGAGTAGTTGTTGGGTTGGAAATACTGAGGGCATGATATTTCACTAAAACAAAAACAGGACCTTAGTGTGTAACCTAAAAGATAAAGAATAGTCATATCATATTTATTAACAGCAGACCATGAGAACAGTTGCAAAAGAAAAGAAAACATCATATGAAACACTGCAATATGGCACAAAAAATCCACATTGAGGACAAGAACATGATAACACAAAAAAAAAAAAAAGTGCAAAAATTTACCAAATAGAAGATGCCGTTTAAGAGAAAAAGCATACCCTAGTAAGATTCCCATGGAAGAAGTGCAGTTGGTGTTTGACACTTGAAACCTGTTCTTCTTCTACAATGCCTACCTGGTTTGACCTCTGTGTCCAGAGCCATCACCGGTACTTCTGGTGCAGCTGCTGGGATACTGTTGGATATTTGGGGATGTATATTACCATTGGGGGCAGCATTCGATTTTTTATGTAAGATGCATCTTTTTTTGTAGCCTGTGGACAATGCGGATGGATGGAGTGGTTAGGAGTGTTGTGTTATTGATGAGTGCTTGTTGTGTATGTTATATGTATATCCATGCCAAGGCATTTTGGAGTTGGGTTTTGTGAATGATTGCGGGAAAGTAAAGATTCACATTCAGGATGTGCCACAAATAGGACCAAACAGACAGGTGGGCTTTTAGTAGTCATGTTGACAGGATATATACACCGAGTGTTCTTGATCTGGTTTATTCTCTCCTAACAAAGATAGAAGAGGAAGAAGCCTAAAATTGATATACTCTTATTAAACATTGCAGGTTCAAAGAATTTTTTCTTGCAATGCTTGTTTCAAGTTATTTCAAAATTTTTCTTATTGCCATGATGGTATAGTTTCCGAAGATAGTCCATTGCATTATCTTCAATTTCTGCCTTGTAATCATTTTAGCTCTCTCTAAATACACACTTGAAGTTAGATTTCTTAATTTTGAGTAAGCATTCTACAGGTTTGGGAATTTCCTCCTGTGGTTTTTGTCATCGATCTATTTGTCTTGCCATCCAATACAGTGGCATTGCAAGGTCAGATGATATGAAACGTGGATTCACACACATTTCTTATATATGAAATGTCTCCATCTACAGATTTTTAGGATTACATAGTAGCCAAACCAATTTTGGATCCATCATTTCCAAGGGACAGAATGTTTGTTTTAGTTAAAATAAAATGTTAGTCAAGTATCTGCATCCTATCTTGTGGATCTATGTGTGCCCAGTTGATGTGATCTGTAAGCATTCCCATCAACCTATGGAATATTTTGAGGAAGCCATGCTGATAACTTCATCGGTTCATTCTAGTTCTCTGTTATAAAATTCCTGATTGCAAAGCTTTTTGCCAATTTGTTAATGATCCATGCAGATTGCTCCATGACTCATGTTCTATCAACTGACGGGTCATATCATTTTGCTGGTGGGGGAGTGTAGGTGAACTTCATGAATTTTGTCTGACCTGATGATGAGCTTTTGTCCCTTTATGAAACAGTGATTTGTAAATCGGCTGTGGATATATGCATCTGGGCCTGCCTCTACACACATGCTGTGCCGTGAAGCAGCTTGCCACTCAGGTGCCCGAGCTGTTCTCTGTGAGATTATAGGGCATCGCCTGTTTTTCATTTCACCTCCTAGGTCAAGCCAATTTTGTTGCTTAGATGTTGTTGAGCCAATTTTGGGGAACTATACTTAATGCCCTAATTCACATCAGATGCCAAGTATGGATAAGAGAACACAATTGCTCCTAAGATTCAATGCAGTTGGCTGCTAGGGACTTGACTAAGCAATTTAGGCCACTCAGTAGTTAAGTTAGTGCTGAATGGTGAGACGTGACATTTGCAATGATGAATTAGTTATTGCAATGATGAATTAACTTACAGTTTAAGGCTGTCAGCTTCTTGTTCGCTGGTAACAATGCTGCTCTTCATTTGCTGGCATGTCTGTTTCTTGTCGATTGTTCATTGTGATTTTTCGGTTAGTTGACTTGCTTCTTTGTTTTCTTTTCTTATAATTTTGTCTCTCTTTCTTGTCGGACGTTCTCGTGGGCCCATGATCAGTCTCTTTGCAAAGCCTAGCAACCTGATCGGCATCCTGTTTGTGTTTGGAATTTATCCCCGCAAGCAGAAAGGATAATTTTTCACTTTAGGAGGAGTTCTAACTTACTAATCCTTGTAGTCGTCTCGGAAACTTATGATTCAGAGTTCAATTTTGCTTAACAGCTTCCTGCGCAAACGGGCACAATGCAAACAGCAGCAACTTAACATGGTCATCAGCGAGTTACGAGGTTGACCAAATATATATTACTCCCCTTTTCCTCGTTTTCACATTTTTCGCTTTCACATCAATGCATACCAATGACAACTAATAAAAATTGAGATAAATATAAACTATAACATATAAATAAGTTGTTATTCGACAGGTTTAGAGCTTTTTGAGGAACCTCAGAATCCGGCTTCCAGCTGCAGATTTGGGAGTAGTCTGAATACGTAGATCACTACTATAGTGGACTTTTTTTGTTTTTTTCAAGACCATCCTACAATCAAGACAATACATTGCCCCTACTTGCTATGTATACACTATGTAGGATCTTAGCAGTTTCAATGAGGGGTGCATAATTAGGAATTGAAAAACATAACTAACAAACCTATTCAATGGGTCCTTCTCTAAGGATAGACCACAGAGGCGTCAATGCCATTGTAAAAGGAAAGAGATGCTTCCCCAGTGCACATTGGGTAACCTAGCGCAGAGCCGAGGCTGTAATCCGTCTCATCGCATCCAAGAAATGATTTCAAATAGGCTTCTACTTGACAGTCTCCCGGCAAAGTATATCATGCAAAAAAAAAAAAAGGGAAAAAAATTTTCAGTTAATACTGCATGTGCTATTTATGCCAATTGCCCTTTAATGCATGCAATTTCCCACCTCTGGCACGAAATTTGTAGGTTCAGAAGCCATGGATGGACCGGATTCACCTTCTCCGAAGGCGGGGATATCATTACTTCCATTTAGATCTTGATCTTGATCTAAACCCACCACAGAACTTGATTCATCTTCCATGGTTGGCATATCAAGATTTGCTTCATTCTTTAATTTGCAAAGAACAAAGTCCTTCTACGCAAGTTGACAACCAAATATATATATCAAACAAAACCACAAAGAAAGAATTGAAAATGCAAATCAAACACAATTTGAATGAGATTAACAAGGCATCAATGAGCTTTATCTCAGTAGTGCTAGAGTCAATTCTATGAATACCTGGTTTGGGGAGTTGAAAGTTGGATGATACTCATGCATGATCCAACTGGTCTTGACCCCATTAGGGACCCGACCTTCATAGAACACCAAAATCTTCTTGATGGCAATTTTTTCCTTGGTCCCTTCAGTGCTGATCTCGCGATCCTTGCCGGTGGTCTTCCAGTATCCGGCCTTAGTTTTCCTGTTGGCTCGTTGGCTGTTCGAGTACTTGTAACTGCGAGGACTAAAGAAATACCACACTGGATCCTCTGACTTGATCTCTGAGTGCTCTATTTTCAAACATACAAACAATATGTTATTTGGTCAAGTCAGCATGGTCAAAGCAAGAGCAAGGAGAAAGGTTGGAGCAGAAGCACAGAATACAAATAAATGTACCAGGCAATTCCCAAGGCTCAAAGTTGCATACATTGACCTCAGCAATGTTGCTGACTTCATGGTCAAAGCCAAGCATCTTTAGCTTCAGGTAATGATTCACTAATTCTTCATCGCTTGGTTGGAATCTGAAGCCAACCATATTCACCAAATCTAATTCCAAACTTGTGCTTGTCATCTTTCTATCACTCTGCTTGGAATTGGAAACCATATAAAATTTGTGAATAAAAAAAAGAAAAAACGAAAGCAACAAACAACTTGGTAGCAGGGACATTCAAATAATTAAAAATTTAAATAGTTTTGCTAGAAATCTGATAGCTACTCTTTGTTGTGCAACTCAAGACTGAACGAATCTCCAACTACATTGACTCACTCAAACAAGAAGCAGATATTTCATTCCTGTTCTTAAGACAAGGGGTGGAGGCCTTGACGATGCGAGTGGAAATTCTTCGTCAGAATTTTTATTTGACGACGCAAGCAAGATGGACGGGGCAGCTAGGAGAAATGGAGAAGGAGCATCAATGAAACAAAGCGAGAGGGCGTGCAGGGAACATTTCACTCGAACAAAAGAGGCTTGTGCTTACTTCTAGCTGAGTGAGAAATATGAATTACTTTCGTTTTTCAGTTTTTCTGTTGACATGGGAAACTTCTTCCCAAATCCTGGCTTAACTTCGCTGGGAAATTCATCCACGTAGTTGACTGGAAATTCATTGGTCCATTAACTACTGAGTGGATCCCATGGAAACAGTAACACCGAACCAAACTCGTCAGAATTTGACATATCAATCATCCTAACACGTATATGTTTGTTATATTCTACTCGATAAATTCCCATTCCATCCCTTACATTCCCCCTTTCATTGTCACCCTCTCCTTCCCGTGTGCATTTTTCGGTAAAATCCAACATTATAACGAAAAGACAAAATAAAAAAAAAAAAAGCGAATAACTGAACCAAACAACGTGCTGTATAAGGTCCGCCCATCAGTCTAGAACTTTCTGGAACATTCACTAGCTCATATTAATGCTTTTTTTTTTTTGGGTCAGACCCTTGACTTCCCTGCTCCCAGATGTAGAGCAAGGCCAGTGGATCAAGAACCGTGATTGTTCAACATCTGGCATGAATTTTTCAAATCCATTTGTTGGAATTAATTGCTACATATTGATCCAGAAAATATTAATGGATGAATTTGGAAAAGAATAGTCGCTCTACTTTGATTATGATGAAAGAGGAAGAAAGAAAAGAAAGCCCCAAATTTGGGATTCCGTCCCTAATCGTTAGAGTTGAGTGCTGCTAAACCCATGCCTTACCAATTTTGTGAGGACTACTAAAAAAAGTGCCCCGTCTTATTTACATTTAACACAGCATCATTGGACATACAGCCTCGTGATGGGAAGTTCCCTTCTACCACATACAATTAGATTGTATACAATGAATCTCTCAATCACCATCGGGGCATCAACTGTTCATCAACATGCAATTAGTCCAGTGGTACACAAATAGAGAAGGGAAACTAAATTACAATCAGTTCAGCCAAAAGGAACTTTATTCCATATATTGACACCGGAAATTTAAAGTGGTATCAAGTACATCCAAGCTAGTTCTTGCTACTAACACAGCCCTACTGCACGAGTCATTACAAACCAAAGAAAGGGCATACTTATTCTGACTGCATAGGATATATTTACTTGTAGCTGCAGATATTCCTGAACAATTTGTACCCAAAAAAACAAAAACAAGGATATTGCTGGTAATGTCATAGTTCTTGGGATATCAAATTCGAGCAAAGGCCAACTTAAAAATCGGATGCGTGTACTTATAGCTAACCAATGTTTAAATCAGCTGTTGAGGCAAAGAGAACAAACTAGAGCAGTCTATTTCCTTGGATATTCCTCTCTCTCTTGAGCATATACTTAAAGAGCAGCAGGTAAACTTCCCACATGCCCCGCATATAACTGGTAGAATCTTGGATACAAAAATGAGTAATGAACCTGTAATCCCAGCTGTCTAGAGTCTTGACTACTGACTATTGAGATTATTCTTGATTCTTGAGTAAAGAGAAGTCTTGAGTCTTGATGATTTGAATATCTTGATATCTGATTCTTGAGTCTGGGTGATTAAGGAGGTTATCTTGTAATTTGTAACTCCATTCTTAAGCCTTGATAATTGAGAATTGATCCTTGAGTAAAGAGAAGTTTTAGAGTCTTGAGTCTTGAGTTGATTCTTGTGCGTTGATGACTAACTTGAATCTTGAGTTAATTCTTGTCCTGTTGATGACTAACAATTGATCTCTGAGCTTGATGATTTGAATATCTTTATATCTGATTCTTGTGTCTTGGTGATAGAGGAGGCTATCCTGTCATCTGTATCTTGATATCTGATTCTTGTGTCTTGGTGATTGAGGAGGCTATCCTGTCATCTGAGTCTTGATTCTACAGACCTGATGCGTGAGAATTGATCCTTGAGTATAGAGAAGTCTAGGCACAGGAAAGAAATTCTGTTATTTACACACTAGTAATATAAACCCATGCCACAGGGAATTGCATCAGCAAACTTGGGCCCCTGAAGGTCAGAGTTGAGCGTGCATTGTAGTTCAACTGCCAGATTTGCCATCAGCTCTGGGTCAAGCTGCAGAAATAATCATGGTAAACAAGTATTGGATTTGCTAGTTATGTAGTCCACACAAAAAAGGGATCAAGAAGTGCTTATGAGAGTTGTTGCTTCTTACCTCTTCATTTGCAGTTTTTACAGCAAAATCCATCAGGGAATGCCGATCAACATCTTCAAGGTTCTGCATATCAATCTTCCGAAATTGATTTTGGCTTGCAAAATCAAAAGGTGCCATCTTGAAGGAACTTGATTCACCTTCCCCAGAGACTGATATGTTGGTTTTGTCATCTGAATTGATCTTTCTAAAATCATAAGCTAATAAGCTATTTGGTTCACCTTTGGATTGATCTTCAAACCAAGAAGGCACCCAATGTGGGAAATCTCTTGGCCAACATTAGATTCAATATCTGATATTTGGTTCCCCAAATAAGAGGTATTGAGAAAATTTTTAGAAGGTGCTCTAACAGGAGCATTCTGTGCACCTTCTACAAAATTGATGTCTAATAATTGATTTTTAGGATCAGAAGTGATTGGGCAATGGCCTTTCTCATAAGGCAATTCACTTCTAAAATCAGAAGATATCACCAATGGAGGGAGTTCACCTTCTCTGCATGCTAATGCCTGTTTTTCGAACCTGAAGTCATAATAAGGTGATTCATTTTCTGAATCAAAATGCATAGTTGTGTGAGAAAGTATGACCTCTCCAAAAGCTGAAGTTTGATTTTTAAAATCTGAAACTAACAGGCAATTACTTTTTTCATCAGCTGATTGAACAGAATCTGTAACTGTTACCATTGGGGGACATTCCCCCTCTCTACAGGTATGTAGATTTTCGAAATTGGAACTCGATAAAATATCACCTCCCATATAAGGCAATTGATATTCAAAATCAGGTGTCACCATGCAAATCTGATTTTCAATATCAGAGGCAGTTGAACAACTTGTGTTGCCACTTGCATCAGTTAATGTAGCAGTCACATCATTTGGACACTGATTTTCGGCATCATAAGCCATATGGAGCGCTGGTTGATGTTCACCACAAAATGAATTAGTTGCTATCTCGGTTGGATTTTGATTCTGAGAGTCAGAAGCCAACACAATACGGTGGTTTGGTTCCCCTTCTGCGGTCTTCTCATTTGAGTTCCTCATTAATTTACAGAGAACAAAATTTCCCTGCAACATTGAAGCACAAAGAATGAATTCACGGTGTAAAATGTTGTGCTATGAAATGCAAATTATTTGAAAAAAAAAAACGAAAGAGAGAAAATTTCTCACAATTGTTAAGGATTTGCATTGTCTGAATTGAAGGATTCTCATACTTTTTCTGTCAATGAAAAGCTCATTCCTGAACTACAAATGCAAAAAGTCTTTCTTAAAGTTGCACAAAGGGGAGGATTTACCTAATCCGGGGAATTGGAATCTGTAACACATTCATATTGGTGCATGACCCATCCGGTCCTTATCCCCGTCGGACGACCATGATAGAAAACAAGGTCCTTTTTATACCAATTTGCCTACCTTTGGACATGACTTTGCGAGGCTTGCCAGTGGATTTCCAATAACCGGCATCTGTTGTCCTTTTAGACCTTTTGCTCTTATTGTATTTGTAATCACGAGGACTGAACAAAAAGGAAACTGGGTCACTAGACTTTATCCTAGATTGACCTACATGCACGCATAAAAAAATAAAAAAGTAAAAAATAAAAAAATAATAATAATAATAACTCCACGGATCGAAAGGACAGAAATTTTTTATTAAAAAAAAACAAAAAAGAAAACTGATTGAGAAAAATATACACAGGCAAATACCAGGTAGATCCCAAGGTTCAAACTTGCAAACATCGACAACACTTGTTGCACGAACATCAGAGTCTTGGCCTCGGTTCTTCCGCCTGAGATAATAATCAACCAGCTCTTTATCGGTAGGACGGAATCCGTATCCAACCACCCCAACCGGATCTCCTTTCTGTGCTACAATTGCCATGCCTATCCACGGAGAGGGTTAGAGGGAAGTTAATATAATTGAATAACAAGATGGATTGCTGGGCAGTAGAGCCAAAAAGAAAAGAGAAGTTCACTCACCACTAGATGAGAAGTTTGAGAGCACATTCCTTTTCCCAACCAAAGCAAGAGAAAGCGAGAGCAGTCGAAATGGAACGGAGGAATTGGGATTATGGGGTTACGTGTAACATGACGGGTATGTCCATAACATGTATCTAAGATTCACATTCTGAGGATACTGTTCATGCTCGCTCGCTCGCTCGCTCACTCACTAGTTAGTTAATGGTTTTGAAGTTTAAACATTTGCTGTTTTTTTTTGTTAAATACTGCTTTTCTTTGGTCCCCAACAAGTGCAATTCTCTTTGGTCTTCGCTGGTTGTCGTCATCTAGTTATTACCACAGTCAATTTATGGGGTTGCCTCCAACTTCAAAGCTTCCTTTCCTCGAGCCAACCTCATGGGTCCAAGTTGAATGGGGACACAGTTAATTTGCGACGAGTCAGCATGATCCTGCGACGAGCTTCATGGGGTCTTCGGAATTGAGATTTAAAATAGGGCGTGAAGGATGGTTGTGTGGAAAAAAAATGTAGCGCATGGTCCGACGGAGAGTAATTTTCAGGCCAGATCCCTTTCTCCGCCTCCCGGGGGGACGAGAACTGCATTCTTTACGGTGAAACCAATAGCATCTTCCTTTATGTCTTGCTCAAAGTCCTCCATTCTCTCAATGCAATTTTCCTTCGTTTTTCCTGTACACGTTGAATTCCAAAGTCTCTGTAACAGTTATTTATCATTTGCCTATCAGGAATTACGTCAATGCTGACCAATGCCAGACCAGAAGCTAGGAAAGGTAATACAGCCATCTGCCACTTCTAAGTTCCATACAGCATACATGACAAAGGATACGAGGATGTCCAATCTTTTCTAGTTATGAAAGAAATTAACTACTTCTAGTGTTAGTAAGTCAACATACCTCAAATTCTTCATAATTAACAATGCCATTTCCATCAACATCTACTTGGGTCCATGGATCTCTCATCTCCTGGAAAGTGAGTCCATGGGGAAGACCAGTTAAATTAACCTGCAAAACATTAGAATCTGGTGAATCTATCTTCCATATTAGATTTGTTTCTTCTAAACAAAAGCAGCCCAAATTATTGTCCCTGGCGAAGTGCGTCACAGAAAGACGGATATGTTATACAATCCTCATAGTTTTCAGCCTTTAGGAATGCAAATGCACCATCTCCAACCAAGGAAGCTTTTTGTAGGGGATCGGATGTTGAACAAATGGGGATGATTAACTGCAATGTTGGAACAAACAAATATCACAAGCATTCATGGCATACTCATTCTAAAAAACAGAGTAGTTCATGCCTTTGATTCACATGATTTTTTTAATAATTTCAGAGTCAAGTTCTAAAATATCAGAATTACACTAAGCTTGATGCGTAGAATACCGTGATAGATGCAGAAATGACTTGACACATTTTTATTATTCCAAACACTGCTTCAGCCCAACTTGACTTCAATGATTTCCTTGATCTATTAGGATTGCAAAGCCATAAAAAATCCACACCACGGATGTTACCCCTATGATTTCGGTGGCTCACCCACTGTAGAAAGTAGAAGGGAACATGAAGAGACATGCTTATTGTAAGTACCATGCATTTGATTATTGTTGCAAAGGCATTAAAATCATGGTAAAAGAAACAAACCCTGTGAGCATCTGCATCACCGTTGGTATACTGGTGCGCAATGTCGTATGAAGAAACAAATCCCTGGGATCTGAGGAATTTGCATACATGCCCACGTTTGCTTCCATTCTAATCACTACAGAAGCAAAAGAAAGTAGGAACACAAATGAGGTTTGCTTTTTCGTCCATTATGTAAGCAACTACCTCCTTTACAGATTGCAGGAACAAGAAGCCTACCCACAGAGAATGATGTGAATATGATTAAGTTTGTTTTCCCTCCAATATCACGTATTGTAATATCTTATAAACCTGCGGGAAGACCAGTACGAAACCTTAAGGTAAGTAGACTAATGCTACAATATATGAGAAAGCAAAATATAATACAAGACAGCAATATTTGTACCTGATACAATCCGGCAATGGATAATACAGAATCATGAGGAAATAACAAATGTGCATTCACAATAAGAAATTCTTGTTGAGATTCGTTTTGAGAAAAGGGTACAGATGACTGAACATGTAATAGCTGAGCAACTACTAAAAGAAGGCACATTGCCTCAGCTTAAAAAATGTGAAGCTGTATACCAAAGCATATAATACCCACGAAATAAGGCTACTAGGACAAAAGGTAAGGCGATATACCAACGATGAATAACCAACCATTGAACTTAAGAGGTCGAGCATTCCAACCTGAAAGGGTTTCTGAAGATGCTCACATAGCATTCTTCAAATGCATCAGATGGCAAGCGGAAGAAACATTGGATCCAATAAACTGCCGTTTCCATTACTTCTGTGTCAGCCATTACCCTCCTTATGTGGACATTCTAGTTCTTCTCTTCACAACAGTTTCATACATATAAACTCTGGTCATTATGATTATAGGCATATCAAGAAAAGGGCAAAGTTATCTAGGCCAATCCACGAGATTCTTGCTACCATCCGTTCTAGTTACCCTCCCCATCATTCTCTTAGTACTTGCCAAGGGTCATCAGATCAATGCAGTATTTCCTCTTTCGATCATTGGTCCTGCAATTCTTCACCTGCTTCATGTATCTGCTCTAACTTTTGAAGTGGGGGTTGATAGAGATGTCCGGTATGCCTTCTTTAAGGCATCCACAATTTCCGGGATTCTGCATGCTAACTTATTGTCACTCTGCATGCTAACTTATCGTCACAACCATTACTTTTTTTTTAAAAAGCAGTCTGTCAAGCCTTCTTTTAAGGCATCCACAATTTCCGGGATTCTGCATGCTAACTTATTGTCACTCTGCATGCTAACTTATTATCTCAGGTCATTACTTTCTTTCTAAAATACAGTCTGTCAAGGTGTATAGTACTCACATTTATATGACTTAAAATCTCACTTTTCCTAACTAAGAACCTACTCATTGTTCTGATATGTCTGTCACATTTTTCTCTACAGAATCTATCAACATCCTTGTCAGGAATCGAGGTCTCTCCTTACCTATTCCTTCCACATGAAGCGCGCTATGTGGGAATTAAGGTCTCTCCCTGCCTACTCCTTCCACATGAAGCGCTTGACAAGAAACACTAGAGTCAAGGTCGGGTAGGCTACACTGGAGTTAGGGTCGGTTAGGCTACACTAGAGTTAGGGTTGGGTCAACTTTGATACTACTTGTCACAAGACCATTACTTTCTCCTTAAAAGGTAATTTATGAGGGTGTGCAATGCTCACGTTTAAATAATCCAAGATCTACCTCTTCCTATTTGACATGAGAGTTGAATTATACTTAAAAACCTATTCATTACTCTGATATGCTCATCATATTATACTTGGATTTAGTTATCTTGCCTTACCATACAAGCTTTGATTCCCTGGCTTCATCTCAACTCTCTGGTGAGTGCCTATCTTGTGTATGCTGGACGAAGCCTTTGGTTATTGGTGGAAAGTTGGTAACATACAGAGGGTGGTCCACAACTACGTTTCTTGTTGTGAGCACTCTATGTTCCGGGATGACTAGGAAGCAGAAATGTACATTAAAGTCAATCAAATACTTCTTGGAAAGCCTATGTTGGATATCAATCTTCTGGGATTGTATTTATATACTAAGAAAGGCACCCCAAGAGAGATCTATGATCGTAATTATTGCTTTTGGAGGTGTACGTTCATCGATTTCTCTTCATCTTATTAAAACATTCAAATTTCTTGAGAATTTTCTCTATGTAATGTTCTTGTGGTAAAAAATATCAACATGAGCTTTAGGGATCTTTATTCTTAAAATGACATTGGCTTCTCCTAAATCTTTCATGTCAAAATATAATAAAAGTAATGTTTTGGTACTAGTTATCAATTTCATATTATAACTAAATATAAATATATAATCAATATACAAACATACAATAACACAAGTATCATTCTCAATTTTTGTATAAATACATTTGTCAACACCAACAATCAGAAAATTATTGGAAATCAAAATATTATTAAACTTTTTATGTCATTATTTAAGTATTTATTTCAACCCATATAAATATTTAATAAATTTACAAACTTTTTTCTCTTGGTTAAGGACTATACATCCTTTAAGTTGTGATATGTAAATCTCTTTATTAAGATTACTATATAGAAATGTTGTTTAAATATCCATTTAATGAACAAAAAAAATTATAAATAGATGCCAATATAATCAATATTTTAATAGATGCAATTCTAGTAACGAAAATAAAAGTATGAAAGTAATTGATATTCTTTTTTTGTTGTGTATACCCTTTTATTATAAGACTAATTTTATATTTGTTAATAGATCTATCTAATTTATATTTCTTTCTAAAAATCCATTTGTAC
Organism: Bruguiera gymnorhiza; assembly: GCA_020883675.1. NCBI lineage: Eukaryota > Viridiplantae > Streptophyta > Magnoliopsida > Malpighiales > Rhizophoraceae > Bruguiera > Bruguiera gymnorhiza. The sequence continues at coordinate 11,056 of JAIRCJ010000017.1, read as the reverse complement.
CTTATGGGTTTGACACTTGCAAGTAAATCTACAAGTTCTCATATGTCATTTTGTTTTAAAGAACTAATCTTATTTTGTATAACTTTTATTTACAAACTAGCATCACTAGAAGATATTGTTTCAGTGTATGTCAAGTGATCATTATTCACTAAAAGTTCAAAAATTATCTCCAAATATCTTTTCTTTCCTTTGTTTTTAGCTTCTCCTTAATTCTAATTTAGAAGGAGGATTACTAATACCTTTTTTAACTTAACTTCAAATTGTCAAATTTAGGTGATGATACTAAATTCTTTCTCATTGAAAATATATGTTAAAAAAATTTTGCATTCTTAGTCTTAATAATAGTATTAGATTCAAGAACATCACTCTTACTAATAAGAGGATGATATACAATACTATATTTTACATAACTAATAAACATGCAATCTGATATCTTAGAATCTATTTTTCTCTTTTTTTATTTAGGAAAAAAAAACATTTACAAAATACCTTTACAGTTTCAAATAATTCAAACTAGGATAATATCTCTTCCATAGTTTATACGAAAATTTACTAGTTTTCTTGTAAGGAATTATATTTTATAAATAACATGCATAAATTATTATCTCTTCCCATAAATTATTGGGTGCCTCTAAATTGACTAGTATTATATTTATCATATCTTTTAAAATTTTATTCTTTCTCTCTACTATTCCATTTTATTCAGCTAAATAAGAGGGTGTGACTTTATATATAATACCCTCCTTTTCATAGTAATCTAATAACTATTGTGAGTTATACTTTCATTCTCTATCTAACTTAAGTCTCTTGATCTTCTTGTTTAACTAATTTTCTACTTCATTTTTATATTTGATAAATATATCATACATCTCATCCCTAGCTTTTAGCAAAAGGATTCTTGTATATTTAGAATTATTATCTATAAAAGTTACATACGTTTGCCTCCTCTGATCATGGTATTTTTCAAAGTGGCCAAATCTAAATGCATTTAATGAAGAAGTTCAATTTCTCTGTAAACTAATTTGCAACTCTTCTTAACTAATTTGACCTTAACATATACCCTACACTTACTTACATTACCATGTAAATTTTTGATCAAACTTAGTTATTTCATCTTCTTAACATCAAGATTACTCACATGTCTTAATTTAGCAAGTCACAAATCATAAGAATCAACAATATAAGTAGAAAAAATAATTGCATTTCTATTATTAATAATATCAAGTGCATTCAAAATGAAAAATCCCTGGTTACAATAACTCTTTCCCATAAATATATCACTTTTAGTTATAATAACTTTTCAAATTCAAAAGAGAACTTTACTCTATATTTTTTTTAATAAACATAGAAATTAGGTTGATGCAAAAATCTAAGATATAAAGTACATCATTTAATGACATCACCTTTCTAGATGTGAGTTTGATAGACTTTGCCTTTACCCATAACAGGTGTTATTCTTAAGTCTCCAAAAAGGACATTTTTTTCTCCATTTTCTACTAATGGATAGGAGGCAAATGCATTTATATCCTTGCAAATGTGCCTTGTAGTACTTGAATTTATTGCCCACTCCTTTAAGTTGGTGACAATATTGACTTGAAAATGATAGTAAATTTGTTGATATTGGTTTTTATTTGTGCCATTAAATTTGTGTTTCACTCTGTTGATCATGGATCTAACCATGATTTTTATACACTGCAGCATGTCATAAGGATACCTTGATTCGGCCCATTCAAGTATCCTTGAGGTGCAAACTCGGGTCAAGATTAAACCTCTGTGAGCTGCTAACATTGTTCAACCCCTTTACTGCCTATAGAAGGTCCCAGAAGTGTGCGGAAGTGTGTATAAGTGTCTTCATCTAGAGACTTCCAACATAATGCATTATAGTTGCTTAGAGAATTCTGGAAGGGACCATATTAAATGCATATCTAGAATATTTCTTGTAAATATTTAAGATATACCATTCTAGTACTTTTTATTGAGATGTATAAATAGGTGACCCCCTCTCATTTGTACAACATGAATCTTTGTTCTCAATACAAGCTCACTTGCAAAGCTTTCTTGTGCTCTCTCTCCCTCTCTTCCTCTAGCACTTCTAACTCGTTTACTTGCCTCTCACACGACTTCCACTGATTCTCTTAAACTCTTTAAGGCTTACTTAGTTCATCTTCTCATGTAAGATCAACTAAGTGTTGCACAAGTTAATGCACACAAAGCCTAACTCCATGATAGGTGGTATCAGAGCAACAATTCAAACCTTAGGTACAACTCATTTATTTGTTGTTTGCTGAGACAATGAGCATGACAAGCGAAGAAGGATTTGTTGTGACCACTGTGGAGGAGCAACAAATAGGGCAACAATCTTATAGGCGTGAGGAGCAGCATGCTCCAGCCAAGCGTAGCAAGCCCAAGGCTCTAGCAAAGGAAACCATGGACTATTGTGTTGGTGGCTTGGAAAGGAGCGTCACTGATATAAACTTCATTGTGGGTGACCTCAGCGATTAAGTCAATAACTTAATCCATGAGAATGCAGAGATCACACAGGCTGCCAAAGTCATTATCGAAGAGTTTAGCCACTTATTTAAGGAAGAATTATGCTCCATAAATCAAGATCTATCTAATCTGCATGAGTTTGTTCAAGGAGAGATTCATGACCTCCGTAAGGAGATGGATTTTTTGTGTCGAAACAACTCATTTGCTAGTATAATTACTATTACTAGTGCCATTATAGTGCATGACTTAAAGGTTCCAAAACCTATCATATACAATGACACACACAATGACACTGTCGTGGAGAACTTTCTAATCAGTATTGAGTAATACTTCGAGGTCATAGGGGTTATTGACGATCTTGCCAAGATAGACAATTGTCACGGAGTTAGGCTTTGGACGTGCTAACCCGCGCGACACTTAGTCGATCTTGCGTGTGAAGATGAACTAAGTAAGCCTTGGAGAGTTTGAGAGAATTAACGGAAAGTGTTGGGCAGTAAGTAAGGACTTGGAATTGCTTGGATGAAGAGAGAGCACAAAAGAGATTTGCAAGTGAGCTTATATTGAGTATGCAAAGGTGTGTTTACAAGTGAGAGGAGTGGCCTATTTATAGTGCCTCCACATCCTCAATATGTGGTTACAAATGACTATCTAGAATATTTACAATGAATGTTCTAGAGAAAACATCCAATAGGGTCTTTTAAGAAGGTTCTAAGTGAGTCTCTTTGCTGAACTTTGCTGGAAGTCTCTAGATAGGGTACTTCCAAGCACTTCAAGACTCTTCTAGGACCTTCCTCTTGCTGGATTTGGGCTGCCAAGGGGGTTAGGCAATGTTGACAGCCCGCAAAGGCTTAATTTGGCCCCCAATATATGTTTCCTCACTTGCTGGATGGGTTGGACTTAGTGTCCACGTGACACCCTCCTCCACTTAATCTTGCGACGTCCTCGTCACATTCTTAGCCTTATATTGCCGAATGTGGTCGGCGAACTGCCAAAGCTGGTCCTCTCGTTCCCAACTAGCCTCTTGGTCCAGCAAATCTTTCCATTTTACCAAGTACTCGTGGTAGTTGGGAACTCCTCTTCTCCGGATCACTCGATCAACAAGGATTTGTTCCACCTCCTTGTTGAATTCAGTGACCACAGTCGTTGGTGCGTGTTTGGACTTGCTTCGACTTGGATCCTCATCGTCCCCATGAAAAGGCTTAAGAAGATTTACATGGAAGACATTATGGATCTTCAGCTTCGGAGGGAGTTGGACTTGGTATGCAGCCTTTCCTACAAGCTTGACCACAAGAAATGACCCTTCGTACTTCCTTACCAAGCTCTTGTGGACTTTGCGTAGAGACTTGAATTGGTTGGGTAGTAGTTTCACCATCACCATGTCTCCCGTGGCATAGTCCTTTGGGCGTCGTTTGGTGTCAGCCCATCGTTTCATTCTCTTGGCCGCTTTGTCAAGGCAAGCCCTTGTTATGTCTGCTTCCTGGCGCCATTCTCTCGCAAACTTGAAGGCAGATGGGTTGTTTCCAATGTAGGGAGAGGCAAGTGCACTTGGCATGAGTGACTGTTGTCCCATGACAATCTCAAAGGGGCTCTTGCTTGTGGCCTCACTCCTCTAGAGGTTGTATGAGAATTGGGCAACGTCAAGTAGCTTCGCCTAATTCCGTTAGTGAGCAATGATGTAGTGCCTCAAGTATTGCTCGAGCAAGACATTGACTCGCTCAGTCTATCCGTCACTTTAGGGATGGAAGCTTGTTGAAAAGTTCAGGTCGGTTCCCAGCAACTTGAATAGCTCTCGTCAGAATTTGCCCGCTCTATCGCTGATTATGCTCTTTGGCACACCCCACAACTTCACCACGTTCTTGAAGAACAAGTGAGCAGCTTCGTCCACCTTGTAATCAGCAAGGGCTGGAATGAAGGTGCCATACTTGTTGAACCGATCCACCACCACCATGATGCTTCCGCATCCCTCCGACTTTGGTAGAGCTACAATGAAGTCCATTGAGACACTTTCCCATGGCTTTTCGGGGATGGGTAGTGGCTCAAGTAGACCCGCTGGTTGCTGCTGTTCTACCTTGTCTTGTTGGCAAACCAAACAAGTCCATACATAGGCCTCGACATTTGTATACATATGTAGCCAGAAATAATGTTGTTAGACAAGAGCAAGGGTTCATGCCATACCTGGGTGACCAACCTATAGGGAATCGTGACATTCCTTGAGGATCTCCTTTCGCAAGTTTCCCCACTTAGGCACGAAGACTCGGTTCTCGACTGTCATGAGGACTCCGTTGTCCACCCAAAATCGACGAGTCTTCCCTTCGTTAGCCAATCTTAGCAGGTTATTGGCTAGGCTGTCTTGTTCTATACCTTCCTTGATTCGTTCAAGGAGGTTGCTCTTAGGTGTCTTAGTCGAGAGGGTAGCTAGCTCCGCCTTTCTGCTCAGCGCATCAGCAACAACGTTGGCTTGCCCCGGCTTATACTGCAAAGTGTAGTCAAATTTTGTCAGGAAGTCTTGCCAACGAGCTTGTTTGGGGCTGAGTTTCTTTTGTGTTTGGAAGTAGCTTGTTGCAACATTGTCGGTCATGATCACGAACTTACTTCCTAGGAAGTAATGTCTCTAAGTGCATAAGCAATGGATGATGACAGTCATCTCCTTGTCTTGGATGGTGTACCATCTCTCTGTGTCGTTGAGCTTGTGACTTTCATAGGCAATGGGATGCTTATCTTGCATTAGGACTCCACCAATGGCAAAGTCAGATGCATCGGTGTGGACTTCAAAAGGCTTTTCGTAGTTCGGTAGCGCCATAACAGGTTCTTCAAAGATTGCTTGCTTCAATCTCTAGAAGGAAGCTTGACATTCACTCGTCCAATGCCAAGTGTGGTTTTTCTTCAATAGGTCGGTCAGGGGTGCCACTATGGCAAAGTATCCCTTGATGAACCGGCGGTAGTAATTAACAAACCCCAGGAAAGATTGCAGTTTCGGGATCTTGGTTGGAGGCTCCCATTGTTAGATCGCTTGCACCTTCGCTGGATCCATCATTAGTCTACCATTCTTGATCCGATGACCAAGGAAGTCCACCTCTTGCTTGGCGAACGAGCACTTCTCCTTCTTGACGAATAACTCATTCTCCCGTAGGACTTGGAAGACTTGCTTAAGGTGCTCGACGTGCTCCTCAAGTGTGTTGCTGTACACCACCATATCGTCCAAGTAAACTACCACGAATTTGTCAAGAAATGGATGTAGTACCTTGTTCATGAGTGTGCAGAAGGTGGCTGGCGCATTGGTAAGGCCAAAGGGCATGACTAAGAACTCGAACGCTCTGTAGCGTGTTACGCATGTCGTCTTTGGCTCATCACCTTGTGCAATATGGACCTGGTAGTATCCGATCGCAAATCCAGCTTGGTGAAGTATCTCGCCTTCCTGAGTTGGTCGAAAAGATCGGCTATTAAGGGTATTGGATACTTGTTTTTGATAGTGACCTTGTTCAAGGCTCGGTAGTCGATACACATCCGTAGCGATTCATCCTTCTTCTTCTAGAAGAGGATAGGGGCACCAAAAGGGGCTTTTGATGGTCGAATGTAGCCCAAATCGATTAGATCGTGGAGCTGCTTCCTCAGTTCAGCGAGCTCTGGGGTGTCATGCGATAAGGGGCAATGGCAAGAGGTTTGGCACCATGTTCCAACTCAATGTGGTGATCCACATCTCGCTTTAGTGGAAGCTTCTTTGGCAGCTCGGAAGGCATGACGTCCTTGAACTTGTTAAGGACCGCCTAGATGGGTTACGACAGTATAGGAGTTGGTGCTGCTACATCTTCCCTGTCGCTCAACTCTCTTATGGTAGCCACGTAGCTTGGACCTAACTTTAGACCTCACTTGAATTGCAAGGCAGAAATCATCGATGGTTGTGACTTCTCCTTGCGCTTCAAGGGGACTACGTGGATCTTGTGATCGGGGACAACCACAAGAGATCTTGAGGTTGGAACGGGAAAAGCTAATGTTTTGCAGAAAAATGCAAGACCTAACACCACCTTAAAGTCATCCCTGGGAATGACGGTAAAGTCTAACTTACCGATCCATTCGCCAATTTGGATGACTACTCCTTATGCTATGCCTTGGACAGACTTTGCTTCCGAGCTCACCACTTTGATGGTGCCAATTCCCTTTGTCAATTTGAGACCTAGTTGGTTGGCCTCTTGCATGTCCATGAAGTTGTGCGTTGCCCCTGTATTGAGCATCGCACAGGTTGTTTTGCCGTTGATGGCAATGTCAGCGTACAACAGTCCCTTCTCCTTAGAGACTGCTGGTGGGGCACGTTTTGAGATGTTACCCAATTGTTGGATACATCCCATGTCAGCTTGGGGCTCTTCGTTGGCCTTCTTCGGGTCAAATACCGCCATCATAGCATTCATTGCTTTCCGTTTGGGGCAATCTTTTGCCCAGTGTGGTCTGTCACAAATAAAATAGGGTCTAGGGGGATTACCCGGGTCGCACGTACCTGCAGACTTCTTCTCATGCTTGGGACGGCCATTTGAGGGTCTCTGTTGTCCACCTTCGTTGCGGTCAGAATCCTACTTCTTTGTCCGGTTTTCTCCCCCCCACTTTTGCCAGAGTTTGGCTTCTTGCTCTTGGAGTGGGCAAAGTAGTCGACAAAGGTCTCTGCAAACAGCAATGACAGCATCCAGGGTCTGCACATTATGCCTCTCCAACTCGACTCTTGCCTAGTCTTTCAAGTCGTCTTTAAAGTAAAAGAGAAGCTCTCTATTAGACATCTCGATTTCAAGCATAAGGGTAATGAATTTCTTGATGTAGTCGGAAATACTACTTGTTTGGGTTAGGCGATGCAACTTTCCCCTTGCTTTTTATCTGCATTGTGAGGGACGAAGTACCTACGTATTTCCGCCTTGAATTGCTCTCAAGTGTCAATGATGCACAAGCCCTTCTCCCTCTCGGAATGCTTACATCTCCACCAGAGTTGGACAACATCTCTTAAGAAGATTGGGGCGTTACCCACCTTGGCAAGGTTGTTGACAACCCCCATGGCCTTGAAGTACTGCTCAAGGCCGAACAGAAAGTTTTCCACAATAGTGGCGTTACGTGTGCCGTTGTACATGGCAGGTTTTGGGACCTTCAAGCCACGTACTGTCGTGGCACTAGTAGTAGTGGCAGTAGTGGTAGCTGTACTAACGTATGAGTTGTTTTGAAGCAGCGAATTGTCGTGAATCTCTCCTTCAACGAACTCGCATAAACTGGACAGATCTTGGTTCAGGGAGTGTAGTTCTCCCTTAAACGAGCAAACCAAACTCTTTGATCATGATTTTGGCAGCCCGCATGATCTTTGCATTCTCATGGATCAAGTTGTCGACTTGATCGTTGAGGTCACCCATAATGGAGCTTATATCGGTGACACTCCGTTCCAAGCCAACAACACGAGTGTCCATGGTTCCTTCGCTGGAGCCTTAGACTTGCTGAGGTCGACTTGGCAGGGGCACGCTGCACCTCACGCCCACGAGATTGTCCCCCCGCTTGTTGCTCCTCCACGGTGGTTGCAACAAATCCTTCTTCGCTTGCCATACTTGCAATCTCAGCAAACAACAAATAGACAGGTTTGGACCTTGGTTTTAATACCACCTGTCATAGAGTTAGGCTTTGGACCTGCCAACCCGTGCGACACTTAGTCGATCTTGCATGTGAAGATGAGCTAAGTAAGCCTTGGAGAGTTTGAGAGAATTAGCGGAAAGTGTTGGGCAGCAAGTAAGGACTTGGAATTGCTTGGATGAAGAGAGAGCACAAGAGAGATTTGCAAGTGAGCTTGTATTGAGTATGCAAAGGTGTGTTTACAAGTGAGAGGAGTGGCCTATTTATAGTGTCTCCACCTCCTCAATATGTGGCTACAAATGACTATCTAGAATATTTACAATGAATGTTCTAGAGAAAGCATCCAAAAGGGTCCTTCAAGAAGGTTTTAGGTGAGTCTCTTTGCTGGACTTTGCTGGAAGCCTCTAGATGGGGTACTTCCAGGCACTTCAAGACTCTTCTAGGACCTTCTTCTTGCTGGATTTGGGCTGCCAAGAGGGCTAGGCAATGTTGACAACCCACAGAGGCTAATTTGGCCCCCAATATATGTTTCCTCACTTGCTGGATGGGCTGGACTTAGTGTCCATGTGACACAACGCCCTAATCTTCCTAAGGGATGTTGCCCAACTTTAGTGGAGACGTAAGCACTCTGAGAGAGAGAAAAGCTTATGCATCATTGACACCTGGGAGCAATTTAAGGTTGAGGTATGTAGGTGCTTTGTTCCTTACAATACAGATAGCGAAGCAAAGGAAAAGTTGCGCCGCCTATGTTAGATAGGTAGTATTTTCAACTACATCAAGGAATTTACAACCCTAATGCTTGAAATTGAGATGTCCAACAGGGAGTTTCTCTTCTACTTTAAAGATGGCTTGAAGGATTGGGCGAGAGTTGAGTTAGATAGGTGTGATGTGCAGACCTTGGATGTTGTATTGTCGTTACCGAGACCTTCATCGACTACTTCTGCCCACTCCAAGAGCAAGAAGCCAAACTCTAGCAAAGTGAGGGGAGAAAACCAAGCAGAAGAAGCAAGATTCTGACCACAACGAGGTAGATAACAAAGACCCTCAGGTGGTCGTCTCAAGTATGAGAAGAAGTCTGCAAGTAAGCATAACTCAAGCTAATTCCCCTACTCCTTGTTTCATTTGTGACAGACCACATTAGGTAAGAGACTGCCCCAAACGCAAAGTAATGAATGATATGATGACAGTACTCAACCTGAAGAAGGCTAACGAGGAGGCCTAAGCTAGCATGGGATGTATCCAACAATTAGGTAATCTCTTAAAGCATGCCTTTCTAATAGTCTCTAAGGAGAATGAACTATTGTACGTTGACATTACCATTGAGGGGTAAAGTAGCTTGTGCGATGCTAGATACAGGAGCAATGCACAACTTCATGGACATGCTATGCCTCAAACTGACAAGGGAAATGGCACCATCAAAGTAGTAAACTCGGAAGCAAAACTTGACTAAGGCAGAGCGCACCGAGTAGCTGTTTGGATTGGTGAATGGAACAGTTAGTTGGACTTTACCGTTGTTCCCATGGATGACTTTAAGGTGGTGTTAGGTCTTTACATTTTTCTGTGTAACCTTGACTTTTCCCATTCCTGCCTTAAGTTCTCTTGTGGTCGTCGACGCTCATAAGATCTGAATAGTTCCCTTGAAGTGCAAGGAGAAGTCTCAACTATCAATGATTTCTGCCTTACAATTCAAACGGGGTCTTAAGTCAGGTCTAGGCTGCGTAGCTACCATAAGGGAGTTGAGCGATGGGGAAGACGTAGCAGCACTAACTCCTACACTGCTGCAACCCCATTCAAGCTGTCCTTGCCAAATTTAAAAGACGTCATGCCTCTTAAACTACCGAAGAAGCTTCCATTAAAGCGAGATGTGGATCACTACATTGAGCTAGAACCCAGTGTCAAACCTTTTACCATAGCCCTTTATTCACATGACACCGCCCAAAGCTCACTGAACTGAGAAAACAAACTCCATGATCTGATTGATTCGGGTTACATTTGACCATTAAAAGCCCTTTCGATGCCCCATAACTCTTTCAGAAGAAGGACGAATTGCTACACATATGTATCGACTATCAAGTCTTGAACAAGGTCACTATTAAGGACAAGTATCCAATACCCTTGATAGCTGATCTTTTCGACCAACTCGAGAAGACAAGGTACTTCACCAAATTGGATTTGCGATCAGGTTACTACTAAGTCCAAATTGCACAAGGTAATAAGCCAAAGACGACTTGCGTAACACACTATGGAGTGTTCGAGTTCTTAGTCATGCCTTTTGGCCTCACCAATGCACCAGCACCTTTTGCACACTCATGAACAAGGTACTGCATCCATTCTTTGACAAATTCATAGTAATCTACTTGGACAACATCATGGTGTACATCAACACACTTGAGGAACATGTTAAGCACTTCAAGTAAGTCTTCTAAGTTTTGCGGGAAAATGAGTTATTTGTTAAGAAGGAGAAGTGCTTATTCGCCGAGCAAGTGGTGACTTCCTTGGTCACCGAATCAAGTATGGCAGGCTGATGATGGACCTAACAGAGATGCAAGCCATCCAACAATGGAAACCTTTAACCAAGGTCTCGAAATTGCAATTCTCTGGGGCTTGTCAACTATTATCATCATTCATCAAGGGATACTTTGTTGTAGCAGCACCCTAATTAACCTATTGAAGAAGACCACCCTTGCATTGGACGAGGAATGCCAATTCCTTCGAGAGATTAAAGCAAGCAATATCCAAGGAACTTATCATGGTACTACTTGACTACGAAACTAACTACGAAAAGCCTTTTGAAGTCCATATCGATGCATTTGACTTTTCCATTGAGGGAGTCTTAATGCAGGATAGGCATCCCATCGCCTTCGTGATCATGATTGACAATGTTGTTATGAGCTACTTCCATACACAGAAGAAACTCAGCCCTAAGCAAACTTGTTGGCAAGACTTCCTGGCATAATTCAACTACATATTACAATAT